>CM077084.1:104678743-105283449 GCA_039513925.1 Platanthera zijinensis | reverse complement strand
ATGGATTGTCCAATGCTTGTGTGTCGTTCCACACGGGTGCATGGTGAAGTTAACAAGTGCGGGTTGAGTCACGAATGCCTCATCCATCAATTGATACCTTGGGAGCCTCGTGACCCCCCCCCCCCCACCCCCCGACCGGCCTCGTTATTGATCAACTCATTCGCATTCGTGACGATCAACACCGCACTTGTTAACTTCCTCCATGAACCCGTGGGGGAGACGACACTCTAAGCATTGGACTATCCATTCCCTTCCATCAATCCATTATACATCCTAGCCGTAGTTCTAATCATTTACAAATCCTTCCAAAAGAATTCAACATTTTATAGATAATGCGCATAATGGAGATCTACCAAAATATAACAAGCCTTTCATTCACTTAGGCTTGATTCACATCTCGGCATAGGGATCCAAGTCCTCAAACATCAATCTTCATACTACCTCGGTGATTAACACAAAAGAATTCACCCAACCTCGTGATGAATTGCAACATCTATTCCATCGAATCCAAGTTCATATTATAATCACCTAGAATTGTATGTAATCTGGTCAGCAACTTTGACTGAGGATTCCCGTGGCTACAGGTATCGCCCGAAAACGTGCGACCACTCGTTGGAAAGGTAATTTCAAGGGCTGCAACTTTTGTGTTTAGTCAAAAGCCCAGATTGGGTCACATCATAACAGAATGCAACTCGAAGTCTACTGCGTACAGGATACAAAATTCCTGGGCATTAACTTCCAACCGCAACAGATTCAAACGGACTTTACCGTGGCTAAAGGTATTGCATGGAAACGTGCAACCACTCATTAGAAAGGTAATTTCAAGGGCTACAACCTTTGTGTTTAGTCGAAAGCCCAGATCTGCCCCCTTCTTGCTTAAAAATAGCCAAGAAGGATCGTTGCGTGCAGAATACAGATTCTGCACGCATCTTGAAGCGAGGTGAAAGGCATCCGTTCATCTTCCTCCTCAAGCGATTTTTCCCCAAATCGCAGCCAGAAGTTCCTCCACCCCTATTCTCCCTCTTGAGGCGATTTCCTCTTCACGTGACCACCCCTATCATCACTTTGAAGCGAGGGGAGGTTGAAGACGACTAGGCTTTAGAGCACAAGCTCTAGCATGGCCTTCCTAGAAAGCTTCATCTCACAAATCAATACTCGTTTGAGTCGATGTCTCGCCTAAGAATAACAATAGATCTAGCACCAAGGGAGAGGGGAGGAAACTCACATTATTTCCGGCGTTTCCTCCGTTGCCGGCCATGGATCGCGTTATTCTTCGTTGCGGCATCCTTAGCTTCGTTAGTAGTGTTCTTCCACGGAAACGGCGGAGCTTTTCCTCCAGAATACGGCTCCGGCGACCCCCGATATCTCCTCTTCCGCTCCCGTCGGTTTGCACGGTGACGGCTCGGCAAGGAAGATCGGGTGCGATGACTAGGGTTTGGTTTACTCCCTTTTTATATTACATATTAGGCTAAATCCCTTCCGCCACGTGTCACTCTCTAATTGGACCGCCCAAATTAGGTTTCGTTTGAAGTGACCGGTCCAAGGATCATTTAGCACGAATCCCGAAGTCCGGTTCAGTCCGCCTGTATAAGCCGGCGAATCTTCCTGGGCGAAAGAAAACGCCCAAGTAAAATTCGGCGGAAATCAGTCGTCATTCTCGCCGATCGGCGAGAATCGTCAGGTCGTTCTCGACAATCGGTGAGAACCGCCAGGTCATTTCTCGACGAATTCGTCGGGAATCAACAATGATTCCCGACGATTTTCCCTTAGCCTTTTTACTGGACACCCTGCGTTGATTGCGTTGAGTATTCTCAGCGATACTCGACGATCGGTGGGTATAATATGGGATATTTTCGATGATCGGCGAGAATCGCGAGCATTCTCGCCGAATTTCCCTTAGTCTACTTGCAGCTCTGTGTCCGTCGGGTATCGACCACCGATACCCGTCGAATCGGCGAGAATCAGTCCTCCATTCTCGATGACTTTTACTTAGCCGAGTCCTCATCTCGGCTACTGGTTGGGTAACTTGACCCAACCCTACACTTATTCTATGCACCTGACACCATCGCGTCGGTGCACCCCGAGCCCGAGTTGAGTCTCTTGACTCAGAACACGTGCGAGGGGCCTAGCGCAAATTGGGAGTTACAAATCCTATAAACAAAATAAAAAAATTTCGTCCCTGAAATCAGGCTGAGCGTCGTGGGGAGAAAAGCATACAGAAAGCAAAATATGTTTTTTAAATAAAGTTACCTGAAGCAAACAACTCCGGGTAGCGTCTTTGCATCAAATCCATTGGCTCCCATGTACATTCCTCCTTCCCATGATTAGACCATAGCACTTTTACCAAGGGGACACTTTTGCGGCGCAAGGTTCTTATCTCATTATCGACGATCCGCACCGGCTCCAGTCGCACAGATTGTCAGACGCCACAGTACCATCAGTTGTGGGGATGTATTGTTCGGGCCGCAACAGCGCCTTCCTAAGCGACGACACATGGAACACATCGTGGAGATTCTCCAGCTCGGGCGGTAGCTCTAGCGGTAGGCCAAAGGGCCAACCCTTTCTAATATGACATAGGGCCCAACAAACGTGGACTGAGCTTCTTCACTCCTCGCACTCGTGACACTCCATGCATCAGCCGAATGTTTAGAAACACCTTATTACCCGCTTGAAATTCCACCATACGGTGCCTTGCGTTGTAATACATCGCCTGCCGGCTTTGAGCCTCCAACATGCGATCCCTTATTAACCTAACCACAGCATCAGTGTCATCTATGTACTCAATTCCCAAAGTCTTCGGGTCTTCATCTTGCACCCAAGATAAGGGGGTCCTACACCTCCTTCCATATAGGGCTTCATGGGGCGCCATGCCAATAATTGCTTGATGGATGTTGTTATAGGAGAATTCCACCAAGGGCAAGAGCCTTTCCCACGGCTCTCCCCTATCTATCACACACAACCTCAACAGATCTTCCAATGTTCGGATGGTCCGCTCAGACTGTCCGTCCGTCTGAGGATGAAATGCGGTACTGAAGGTAAGACGTGAGCCCAAATACGTCTATACCGCCTTCCATTCCTTGGAGGTGAAACGACCATCACGATCCGAAACTATCGTCTTAGGTACGCCGTGATACCGTACAAATTGTTCCACAAACAGTCGTACCAAGACATCCACGTGAGCCTCCTTCTTCATAGGAATGAACCGGGCAACCTTCGTCAGGCGATCAACGATCACCCATACTGAATCATTCCCTGAGCGGGAGCGAGGTAGCCCATGTACGAAGTCCATGGATATATCCTCGAACTTCCATTCAGGGATTGGCAACGACTGCAACAGGCCACCAGGGCTCCTACATTCCACCTTCACTCTTTGGCAGGCTTCACAATGCGTGACAAAGTACCGGACATCTTTCTTCATCCCTGGCCAACACATCTTCTTTCGTAAGCCGGCGTACAACTTTGAAATTCCTGCGTGCACGGACTATTGAGAGCAATGTGCTTCTCTTATAATATCCTCCCGGATTCTGCCACCTTTGGGAATGTAGAGTAGGCCGCGAAAGTAAACGAGGCCGTCCTTTAGTGTGTATTCGTCGGTAGTCCCGTCTTCAATTAACTTTATTGCCGGGGCCAAAGCCGCATCTAATCCTTGCTCCATTCGGATCTGGTCCCGGATATCACAAATTATACTCATGCTGGACAGGTACTCCGTATATTCCGAAGAAGCCTTAAATATTAAGGTGATGTCCATCTCCTCGATCATCCGCGCCCACTCCATGCTCATCAATCGAGATTCTGGGCTCGAGCCGGGTACTTTCCTACTCAACGCATCGGCTACCGAGTTTGCTTTTCCGGGGTGGTAGTTCAAGGTGAAATCATAGTCGCATAGAAACTCTAACCACCGCCGTTGTCTTAAGTTCAATTCCTTCTGGGTATGGACGTACTTCAAATTTTTATGATCCGAGAAGATTTCGCAGTGGATGCCGTATAGATAATGCCTCCATACCTTCAAGGTGAACACCACCGCTCCTAGCTCCAAATCATGCACCGGGTAATTGATTTCATGCTTCTTCAATTGTCTTGAAGCATAAGCAATTACGTGCCCGTGCTGCATCAACACCGCTCCCAACCCCTGATAAGACGCATCCGTATAAACTTGAAATCCTTCCTTCCCAGACGGAAGGATAAGGATGGGGGCGGAGGTAAGTCTATCCTTCAATTCCTGGAATGCCGCTTCACACTGGGGTGTCCACTCAAATAGCACTCCTTTCCTGGTCAAGGAAGTAAGCGGGAGGGCAATCTTGGAGAATCCTTTTACGAACTTGCGGTAGTATCCGGCAAGTCCAAGAAAACTCTTCACATCGGCCGCCGACTTCAAAGGTGACCACTCCTTCACAGCGCGCACCTTGGCTGGATCCACAGCTACTCCTGCCCCACTGTTTACATGGCCCAAGAAAGCAACCTCCTTAAGCCAGAATTCACACTTTCTAAACTTGGTGAACTGGGCGTGCTCCTTTAGCTTCTCTAGAACTAAGGCCAAATGTCTGGCATGCTCTTCCTCCGTCTTCGAGTAGACTAGGATGTCGTCAATGAACACAATGACGAAGACATCTAAATAGGCCTCAACACTTTATTCATCAAGCTCATGAAAGCTGATGGGGCGTTTGTGAGTCCAAACGGCATTACTGTGAACTCATATAAGCCGTACCTTGAGTTGAAAGCCGTTTTCTGTATATCATCCTCCTGTATTCTCAATTGGTAATACCCCGAGCGCAAGTCTAACTTGGAGAACCAATGCGCTCCCACCAGTTGGTCGAACAACTCATCGATCCGAGGTAACGGGTAGGTGTTTCGTACTGTCAGTCGGTTAAGTTCCCGATAGTCTATACATAAACGCAGGGTTCCATCCTTCTTCTTGACGAATAGAACAGGGGCTCCCCAAGGCGACGAGCTGGGGCGAACAAACCCTGATTCTACCGACTCCTGCAATTGCACTCTAAACTCCGCAAGTTCTTTTGGGGCCATCCGATAAGGGGTCCTGGAGACAGGCTTAGCTCCTGGTACAAGCTTAATTTGAAAATCCACTTCTCTATACGGGGGTAACCCTAGCAGTTTCTCGGGAAATACCTCAGGGAAATCCCGTGCTACCCGCACATCCTTCACCTCTAACTCCATCTCCTTTAGTTCGAATCGTATCATGTAGACTTCATCCCCTCTCATATAAGCTTTCAAGGTCTGGATTGAGGATAACAAGATTCGTGGTGCGAAATTTATACCTTGGAAGACTACATCAGTATCCCCATGTCTCAAATAGATACGCTTCTCCGCACAGTCGATTCTCGCATGGTGCCAATCGAGCCACGCCATACCCAAGATGAGGTCGAACTCTGGTATCCTCAAAATTGTGGTAGGGGTATCAAAGGTCTTTCCCCCAATGGCTATCTCTAACTCACACTTTGCGGTTGCCGTCATCTCAGATCCGTCTGGGAGGCGTACTCTTCGAGCAATACCAGTGAAATATTGCACTCCGTGTATATCTTTGATGAAGTTTCAGAAACGAATGAATGTGAGGCACCCGTATCAAATAACGTATGAGCCGGTTTCCCGCCGACCATCATGGTGCCTAAGTGTCATTAATAATACTCAAGCTAGATGTCTAGTATATCTCAAGCAACTAGAGGATATTAATGAAAGCAAAATGACCAATTCGAATCGTACCTGCAATCATCTCTTGAGGGTTCCTCTCTTGAGTCATGTCCAGGGCATACATCTGATCTCGAGCGGGTCCGGGGTTTCTTCCTCGTGGTCCTCGTCCTCGACCACGCACATATCCCCGCCCCCGAGGGGCTGCTGGAGGGAAAGAAAGAGGCGCATCACCAAACAGTTGTGGGCAGTAGCGCCGAATGTGGCCCGGTTGGTTGCATTCGAAGCACACCCGTTCCTGCCTTCCGCCGTGTTGCTGAAACCGTGGAGGTGGAGGTAATGCTGGCGGTTGTGGAACCGGGCGCTCCTCTCCAAAGTTCTGGGGAAAACGCCTGCCACCCCTCCGATATCCTCTTCCTCTTTTATAGTCAAACCTCCTTCTATTGCTGGGGCCGGCTTCCATCACGCCCTCTGCTGGCCTCTTACCACTTCCCAAGTGGTCCGCTTCCAATCTCTTCGCCATATCAATAATCTCCGCCAGACTAGAGTCCGCTATAAACAAAAGGGCTTGCCTTAGGGGGTCTTGCAAGCCTTTGTAGAATCTTTTGGCGTACCCTCTATCATCCAGCTCATAGGAGTCAGCGAATCTAGCCAGGTGCTGAAACTCCCGTTGGTACTCCGTCACCGACATGGACCCTTGCTTAAGTTGCAAAAATCTCTCTTCTAGGCCATCCCGAGCGGCCGAGGGGATGAAATGCTCTAAGAAGGCTTTGGAGAATTCGCTCCAACTAATGTCCGTGTACACTCTTCCACGAAAAGTGGAGCCCATGAGGGACTTCCACCACCTTTTGGCATGCAGCTCTAAGAGTGTCACCACAAGGGTCACCGCCATGTTGTTTGGACATCTTATTCCTGCCAACAACTCTTGTATAGTGTCGAGCCACTCTTCCGTACGCACTGCCGAATCTGTCCCAACATAAGCGGGAGGGGAGAGAGCTCGGAAAACGCTTAACCAACTAGATCCCGGACCCTGTTGTTGTACAGGTGTCTGCTGAGATTGGGACCTAAAGGCGTCCAGAATAGCTGTGAGCGTTTGCCCCAGCTCTGATTGTTGGAATTGTGTAGGTACGGACGGGGCGGGGGTGCCCCTTACTGGCTTAACAAGTGCTGGGATCTACACATAAGGTACAAACCTAGGGTTAGGTTGGCTAATCTAAGGTTAAAGACGGACAACTTAGTGTGAATTACATATGGGCACACCACTGCTTCCGCTAAGTCAGCTTGTCCCCAACTGACCAATCAAACAGGGGTGGTACCATTGTTAAGTGACTTTCGCCTTGGAGGATTGTAGCAAGCTGATACCCACACGTCCCAGGATCGAAACCTGGCTCTGATACCATTTGTAAGACCCCCCTCCCGGAACACAAGAAACGGCACGAGAGGGGTCTTATGCCCAGAACAGCCGCCTTGCGGTAACACTAGCACTCAGGCTAGCCTGTACCATAAGACGCCTATTCTGCCGGCTGCCAACAATATCAATAGATAAATGCCAACCCAACCATAATAATATGAAAGTCAAATCCACACCAAACATATGTCCGTAATATCTTAAATAAAGAAGCTACAACAAGCTTCTAATATCAGAGTACGTAAACAGAATTGCCCCGAAGGGCTACAACAAAATCTCTCTCTCACTCACATCTGTAACCGACGGTAGCGACGG
Source organism: Platanthera zijinensis (assembly GCA_039513925.1). Classification (NCBI taxonomy): domain Eukaryota; kingdom Viridiplantae; phylum Streptophyta; class Magnoliopsida; order Asparagales; family Orchidaceae; genus Platanthera; species Platanthera zijinensis. The sequence continues at coordinate 105,276,086 of CM077084.1, read as the reverse complement.
TACCGTCCCTTCAGGCCCTGTCACCCTGGTCTGGCTGTCCGTCTGCATAGCCTGCTGCTCCACCTGCGGGGTTTCCTCCTAAAAAGGAAGACGTAGCAACCGTTAGTCAAAAAAGACTAAGTGGTTTCACATCCGCTCCCCCGACGACTCCTCGGCACCGGGCGGAGAAAGGAACAGGTACAATATATAAATAACAGAAGTACAATAGGTGAAGTGAGTATACATATTATAAGTAGCCACATCAGTAGTGTATAATAATCAAGCTCTTATTTTCGAATCTATATACTATAGCAGCAAGAGAGTATATAACTAGAACAGTAAGTAACTCAACTTATATGGATGCCCAAACAAGCATATAAGTTGAGGGTCGTTCAGCAGAAAGTAACTCATCGTATAGGAGTGCCCATACAAACTTATACGATGAGGGTCTTGTGTATATAATGAAGTGCAATGCTATGTATGCAATGCAATGACACACCCATGCTCAAGCACATGCAATCGCTATGTCGACACAGACTTATAGTTCCCCCTATTCGAGCAGGTAGATAACCTCTCAGGCATCAACCGTCGTGGCCAAACGGTGACAGTGGAGCGGGCATCTCCACTACTAGGCTGGTCTCCACACTACCTGGCCTAGGCCTTCGTACGCCTCAACGCTAAGAACACAACAACGGAGCTCACATGCGTACTACGGCTCAGCGGGTTCTCTCGGGTAAATATGCACCAAGATCCTAGCCCCGGACTGGCCTATGGTATGACACGGAAGGAGCCTAGGAAATGAGCACGAGGACCAAGCCCAATCGTTCACTTGGCACGGAAGGAGCCTCAGGACGTGAACACCGAGGACCAAGCCCAACCGTCCAAGGTCTATCTGTCAACTCCCATCGGTGTGACGATTGGCGAGCCCGTAGACCTGCCACACTATCCTTAACCCGGGATTACGACACCGCGTGTCGACTCATACCCCATGCAATTCCACAATTCCGTGGCATGGAAGGAGCCTCGGAGAAAGCACGAGGACCAAGCCCAACCATCCATCAAATACGGAAGGAGCCTCGGGACGTGAACACCAAGGACCAAGCCCAACCGTTCAATTTATCCAACTCAACCTCATTCCCATTCGTGACGATCAACACCGCACTTGTTAACTTCCACCATGCAACTCGTGGGGAGACGACACTCTAAGCATTGGACTATCCATTCCCTTCCATCAATCCATTAGACATCCTAGCCGTAGTTCTAATCATTTACAAATCCTTCCAAAAGAATTCAACATTTTATAGACAATGCGCATAATGGAGATCTACCAAATATAACAAGCCTTTCATTCACTTAGGCTTGATTCACATCTCGGCATAGGGATCTAAGTCCTCAAACATCAATCTTCACACTACCTCGGTGATTAACACAAAGAATTCACCCAACCTCGTGATGAATTGCAACATCTATTCCATCGAATCCAAGTTCATATTATAATCACCTTGAATTGTATGTAATCTGGTCAGCAACTTTGACTGAGGATTCTCGTGGCTACAAGTATAGCCCGAAAACGTGCCACCACTCATTGGAAAGGTAATTTCAAGGGCTGCAACTTTCGTGTTTAGTTGAATGCCCAGATCGGGTCACATCATACCAGAAATGCAACTCGAAGTCTGCTGCGCACAGGATACAAAATTCCTGGGCATTAACTTCCAACCGCAGCAGATTCAAACGGACTTTCCCGTGGCTATAGGTATCGCATGGAAACGTGAAACCACTCGTTGGAAAGGTAATTGCAAGGGCTACAACTTTCGTGTTTAGTCGAAAGCCCAGATCCGCCCCCTTCTTGCTTAAAAATAGCCAAGAAGGTCGCTGCGTGCAGAATACAGATTCTGCACGCTTCTTGAAGCGAGGTGAACGTATCCGTTCATCTTCCTCCTCAAGCGATTTTTCCCCAAATCGCAGCCAGAAGTTCCTCCACCCTTATTCTCCCTCTTGAGGCCATTTCCTCTTCACGTGACCACCCATATCATCACTTTGAAGCGAGGGGAGGTTGAAGACGACTAGGCTTTAGAACACAAGCTCTAGCATGGCCTTCCTAGAAAGCTTCATCTCACAAATCAAGACTCATTTGAGTCGATGTCTCGCCTAAGAATAACAATAGATCTAGCACCAAGGGAGAGGGGAGGAAACTCACATTATTTCCGGCGTTTCCTCCGTTGCTGGCCATGGATCGCGTTATTCTTCGTGGCGGCATCCTTGGCTTCGTTAGCAGTGTTCTTCCACGGAAACGGCGGAGCTTTTCCTCCAGAATCCGGCTCCGGCGACCCCCGATATCTCCTCTTCCGCTCCCGTCGGTTTGCACGGTGACGGCTCGGCAAGGACGATCGGGTGCGATGACTAGGGTTTGGTTTACTCCCTTTTTATATTACATATTAGGCTAAATCCCTTCCGCCACGTGTCACTCTCTAATTGGACCGCCCAAATTAGGTTTCGTTTGAAGTGACCGGACTAAGGATCATTCAGCACGAATCCTGAAGTCCGGTTCAGTCCGACTGTACAAGCCGGCGAATCTGCCTGGGCGAAGAAAAGGCCCAAGTAAAATTCGGCGGAAATCAGTCATCATTCTCGCCGATCGGCGAGAATCGTCAGGTCGTTCTCGACGATCGGTGAGAAGCATCAGGTCATTCTCGAAGAATTCGTCGGGAATCAACAATGATTCCCGACGATTTTCCCTTAGCCTTTTTACTGGACATCCTGCGTTGATTGCGTTGAGTATTCTCAGCGATACTCGACGATCGGTGGGTATAACAGGGGATTCTCGACGATCGGCGTAAATCGCCGAGCATTCTCGCCGAATTTCCCTAGTCTACTTGTAGCTCTGTGTCCGGCGGGTATCGACCACCGATACCCGTCGAATCGGCGAGAATCAGTCCTCCATTCTCGACGACTTTTACTTAGCCGAGTTCCCTCATCTCGGCTACTGGTTGGGGTAACCTTGAACCCAACCCTACACTTATTCTATGCACCTGACACCTCGCATCGGTGCACCCCGAGCCCGAGTTGAGTCTCTTGACTCAAAACACGTGCGAGGGGCCTAGCGCGAATTGGGACGTTACATAACCAAATATGGAACGACTCTCCGAGTACGGATAAATCATCCATAAACACCTCCATGACATCCTCTACTAACTTGCCAAAAATGGCCAGCATACATCTTTGAAATATAGCTAGCGCATTGCAAAGACCAAACAACATTCTTCTATATGCAAAGGTGACAAAGTGGCAAGTAAACGCGGTTTTCTCTTCTCTTCGTGGGCAATTAGTATTTGTAAATACCCCAACAGACCATCAAGAAAACAATAATATGATTGGTCAGAGAGCCGCTCCAAAATTTTATCTATAAACGTTTGTGGAAAGAGATCTTTTCGGGTGGTATCATTTAATTTTCTATAGTCAATGCACATCCTCCAACCTGTGATAGTACGAGTTGGAATTAATTCATTATTAGTGTTTGGTAGTACCGTTATGCCGCCTTTTCTCCGGACGACGTGCACGGGACTAACCCACGTACTGTTTAAAATTGGGTAGATAATCCCTGCATCCAGAAGTTTCATTACCTCAGTCTTAACTACATCCTTTATATTAGTATTAAGTCATCATTTAGGCTGAATGGATCTGCGAGGATTATCTTTGAGAAAAATCTTATGTGTATAGAACGAGGGTTTAATTCCTGGAATTTCAGAAATCTATCATGCAATTGCATGGCGATGTTTTTTTAACACTTCCACTAAATGAGAGGTTTCTGAATCATTTAACTTTAAAGAAATGATAACAGGGAGTTTTGAATTTTCTTCGAGAAAAACTTATTTTAAATGATCGGGAAGTTGTTTAAGCTCGAGGGCTAGTGGTTCTTCATAAGAATTTTTATTTTGAAATTTTTAGATGTAATAGTTTCAAAAGGCAAATTATTAGATTTTTTATATGAAATAGGTAAGTTTGCCAAGTCTGTTTCTTCTAAAGTTTTAGAAAATTCTTTAGAAAAGGAAAAACCACTCCCTTTTTCAGTTGAAGCAGGAATCATCATTTAAAAGCTAGTTCTGCATAGAGGTATTTATATTAAGAGTAACCTCGTCATCTCCAACCCTAAGGTGGAGTCTACTATTACTTACATCAATTAAAGCGCAGGAGGTGGCGAGAAAGGGGCGACCAAGTATAATGGGTACATCAGCATCGTCCTCGATGTCGAGGATAACAAAGTCTCCCGGGAAGATAAACTTGTCAACCTTGACAAAAACATCCTCCACTATCACTATCAGATATTTTATAAAATGATTTGCTAATTGGATGCTCATTTTGGTTGGTCTTGGAATACCCAGTCCTAGTTTTTGAAAAAACGAGTACAACATTAAGTTAATACTAGCCCCAAATCTACTAAGGTTTCTTTTATTAATAAATTACCGAAAAGGCACGAGATTGAAAATCATCCCCCATCGTTTAATTTTTGAGGTAATTTGTTTAAAAACTACCGAACATTCAGAGTTCAGGGAAACTCGAGATATATCTTCAAGATTCTTTTTTTTTAGAAAGTAACGTTTTAAGATATTTTGCGTATTTTCGCATCTATGTGATTGCCTCGTAGAAAGGAATGTTAATTTGTATTTGTTTAAAAATTTGTAAAAAATTATACAATGCTCATCTTGTCGCTAATTAATTAGTTTAGAAGGATAGGGTAAAGACGTTGGAGAAATACGTTGTGAAATAAAAGAAGGAGATGAAGAATAAGAAGTAACAGGAGGTGGGGTAGAAACTCTAACCTTAGATTCAGCTTTATTAGGTAATTGTACCTCCTTTCCACTTAGAAGTGTGATGGCGTGGGCATTCTCCAGCGGATTTGGCTCCATATTTCCTAGTAAAGTTCCATGTTGGCGCTCCGACAACATCTTTGAAATCAGTCCAATTTGATTTTCTAAATTTTTAATTGATCCGGTCAGGTTCCGGATTTTTGACTCATTTGTGATGACATATTTAGTAAAGATGTCTTCTATTGGGGTTGGTCGTAGTGGTTTTGATTATAGTGGAGGTGGTTATGGTGCAAATCCATTTGGATTCCTAAACCCTGGATTATAAGTATTATTATACGAATAAATATTTGGGTTATAGGAAGGAGGTTGATATGGATTCCCCAAATAATTGATTTTTTCTTCAATTAAATTATTATTAGTTGAATTCCAAGGAGGAGTAGCGGAGGGAGCCGACATCCCCGCTACTTGCCTAGTTAGAAATTCTACTTAGAGTGCTAAAATTGAAGAAGCGTCGAGCTCATAATACCCAGCGGGTTTATTCGGGTGTGACCTAGGCACATTCCATTGGTAGGCATTCATGGCCATTTACTCAAACAAAGCTTGAGCAGCCTTGGGGATATTATTATTTAATTTTCCCCCAGCGGCAGCATCAATCATTTGTCTAGTGTGGAAACTCAAACAATTATAGAATGTCTGCACTTGGAGCCAAGCTAGTAGTGCGTGATGTGGAAACCTACTTAAAAATTCTTTAAAGCGTTCCCAAGTCTCATAGAGAGACTAAGACTCGCCATGAACAAAGGAATAAATATCCACACGTAATTTAGCGGTTTTAGCAAGCAGAAAATACTTTGTTAAAAAAATTTCGATCATATCAGCCCAAGTAGTGATAGATCCTCTAGGTAGAGAACCTAACCACTGCTTGGCTTTCGTCCGTAATGAAAATGGAAATAAACGGAAATGAATGGCATCATCTGTGATGCCATTTATTTTAAATGTATTGCATATTTCTAAGAAATTAGACAGATGAGTGTTAGGATCTTCATCTGGCAATCCATCGAATTGTATGGAGTTTTGAATCATTTGAATTATGCTAGATTTGATTTCAAAGTTATTATTAGAAATCGTGGGGCGAACTATACTTGACCCGGTGTCGTCCAAGTTTGGCCTCGCATAATAAGACATAGTCCTTTGCGGGGCCGCAACTGGAATTTGATCTTCCTAGCTTCTATGTGCATAGTTCCGATAGATTCATCTAGATTAAAAACATGGTCTTAGTCACAAGATCGAAGGCGCATGTAATATGTGCGGTTGATTTCAGGATCAAAATCGAGATTATGATCTATTGGAGAGTTTTGTCGGGTCATGCACTAAAAAACTATTATACATTTTTATTTGTTATTTTTATTTCTTTTAATTAATTTTTTTGTGTGTGGTTTTGTTTGTTTTTTAGAAAATAAAAAGACAAAAATAAAAGTGTTGTTACTAAAAAAATATATTTTTTATAAAAACAAGGTTTTTAAACTGAGAATTTGAGCTTTGTTTATTTTTTTATTAAAACAACAGTTTTTAAATAACAACTAGGATAAAAGTAATTATAATTCCTTTTTATTTCAAATATCAACACAAAAATGTTCCACGGCAACGGTGCCAAAACTTGATAAGTAAAAGTTGTGTTTCTTTTTTTTCTTTTAACATTGATTTGGATAATTCAATTTATGTGTTGCATTTTATCTCTTTACTTATATACTGCGATTAAGGCAAGTGTACCTATCGAGTAATAGAATAGTATTTGTTTCAAATATCAAGGTCGTATTTTTCCACCGATCTATGTCGAGTACTCTACTTGAAGGAATGGAGCTATTATTTTATCGAAAAGAGTAGAGGTTTATGTTTATTTTTAAAGTGAAAATAAAATTTATATGCTTAGGTTTTGAAAATAGATGAAGGAGAGAGCCATCGATTTTGATTATTTGGGAAGATATTTAAGAAACATTCGAAGTTGTTATTAATTAAAATACTTGACCATGGAGGTTCAATAGATATGATTACACCTCAATCGAGGATACACCCACCTGAGATTAAGATAAATTGATAGAACTTTCATCCTCCAAAAATATCTTAACACACGCTTTATATTGTGAACCCCACTATTGACCTCCTATTGATATTCAAAGGTTCAACTCGGGAGGCTTACGATCATCTCTTTCGAGTATGATGTGTAGTTTCTCTTTATCTGAGAGTGATCAATTCATAGACACAAGTCTTTCGACTACTAGTTATGAAATTCAGAAGTGAAAACCATATATCGATTTATATGGTTCCACTCATCTTCGTTCTTAGATAATTCTTAAGTTTTTAATTTATTATATAGAAATTTAGGGTTTCAAATAATATTATGTACAGCATTTATTTCAAATGAGCGCTACAACGACGTATTTTCAAAATACAACTGGAATTACAAAAATATATATCCTTCCCAACGTATCTCAGTGGATCATTAAAAAGTACTTAGCATATCAATCGGGATAGGGGCGGTAGTAGAAAATGAAATGACATATAAAGGTGCAAAAATAATATCCGTCGCACTATCTTAATCAAGCGCTAAAAAGTTCTTAGTCTGTCATCAGGGATAGGGGTACTAGGAGAAATTGAAATGACATAAAAGTGCAGAAATAATATCCGTCCCAACCATCTTAATCAAGAGCTAAAAATTTCTTACCCTCTCATCCGGGATGGGGGTGGTTGTAGAAATTGAAAGGCAGAAATGAAATAATCTTTGTAGAATAACTTGAAAACTGAAATTTATTAGACTTAAAAACTGTTACACACAAAACCCAAAATAGTGTTTGGAAAATATCACTCAAAAGCTACTCATAAACACAAAGGAGAACTATGTGGAACTCTACCGGTTCTTCTCTAACCATCAGCCTTGGCTATCTATTTATAGAGAAAAAAAATAAGTGCTTTTGAAAAAGTGCTTTTTGAAAAGTTGGCAAATAGCTTTTAAAAAAGCTGAAAATTGGCTTATGGAAACGTTGGGCAAGGGATGGCTGATGGAGTGTTGGACACATGGCAGATGATGATGAGTTGGAAGCTACTTTGGTGGTATGATAAGGGCAACTGATTTTGAGCTAGCTAGATAATGAGGCTGGTGGGTCGGGCTAGCGAGTCGGGCTGGCGGGTCGAGATGGCGGGTCGGGCTGGCGGGTTGAGATTGCCGGTCAGTCTGGTGCAAAATTTCTTCTACCTGGATTCAAACCCGTGACCTTAAGAAACTAACCAAAACTTTCGCTCCACTAGGCCAGCTGATCATTTCTCCATAAACTCAAACACATTTTAAATATAAACTATATACAATTTATTAACTTTATATTTATTATTTATAATTATTTTATATATTATTTTATAAAACATATATTTATTTTTATATATTTAATATATATACATATAAGTCTTATTATATATTTATAATTAATATTATAAATAATTGTAGTTAACTAAAATATATTACTTCTATTTCTATACAGAACTTATATTTTTTTTATTTAACTTCAATATATTCATTTTTGTGATAATACAGTATTACTTTCTACATAATTTTATTTAAAGAAGAAAATTTAAAACAAACCATTTATTCCTTAATTTAGATAAATAATTCCTTATTTAAGTACAAAATGATATTCAAACAATACTAACAAATGAGTGTAATTTACTACTCATCAGTCCCCCGCCCAGAAATTATTCATGCCTCATCTTTTGAGGGGGAGGTGACTAAGTCTATGATATCAGTTGCTACTGAGGTCAATAATTTTATCTGAGAACTTGAGAAAAGAGTTGCCATGGCGACAGGTACTCCTCCAGTTATTCTAGAGGAGGTAGTAGATGTTTTTGATGAGGAAGGAGATATAGAGGGGAATCCTCTGGTCCTTACTGCTGAAGAGCCTTTATGATTTCAAAAGCTAGATTATCTACAATCTATGAGTCTACCAGTAAAGATCTGCCATCTCTCCCAAGTATTCCTTTTAATGAAATTGCCACCTCCAGTGTTGATTATTCCATTTTGAAGAAAATAGAGGTTATGTTGGCAAGAAAGCAAATGCAATTTGAAGCCTGCATGCAGAAGGTTCCATACAAGGTCAAGGAAACTGAGCAAGATGTTAATAACGGCCTTGCTGAAGTTAAAATTTAGATTGACAAGCATGATACCAAGCTTGATTCATTATATGCCGAGGGTGGAAAAGCTATAACGCTTAACATGCAAGGACTCAAGTATGCTTCAGAAGTTCTTGATAATGTTGATACAAACACAAATACAATGATTAATGCCCATAACAGATTGATGGCTCACTTTGACAGCACTATTCCTACTTATTCTTATGTTGTAATTGATGAAGTCAGAAAGGGGGAGGAGGCTATGAAAGCTAAGGTTGTTGCAGTTGAAGATTCTCTGGTAGAAAATTTCAAAAAGACAAATGACTACTGCTATAATAACTTTATGTGGCTATATGGACAGATGTTTAGCTCTCAATTACCTGATGCGCCGAATGATGTTGAAGTTCATCCTGGTGAGGATTACTCTCATCATTGGACAGACACACAGGAATTCTTTTGGGACACTACTTCTACTGCTACTGAAGTTCAAGTAGTTGAATACATTCCTTCCGCTCCAGTCTACAAGAGAAGAAAGTATGGTGAAGGCTCGTCTGCTGTAAGATCGGACCCTGAAAGAGAACTGTCTGCCAAAGACAGAGAAATTTGTGATCTGTGGAGTCCTACTTCAAGAGGAATCATTTTAGACACCTTCACCCTAGTTGATCTTGGAAATGAGAACAGATGGAACTATTATAATCAGAAGAATGTCAAAAGTATGAATTAACCTCTGCCAAGAGAAGAATACATTTTAGAAATCACAAGAACAATGAATCTGCGCCTCCAACCTCTCTAACGTATTATCATAAGCTAAGGGCTTATTTTGTTAGGTAGCGTCAGAAGGATCAAGGCAGACAGGCCTGAAGTTCATGTTTTTTGGTGTGATTGAGATGTGATTATGGTTACCCTAAAAACTTCGAACTCTTATTAATATATATAAATATATATGATTTATATGTCTTGGCTGGAATGTGAGTTGTATTTAAATTTTCTTTAATTTACTTATCTTGTTAATTTTATGCTCTGTGGTTATTTTTGTTATGTGCAAGTCACCTTATCTTATAGGATTCTGACTTCTTCAAATAGGTAGAGATTGTTGGGTATTGTATCCGCAATAAGCCTTATTTGAAGAAGGGTCCAGTTAAGATAAGATGAATTGTGACTGTATTTGATATTGTATTTTTTTGTTATGTACTTGCGGGTTTACAATGCAAAGTACACACAAATGTCAGGTTTTAGTGAGCAGTAAATACAGGACTATACAATGTAATCCTTCGTTGTATAGGTCATTATGTTGACTCATGCGTAATCTCTCTATTAGTGTGTACTTCTATTCCAAGTACATGAAAAGGTTCAAGGAAGAAGAAGATTTCAAATTCAATAGAACAAAATTTTACCTAAGTAAAATTCTTCGAGTATCGTAAGGGATATTCGTCGATTTCATCGATTATCATTGATATTCGTCGAATTCGTCAAATATGCTTACTATCACTCATCGAATTCATCGTATATACCTGTGGTGAAATATCTAAAAAGAGTGGAAAAATAGTTAAGCAAAATTCATCGAGTATCATCAAGTATACTCGTTGAATTCATCGAATGTATATAATGATACCTGCTGAATTCATCGATTATACAAGATGATACACGCTGAATTCGTCGAATCATCTCAACGCTACTTCTCTGATTTTTCTTAAGGCAAATTCATCGAGTGCATCTTGGCGTTAGAGCATCGAGGGAATCTTGGCGTCGAGAGCATCGAGTACATCTTGGCATCAACAATGTCGAGAGCTTTGATTCTGCTAGCCTATACTCGACAAATTCGTCATGTATACTAGCCGATGCTCGACGAATTCGCCGAGTATGATTCTAGCCTTAGCGTTGAGTGGCTAGCTAGCTTGAGCTTAATTTATCTAATTCAAATTCGTCATATACAAATAACTATTCGGTGAGTATACTAGCAATACTCGACGATACTCGATGAATATGACTTAGGTCATTTTTTCGACAATTTTTTCCCAGGCTCGGGTTGCGGCGGCCATGCACAGTAACTCTCACAAGTTTATTTTAGGAATTTCTTTTTTAACCGTTGCATTTGAAGATGTCTATAAATACTTAGGGTGGATTTTTCTTCAACCCTAATCTTGTAACTTGTTCAAATTTTCAAATCGAGAAACTTTCCAAAAAGAACCTGTCAGCGTCCTTTACAATACGTGAACTCCAATCAGTTGACCACTGTGAACTTTGCACGATTCAATCTTATTCGACCCGTACGACTGGACTGCTACTCTCTAAAATATCTCTATTCCTCCAGATCTAGTCGATTGAAGGTTCAAGATTCATGGTCTTCAAAGTTTTCTATTTTCTGAGTTCTCCAAAATTTCAAGATCTACCTAATCGAAGGACGTCAAAGTGAAGACTTGTAATCTTTATTATATTGTAATATTCCTTTTCATTTATAGGAGATTTTTATCCGAGTTGTATATCCGGTTGTGGATAGAGTTGTAGATCCATTTGTGGATCGACTTGTAGATCCATTTGTGGATCGAGTCATAGATCCAGTTGTGGATCAAGTTGTAGTAGAGGTTATTCTCCGAGTGGTAGGAACATCATCTCCGAGTTGTAGGAGTAACGAGTCTAAGGTGTAAGATTTGAAGAAATCTAAGTTTGGTGAAGTATCCGAATCTAGCCATTCGTAGTAGATAGGCGAGGTGAGAAAGTAGACGTACCCAACTCGGGGAACCACTAAAAATCTAGGTGTTTGTGTGCTAAATTTTTTAAGTAATTTTATTCCGCGAAAATACATAGACATCGCCTATTCACCCCCCCCCCCTCTAGGTGATTTAATTAGATGCTAGATACTCTCACTCTCTAGTTCACTCGAAAAATTCACAGGTCTTTTCGAGTTCACACGATGAATTCATTGAGTCCTCTCGACGAATCCACAAGTCTTCTCGATGAATTATTGAGACTACTCGACGCTTTTAACTTCCTTTAGACAAATTTGATGATTACTCGACGATCTCTATTTACAACTTCACGAAATCCAGATTTCTCTGAAGTCTTGTCTTAACTCCCCCGTGACCTTGGGTTCCCTACCAACATTTTCTACTGCTCAAGTCACCATAGTGACACCAAAACACATTCGAGGGGTCTATCCCGAAATAGGATGTTATATCTTACAAATGGTATCAGACTGCAATGATCATGAGATAAAGAGGTCCATTAAACTAATAAGTCACCCCCGATCGATAAAGTTGTTTGAGGGAAAACTGTTGTAGTAGAAGTTGCGGTGTGCTCTAGTGGGATTCACATTAAGTATGTCTATTAATCCTTAGAACTAGTTCCAACCTTACTACGACACCAACTTTTTTTGACTTACTAAGAAATTTTGTGGGTATCCTAGTTTAAAATCAACCTCGAGTATAAATTTGGATAAGGAATGAGGATACCCAAAGTGAATATGGGCAGTGTTTAATGCAAGAATTAGTGTTCAAGGCTTATACTCTATGTTTCTATTTTTCCCATCAAGTGATATTATAACCTTGCCCAAACTCATAGTACCATTACAAGGAGAATTTGTTATTATAACCTACTTGTTGATTAGTAGGAGACTCTTAAGCCTAATTTTTTTGTCGATAACTTGACACATTCCATTTTGATTATATTGAAGCAATCCTCATGATAGATACTTGATGTCGAATTAGAATTTGGATTTAGAAATGGCTCATTTATTTGACTTTGTCACATGTTGACCTTGAAAAGTTTGTCGCAAATGGTAGCTCTAATAGCCTAAATAATGGATTATTTCAATAAGTCCCAAGGTGGAACTCCGGGTTGATGATTGTATGCCCTGTGGATTTTGTATACATACGTGGAAGAATGTAAAATATTGGTTGTTGAAGAGACTCTACCCAGGATGTATGGGGGTTTATCTCTTCATTTTTTGGGCTACTAAAGTACCAACTAGGATTCCTTTTAGATTTGAAAATCTTCATAATTTTCCACATTAGATGTTTTTGATCCGTGAAGAATTAGTTCACCTTAAGTAAGGTAGATTGCAATGTCAAGTTTTAACTGATAAAAAATTTCACTTGCAGAATTAGAGAAGAACGCACTTCAAGGATAATTATTTTCTCTATATATTTCACACAATTTCCTTGGGATATACTTCCATATTTTTCTGGTCATATATATACAAGAACATTTGATAACATTATGATTGGGTACTTGATGGAATTTTGTACATGCATGATGATGTAATTTAACCTTATGTACACATGTTTGGTTTGATGATTAGCCGTCCCTGAAAGTTAGGAAAATATTGGTGACCATTTTCCAATATTTTTATATTCATAAGAGATATTAGAGAAATTAAATGAGTCAAATCAACTAATAAAAGGTCAAATTGAAGATGGCTTCATTGTTACACTATTTAAAATACTGTACCATTTGGAATAAAGATTCACAATAATTTTTTTCTTTATTGTATTAACCTGGGAAGAGGTCATTCGTGCTGGCGATGCAGATATCCAAAACCTTTATTGTAAATTTCTCTCTAGACCACTAACCAAAAGACTTGGAATTTGATACATATCATCATACCCATCTTAGGAAGAGCTCCGGAATTAGTGGAATTGTTGGAGGACAACAATGTTCCTATGTTCGGGTCTATTTAGTAAATAGCATATGATGAAGATAATGAGATTAGTATGAGTTGTTTGATTATTTAAAAATCTCAAAAAAATATGGAATAAACATGTTATGAATGATCATTGGTAAAAATTGTATGGCATCTAAAATCTAATTAATTTAGTTTATCATGTTAAGAATCATGTCCTTGCTTTTGGTAGTCTACATAACTTGTTTTGAAGGTAGCTCAGATCTAGCTACCTTGATTCATGTTAAGTTTAAAACATATATAATGTGTTCATGCTGATTGGATGTTATTTGCATATGCTCTCATGATGGTAGGATGATACTTAATCATCACCGTAGAAGTTGATCTCCTACTTCACGGTTGACTTTTCAATGTCATTTGAATTTAGAAGATTATTGACCATAACAAAATTTAATGCATGCAAGTTGCCATTCACGTGGAGGATAATATCAGAATAAGGAAGGAGCATGTAAATCTTGGATATATTATTCATAATAAGACATTAGGTGTTCACTACACCATATCATGCATATGGTAGCGCTCAAAAACCACTACTATATTTGAAAAAATTTCTACTGTAGAGATACGATAGCGGTTTCGTGTGTGTTGCATCCGCTGCCGTGGTCGTAGGGTATGGTAGCGGTTACCCAATATATTGTGGCGTCCTTACAACCACTACTATAGGTACATCTTTTTTAGTGGTTAAGGTTTTCAATGGAAGTAATTGTTCCATTTTATAACTACGGTATGATACTCTATGTTAGCATTTATGCTTGTATTTGACAATATTTGTGATTTTATATGGTAGCAATTATCCTCATATATATCAATGGTTTTTATTCTCAATGACAATGATTATGATGATCAATACAAGCAGTCCATGAATGGACCCAAAATTCAATAATATTCAATTTGGAGGCAAGAGTGGACCCAAAATTCAATTACAAACGTGATTTCACAGCCAAGAGTTAAAATTTTCAGTGTGATTATAAATGTGATTATCAATGTCATTCCCAAGCCAAAATTCAATTACATCTCGAACACTCAAATGTCATTCCCAAGCTAAGATTTAAAATGTCAAATGAAAAATAATCCAATTAGCTATATATTATCATCAACTAGATGACAAAAAAAATTTTAAACTTTCATCCTCAACCCATACATTTTGAACACTCAAATTTGTAACAAAATCAACAGAATATGAAATTTACTACTCCTCAATCAATTTTTTCACAAAGTTTGTGTCGGAGACCTCAACATGACACCTCCAAGTTCTTCTTTTGAATACTTTCGGTAGATCACGGTCAGCTTGTCATCTTGTGCAGAAGAATGAAATCCCCCCATTTTCTCAGCATGCTCCCTGCACCATAATCAGGATTATCAATTACAGACATGCCGCCTTACGGCCAAAAAATTCAACAATAAATACCACCAAGCACAAGAGTTTCATACCTCGGCTGCGGATCCGAAAAACTAGTGTGATATTGTAAAGTTTTGATCCACGACGGAGTCTTATTAAGACTGCAGTGTATATACTTATGGTACTAGCTACAAATTACAACACCATACTAAAAAGTAACATAAAAAAGCCTTGTCCTCATGATGCGACCACAAAGTTATCTTAGTTTAATTAGAAAGTAACTTCCACATATAATTAATTATGTAAACATAAAGGATTGGCTTCCAAACAATATAAAGCTAAATATTCAGGAGAGGGAACACCATACTGATATTACAATTTTAGAATATATAAAATAATTAACAATTCAACCAGTTTAAAATCATTTAACTAATAATGTGAAAAATAAAAAGAATATTTTTAATCAAAAAGACTTGAATCCATATCATCATCACTATCCTCATTTGCCTCTTCCTGCAAACGAAGAAATTTGGTACAGATTCGGAACATTAAGGGGTAAAATATTCATCATAATATCAAAAAAGAGACATTAAAAAGTAAAAAAACCTTCTTATCCTCAGTAGTCGGGGCTTATTCCGGGGTAGCACTACCACAACCACAAGCGGCAGGAGCTGCTACAGCAACGGAAGGTCCACCTCCACCTAAAAAACCATCCAAAAAATACAGGGTTCAGAGTCGATGAAATGAAAAGGAACAAAATTAATTAATCTAGAAAATAGAATGGAGAATCAGACCGGATACAATGCTGAGGATGAGATCATCGATGCTCCTCTTCTCAAGAAGATTTACGAATAGGGTCGCCCAATAATATTCAACAGAAATTTTCGCAGATTTCACCAATGTGGAGATCTTCTCTGCATGCTCACTCGAAAAGTATTAGAAAGCCAATAATCTTTAGTGTCAGAGAATGCATTACAAAAATATTACCGTGATGGGAATCCTATCATCATATAGGTTCAAAGCAGCGAGGTTGCAAGCTTGATCACCAATGGACATTATAGGCAGCGAACAAGAAAAATCTTATATTGAAACATGGTATGTTAGTGCTACTCCCGATTAGATCTCATCAGAGAGGTCAAAACCCTACCTGTGACGAAAACACTTGACTAGGATCAATGGCATAAAGGAAGAGCCAAAATGCTAGCTTTATAGCAAGTTCTGTTGACTTCTGCTATTGAATCACAACTCATCCGTAAATCCGACGGCTATTAAAACATGGTTGTGCAATATTTACTTGGTCTTATTTTTTATTCAAGTGATGATTATTTTCCTTAATATTTTATTAGGCACAACGCAAACGTGACCTGAAAAATCTTGAATATTTGGGGCAGATTCGCAACACTTATTTAAAACGAGGCAGAAATTTTAGCTATGTTTTTAATGACAAATGCTATTTTTATTTCTCCACATGGATTGATTTTCATATTCCTTTTAGCCTAAAAAAATGAAAGAAGTTTAGGCACACAGAATATATGTCAATGAAAAGAATGTGTCACTGGCCACTAAAATGGTCATAAAGTAACAAAATTTTAATGTAAAAAAATGAACTCATGAGATTGCTAAATAACTCAAAATCACACAGAGATAATAACTTTTATCATGGAAATTTTGGGGAAGTGTGGGAGAAAATTTTGGGGAAAAATTAGGGTGTGGTAGAATTCATAATATATAGTAGTTATTGTAAACACAACCATAAATTTGTTT
Organism: Platanthera zijinensis; assembly: GCA_039513925.1. Taxonomy (NCBI): domain Eukaryota; kingdom Viridiplantae; phylum Streptophyta; class Magnoliopsida; order Asparagales; family Orchidaceae; genus Platanthera; species Platanthera zijinensis. Next base: position 105,259,369 of record CM077084.1, on the reverse strand, counting down.
TGGTAGCGTTTATGTAACCGCGACAACATAACTGATACTATAGGTATGTATTGGAACCTTAGGTTCTGATTTGGGTTAGGATCACTATTAGGATTATTAGTTTGACCCAAAATGTATAGTCTAAGGGTCATAGGATTCTACAGGTATACATCAAAAGAATCCAAGAAGAAAGTGCAGAAAAATTCCAGAGAAGTTAAGTTTTGAAGTTCAGAATTCTAGTCCAAAAATAGTTGAACGGAGTTCTACTATAGTCGAACGCAGATTGGAGAAGCTTTTTAGATTAAATTTTGGTGATTTCTTGTGCAGTTAATGGTGACAGCTGGCTAGAGTTATTCAAGGCTTAAATAAAGGAATTTACAGCTAATATATTTAATGCTAAATATTCTTATGAATATAGCCGTTGGGAGGCTGCATTAAATATGAATCAATTCAGAGATTTATTGTCAGTTACCTTTCCAAGACAGTTTCATTTTTGGAAATGTCTATGCCGTATCAGACAAGAATTCAAATGACTTTCTTCAGCCCAGTGGATACATATATATATTATATACAGAAGATAAAAGAGATAGAGAGAGAAAAAGCAGGAAGACTTTTTCTCTCTACAAAAGAAGAACTCTGCAACAAGTTTTCAAACAGAGGAAATCAACTTCTTCTTCTTCTTTCTGATCCAGGCTTTCAAGAGACAACATATTCAAATTTGTCTACAGAGCTTGCTTGAGATTTTCATCTAGTTGAAGGCCTACACCCTGAAGCAAAGCTTCCCAGCATTCCTGAACTAATACATATTTTTAGGGGGAGCTTTGACATCATCATCAACTATTGAATCCACTATTCTTCTCTCATTTGATTTGAGAACAGAGAAGAATATCATCAACTCCTAGTTTTCTAAATTGTGTACAGGGTTATTACTCCCTTCAAAAGTAAACCCCTTTGGTGGCAGGGCACCGGATCAAAAACCTGTGTTTGGTTTTTGGGCACCTGATCAAAAGCTCAAAGGGTCTTTAGATCTACCTGAATCAGATCTATTGGTTGCAGGGCACCTGATCAAAAACCTGTAGGGGATTCCTACCAGGGTGGTAGAAGAGTGGACGTACCTATTGAGAGGGAACCACTATATTTCCTTGTGTCGTCTGGATTGCTTGCTCTGTTTTCTTCCTTATGTGCTGTGAATTTTATTTTGCATTTTATTTTCTAAAAACTCTTAAGCATATCAGATCTATCACCTCACTTTAAATTGGTATCAAAGGGAGGTTGATTGTTTGTACAGGCTACAACCTGAATAAAAAGATCCTTGATAGATCTTATTACTTTTAAGAGTTTTTCATGGCACAAAATGAAGAATAGTCAAAACTCTCTTGCTCTTATTTCTTCTTCATCCTCAGTTGTACAGGATGAAACTTCATATTCACTCCATGTTTCAGCATCATATCTTCTCTTTTTAGCTGATTCAGCAACCATTACTGTGAGGGAGTCCCAGATGTCCTTTGCTGAAGTGTATTCAGCCACTTCCTGAAAAATATCATCTGACATAGATTGAGCCAGTATATCCATTGCTTGAGCATCAGCCATCTTTAGCAATAATTGAGCTTCTATAGCTGCAGATGGTGTAAAGGGACCTGACAAGATAGAATTATAAATGGCTTCATCAATAGAGTTCATAAAAAGCCTAATCCTTAACTTCCATAGTGCAAGCTTGTCCAAATTGCACTTAGGAGGTCCAGTGCTTGACCATTCTTTATTTTGTGCCATGAAAAACTCTTAAAAACAATAAGATCTATCAAGGATCTTTTGATTCAGGTGTTAGCCTATACAAACAATCAACCTCCGTATGATACCAATTGAAAGTGAGGTGATAGATCTGACATGCTTATGAGTTTTTAGAAAATAAAATGCAAAATAAAATTCACAGCACATAAGGAAGAAAACAGAGCAAGCAATCCAGACGACACAAGGAAATATAGTGGTTCCCTCTCAATAGGTACGTCCACTCTTCTACCACCCTGGTAGGAATCCACTATAGGTTTTTGTGTCGTCTGGATTGCTTGCTCTGTTTTCTTCCTTATGTGCTGTGAATTTTATTTTCTAAAAACTCTTAAGCATATCAGATCTATCACCTCACTTTCAATTGGTATCAGAGGGGGTCGCGGGTTCGAAACCCCGGGGTCGTTTCCGGGGGAGATTATTGGAACTGCAGTTCGTATTCGCCCCGGTGCTACGGTACTATTCGAAGTAGAAGGACGTGTTCCCTGCGGGCCTAACTGGCTGCCCCGTGGATCTGCCCGAGGACCGTTGATATAAAGAATAGTTGTGTCGTCTTCTATAAGACTGGTCTTTTGGTCGAGTTGGTAGCGCTAGGTCCTCTCGAGTTGGTAGCGCTACACTATTTGCAGCTATAGAAGCTCAAAATTTGCTAAAGATGGCTGATGCTCAAACAATAAATATACTGGCTCAATCTATGTCAGATGATGTTTTTCAGGAAGTGGCTGAATGCACTTCAGCAAAGGACATCTGGGACTCCCTCACAGCAATGGTTGCTGAATCAGCTAAAAAGAGAAGATATGATTCTGAAACTTGGAGTGACTCTTAAGTTTCATCCTGTACAACTGAGGATGAAGAAGAAACAAGAGCAAGAGAGTTTTGCCTGATGGCAATAAATACTTCCTGCAACAAATCTGATGATGAATCAGATTTTGAAGAATCAGAAGCAGAATCAGAAGAGGATCAGGTTATCTCTTCCTTTGATTTCTCCTCAAAACTTTTTAAAGATGATTTTAAAGATTTATGCAATGATTTAATTCAATCTGAGAAGGAAAAAAAACTTCTCAGAGAAAAATTGAATAATTTATCTTCTGAAAATACAAGTATTAAAGAAAATTTAAAAATTGCTCTAGAACAAATAAATTCTCTAGAATTAACTATAGGGAAAGAAAAACTAGATAAAAATAATCAACATTCTGAAATAATTCAGAAACCCAAAAGAAAGAGAAATAAACAAAAAAACTTTAATAAAAATATCTTTTTACAAAAATTGTCGGACCTTGGTCGACGATCTCTGCATTTCTTGTCGAACGCCGATCGACGATCTCTGAACCAAGATATTTAGTTTAAACACTCAGCATACGGGGATCGATGATATCATCAAGAATCGTCGACCAGAGGTCGACGATCGTGGAACACATATAATAGTTAACATTTATCTGTGAACCGAGATCGACGATATCAATGTAGGTCGTCGAACGCTGATCGACGATCTCAATATAAATCGTCGAACTCATATTTTCAAAAAAGAAATTTTATTCTTTTGAAAATAATAATCAATCTCAAAATTGTATCAATCCTTTTACCCAATGGTACATCTGTCCTAGAAAATTTCACCCATTAGGTTATAAAGATCAACCTACATGCTCCTTTATTTCTGATTATCATTAAATAAAACCAGGACCCAAGGTGACCTGGGTCCAGAATTTCTAACCTCTTATTTTCAGGAAAAGACCCTTCAGTACAGGGGTAACTATATAAGGGGAGATTGTTTAGAAGGCTACAAGTTCAAACAGCAATCAATGCTACAACAATAGGGGGAGTTTGAATCAGAGGTTACTGCAGTAGTAGTTTAAGTTATTAAAAAATCTGGGGAAGATATTAGAGAAAATATTGGAACCACATTTCAGTTGAAAGGAAATGAGCTCAGTTGAAGATTAACATCAGAACAGCTACCGAACTTATCAGTTTTTGTTCTTAGATTTATATTTCAAAACATTGTTATTTCTCTGTAAAAGAACACATTTTATATTTGCTTTGTTTTTTTGTAAATAGTATCCTCACCCAAATAGGGGGAGATTATTGGAACCTTAGGTTCTGATTTGGGTTAGGATCACTATTTGGATTATTAGTTTGACCCGAAATGTATAGTCTAAGGGTCATAGGATTCTCCAGGTATACATCAAAATAATCCAAGAATAAAGTGCAGAAAAATTCCAGAGAAGTTCAGTTTTGAAGTTCAGAATTCTAGTCCAAAAATAGCTGAACGGAGTTCAACTATAGTCGAACGCAGATTGGAGAAGCTTTTTAGATTAAATTTTGGTGATTTCTTATGCAGTTATTGGTGACAGCTGGCTAGAGTAATTTAAGGCTTAAGTAAAGGAATTTATAGCTAATATATTTAATGCTAAATATTCTTATGAATATAGTCGTTGGGAGGCTGCATTAAATATGAATCAATTCAGAGATTTATTATCAATTACCTTTCCAAGACAGTTTTCTTTCTTGGAAATACTATGCCGTATCAGACAAGAATTCAAATGACTTTCCTCAGCCCAGTGGATACATATATATATTATATACAGAAGATAAAAGAGATAGAGAGAGAAAAAGCAGGAAGACTTTTTCTCTCTACAAAAGAAGAACTCTGCAACAAGTTTTCAAACAGAGGAAATCAACTTCATCTTCTTCTTTCTGATTCAGGATTTCAAGAGACAACATATTAAAATTTGTCTACAGAGCTTGCTGGAGATTTTCATCTAGTTGAAGGCCTACACCCTTAAGCAAAGCTTCCCAGCATTCCTGAACTAATACATATTTTTAGGGGGAGCTTTGACATCATCATCAACTAATGAATCCACTAGTCTTCTCTCATTTGATTGGAGAACAGAGAAGAATATCATAACCTCCTAGTTTTCTAAACTGTGTACAGGGTTATTACTCCCTTCAAAAGTAAACCCCTTTGGTGGCAGGGCACATGATCAAAAACCTGTGTTTGGTTTTTGGGCACCTGATCAAAAGCTCAAAGGGTCTTTAGATATACCTGAATCAGATCTATTGGTGGCAGGGCACCTGATCAAAAACCTGTAGTGGATTCCTACCAGGGTGGTAGAAGAGTGGACGTACCAATTGAGAGGGAACCACTATAGTTCCTTGTGTCGTCTGGATTGCTTACTCTGTTTTCTTCCTTATGTGCTGTGAATTTTATTTTGCATTTTATTTTCTAAAAACTCTTAAGCATTTCAGATCTATCACCTCACTTTCAGTATGATATGTTATAGTAGCGTATATTTAAAAACAGTTGCGGTTATAAACGCTACCATAAATATCTTTTAGTAGCGTTTATATAGCCGCTACAAATTAAGCGCTACCATATGCATAGTGTAAGTGCTTTAAGATATTGAGCAAATTCTCCTTCAAAGGATCAAATTTGGGGGAACCCTGGAGTTGGGAGGAATGTACATACAAGTGGGAGTACTACATTATCGCCTCAAAAAGGCAGATTTTTAGTTTCTCAATATAGTAACAAAATTGTTGGACAATATTTATGTTCACAGTTAATAAAACTCCTTAAATAGAGTTAACTAGTTCACAAGAGAAAACTGACACGAATTCTGAATTTGGTACAAGTATAAGTTGGATTAGGGTTAAACAAAAGTAGTACTTGACTTAGGTTCTTATGTTCTTAGAAGGGAATGATGTTATTATAGCCTATGCGAGATGTGGAGTTAAAGATTGCATTCCTCTTAAGATTGAGATGACGATTCATTTTATCATCTAGACAAACAATTAAATGTCACCAGACAAACAAATATGGATTTTGGAATAATTGGAAACACAAAAGTTTACTAAGTTAAAATCATTGAGGCAATAACATTATGTTTGAAAATTTTGTTGATTGAAATTCGGTAACTGTATAACCCCGTATCCGGCGAGTGGAGTCGGCAGGAGCCAAATTGGCCAAGTCTAGCCAAGACCCCAGGCAAGCCAAGTCCGTGGCATTGAGTAGAGCCCACTCAACGCCTTCAGCTATGGCGCCGAGTGAGTAGAGCTCACTCAACGCCTTCGGCCATGGTGCCGAGTGAGGCAAGCTCACTCAATGCCTTTATCCATGGCGCCGAGTGGGGTAAGTTCTGTCAACGCCTTTTGACCTCGGTGTTGAGGGACATCCCGACACTTGTCAGCTTGCATTCTCCAGCTCGCACTTGTAGAAGACGTGTGGGGTAGGCCATGCCTAAGCTCTTCTATTGTTGAGCCGAGGCCTGCGAGTACCAGCTCCCTTGATACTCGCCGCCTTTGCCGAATAGAGGCCATTGTAGGGTAGCTCGCCCCCTTCAGTTATGATGTGTTTTCCACCCTTTTGCCATCGCTGGCCTGCCCATAGCCCGTTAGGACAACGGAGTCTCGTTGTTCGCAGACCCAGGTGGGCTGAACATAGCTATTCAGAACAGTGGAGTTTGGCTGTTGGAAGGCCAGCCCAAAGGGTTTTCAGTAATTCCAGGCCGACAGATGTTAATTACTTGCAGACCGTTTTCAGAAACTATAAATAGGACCCAAGGGGTACCTTAGAAGGCATGCTTACTTGCTTCCAGTTTTCCAAGGCTTTCTGAGTTACCTTAGCCCGACACTTGGCTAAGGAGGGGAAGCGCTCAGTGAACTTCCGGGTATGTGGTGGGACCTCCGCGTCGGGCCCTTGGTCTAGTCCTTTGCTCTCTTTTTCTTGTTGTTTTCCTTGCAGGATCGAAGTAGGTGCGCGACCACCCCTTCCCTAAGGGTGAACTCTACAAGAGACCGATTTTTTGTTTCAACATTTTGTCGCGGTGAGCGTGGAAAGTGGTCAGCACAGAAAACCTTCAGCGAGCTCAATAACTGGAGGAGAAGGGAAAGGATCAGATAGGATCGACTGACCACCCCCTCCCCCTTTTGCGACGATGGGGATGTTCGAGGACTTCAGGCAGAAGGTACTCGGCCATGTTTGATTCGCACTCGGCACGCATGCCGAGTGCTCGACTCCAGTAATCCCGGTTCTCGCTGATCCGGTACTCGGCGAGGCTGCTCCCGCCTGGCGAGCAGGGAATGAGGTCGCCGAGGAAGGCCAGAGCACCGAGCTCCCCGGGCGAGTGCTTTTCCCGGGCTTAGGAAGCGGCGACAGATTTTGCGAGTTGGGATCGTGAGACCCTCCGGCTCGCCCAGTGCGGGGAGAGAATCGCTTCAGTGAGCTGGTCTCCTCAGCACCAGTCCCAGATGGTTTCAGGGAGCCCGACATGTCCTACTACACCGGGAAGGGAGACCCGGTCCAGCACGTCCAAAGGTTTGAGGATGTAGTTTCGATCCGGCAGATGTCAAATGGCTTCAAATGCAGGCTCTTAACCATCACTCTAAAAGAGATGGCCAGGGAGTGGTTCAACCAGCTGCCAGCCAGTTCAATCTACTATTTTGAGGACCTCCGTCGGGGGTTCATGCTGAGGTTCACAACATTGAAGAAGAGGAATGGGGAGTCAGAGTCCCTGTTCCGCATCAAATAGGGGGTGAATGAGACCCTGGGAAGCTACGTCGATCGCTTCCAGGAGGAGGTCACCCAGGTTCAGGAGATGTCGGGCCACACTCTGATGATGGCCTTCACCCTAAGGCTGCAGCAGGGTTTCTTTCGAATTGAGTTGAAGAGGATTCCCCCCATATCCTACGAGGAGTTGATGGAGAGGGCGGCGATAGAAGTCAACGGGGAGGCGTCAAACCCGGAGTTTGCCCGGAGGTTAGCCAGGTGGGCTACGGAGGAGGAGAGGCCCAAAAGAGACAAAGGTCATGAGGAAAGAAGAGTTGAGCCCTGGCAGAGGGAGCAACCACAATAGCAGCCCAGGTGGTGGCATCAAGAGCCGAATCAGCGGCTAGGGTGGAGGCCCGAATGGCAGGTGTAGGGGGCGAGGAGAGGGTTTCGCGGAGGGGACAACTGCCAAGGAGGCCAGGGCCAGTTCTACCCTCCAGGTGGGAGGAAGGGAAAAAGGTCCCCCCTCCTCGATCAAGAGGAGGATATGGTCAAAGCCATGGGGGAGAGGATATGATCCGCACAGAGGAGAAGAAGGGTGGTTAGGGTGGAGTTACCCTACTGTGACTTCGATCGGGATGAAGGGCACGCCACGGCCACGTGCCTAGAGTTCTTGGAGATGAGAGGAAACAGAGAGCAGCAGCAGCAGCAAGACCGCAAAGGGTTGCGGATTGAGGAGGTCATGCCTCGGGCAAAGGAGGATAGGTGCGAATACCGGGCAGATGTGGGAACCCGGGGGAGGATCGGAGCAATCCATTGGGGGTGGGGATCGAGGCTTCTCGTAAGGAGAGCCTCCACACCATGTACCGATGGAGAGTTGGCTCCACATCCCAGACCCTACCCTGAAAGAAGAATCACCTTCACGGTCAAGGATATGTTGGGTCACGAAGACCCCTTTTGCGATGCGCTGGTCATCCAGACGGCAATCGAGAATTTCACCGTCTCTCGGATCCTCATCAACAACGGGATCTCCATCAACGCCATCTTCAAGAAGGCTTTTGACGTGATGAAAGTGGAGGACAGAAGGGTGTTGGCCTCAGATGGGCCCCTGTTTGGCTTCTCGTGGGAGAGGAAGGAAGTCGAAGGAGGGGTAGGACTCCATGTCTCTCTGGGGTGGCAGTCCCACAATTGCAAGTTCGTCATTGTGGATGCCCCTAGCAGCTACGCTGCCATCTTCGGAAGGCCCTCATCAGCGCCTTCCGCTGAGTCCCCTCATCCTTCCACCAATGCCTGAAGTTCAATGTTGAGGGGGTCCAGGTCTGGGTCTGCAGAGACCCTAAGATAGCAAGGGAGTGTTATGTCACCGCCGTAAACTCAATATAATGTCAGGAGGGTGCCGAGGAGATGGGGGGAGGATGGATGAAGCGGATCAGGAGGCCGACCAGGAGGAAATAGAAGTAGAGGATACCAACCCTCGGGAGGAGGAGACGAAGGAGGTTCAGGAGTCGGCCGAGGCGATGGCCGTGCAGGAAGTCGAAGAAGAGGTCCTCAACCCTAGAGGGGGGAATGCTGAAGAATGGGGGGAGTAGTCTCATTTGGAGGCAGTGGAAGAGGTGGTGGAGATGTAGGTCCTCACTCTCAGAGGCAAGGTTGAGAAGGTCCGCGTCAGCGGAGGGCTAACCCCAGAAGCTCAGGGCAGGGTGTTGGAGTGCATCCAGAAGAACGTAGATATCTTCGCGTGGAGTGTCGCGGAGATGCCAGGGATCGAAGCGGACGTGGCCTGCCATCGCCTCAACCTGAATCTTGAGGCTCGTCCCATCGAATAGAAGAAGAGACACATGGAGGACAGGTTGGCCGAGCCAATCCGAGAGGAGGTGGCCAAGCTCCTCGAGGCTTGTTTTGTATCCGAGATTAAATACCCCGCCTGGGTCTCCAATGTTGTAATGGTTAAAAAAGGAGACGGCCGGTGGCGTATGTGTGTTGATTTTTCATTGCTTAATAAATCATGTCCCATGGATTGTTACCCCTTGCCTCGGATCTACGCGCTGGTTGACTCAGCCGTTGATTTCCCTGTAATGAGTTTTCTAGATGCATTTTTAGGTTATCACCAGATCAGGATGCACCCTCCCGACATCAAGGATTTCTCCTTCATCACTGGGGATGGGTGCTACTTTTACAAAATGATGCCCTTCGGGCTAAAAAATGCAGGCGTGACCTATCAAAAGATGATGGATAGGGTCTTCCAAGAGCAAAGGGAAGGAACTTGGAGGTGTATGGTGATGACCTTATAATCAAGAGTCGGGATGTTGACTCTCACCTCCAAGATTTGGAGGAAACCTTCGCCACCCTACGCAAATACAAGATGAGGTTGAACCCCTTGAAGTGCATCTTCGGGGCAAATAGGCGGAAGTTCCTGGGACATCTCCTAACCCCCGCCGGCGTAGAACCCAACCCGGACAAGGTCCGAGCGATCATGGAACTAGGGTCACCACGAAATGCCAAAGAGGTACAACGGTTGACAGTGAAGCTGGCAGGGTTAAGCAAGTTCCTCTCCCGGGCCGGAGAGAAGTGCTCCCCTTTATTAAAAACCTTTAGAGGAGGCCAGATGTTTGAGTGGACCCCGGAGTGTGAGGAGGCATTCCAGGCCCTAAATAAGCAGCTGACTCAGTCCCCCTGCTCTAGGGGCCAAAGGAGAGGGAGTACCTATTCTTGTATCTCGGGGTCGGGGCGGAGGCCCTTAGCTTAGTTTCGGTTCGGGAAGAGGGGAAGAAGCAGCTCCCAATTTACTATGTGAGTAGGGTGATGAGGAAGGCCGAGCTCCGTTATCCTATAATGGAGAAGCTGGCCTTTGCTCTGATCATTTCGGCCCGGAGAATCCGGTCTTACTTCCAGGCACACTCGATCTGGTTGGTGACTGACCATCCACTCCACAACATCTTCAGGGGGTGGAGCACTCGGGCAGATTGGCTAAGTGGTCCATGGAGTTGAGCGAATTCGACATCTCCTTTGTCCCACGCCTCTTGATAAGGGCCCAAGCAATGCCTGACTTCCTAGCTGACTACGTAGTCGAGGTGGCAAAGGAGTAACTCACTCGCCCAGTCCCTTGGAGGGTCATGAAGGACGGCGCCTCGGGAATGCATTCCCTAGGAGCAGGGGACATCTTAGAAAGCCCCCAGGGGACAAGGATTGAGCAGACGGTAGTAATGTATTTTCCCATCACTAACAAGCAGGCCGAGTATGAAGCTGTGATTGCAGGTCTGCGCTTGGCCAGAGAATTGGGGGTAAATGAGGTAGAGGTCCTCACTGACTCCATGGTGGTGGCTTCCCAGATTAACGGGGAGTTTTGAGGCAAGGGAGCCGACCCTGCAGCTTTACTTGGCAAAGGTGAAAGGAATCATCAGCACCCTCCAGGCTTTTTTTATCCGGCACGTGCCCAGGGGGGAGAACAAATAGGTGGACCAACTGGCAAAGCACGGTCTCTGGGTGGGAGGTATCATCACAGATCTCTTCTACCCATCCATCCACGAGGGGGATCTGATGGAGGTGGAGCAGTACCCCCTCGTGGATGGACCCATTCGTGACCTTTTTGTCCACCGGGGAGTATCCCGAGGGGATGGACAGGAAGAAGCTCAAATATAAGTTGGCATACTATCTCATGCGAGATGGCAAGTTATACCGGAAGACCCTTTCAGGGATGTTGGCACGTTGCGTGGCCGAGGGGGAGGTCCCGAGGTTCTTAGAGGAGGTCCATTCTAGGGAGTGTGGAAGTCACTCAGGGAGTCGAACGCTGGAAGGAAGAATCATCAAGCAAGGATATTTCTGGCCAACACTGGGCCAAGATGCGGCAAAGTTTTTAAAGGAGTTTCATAAGTTCCAGCTATTCGATCCCCTCCAGCTATAACCTGCCCAACGTCTCAGAAGTATCACAGCCCCTTAGCCATTTGCAATTTGGGGAATGCACTTGGTCGGGCCCTTCTCGCCCCCCAACGGTCAGATAAGGTTCCTTCTCATGATGATTGATTATTTCTCTAAGTGGCTGGAGGTTAAGGCGTTGGCCAAAGTGACCTTCCAGGTCGTCAAAAACTTTGTGTGGTGTGAGATCATCTGCCGACACGGGTTACCCCAGGCCATTGTCACAGACAAAGGCCCTCAGTTTGCCAGCGCCGAGTTCATTAGTTTTTGTGGACAGCTCGGGATCGATCTTAGATTTGCCTCGATTCATCACCCCATGAGCAATGGGTTGGTGGAGGCGGCAAACAAGATCATTGTTAATCTCCTCACAAAGAAGGTAGAAAATTTGAGAGGAAGCTGGGTGGAGCAGATATCTTCGTTCCTTTGGGCCCTTAGAAGGACGTCGAACACGGCCATGGGGGAGACTCCATTGAAACAATCTTATGGATGCGAGGCAGTGTTACTGGTGGAGTTCGAGGTCCGGATGCCTCGGGTGGCCGAGGAAGGAGAAGGCAAGGAAGGATGGAGGATCGAGAATTAGGAGGGGTTGCAGCACTCGCTTGACATGGTTGAAGAGCTATGAGACCTCTCTGCCCTCTGGCAAGAGGAGGTGAAGAAAAGAATTGCAAAATATTTTTACAAGCACGTTAGATTCAAACAGTTCACGGAAGGAGACTTAATCTTCAGAAAGGTGGATGCCGCAGGAAGGTAAGCCGCAGTGAGGAAGCTCAACCCCAACTTGGAAGGACCATATATAGTACGGGAGGTCCTAAAGTCAGGAGGGTATCGTCTTCAGAATACGGAAGGCGAGACCCTAGGTCTCACCTGGAGTGGTGACGACATGAAGCGTTTTTACCCCTGAGTCGTGTAAGTTCTGTGTTATGGAATAAAATTTTTTCCAGATTCTTATGGTCATCATATGATTCGTAAGAGTGGAATACTGAGTATTCCCTCAACCCCGAGCAGATCCTGTTGCCAGGCTCCCACCAAGCTGGCAGGGCTGGAAGTCACTCGGAGGAGTCCGCCTCAGACCCCGAGCAAATCCCGCTGCTAGGCTCCCACCAAGCTGGTATGGTTGGAAGTCATTCGGAGGAGTCTTCCCTCGACTCCGAGCAGATCCCGCTGCCAGGCTCCCACCAAGCTGGCAGGGGTGGAAGTCACTCAGAGGAGTCCGCCTCAGACCCCGAGCAGATCCCACTGCGAGGCTCCCACCAAGCTGGCAGGGCTGGAAGTCACTTGGAGGAGTCTGCCCTCGACCCTGAGCAAATCCCGTTGCCAGGCTCCCACCAAGCTAGTAGGGATGGATGTCACTCGGACGAGTCCGCCTTAGACCCCGAGCAGATCCCGCTGCCAGGATCCGACCAAGCTGGCATGGTTGGAAGTCACTCAAAGGAGTCCGCCTCAGACCCCGAGCAGATCCTACTGCTATGCTCCCACCAAGCTGGCAGGGCTTGGTGTCGACAGAGGAGTCTTCCCTCGACCCCGAGAAGATCCTGCTGTCAGGCTCCCACCAAGCTTGCAGGGCTGGAAGTCACTCGAAGGAGTTCGCCTCAGACCCTGAGTAGATCCCGGTGCCAGGCTCCCACCAAGCTGGCAGGGCTAGATGTCACTCGGAGGATTCTGCCTTCGACCCCAAGCAGATCTCGTTGCCCAGGCTCCAACCAAGATGGCAGGGCTGGAAGTCACTCGGAGGAGTCTGCCTCAGACTCCAAGCAGATCCCGCTTCTAGGTTCCAACTAAGATGGAAGGGCTGGAAGTCACTCGGAAGAGTCTGCCCTTAAACCCAGATAAGATCCCATTGCCAAGCTCCCACCAAGCTGGCAGGGCTGGAAGTCACTCGGAGAAGTCAGCCCCTGACCCCGAGCAGATCCCGCTGCAAGGCTCCCACCAAGCTTGCATGGATGGAATTCACTCGGAGGAGTCTGCCCTCAGACCCTGAGTAGATCCCGCTGCCAGTCTCCCACCAAGCTGGCAGGGCTGGAAGTCACTCAGAGGAGTCCACCTTAGACCTCGAGCAGATCCCACTTCCAGGCTCCCACCAAGCTGGCAGGGCTGGAAATCACTTGAAGGAGTCTGCCCTCGACCCCGAGCAGGTCCCAATGCCAGGCTCCCACCAAGCTAGAAGGGCTGCAAGTCACTCGTAGGAGTCCGCCTCAGACCCCGAGCAGATCCCGCTGTCAGGCTCCCACGAAGCTAGCAGGGCTCGAAGTCACTCGGAGGAGTCTGCCCTCGACCCCGACCAGATCCTGCTGCAAGGCTCCCACCAAGCTGACAGGGCTGGAAGTCACTCAGAGGAGTCTGACCTCGACTCCGAACAGATACCGTTGCTAGTTTCCCACAAAGCTGGCAGGGCTGGAATTGACTCGGAGGAGTCTGCCTCAGACCCCGAGCAGATCCCACTACCAGGCTCCCACCAAGCTGGCAGGGCTAGAAGTCACTCGGAGGAGTCTGCCCTCGACCTCGAGCAGATCCCGTTGCCAGTCTCCCACCAAGCTGGCAGGGCTAGAAGTCACTCGGAGGAGTCTACCCTCGACCCCGAGCAGATCCTGCTGTCAGGCTCCCACCAAGCTGGCAGGGCTAGAAGTCACTCGGAGGAGTCTGCCCTCGACCCCGAGCAGGTCCTGCTGCAAGGCTCTCGCCAAGCTGGCAGGGTTGGAAGTTTCTCGAAGGATGGGCCAGGAAGGCCCTCAACAGCTGCAGGCAGGCGAGTCGAGGGCTTACAGACGAATCAAGCGGTTATAGGCGAGTCGGCGCTCGCAAGCGAGTCGAGTACTCGTAGGCGAGTTTAGTGCTCGAAGGCAAGGCGAGTATCCATCGGCGAGCCCAAAACTTCCAAACTTAGTGACTACCAACGTTCCCTGGCTAACGGAAATAAAAGTTTTTGACCCGGCATACCCTTAATGGCGGCAAATTCGGCCAGAGGTCACCAAACAAAAATGGGGGGAAAGGGAAAAATGTGCATCATAGTAGTCAAATACCAAAGAAGATAAAAAAAAATTATTTGAAAAAGATGTATTCCATTACATATCTGGAACTCGCCTTCGCGAGGATACAAAAAAGAGTGGGGGGGGGGGGAATGGAAAACAAAATGGAATAAGAGATCCAGCTTAGCTCTCGCCCTCCTCCCCAGAAGCACGACCTCCTTTGCCTCTACGCCCGTGGTCCTTGTCTGTGTCCCCGAATAGCGAGGCCAAGCTATCCTCTTTCTTGCCAGGTGGACTCGGCGGGTACATGCCTGGCATGAGGTCACGAACCGCAACCTCCTCGCAACCGACCACCAGTATCCCGGTGCCTCTCATTATGTCTAGGAGGCACTCGGCGGACTCGATCGAATTGACCCGTAGCCACTCCGTGACCTCCTTCTCCCTGAAAAACCACGGCTGCCGGAAGGGGAAGAGAGGCTCACCACCGCCCACCGGGACAAGAAGCTCCGCCTGCCGAAGGAGCTTCGGCGTGAATCTTCGCGGTTCTGCTCTTGCAACCGCCCCACCACTGCCTCTAGCTGAGAGGCGTGAGCACCCTGCTCGGCGGTGTGCGTCCCCTGCTTGCCTGAGCGAACCTCCTTCTCGCGAGGTGAGTCCGCAATTCGGGCGACCTCCTCCTCCAAGCCAGAAGCGCGGTCCTATAACTCGCGCACAGCCTTAGCATCTTGCGGATCTAAGAAAGCGTTCAGTATCAAAAAATCGTCTAAGTAAAAAAGGAGAGGGACGGACCCACGCTTACTAGCCCGCCCGCGGCCTTTGCGAGTAGATCCTATGCGATACCACACCGCCTCCCTGTGTCCGCAGCCTGGTCCTTCGCAACATCGCACTCCTGCTCGGCCTTTGACAGAAGCCTACTAAGCTTGAAGCTGCGCCTCGCCATCATATTGTGCAGCTCGAAGGACTTCAAATTAGCCCGAAGGCCCTCACAACCCAGCTGACGAGGGGTCATGTGCTTGTAGGCATTGTCCCCATCGCGACCATAGAGTCCCAAGCCAAGCTCATAGGCATGGCCGATAGGAGGTTGGAGAACACCCCAGGAAGGGTGGCGAGTGGATATCGTGACTCGATGGGCCGTCTCGTCCCACTTGATCATCGGCTAGCCTAGCTGAATCTTTATATTTCTCCCCCATGCCAAAGTGGGGGTTCTTTGGGCAGGCCCAACTCGCGGGGCGCGAATTCCTCCACGATGTTGGGGACCAGAGATTCGCGCTTTCGGCGATCCCTCGCAGACGTCCCCTGTAGCGAGCTCCCCAGCGAGGAATCCGAAGGGGTCTCAGGCAGATCCATGAATTTGGGGATCACCTACCCCCTAGGGAGATGACCTTAGCCTTCCTTTTGCGGTCCGGGGACCGGCAAGACGAGCCCAGTCCACCAGGTGCCGGACTCTTCTTACTGGACGAAGGCTGAGACGTCGCCACGTCATCTCGGCAGGCCAGCGCTTCCGCCGGCGCGAGTTTAAGAGGGTCGTTGAAAAGACCCGTGTCCGCGAAGGCTAGATTCTCAGGGATGAGTCGCTCCCCTATAGAAAAGATAGTTTAGCCAACTCTATCTCCACCGAGCCCAGTAAAAGGGGAAGGAAATCCGAACATACCTTCACCAGAGAGGACAGGGAGAAGGGAATCGAGGCATCGGCAGAGGAAAGCGACCTCGAACTCTTTGTGGAAGAAGAATTTGTGGAGCTCGACGTCGTTGCCCGACACCGATGAGGGGTGGTACACCTCCTCGGCCTTCTGTTGGGGTGAGAAGGGGATGTTGCCGAGATCGCCCTTCATGAAGACGATCTTGGTCATTCAATTATGATGCTTATTTGCGACTTCGGGAAACTTGATGAGAGTACCACCAAAGAAGGTGACCCCGTCGGTGGTCGCCTTGTAAGAGAACAACTTGCAAAAGACCGCCAAGTTGAACTCAATCCACTTGCGGCGGAGATAGCAGGCAAACACCACCATCATGGAGATGGCGTTCGGGTTCAGTTGTGTGGGCACCGCACTGTAGTATTTTAACACCTGGAGGATTTCTTGCCTGAGGGGAAGGCGCAACCCCATCTCGAAATGCAAGACGGGGAAGGAGAGCTCGTCGGGGTAGAACGAGTTGATGGCCTCGTGTTCGGTGGGAAGGCGGGCCGCGAAACCATAGGGAATGTAGTCAGCCACGCACTTGGCAAGTTCCTCCGCCGTGGTGTTCCCTTCAAAGAAGCAATGCTCGGCGAAATGCTGAGCACATTTGGCCCTCTCATCCGAGTCAGGATTGCCCTTGCCCATGTTCGTCAGTGATCGAAAAAACAGAAGCACTAATGGCAGGGAATGAGAGCGGAGAGTGTACGGAAGCAATAAAGGCATGACAGGGGTTGGTGGGGAGGCCTATTTATAGGGGGAAGAATTTGGGACCACCCTTGCCCAATCACC
This sequence comes from Platanthera zijinensis, assembly GCA_039513925.1. Lineage (NCBI taxonomy): Eukaryota > Viridiplantae > Streptophyta > Magnoliopsida > Asparagales > Orchidaceae > Platanthera > Platanthera zijinensis. The sequence continues at coordinate 105,242,789 of CM077084.1, read as the reverse complement.
ACAAATTGCCTATCCAGCTCGCCTACTCGCCGATTTAGCCTTACTAACTGTCACGGATCATTCCTCAGCTGTGACGAGAGGAGACTCGCGATGTGCAAATTATTATGAATTAAGCATATTAATAATAATGAACAAAATATTAAGATTATTATAGGCCAGATTCGCGTAGCGTTCAAGAAAGAAGAATGAAAAATCCTCCCACCAGCGCGGGGTAGGGGAGAATAGGGGCGAGTTTCGGTAGGCCCATCAGGGGGCTAATTCTAGCTACCCCAGTTTCGCGACCCTGATGGCCCGGATCACCGTGCGCGGAGCTCGCGAAGTCGCCCCACGTTCCGGTGGACTGTTTGTAAACTCTCATCAATTTCATCCAGAAGCATGGAAGAAGACACCTCCTCCAACGCTAGGCTAACCCCGCCATGACAACAAGTCGCTTGCACTCCCGCTGTAGTTTTATATTGTCCCTCCGTACCTCCTGAAACTCGCGCACCAACTTCTTGAGAACTAGCTATTCTCGCCTCGACCGTTTGGGGCCCTCTTGCTCGAAATCAAGAAAGGTGTCCAAAGTGCGCAGGGAGGGCAGAGGCGAGTACCGTGTCTGACCCGCAGACTCGTTAGCCCCTAATTCCACAGTAAGACTTGCGAAAACCATACTGAGGTTCAGCAAGATGAGGCAAGCACTATCAGGATCAAAAATAGATCAAGAAAGCTTACCGTGCACTCCCCCTTCCAGACCGACATAGCTAGGGGGCAGACCCTCCAAAACCATGTCGCGGCCATAGTGAGGAATTGCCGGAGAACGGCGAACGAACCTAGGAGTAGGGATGACCTTGGTCCCTTCCCCCTGGGGTGCGGAGGCAAAATGCCGCTGAGAAGGATTGCGAGTCGGCGACATTAGATCTTGAAGGTCTCTCCCCGTAGTGACGAAGTTAGAGGGCGAGACTCGCAAGCGCGCGTCAGATGCCTGATTCTGTGGGCTGCTGAGAGGGCTCTTGACCTGCGATGCAGAATTCTCCCCACTTCGCTCGTGGTTGGCCTGGGGTTCGAGAGGTGCAACGGCCTCCTTCCCTCGAGACGGGGTCGGCCACGTGGAAGAGTCGGCCCCATTGTCCAGGACAACCTGGAGATCACGATAGATGGGCTCAGCATCTTTTGGAAGGGAGTTCACCCTTTTGAGCAAGCCGAACTCGGCCAGATTACGAGGAGGGGCGCTGAGGTCGGTTAGGCCCACGACGCGAGCTGCAGTCTCCACCCTTGATCACGCCAATCGCTCCAGAACCTCTTTGGGGAGTAGCATCTTATCAAGGCAACAATGAAGGGAAGGCAAAGGCCAGCCAAATATGCAGGCGCAGGAAGTATATATATAGCCGCCGGTAGACCCCACTGAGAGATTACCTCTGGGCCTATCCCACTCACTGAATCCTGCGGGGTTGGATTTTCTTTCTGATTTTGTTCCAACCTCGCAAAGAGAGGGGATTGTGTACAACCCCGTATCCGGTGAGTGGAGCCGGCAGGAGCCAGATTGGCCAAGTCTAGCCCAGACCCCAGGCAAGCCAAGTCCGCGGCATTGAGTAGAGCCCACTCAAGGCCTTCATCTATGGCGCCGAGTGAGTAGAGCTCAATCAATGCCTTCGGCCATGGCGCCGAGTGAGGCAAGCTCACTCAACGCCTTTAGCCGCGGTGCCGAGTGGGGTGAGTTCTATCAACGCCTTTTGACCTCGGTGTTGAGGGACATCCCGACACCCGTCAGCTCGCACTCGCCAGCTTGCACTCACAGCAGACGAGTGGTGTAGGTCTAGGCTAAGCTCAACTACTGCCGAGCCGAGTCCTGCGAGTACCAGCTCTCTTGATACTCGCCGCCTTTACCGAGTAGAGGCCATTGCAGGGTAGCTCGCCCCCTTCAGTTGTGATGTGTTTTCCACCCTTTTCCCCCGCTTGACTGCCCATAGCCCGTTAGAACAGCGGAGTCTCGCTAATGGCAGACCCAGGTGGGCTGCATATAGCTATTTAGAACAGCGGAGTTTGGCTGTTGGCAGGCGAGCCTAAGGGGTTTTCAGTAATTCCAGGCCGACATAGGTTAGTTACTTGCATACCGTTTTCAGAAATCTATAAATAGGACAAGGTTTACCTCAGAGGGCACGCTAACTTGCTTCCAATTTTCCAGCGCCTTCTGAGTTACCTTAGCCCGGCATTTGGCTAAGGAGGGGAAGCGCTCAGTGAACTTCCGGGTGTGTGGTGGGACCTCCGCGTCGGGCCCTTGGTCTAGTCCTTTGCTCTCTTTTTCTTGTTGTTTTCCTTGCAGGAGCGAAGTAGGTGCGCGACCACCCCTTCCCCAAGGGTGAACTCCACAAGAGACCGATTTCCGGTTCAATAGTAACATCATGGCAAGTGAGATAGTGTGATTTTAGAACTTGAAATTAAGTAACATCATGACATTTGGAATAGAGATTCACAATGAATTTTATCTTTATTGTATTGACCTAAGAAGAGGTCATACGTGCTTGCGATGCGGTTAACCAAAAAATATATTGTAAAATGCTCTCTATACAACAAACCAAAAGACTTGTAAGTTGATACATATCATCAAACCCATATTCGGAAGATCTCGAAAATTAGTGGATTGGCTGAAGGAGCACAATGTTCCAATGTTCACTTCTATTTAGTAAATAACACATGATGAAGTTAAAGGGATTAGTATGACTTGTTTTATGATTCAAAATTCTCAAAAATTATTATGGAATAAACATGTTATGAATGATCATTGGTAAAAATTATAGGGCGTCTGAAATTTATTTGATTTTGTTTATTATGTTAAGAATCATGCCCTTACTTTTGGTAGTCTACACAACTTGTTTTTAAGGTAAATTATCTCGGATCTGGATACCTTGATTCTTGTAAAGTTCAAAACATATGTAATGTCATTGGATAAGAATTTCATGCTTGTGAAGATTCCACATTAATGTTTATGAGATTCAGTGGTGCACAATTCTCATATAGTGACATCTTAAATGTAATCAAAACTATGTCATTCCACCACCACGAACATCTTCATTAGTGGGAATGATGCTTAAAATCCCTCCTATTCGGAAATGTGTTTATAATTATCATAAAGTATAAGGAAAGTTCAAGTGGGAGAAATTGAGGGTGAAATGCTATGGATGAGTTGTGATTTATACTAGAGTCGAGTGGGAGTCAAGACATATTGAACTATTGACCGATAGTACTGCACTTTGTGTTTTATTCTTTCATAAATTTACCTTCCACCCCGTAGCCCCAACCTAAATTTCAACAACGAGAATTTTTTTCATTTATTTTATTTGTAACATTCCGATTTGTACTATACCCACCCCTCTCCATGAGTGTTTAGTGTCATCGGGATTTGACTCAGGCTATATACCAGTCCTAGGAATTTGAGGTGGTCAAGTTTGAGTCACAATCTATAAGGATTTAAGAGGAAATTTTTGAGATGATGCCCCTCCCCCCATCTTGATGATGGGTATGTATATCACATAATGTCATCATTATGATCGTTGTGTTAAATAAATAATATTGTATTAAATAAAATACATTTGTGTTCACATGTAAGTCCTGAGTGTCACAGGCAAGAACTAATGGTAACGAGTGTGACTTAGGTAAAATCTTTGTGTCTATGAAAATAGTGTTTAGCTAATATAGCCGACACTAATCCTTCAATGTCCAGGTTATGCAGTAAATATTTACCTTAGAGCATCCAGCCATTGCAGTCAATATTTATATTTTGCCATCCAGTCGGTGCAGTAGATAATGACCTTATAACATCCAGCTGTTGCAGCCGATATTAACTTGATAGTATCCAGCCATTCAAGTCAATATTGATCTTTTGGTATCCAACTGATGCCGTCGATATTAACTTTATAACATCCATCTGATGCAGTCAATATTAAACATATAACATCCATCTGATGTAGTCAATATTGATCTTATAGCATCCAGTCGATCTACGCGATATTGGTCATATAGTATTTAGTTGTTGTAGTTGAAATTTGAGTTAGTATATTTTTCACCTGATCACCAATCTCTTTTATTCTTAAACCATGAACATAGGCATGACATTCAAAAGATACGGGTGTAACTTAAGTGTCACGGGTGTGAATTAGTGTTATTATAATAAATAGTATTGTGTGACACCTTGAATGTAGGATTAGGCTGGCACGCCCTTAGTCATAGGCGTGACTAAGGGGTGTGTACATGGAAATTTTATAAAAATTTCCAAAACGGTGCAACATGATTCCTTTCACCTTTAAAATTTTATTTTATGCTTACAACTGAGATTGGTTCTATAGAATGGTGGCACATGGCTTGGGTTTTCCAATCCAAAGTATGGGAAGTACTTTCCCATTAATTCCTAGTAAAATTCGCCACTATTTTCCCTCAGCTCAGGCCCCTTTTAATTTAATCTTCATTCCTTCATCTAACAGATAAAACTCTCTTCCTCTCCATAATCAAGCTGCTCAGCCAAACAATTCCCTTGGAAGAATAAAGGTTGGAATAAGATTTGTAATGCCCATGATTTTTCGATGCTTATTTTATATTTCTTTAGTGACGTAATAATGATATTAGGGTGTTACATTGACTCATAGTTAGCGAATGCCGTTGTAGGAGCGTGATTTTGCTCATTGGAATCCGAGATTTTGTTTCGGTGGATTTTAGTAGGTTGAGGTTGGTTTTGACTTCGGGGGATTTTAACCTGAGTTTGGTTTGTCGAATATTAATTTCAAATTTGTCGTTGGTTTTCTAGTATTAGTATTTATCCTTAGTGCAAATTTCATGGAAATCCGAGGTTATTTGAGTTTTTCGGTTGTTAGGGCGTGTACCTAATTGTAATAATAATACTATTATATTATATATATTAGCTTGTACGTTATAGCGAAACCCTATTCGTCTTCTCTCCTAAGCCATCAGGCGGAATTGCGGGACAAAGTAAACGACGAACATCGCGATGTCTTCAATTGCCTCCTATAGGAGTTCCGGTTCGTGTTACCGTCATCGAGGGGTAGATTTGGAAAGCTATCACCGAGATCTACGCGTGCACGACAAGTTTCCCTCGTTTCATGGTTTTTGCAATTAGGGTTTTTGACCTTGACACTCGTTTGCCCCAAAAAGTTTTCGGAATCATTGCCTAGGAGTTATTGCGATCGATCCTTAGAGCGGAGCGCTCTTAAGGCCAGATTTCTAAAGAATTGAGGCAAGTGGTTATTTTGTTCCCCTTACTAAGTCTCTTGTTTGTAATTTCTTCCTTTACTCTTGATATTTTTCGTCCTTAGAATGTACGGGTAGTGTAGAGTTCAGCAAAAATTAATTCACTGGGTAGCGTAGGATTTCTTGCCAAGGATAGTTTATCGAATATGTAGGAGAAAGCCTGAGATAAATCGTTGAGTATCTCAATTTACTGAGTCTGACTACAATACATCGCATATTTTTGAGATGCTAAGTCTTTTTCAGCGAGTAATACCTTTGGCGCTGAGAGCGTCGAGTGAATAGCCTTTGGCATCGAGTGCGTCGAGTATTTATGAGAAACTAAGTATTTTTCGTCGAGTAATACTTTTTGCTTCGAGAGCGTCGAGTGATTAGCCTTTGGTATCGAGTGCGTCGAGTATTTATGATAAGCTATGTCTTTTTCGCCGAGTAATACCTTTGGCATTGAGAGCATCGAGTGGTTAGCCTTTGGCGTTGAGTGTGTCGAGTATTTATGAGAAGCAAAGTTTTTTTCGTCGTGTAATGCCTTTGGCATCCAGTGCGTTGAGTCTAGCTATTTTGGTGTCGATTGCATTGTATCTATCTTGGCGTCGAGTAATTTGAGTGAAATTGCCTTTGGCATCGAGTGCATTGAGTGAACTCAGTTAAGTGTTGAGTGAACTCAGCAAGGCATTGAGTGAACTCAGCTAGGCGTTGAGTGAAGTAAAATTCATTGAGTTAATTACTGGCATTGAGTGAAGTCTTTTTTGTAAAGTTTTTCTATAGGTAAGGGATATTCATCGAGTATTATCGATGAATTATTCATGTACTTAGAATATTATGTGCCAATTCGTCGAGTATTGAAGTAAGGGCAAGCCGATTTGTCGGGAATACTCGAAGAATGGATGTGGACTTAGGATTTTCCTCGCCGAATGAAGTCAATTCATCAAGTATTGACCTTAGGGTAAATTTTTGTTTTGGGATTTTTTCCTTCCGCTTTGTCGTTGAGGAATCTTGAGGTTAGACTTGGGTTTATTGGTGTTTTGGATGTATGGTTGTGGCTAGGTTGGTAGTGGATAAAGGACCACCAACTTGATGCCGGTTCGTGAATCATTACACATGGTGGTTGGTGACTTTTCTTTTGGACTATTAGGTTGTGTTGGGTAATGTTGTAACCACCACAGTGTCTTTTTGATATGTTTGGACTGTTGGGTTGTGTTGGATAATGTAGCCACCCCCTAGTTCCTTTCTTGAAATTTTTTGGTCTGATGGTTCGTGTTGGACAATGTGCCACCAACTCAGTACTATTTTTTCAAAGTGTTAATGATTCATGTGTGTAGAGCTATTCAGTATCTTTCTTCTTATTACACAGACATATCTTATTATGCTTACTCTTGTACATCTTATCAAAGTATGGCTTCATTTCTCACTTGGTTCAACTTCTCATACTTACACTTTTGAGAACTCTTCATTACTTATTATATTATGCCTTATTTGTTGTGATTTGACATCTATTCTTATATTTGGGTTGGTAACTCTTTGTTTTCCTTTGATTATTGTTACTAATGATCATTGATTACAACTTGTATATTCTTGCTAAGGTATTCTTTTCTTTTGAATGTATCAAGCTCGTAGTAGCCGGTGATGCAGCTAGAGTTGGTAGTTGCGGGTGTTCTGTGATTCCTGTAGTGATTCTCTCCTCACTGTAATGTTGTAGTTTTGTTATTTCATTTCTTTATTTCAGACAACCATGTTTTTTTGGTGGGTTCGTGTCAGGTTAATGATGCCGACTGGTGATTTTGTAGGATGTTAAGTTACTTGTTAACTACTAACTCACTTTCTTGATGATTTATTGGTTTTACTTGCTCTCTGGAAAGGTTTTAAGTTAGGATTGCATGTTAGCTATTATAATGACTCCACCCGTTAAGTAACATATAATAGAAGGTCCGGCCGGGGCCCCACACTATATGCAAGAAATAAACAGTGAGGCCACTGGTTAATACCACAACACCATCGCATCCTAACTCAGATCATGCTAGCGGAAGATTTAACAATAACGATGAACTCATAACCAGAATGTACACTATAAATATATAAACCACATTTATATATCAACTCTTGAAAGAGTGTACAGCAAATACAACACATGTTGGCCTTAGGGCCTTTAATTTCCTCTTTTCATAGTGTGGATTGCATACATCAGCACGCAGGCCATCCACACATGAACAAAACATAATAAAACGCTTAGCCTTTAAGGGCTAGCAGCGGCAGCAGCAGCAATAGCAGGGACTTCATCCCTTACATGCCGCTCGACTCACCAGCACCTGCATAGGGACAACCCACCCAGATGGTGGCATACAAGGCAACGGTCAGCATTCAGCTAACCAATTTATAATAATCCTACCCCTTTCCTGAGGCAATGGCTTTCCTTTTCTGCAGGCATAACAATGCATAGACAGATATATCATATCTTGTGCTCTCACCCACAATCAATCCATCACAACCGTCAGCCATAAATCCTGATGATCCGTGCACTATGGGGACATTCTTGGTGCACCGGCGAACCAGGGTTAACACCACCGTTTACACGATATTGAGCATTTAGTCTTAATGATGCGTAGGCCTAAGACTCTCATTATGCCACTGATGAAAGCTCAATACCTTGACACTCTCCTGTACAGTCTACATAACGCAGGTACGGATCAACCACCCCCCATTACTCAAGTCGCCTTGCCATCACTGAGTACAACGTACCTGAGGCTATTTCAAAAGGCGTGGGTCGATTTCACCTTTCCTGTTTGGCAAGAAGCCATTTCAAGGATCACAGCTCACACTAGCAAAAATGTCTACCATGGTCTGGCTTTACAATAACCACACTGTCCACCAAGGACTTGCTACACTGTCCACAACAGACTGGCTACACTATAGCCACAGCACAAGCAGTACAAGGGTGTTTTCCTGGAATTCCTCATTCTAGTACTTCCTGTTACTTCCCTTCACAGGCACAACCCATTGACTCCACAAACTACACGTTTATACATGGAGTATTCTCCGGTGCGCAATATGCAACATCACCAATCCAGACCAAGCTTTCTAGATGAGCTTCACACAGCATGCCTATCCCGTACTACACATTTCCGGGTCTAGATGCAGACTCAACTGTGGATAGTAACTATTAATCTACGGGGATCACTTACTCTTCCACCATTTGGTAGAGGATCCCATGCTCATGCAAAAAAGAAGGACTTCACTTGTCCAATGAAGGAAGATCGTTACACTTGACGATCTCTTGGGCGCCATAGAAATTCTAGCCGGTTCAAAAGAACCGCGGCGGATTTGCCTCAATAGATCTGACCTCGGATCTCGAATCAGAACTCTAAAGCTCCCGCAGTGGCCGGATCTTCTCCTCTTCCTCCTCCTTGCTCCTCTCCATTCTCTCTTCTCTTTAGAAAGATAGAATCCAAGTGAAGAATGAAATCTTCACTAAAATACGGAATTAACCCAGCAGGAAATAATCTGGGCCACATGATTCAGGCTGAATGAAATGAACGGCTACAAATCTCCCTCAAAAGTCTATTTTTTGGGATGACACGGCCTGTGACACGCCCGTATCACAGGTCATGTACTGCAAGCGGAACATGAACCGCTCATACAGACGCAGAACACGGGCTGAGACACGCCCGTGTCAAGCCCCTAACACGCCCGTTTCAGTAAGTACATGCCCGTATTGAGGGGCGCGTCCCTTAAACGGAACAGGATCAACATTCCTGAAAATGACACGGCTCAGGTACACGCTCGTGTCCTTAGCCTTGTGCCAAACATGCCACTGTGAAACGCCCGTATCATAGGCTATGTTCCACACTCAACGCTGCCCAGTTACACACCTGAGCAGGACACAGACTCAGACACGCCCGTGTCCCTAGCCGTGTCACCTTGACACGCCCTAGGACATGCTCGTGTCCCAGGCCGTGTGCCTCACACGAGACACACTCGAGTACCCAGAGCTGGACACGCCCTAGGACAGGCCCATGTCCCAGGTCGTGTCACCTAGCCTGAAATTTAAATTAGAATTTGGGGTGTTACAACCCTCCCCTCCTTACAATAAATTTCATCCCGAAATTTTCTCATAGCAAGGAAACCCAGCAAACATAATGTTATAACTTCAAAATGTCTATTACAACACAAGACGTACTTTACAACTGTTAAAACAAACAACTCGGAAAAATCAGCTCACATGGTCTGCTCCCGTTCCCATATTATCTCCTCAAGGCAACAGTTGTCCCACCGGACTTTGACCATCCCTATTGTTTTGTTCTGCAACTGTTTATGAGCAATATCTTCGATCTGAATGGGTCTAACCTTTGTTGTTAGCCTATATTCGACTGGTACACGATCATTCTCAATCACTTGAGCTGGATCCTTGACGGCTTTTCGAAGTACTGAGATGTGAAACACATCATGCAAGCCACTCAGTTCTGCCTAAAGAGCTAGTCGATAGCCAACTTCCCTAACTCGCTCCACTACTTCAAACGGACCAAGATATCTCGGACTTAGTTTTTTCAACTGTCGAATCCTGGACACACCTTTGAAGGGTTTGATCTTCAAATATACCCAATCGCCCACCGTATACTCCACATTCCGATGCTTGGCATTATAGTACTTTTCTTGTCGATCCTGGGCTATCAATAGCCTCTGCCGAATAGAGCGTATCATCGAAGTAACTTCTTCGACATCCTTGCGCGGATATACTTTTGATTCGCCTGCTTCCGCCCGAGCTAGTGGTGTACGACATTTTCGACCATACAAAGATTCATAAGGATCCATACCGATGCTCGCTTGGTATCTATTATTGTAGGCAAACTCCACCATATAGATATGATCTTCCCATCTCTTACCAAAATCCAGGGCACACATTCGGAGCATATCCTCCATCGTCCTGTTGGTTCTCTCAATCTGGTCATCCGTTTGAGGATGAAAGGCCATACTGAATGCTAACTTTGTTCCCAATAGCAGATGGATTAGCCACCAATCATTTGACGTGAATCGCCCATCACGATCACTGACGATGCTCCGGGGAACACTGTGCAATCAGACTATCTGCTCCACATAGTGCTTTGCCAAGGTTCCACTGAATTGTCCCTCTAATTCGGTACAAAGTGAGCCACTTTTGTCAACCGGTCAACAATCACCCAGACTGAATCATTCCCGCGTTGATATCTCCGCAACCCGTGCACGAAATCTATTGAGATATCATCAAACTTCCACTCTGGAATAGGTAATGACTTCAGGAAATCGCCAAGCTTCTGACATTTCACTTTGACCAATGCACAAGTTTGACACTTAGCCACATTATGTGTTATGTCTTTCTTTAGTCCTGTCCACAAGAATAACTTCTTCATATCCTTGTACATCTTTGTGCTCCCAGGGTGAATTGAGTACTTTGCAAAGTGAGCTTCATACATCAATTCTTCTCTCAAATTACCCGTACTTGGGACGCACAGTCGGCCATCTTTCCGTAATAAGTTGCCATCCCAGGAGAATTGGCCATCTGATCCATCTTTTGCATAGTGTTGGAGACTTTCATCAAGCTCCGTTGCTCGCTGAACCCTGTCCGCAAGGTCATATTGTACCTCCGTCCAGTTCAAGCATGCATCAGCTATGGAATTCTTGTCAACACAAGAAATCTCTAACGCTTCCAACTCCTGGATCAAACGCTCATCATGCATCTGCAACTAAATTTTCCGTACCAGAGTCCTATAACTCAACGCATCAGTGACCATATTTCCCATCCAAGGAGTATAGTGAATATCAAAGGTATAGTCCCCAAGGAACTCCATCCACCTTTGTTGTCGCATATTCAGATCTTTCCTGTCCAACAGATACTTTAGGCTCTTATGATCTGTATAGATATCCACCTTTACGCCATATAGATAGTGTCGCCACAATTTCAGCGCAAAGATCACCGCCGCCAACTCCAAGTCGTGGACGAGATAATTTCATTCATGCACTTTCAACTAGCATGATCCATAAGCAATCACTTTACCAAACTGTAGAAGAATGCAGCCTAAGCCTCTCCCTGAAGCATCACTAAAGATCTCATAGCTGTCTGTACCACATGGCGATGTGAACACAGGCATCATGGTCAAACGACACTTTAGCTCTTCAAAAGATCACGCGCACTCCGGCGTCCAAACAAACTTCTGATCCTTTCTCGTTAACATGGTCAGAGGCAAAGCAATCCGTGACATTTTTTCCACAAACCTTCTGTAGTAGCCTACTAGTCCAAGGAAACTACTAACCTCGGCCACCGAAGACATCACGGGCCACTCTCGGATGGCACTTATCTTTGACTGATCCACTATTATGCCCTCTCCACTTACCACATGGCCAAGAAAAGCCGCCGATGACAGCCAAAACTCACACTTTGAGAACTTGGCAAAGAGCTTATTCCGCTGCAAGGTATGCAACACAAACCACAAATGGTTTGCATGATCGACTTTCGACTACGAGTACACTAGGATATCATCGATGAAGACAATCACAAACAAATCCAAGTACTCTCGGAACGTTCAGTGCATTAGATCCATAAATACCGAAGGCGCATTACATAAGCCAAACGGCATTACGGTGAACTCATAATGTCTATAACGCGTTCCAAATGTTGTCTTGGGAATGTCACCTTCTCGAATCCTCAATTGGTAATATCCCGACTTTAAATCCAATTTGGAATTGATGGATGAGCCCACTAGTTGATCGAACAAGTCATCTATCCGTGGAATCAGATACTTATTTTTCTCCGTCAGCTTATTCAACTCACGATAGTCAATACATAACCGTAAACTACCGTCCTTCTTTTTCACAAATAGAATAGGCGCGCTCCAAGGTGACATACTTGGGTGTATGTATCCCTGTTCCAACAACTCTTGCAGTTGGACTTTCAATTCTACTATTTCTTATGGCACTATGCGATATGGCGAGCGGGCCACAGGTTTCGCACTAGCACCAACTCAATAGAGAAGTCGATCTCCCGCTAAGATCCTTAAGAAACACATCGGCAAACTCGGACACAATTGGAACATCGCTCACACTGGCCTTTGGCTCAATAGCCTGAATAAGCAGGAAGAATAACTCCGATCCCTTTCGAACAGCATTGACGACTAGGAGAGCAGACACCTAGATCTTGCTTACTCCTTGCATACCAGTGAACTTAGTCTCAAGCTCGGTATTCTAGCCTAGTGTGATCTCCTATGAATTGGAATCAATAAAGGGACGGTGCTCCGAGAGTCAGTCCATGCCAAAGATCACATCAAACTCCTATATCGGTAGCACAGATGCACTCAAACTGAAATCCTTACTTCCTATTTGAACTTCCACGTTGCAAGCTCTATCCGCAAGCATGACACAACCATTCGGTAATAACACCTTTATACTATCTATCGTCACATCACTAGGTACTCTAATTCGAGCTATGAAGTCCTTATACATAAATAAATGCAAAGCACCCATATCAAACAGGGCTCTCGCTAGGTTGTTCCGAATAAGGACAAATCCTATAGCACACACAGCATGCTCAAGCTACATAGAAAGTATGCAATAAAAACAAAGAAAACAATATCTTAAATCATACCTATGAAAATTCACTTTGCTTTATAGCCTCCTGCTGGCCAAGAATATAAACTCTGGGTTGTCCCTAGGATGCAAAGGGCTCTACCACTGATTTGCCCTTCTCAGCATAAGACGCACCAGTCTTATTTTCCCCTTTTGGCTGAGCAACCCTACAATCACGGGCTATATGCCCCACCTTGCAACAGGTAAGGTAGGTACGAGACTCCTTCTTTGAAGTTGCTCCCGACGCAACTGTCGCAGATGTTTGCCCAGCAGGTTTGGACCTCTTGTCCCACGTCTTCTGGTAGTACGATTTCCCAGGGCGGGGTGATTTGAAATCTGGATTTGTCACAGCTAAGTCCCATTTGCCTTGGACCCGCTTCATGTCCTTCTCCAGTGCACACGCAGTATCAACCAATGCCTGAAATCCTTCGTTCACTGAACTTGAAAGCAGGAACCTCAACTCATCCCGCAAACCTTCGTAGAACCGATTAGTTTTCCTTTGTTCATCCATGAAGATTGACCCCACATACCGTCCCAAGCTTGTAAATTCATGTAAGTACGTATCAACGCTACTTTCTCCTTGCGTTAACTGTTGGAACTCATTCTCCATTGCAATGAGTTGTGCCACTGGTAAGTGCTTTGCTAAAAACATTCGAGAGAACTCCTCGATCGAAACTTGTGTTAACGGCCTGCCTGCTAAATTATGTAACTCAAAATCGTCCCACCATAACCGCGCCTCTCCTTCCAAAATGAAGGTGGCCAAGGTGACCTTCTTACTTTCCTCCATCCTGATCGCTATAAATATAGGCTTGACTCGTGATAACTAATCCTAAGCTTGCATTGGGGATCCCATACCCGTGAACGTTGGCGGATTAAAGCTCATGAATTGCTTCAACTGTTGTTCAGCTGCTCGCGGATCCACAGCCTCACCCAGTTCGGGTCTTACACCAACACGAACTGGCACCAATGCCGGTTGTGCCTGCCCGGTCGGCTGAACCAATGCTGGCTATGCTTGCTCGGTCGAATGAATCATTGTAAATAGTGCCTCAACAACTAAGCGAACTGTTTCCGAATATGGAGGAGATGTGGGCACCTCAGCTGGTACCGCACTCTCATCAGAATGCTGGGGCTCAGCCTGCCAAGAACCACTACGAGTCACCTATAGGTGAATAAGGCACACATTAGCGACCTTGTGCAAGCAATAACAACAATATAGGAATGCGCAGGTTCCTTAAACAAGTATATTTGCATAACTTAGTGGACATTCAAGAGTTTATTAGTGTTAAAGCAGTTTGCACTTACACGTGCTCTCCACCCGACAAAATAATTAGGCCACAAATTCAAAGAGGAAGATCAAGACAAGCTAATACCAAAATATAACGAATCCACCGGTTAAGTAACATATAATAGAAGGTTTTACCGGGGCCCCACACTATATGCCAGAAACAGACGGTGAGGTCACAGGTTAATACCACAACACCATCGCATCGTAACTCAGAGCATGCTAGCGGAAGATTTAAAAATAAAGATGAAATCATAACCAGAATGTCCACTATAAATATATAAACTGTAACATCCCATTTCCGGCTAGACCCCTAGGAGTCGGTTGGTTGTGGTAGAACCCTAGGGAGCCCAAAAACTAGAAATAAATCGGCTAAGAAATCGGGTCACGGGTTGGTCACGCCCGTGACCCGCCATGTCACGCCCGTGACAAGGGCGTGACACGCTCGACGATCGTCGATCCCGATTCGACGATCGTCGAACCAAATTTGACCACACTGCCTGTCACGCCCGTGACGCTTAATGTCACGCCCGTGACATAGGGCGTGACCGTGACCGTCGACTTCAGGTCGACGGGCGTCGACCCAAAATTGAACACACGCCATGTCACGCCCGTGACTTGCCTTGTCACGCCCGTGACATTGGGCGTGACCGCGCTCGACGATCGTCGATTCCAGTTCGACGATCGTCGAACCAGAACTAGACATCAGGCATGTCACGCCCGTGACCCGCATTGTCACGCCCGTGACATTGGGCGTGACCACGCTCGACGATCGTCGATTTCAGCTCGACGATCGTCGGCCAGAATTAGTCACCAGGCCTGTCACGCCCGTGACCCAAGTGTCACGCCCGTGACCACCCTTTGACGATCGTCGATCTCAGTTCGACGATCGTCGAACCCAGAACTACTAACCGGGCCTGTCACGCCCGTGACCCATGTGTCACGCCCGTGACCAAGGCCGAAACGTCAGCCAGACTGGAAATTTCGGTAACCGACGCCTTAATAAATTCTGGCTGTGGAGATGAAAAATCAAGAGCATTCATGGGCCGTTCCCTACTTTAATTATGTTAATAATTAAGGAAAAATTGGGTCCAATAGGAAATTGCCACCTGGCAAGCACCTCTTCATTCCCAACTTTTCAACTACCATTCGGCATAACCGAAACGTCATAAGAATGTGATTAATGGCCGCCAACGTTTCATCTCCAACGTTCCACCCTTTCCCCTCCCCATTGGCTCATCTATAAAAGATTCCTGACTGCAAGAGGAAAAGGTTACACTCCCTTAACTATTCAGACTTCCTCCTTGCTGTTGAAGAATTTCCGGCGACGCCACCACCGCGCAAATGGCTTCCCGACGCTCTGCACGCCTTCAACCCGCGAACAAGGTCCTCCCCTCCCTCTTCTTCTGCGGATAGATCTTAGGAATCGTTAGGAGAGATATCGGGCTCAAAAGAGCCAGATCGGGTGAGCGTAATGGTGGTTTTCCGAAAATATCATGGTGGCGGGTTCGCCGGAAACCGCCTCTCCGGCGGCCGTGCCGCCGCCCGACGTTAGCCCTCGCCTCAACGGAGGTGGTGGTGGTGGTGGCCGGCCAGGGAGATGGCTGGGTGGCCGGGAAATAGCTTGGAAAGGCTACAGGAAAATTAGGTTTTCAGTCTCTGGTTCGGGCTGTAGAAGAAGATGAACAGTGCCTTTAATTAGATTTTATTTGTAAAATCAATTTCTGAATGAGATTTCTGTCATGTTAAATAATTTGGGAAAAATACTTAGAGGCTCCTACAGGAAAAGTGGTCAACATAGAAACTGTAGCCCTTGAAGTCTAGTTTTATTCAAAATTAATTTCATTCAATTTGGATTCCTGGTTAGACCACAGCACCCTTTTTGGTGAGGTCTATCCAGAGGGCTGCCTTGACCTTAGAAAAATTCCCCACTCCAATCCAGTCGTCCAAACGACTTGAAATTTGGGATGTGGTCTAATCTTACATATATATAGGTGATATCCAAAAATGAGAATTTTTGGAGAATATTTTTCTATAGTTTTTAGAAAAATTCAATAATCCTAGCCGAATTTAATTAGGTGGTTAAATAATTTCCAAACCCTCCCAAATTTTGGTGAGTGATCCCTGGGTTCACTATAAGGTTCTGTATAATTTTTCATCTCACTTGGAGATGGTTTGGTTTAGAATTGATCAACCCTAAGTTTTGCCCTAATAAGGGGTCTTAGGTTAAAAGTGCACTTTTGAAGTTTGAGTGGTGAGATCACCTCAACAGAGGCTGAGATTTTTACCACTGGCTAGTAATGTTCTCTAGCACCCCCTCATGGAGTTTGAGGTGGATCGGGGTAAGTTTACCCTAAGGACCAAGGCCAAACCCTAAGGATGGATCTTGGTGGTTTGTGAAGGTCATGTGGTCAAATGACCTTGGATTGAACCGAGGTCGGATTATGAGAACCATAGGGCTAATATAGTTCTCTGGATGAAATTTTAGTGGATTTGGAGATCGTTGGGATGTCTAAAAACCTAACCCTAGTTTAGGGCGCAAAACTTATAGAGATAGGAAATGACACCAAACCACATTAAAAAGTGATGGGAATTGGGTAGAGTGGATTATAGGGGTAGTACAAGCTCTGGATATTTTTCTATGAATTTTATGCTCACTATTTTGGGTACTTCTTTAATGAATTGGTAGTTGCATGATTTGCTTAGAAAATTTATTATGGAGTACAAACTTCCTGGAAATTGATGAAATTTAGGCAGAGAACCTTTATTATGGTTTTAAAACTCTGTGAATTTTTATGGGATTTTTAGAAGTTTAATTCTAAGGCTTTCTTCATTAAGTGTTATTTATCATGGATATTGGATTAAATCTATTTTGGTGCTTAGCAAGCTGATAAAATTATGATTCTCTGCACAAAGATCTTTTATATATCATTCTACTGACTAGTGATTTTTCTATAATTTTTAGATGAATAATTTCTGTACTTCCTTCATTAAGTAGGATTAACGTGATTATACTGACTAAATTAATTAGAGGTTAAATACTTTCTATAAAAATCTGAGAATTTGCATTTGAGGTTATCTTGCTGTTATTTAATGAACTTAATTTTTGGGTGGCCATAACTTAAGAATATCATATAGTTCATGTTAAAAATACCCATGGCCAATCTTTGAGAAAAATAAAATAAAAATCAGATTAATTAGGAAAATTATAAATTCCTGGATTTAAGCTAATTAGGTCATGATAGTCCTCCAGTAAATATTATAGGAGATTTGGAAGATAATTTGGAGTACCTCCCCTTGTGTACCACATATAGCTTAGGATGGTCTGCATTTAGTAAAACCACGGAATTCTGATAATCGATGGTTGGTAGGGCAAATTTAGAATGAGTTCATTATTAGAAGTCAGGATAAGTAGAATGTGGGACTGGTTAGGATAAGAGAGTACGGGAACGACGAAAGACCGTCCGGCCCGGGAGGAAGAGGAAGAGTCTTAATACGCTAGGGTTAGATTCATTATAACATTAAAAGGGGATTGGGTAAAGGGTAGACAACCAATAATAATAAGTGCCTTGCGAAAGGGAACTTCGGGCCGTAATGCACCGTCTTGGTTCCTAGTGCCCCTTGAGAGCCCTTCACGGGGTATACCGGGGGCAGTCCTGGGCTAACGTAAACCATAGGAGTAATAAATTAAAAGAGCAACTAGTATAACTAGGGTTGCACACACTCACTCCCCGGTAGCTAGGAAAGTAGAATTATAGGATTACTTGCCATCAGACAGTAGCTCTGAAGGTAGATGCACGGACAGTACTGTCCGGGGGGCCGCGGGCTCGAGGGTTGGAGTACGGAGAAAGGTGGTGGGTCATCGGTACTAGGCGATCGATCACACCGACAGCGGTACGATGACTCGGAGAAAAGTCTGGAGGGTACATCCAGCAGCAGTACGCGGATACTCTAGGTTGTGTTCTTCTAGGGGCGTACGGAAGGGCTAGGCCTGGTAGTGTGGTTACCCGCCTAGGAGTGGGGGGCCCGACCCACTGTCTCCGTTTGCCACTACGGAGGTTCCTGGGGGTGAAGCTAGCCTCCCGAACAGGGGGAACTAAAGGTCTGTGCGCATAGAGTCGTGTGTGTGGGTTGCACTTGCATGAATCATGGCATAGCATGTTTGCATATAACCGTCACCCCAACGTATAAATCGGTATGGGACTTTTTATACGATGGGAGCCTTGCAGAAGATCCCTTAACTTATAAGTTTGTATGGGCATTCATATAAGTTAAGGTTACTTACATACTTACTTACTGTTCTCTAGTTGTCTTTTTATATAAATTGCTTCTTATTAATTGTTCTACCTATTACAACATTTATACTGCTCCCCGATATAACTTGCTAGTTAGGTCCACCGACACTTGCTTGTCTATTCTCCACTTTTGTAGCTTCCCTTTCCTCCTCTCCGCCCGGTGCTTAGGAGCCGTGGTGGGAGGGGTAGGGGATGATAGGGCTTAGTCTTTATGACTAATGGTTTTCGAACCAAACATTACAGGAGCTCTGGATGGGAGACAGGGACCAGCACCAGCGGAGTACGGTGCGCATGGAGGTGGGACAGTCTAGCACCGGTGCACCTGCGACCAGCTCCGTGAGTGATTAGCATTTCCTTAGCTTCCGTGATGAGAGACTTGTAGTGAGGACTCTGATGTACTGGGCTCAAGCCCATTTATCTATTTTCTTATTATTGTATTGATGGACTGGATATGATTCTCTTTTATATACATGTTTTCTGTGGACTTGTTTACGCTTTTGTATAAATGCTTCTCTCGTTTGTGATCAAAAAGGGCCGGCAGAATTGGCGATTTGTAGTGGTTGCCTTCCCGTGATGTCGGTGCCACCGCAAAGCGGCAATTCTGGGCTAAGACCCCCGGTGGTTGAAAAAAGAAAAAAAAGGGGGTCTTACAAGTGGTATCAGAGGAGACCTCGATCGAAAGAGAAGTAGTCCACAGAAACCTTGGGCCACCCCCGTGCGAGCTTAGTTTGCGGACAAACTAGCAGCGGAAGCAGTGGTGTGCCCATAAGGGAAATCACATGTGAAAGTCCATTATAACTCTTCTTAAATTCCATTCATTCGCCCTCTAACAAATGGAATTTTTGCTTGTAGCCTGCGACGAACCCTACATCGCAGCAGGGGACACCTCAGGCCCCGGATGTGGTCCTGACTCCGCCAGCACCCGTTCCGTTCCAGCAGACGGAGATGGGGCAAACATTGACGGCCATCTTGGAGGCCTTCAGAGCTCAGCAAGCCCCGGCCCCACAGCCGAACCCCGGGGCCAATTGGATGACTGTCTTCCGGGGACTATCCCCTCCATCCTACCAGGGGACGGAGTCCGCAGTACATACGGAGGAGTGGTTGGACACCATTTACGAGATGCTGGCAGGGATTCGATGCCCCACGGAGGAGGCAGTTGCCTTGGCAGTCTCCTGCTTAGAGTCACACGGAAAGAGATGGTGGAAATCTCAGCTGGACACCACCTTTGCAGGGGTGGATTGTGCTGATATTACCTGGGAGGAGTTCAGAGCAGCGCTCTTGGGACACTTTGTACCTCAGTCGGCGAGAGATGACCTGGAGGATAGGTTCCTGCGGTTGAGGCAGGGGAGCAGGACCGTGGTGGAGTACTATCAGGAGTTCACACACCTGGCCCGATATGCGGACGCTTACCAGTTAGACGATGCTGGCTATGCCCGGAGGTTTTATAAGGGGCTGCAGGATGACATGAGGCAGGCCCTCCTTTTCGTTTCAGAGGGGAGTCTGGCCAGGATTCTGGAGATGGCTAAGAAGAGAGAGGCGGATCAGCTTACAGTGAGGAGCCGGAAGAGACCGGCTGATGATACAGTGATTGGAGGACGTAGAGACCGCCCTCGAGGCCAAGTTATTGGAGAGAGAAGGAACGGGGATCAGCCCCGTCAGGAGTTTGGGCAGGAGCAGAGGACTCAGGGGGTATTGGCTCCCCAGCCTATACAGATGCTGGAAATGCCAAGGACGGCAGGGCAGCCACCGGTATGCTATCAGTGCAACCAGCCGGGGCATATCAAGCGAAACTGCCCAGTGGGGCGAGCACCCCCACCAGCACATCAGGGCGCTCCACCCCCCAGACAGTTTGGCGGACGAGGACAGGACCGAGGACGAGGATTTCAGGATCGAGGTCGTAGACAAGAGAGAGAGCAGGTGTACGCTCTAGACCTGACACAGCCTCGGGACCCGGAGCAGGTTATCACAGGTATGGCAGCACTTTTAAATTTTCTTCATACAAACTACTATTTTAGACGTAACCTGCTTAGAAATTTAAGAGAAGATGAACTGCAACAAAATACTAAGACACTTAATTACCCCAGGCATAGTTTTCGTTAGCGGCAAGCCCGCTCACACCCTCTTTGACACCGGTGCGTCGCAATCATTCGTGTCAGAGGATTTCGTGAAAGGACTGGCAGGAGTGGAGCTGAGCACCGGGAAGATGCTGAGGGTGCGCCTACCCGATGGATCGGAGATATTGACCTCTACTCATTGTGATATGGAAGCAAGGATCGGCGGAAAGGCGTTTGAGGCACCCGCGACGGTTTTGAGGATGCCAGATTACGATCTGATTCTGGGCATGACCTGGCTGTACTGGAACCATGCCCAGATCGATTGCGTGGCAAAGAGGATCACCGTGAGGCACGGCGACTCCTTCATTGTTATCGAAGGTATTACATCAGCACCCCGTACCTTACTTTCTTCTATACAGGCCGTTAAGGCCCACCTGCAGGGGGAAGAGGTTTATCAGATCCTCTTTGAGGCGGTCGTAGCCAAGGACTCCATTGCAGATATTCCAGTGGTGCGGGACTTCGCCGACGTGTTTCCGGAGAAGCTACCAGGGTTACCCCCGCACCGAGAGAGGGACTTTCAGATTCAGCTTATACCAGGGGCTAAGCCGGTATCCAGAGCTCCCTATCGAATGGCCCCAAAGGAGTTGGTGGAATTCCGGAGTCAGCTTCAGGAGTTAGTGGAGGCCGGGTTCGTTCGGCCTAGCTCTTCACCATGGGGAGCTCCGGTGCTGTTCGTTAAGAAGAAGGACGGGACCCTCCGACTGTGCATAGATTACCGGGCTCTAAACCGGTTGACGGTCCGGAATACTTATCCCTTACCACGGATAGACGAGCTATTTGACCAGCTGGAGGGAGCCCATTGGTTCTCAAAGCTGGATCTGAGATCAGGATACTACCAGCTTCGCATTCGGGAGGAGGACATCCCGAAGACGGCGTTCAGCAGCAGATACGGCTTGTACGAGTTTACCGTGATGCCGTTCGGGCTCACGAATGCACCCTCCGCATTCATGACTTTGATGAATCGGGTGTTTGAGGAATACCTAGATGTCTTCGTCATTATATTCATCGACGACATCCTCATCTATTCAAGGACGGAGGAGGAGCAAGCGAGACATCTAGCCTTGACCTTGGAGAAGCTGCGGGAGCACGAGATGTATGCCAAGTACAGCAAGTGCCAGTTTTGGCTAAAAGAGGTGGCATTTCTGGGTCACGTCATCAGTGGAGCAGGTCTGGCAGTGGATCCGGCAAAGATCCAGGCAGTACGGGATTGGCCACCACTAAAGTCGGCCACGGATGTTTGGAGTTTCTTGGGACTTGCCGGTTACTACCGGAAGTTCGTAAAGGGGTTCTCTCAGATTGCCCTTCCTCTTACGTCTCTGACGAAGAAGGAGTCCCCTTTTACTTGGACGCCGCGGTGCGAATCTGCCTTCCAGGAGCTGAAGGATCGTCTCACCTCGGCCCCCATCCTTGCTCTCCCATCAGGGAGGGAGGGATTTCAGGTATATGCAGATGCTTCCTATCAGGGGATGGGCGCCGTCCTTATGCAGAATGGGCACGTAATCGCCTATGCCTCCCGTCAGTTGAAGCAGCACGAGCAGAACTACCCCGTGCACGATTTGGAGATGGGGGCAGTCATTTTTGCTCTTAAGATCTGGCGGCACTATCTCTACGGGGTACATTGTGATATCTTCTCCGATCACAAGAATCTGAAGTACGTCGACACCCAGAAGGAGTTAAACATCAGGCAGAGACGCTGGGTGGAGTTCCTTTCGGACTACCAGTATACCATGCACTACCATCCGGGGAAGGCGAACGTGGTTGCGGATGCTCTGAGCCGGAGAGCGAGTACGACTGGAGTAGGCCCGCAGCTGATGGCCTTGGAGTTGATTAGATCATTCGAGGAGATGCAGATTTCGCTAGTATCTGAGGATGACCCGGAGCTGTACATGGAGTACCTGGGGTCGATGGCTACTACAGATGATATCCGAGACCGCATCAGAGATGGGCAGAGGCTGGACGAGAGAGCTGAGCCGATATTCCGGGCCTTGGAGGAAGGCACGACAGGAGATTATACTTTGAGGGATGGGCTTCTGTGTTTCCGGGGCAGAGTCTACATACCAGCAGGAGGACGGATCCGGGAGGACATTTTGGAGGAAGCTCACTGCAGCCGGTATTCGGTGCACCCGGGGATCACCAAGATGGTAAAGGATTTAAAGAGGACGATGTACTGGCCGGGTATGAAGAAAGATATTACATATTTTGTGACGCATTGTGAGGCCTGCCAGCTCGTGAAGGCGGAGTGTAGGAACCCGGCAGGATTGCTGCAGCCGCTTCCAGTGCCGGAGTGGAAGTTTGAGGATATAGCCATGGACTTTATACATGGGCTACCTAGATCCCGTGCGGGGAACGACTCGATCTGGGTGATAGTGGACAGGCTGACAAAGGTGGCCAGATTCATCCCAGTGGCGAAGGACACGCCGGTCAGTGTATTGGTACGGAGGTTCATCGAGCAGTTTGTGCGTTATCATGGGGTGCCCAAGACTATCGTTTCGGATCGGGATGGGCGGTTCACATCCAGGGAATGGAGGTCAGTCCAGGCCCATCTGGGTTCTCGGTTGACATTCAGCACAGCTTTCCACCCTCAGACCGACGGACAGACAGAGCGCACAAACCGTACACTGGAGGATCTGTTACGACTGTGTATTTTGGACCGTGGCGAGCCTTGGGAGAGATTGTTTCCACTGGTCGAGTTTTTGTACAACAACGCTCATCAGTCCAGCATAGGCATGGCTCCATACGAAGCGTTGTACGGAAGGAGATGCAGAACCCCACTATCATGGGTTCAGGATGAGGATCCGCAGGCGCTGGGCTCGGAGTTTGTGGGAGATACAGATGCTCAGATCAGATTGATCCGAGACAGGATGTTGGAAGCCCAGAGTAGACAGGCGAAATACTACGATGCGAGACATTGCCAAGTGGAGTTCCAGGTGGGGGACCGAGTCTTCTTGAAGATACGGCCGATGCACGGAGTCTCGCGGGTTCGCGGGCGGAGGAAGCTCAGTCCGAGATATATGGGGCCCTACAGGATCCTGGAGCGGATCGGCCCCTTAGCCTATAGACTGGAACTACCGCCGGAGTTAGCGGGATTGCATGACGTCTTCCACGTCTCCTCACTTCGGAGGGCTCTACTACGCCCTGAGCAGCTGATTCCCTCGGCAGATGGCCCGGTGGACTCGGATCGGTCAGTCAACATGGAGCCTATCAGGATTGACGATACGGCAATGCGGGTCTTGCGGAGAAAGAAGGTCCCGTTGGTCAAGGTTCTGTGGAACAATCATGGGCAGGAGGAGCATACATGGGAGCCACAGGACTTGATGCGGCAAAAATATCCGGAACTTTTTCGTCAGGTATACCTCAAAACCCCTCTGGACAATCATTTGCCTTCCTGTTTTAAACCAATGGAATGGAAATTTCAAGAATAGGGGCTAATCTTTTGTTTATTGGGGTGTATATACCTAGTTAGGTGGGCGAATTAAACCTTAGATTCGGAACCGCACAAACAAACGTAGCGTAGGGAGGTAATCATTCGGTTCTCATGGGATGTTACAAGCTTAACTTTTCCCGATTTGAGTCCCGTAGGCTTAACCTTGATTTCGGGGACGAAATCTTTGTTTTGTTTATTGGGATTTGTAACATCCCATTTCCGGCTAGACCCCTAGGAGTTGGTTGGTTGTGGTAGAACCCTAGGGAGCCCAAAAACTAGAAATAAATCGGCTAAGAAATCGGGTCACGGGTTGGTCACGCCCGTGACCCGCCATGTCACGCCCGTGACAAGGGCGTGACACGCTCGACGATCGTCGATCCCGATTCGACGATCATCGAACCAAATTTGACCACACTGCCTGTCACGCCCGTGACGCTTAATGTCACGCCCGTGACATAGGGCGTGACCGTGACCGTCGACTTCAGGTCGACGGGCGTCGACCCAAAATTGAACACACGCCATGTCACGCCCGTGACTTGCCTTGTCACGCCCGTGACATTGGGCGTGACCGCGCTCGACGATCGTCGATTCCAGTTCGACGATCGTCGAACCAGAACTAGACATCAGGCATGTCACGCCCGTGACCCGCATTGTCACGCCCGTGACATTGGGCGTGACCACGCTCGACGATCGTCGATTTCAGCTCGACGATCGTCGGCCAGAATTAGTCACCAGGCCTGTCACGCCCGTGACCCAAGTGTCACGCCCGTGACCACCCTTCGACGATCGTCGATCTCAGTTCGACGATCGTCGAACCCAGAACTACTAACCGGGCCTGTCACGCCCGTGACCCATGTGTCACGCCCGTGACCAAGGCCGAAACGTCAGCCAGACTGGAAATTTCGGTAACCGACGCCTTAATAAATTCTGGCTGTGGAGATGAAAAATCAAGAGCATTCATGGGCCGTTCCCTACTTTAATTATGTTAATAATTAAGGAAAAATTGGGTCCAATAGGAAATTGCCACCTGGCAAGCACCTCTTCATTCCCAACTTTTCAACTGCCATTCGGCATAACCGAAACGTCATAAAAATGTGATTAATGGCCGCCAACGTTTCATCTCCAACGTTCCACCCTTTCCCCTCCCCATTGGCTCATCTATAAAAGATTCCTGACTGCAAGAGGAAAAGGTTACACTCCCTTAACTATTCAGACTTCCTCCTTGCTGTTGAAGAATTTCCGGCGACGCCACCACCGCGCAAATGGCTTCCCGACGCTCTGCACGCCTTCAACCCGCGAACAAGGTCCTCCCCTCCCTCTTCTTCTGCGAATAGATCTTAGGAATCGTTAGGAGAGATATCGGGCTCAAAAGAGCCAGATCGGGTGAGCGTAATGGTGGTTTTCCGAAAATATCATGGTGGCGGGTTCGCCGGAAACCGCCTCTCCGGCGGCCGTGCCGCCGCCCGACGTTAGCCCTCGCCTCAACGGAGGTGGTGGTGGTGGTGGCCGGCCAGGGAGATGGCTGGGTGGCCGGGAAATAGCTTGGAAAGGCTACAGGAAAATTAGGTTTTCAGTCTCTGGTTCGGGCTGTAGAAGAAGATGAACAGTGCCTTTAATTAGATTTTATTTGTAAAATCAATTTCTGAATGAGATTTCTGTCATGTTAAATAATTTGGGAAAAATACTTAGAGGCTCCTACAGGAAAAGTGGTCAACATAGAAACTGTAGCCCTTGAAGTCTAGTTTTATTCAAAATTAATTTCATTCAATTTGGATTCCTGGTTAGACCACAGCACCCTTTTTGGTGAGGTCTATCCAGAGGGCTGCCTTGACCTTAGAAAAATTCCCCACTCCAATCCAGTCGTCCAAACGACTTGAAATTTGGGATGTGGTCTAATCTTACATATATCTAGGTGATATCCAAAAATGAGAATTTTTGGAGAATATTTTTCTATATTTTTTAGAAAAATTCAATAATCCTAGCCGAATTTAATTAGGTGGTTAAATAATTTCCAAACCCTCCCAAATTTTGGTGAGTGATCCCTGGGTTCACCATAAGGTTCTGTATAATTTTTCATCTCACTTGGAGATGGTTTGGTTTAGAATTGATCAACCCTAAGTTTTGCCCTAATAAGGGGTCTTAGGTTAAAAGTGCACTTTTGAAGTTTGAGTGGTGAGATCACCTCAACAGAGGCTGAGATTTTTACCACTGGCTAGTAATGTTCTCTAGCACCCCCTCATGGAGTTTGAGGTGGATCGGGGTAAGTTTACCCTAAGGACCAAGGCCAAACCCTAAGGATGGATCTTGGTGGTTTGTGAAGGTCATGTGGTCAAATGACCTTGGATTGAACCGAGGTCGGATTATGAGAACCATAGGGCTAATATAGTTCTCTGGATGAAATTTTAGTGGATTTGGAGATCGTTGGGATGTCTAAAAACCTAACCCTAGTTTAGGGCGCAAAACTTATAGAGATAGGAAATGACACCAAACCACATTGAAAAGTGATGGGAATTGGGTAGAGTGGATTATAGGGGTAGTACAAGCTCTGGATATTTTTCTATGAATTTTATGCTCACTATTTTGGGTACTTCTTTAATGAATTGGTAGTTGCATGATTTGCTTAGAAAATTTATTATGGAGTACAAACTTCCTGGAAATTGATGAAATTTAGGCAGAGAACCTTTATTATGGTTTTAAAACTCTGTGAATTTTTATGGGATTTTTAGAAGTTTAATTCTAAGGCTTTCTTCATTAAGTGTTATTTATCATGGATATTGGATTAAATCTATTTTGGTGCTTAGCAAGCTGATAAAATTATGATTCTCTGCACAAAGATCTTTTATATATCATTCTACTGACTAGTGATTTTTCTATAATTTTTAGATGAATAATTTCTATACTTCCTTCATTAAGTAGGATTAACGTGATTATACTGACTAAATTAATTAGAGGTTAAATACTTTATATAAAAATCTGAGAATTTGCATTTGAGGTTATCTTGCTGTTATTTAATGAACTTAATTTTTGGGTGGCCATAACTTAAGAATATCATATAGTTCATGTTAAAAATACCCATGGCCAATCTTTGAGAAAAATAAAATAAAAATCAGATTAATTAGGAAAATTATAAATTCCTGGATTTAAGCTAATTAGGTCATGATAGTCCTCCAGTAAATATTATAGGAGATTTGGAAGATAATTTGGAGTACCTCCCCTTGTGTACCACATATAGCTTAGGATGGTCTGCATTTAGTAAAACCACGGAATTCTGATAATCGATGGTTGGTAGGGCAAATTTAGAATGAGTTCATTATTAGAAGTCAGGATAAGTAGAATGTGGGACTGGTTAGGATAAGAGAGTACGGGAACGACGAAAGACCGTCCGCCCCGGGAGGAAGAGGAAGAGTCTTAATACGCTAGGGTTAGATTCATTATAACATTAAAAGGGGATTGGGTAAAGGGTAGACAACCAATAATAATAAGTGCCTTGCGAAAGGGAACTTCGGGCCGTAATGCACCGTCTTGGTTCCTAGTGCCCCTTGAAAGCCCTTCACGGGGTATACCGGGGGCAGTCCTGGGCTAACGTAAACCATAGGAGTAATAAATTAAAAGAGCAACTAGTATAACTAGGGTTGCACACACTCACTCCCCGGTAGCTAGGAAAGTAGAATTATAGGATTACTTGCCATCAGACAGTAGCTCTGAAGGTAGATGCACGGACAGTACTGTCCGGGGGGCCGCGGGCTCGAGGGTTGGAGTACGGAGAAAGGTGGTGGGTCATCGGTACTAGGCGATCGATCACACCGACAGCGGTACGATGACTCGGAGAAAAGTCTGGAGGGTACATCCAGCAGCAGTACGCGGATACTCTAGGTTGTGTTCTTCTAGGGGCGTACGGAAGGGCTAGGCCTGGTAGTGTGGTTACCCGCCTAGGAGTGGGGGGCCCGACCCACTGTCTCCGTTTGCCACTACGGAGGTTCCTGGGGGTGAAGCTAGCCTCCCGAATAGGGGGAACTAAAGGTCTGTGCGCATAGAGTCGTGTGTGTGGGTTGCACTTGCATGAATCATGGCATAGCATGTTTGCATATAACCGTCACCCCAACGTATAAATCGGTATGGGACTTTTTATACGATGGGAGCCTTGCAGAAGATCCCTTAACTTATAAGTTTGTATGGGCATTCATAAAAGTTAAGGTTACTTACATACTTACTTACTGTTCTCTAGTTGTCTTTTTATATAAATTGCTTCTTATTAATTGTTCTACCTATTACAACATTTATACTGCTCCCCGATATAACTTGCTAGTTAGGTCCACCGACACTTGCTTGTCTATTCTCCACTTTTGTAGCTTCCCTTTCCTCCTCTCCGCCCGGTGCTTAGGAGCCGTGGTGGGAGGGGTAGGGGATGATAGGGCTTAGTCTTTATGACTAATGGTTTTCGAACCAAACATTACAGGAGCTCCGGATGGGAGACAGGGACCAGCACCAGCGGAGTACGGTGCGCATGGAGGTGGGACAGTCTAGCACTGGTGCACCTGCGACCAGCTCCGTGAGTGATTAGCATTTCCTTAGCTTCCGTGATGAGAGACTTGTAGTGAGGACTCTGATGTACTGGGCTCAAGCCCATTTATCTATTTTCTTATTATTGTATTGATGGACTGGATATGATTCTCTTTTATATACATGTTTTCTGTGGACTTGTTTACACTTTTGTATAAATGCTTCTCTCGTTTGTGATCGAAAAGGGCCGGCAGAATTGGCGATTTGTAGTGGTTGCCTTCCCGTGATGTCGGTGCCACCGCAAAGCGGCAATTCTGGGCTAAGACCCCCGGTGGTTGAAAAAAGAAAAAAAAAGGGGGTCTTACATAAACCACATTTATATTTCAACTCTTGAAAGAGTGTACAGGAAATACAACACATGTTGGCCTTAGGGCCTTACAGTTCCTCTTTTCACAGTGTGGATTGCATACATTGGTGTGCAAACCGGCCACACATGAACAAAACATAATAAAATTCTTAGACCTCAAGGTATAGCAGCGGAAGCGGTAGCAACAGCAGGGAATTTAGCCCTTACTTCCCGCTCTGCTCTCCAGCACTTGCATAGGGACAGCCCACCCAGAAGGTGGTAAATAAGGCAACAGTCAGCATTCAGCTGACCAATTTATAACAATCCTACCCCTTTCCTAAGGCAGTGGTATTCCTTCCATACAGGCATAGCAATGCATAGACAGATATATCATAGCTTGTGCTCTCACGCACAATCAATCCATCACAATTGTCGACCATAAGGCATGATGATCCGTTCACTCAGGGCACATTCTTGGTGCACTGGCGAACCACGGTCAACTTTACCGTTTACACGGTATTGAGCATTTAGTCTTAATGGCGTGCAGTCCTAAGACTCTCATTATGCTACTAACGAAAGCTCAATGACTTGATGCTCTCCTGTACAGTCGACATAATGTAGGTACGGATCAACCACCCCCTATTGCTCAAGTCTCCTTGCCATCACCGAGTATAGCATACCAGAGGTTATATCAAAAGACGCGGGTCGGTTTCACCTTTTCTGTTTGGCAAGAAGCCTTTTCAGAGCTCGTAGCTCAGACTAGCCATAATGTCCGCTAATTACTTCCTTCACAATAGCCACATTGTCCAACAAGGACTGGCTACACTGACCACAACAGACTTGCTATACTGTAGCCACAGCACAAATAGTACAAGGGTATTTTCCTGGAATTCCTAATTCCAGTACTTCCTGCTACTTCCCTTCACAGGCACAACCCATTAACTCCACAAACTACCTGTTTATATGCGGAGTCTTCTTTGGTGCGCAATATGCAACATCACCAATCTAGACCAACCTGTTTTGATGGGCTTCACACATCATGTCTATCCCGTACTATATATTTTAGGGTCTAGATGCAGAATCAACTGGGGATAGTAACTATCAACCCACAGGGATCACTAACTCTTCCACCTTTTTGTGGAGGATCACATGCTCATGCATAAAGGAGGACTTAACTTGTCCAATGAAGGAAGATCGTTACCCTTGATGATCTCTTGGGCACCATAGAAATTCTAGCAAGTTGAAAAGAACTGCGGCGGCCTTGCCTCCAGAGATCTGGCCTCAGATCTCGAATCGGAACTCTAAAGCTCCTGCGGTGGCCAGATCTTCTCCTCTTTCTCCTCCTTTTTCCTCTCCCTTCTCCCTTCTCTTTAGAAAGAAAGAATCCAAGTGAAGAATGAAAACTTCACTCAAATTTGGAGTTAACCCAGTAGGAAATAATCTAGGCCACAGGATCTAGGCTGAAGGAAACGAACGGCTACAAATTGCTCTCAAAAGTCTATTTTTTGGGCTGACACGGCCTGTGACATGCCCGTGTCATAGGCCATGTACGGCAAGCGGTACACGAACTGACTCATCCAGACTAGAACACGGGCTGAGACACACCCGCGTCAAGCCCCTAACACGCCAGTGTCAGTAAGTACACGCCCGTGTTGACGAGCGTGTCCCTCAAACGACACAGGATCAACATTCTCGAAAAGGACATGGCTCACGCACATGTCTGTATCCTTATCCGGGTGCCAAACATGCCCCTGTGACTTTCCTGTGTCACAGCCATATGCCACGCTCAACGCTGCCTGGTTACCCACCTTTTAAGGACATGGCCTCAGACACGCCCGTGTCCCTAGACGTGTCACGTTGACACGCCCTGGGACATGCCCGTGTCCTAGGCCGTGTGCCTCACTCTAGACACACTCGAGTACCCAGAGCTGGACACGCCCTGGGACATGCCCATTTCCTAGGTTGTGTCACCCAGCCTGAACTCCAAATTGGAATTTTGGGTGTTACAACTATTTTTATACATAAACATATCATTATGCTTATCTCATACTCATGGCATCTTTTAAATCAAATGTAATTATATTTTAACGAACGTAAAAGCTCTTTACCTACTTATATTAAATCTAGAGGTATGCATATCATTAGTTGTCCTTTTGGATATTTCTGCACATGTAGGGTAATAATTGAATCAAGAAAAGTATTTTTCGCAGCGTATATTTATATTTTGACCTATGGACTAGTTGATCCACTGAGCCAAGGGATACGGCCGTCAAAACATAACTAAAATTAGTTTTCTTCATGATAAACTCAAGAATTCTTTGAAAAGTGTAAGGATTTGGTCCTTGACTGAGCGTCTGTAGTTACCCCTTGCTTGGCATAACGACACGTGTTTTCTCTTACACTGATATAATATTTTATGTTGAGAAAATACGGCTTGTGATAGTTGGTATCAGATTTGTAGTTTAGTAGTCTTGTTCCATTTCATACACAAACCGATGTGTCATCAGTACGTCTTGGTCGGAGGATGAACACTACACTCATAAGCATGAAAAGAAGTATACGGGTCTTATTATGTAGTATGGGATGAAAAATAAGTGTTTGTATATGGATCCTCATAGGAAGCAACATGTGACTGTTATGTAGTATAGGATGCTTAACAATCATCACATGAATGCTCATTAGATTTTACCTTTTCATTACATGTGATATTATGTAGTATGAGATGCATAATATTTCATGTGTACGCCGCTCAAAACATGTATTAAGACCTTTATTAGAATGCATAGCACAACATGCATGGCATAACATAGCATTAGTGCACATGCCAAGCTAAGATCTATATGATGACATACGTACACACACTGATTTAAACCGAAAAGAATAAGAATTCATGCATTCATAGTTTATGCACCAGAGTCAATAGGATTATAGTATATCATCCTAAGTGTAAGCATAACATCATATATGGAAATTCAAGAGCTAGTTAGCAGTATGAGCAAGTATCTTTACATGTATGGTCTGAACTAAGTGCGTAGTTCTAGTGGTTAAGCTAGGTTTTAATTAGTTGTTCGTTGTATTATTAGGATGCCACCTAAGCGTATTATGACAAGGTCGACTCCTCAGTCTAAGGATGAGTCATCAGGTGCGCAAAGTGAGGATGGGATTGAAGGGTTGCGACAGAGTAATGAGGCACTATCAAGGCAGATGGTTGAGATGCAATCACAAATTCAGGCATTGTTGATTGTTGTGTCGGGATAGGATACTAGAATGCAGGACCCTTCTGTGGGTCAAGGCATTCCTATTCCTCCTACTCTGTTGGTGCCTAAGTTTTGCTGCGACTAGATAAGAATTTCATTATGCATTTTCAGTAATTAGGACCTCCTACCTATGATGGTAGAGCGAACTTTATGGCATTAGATGTTTGGATTATTACTATCGAGGAAATGTTCTCATATTCCGGAATTTCTGCTGACCAAAGAGTGATGGTCGTCGCTTACCATCTTAAGGTACATGCAAAGAGTTAGTGGTTAAGGAAAAACAAGAACCTTAGAGAGGGATGTTTGTGGGACTCTTTCAAGGAGTTATTGCTGTGGAAATTTCTGCGATCGGTCGAGCAAGACAGTTTGATGAAAAACTTTCTACATCTGAAACAAAGACAACGCATTGTTAGTGAGTACGAGATAGATTTTAGAGATTTGAGCAGGTTTTTTCGGATTTGGTAGCCTCTGAAGCAAGCAGAGTAAAGCATTTTCTGGGTGGTCTTAGGAGTGACATCCAGCAAATAGCTAGCGCATTTGGGTCTGAGAATTATGTGGAGGCAGTAGAAGTTGCCCTGAACGTCGAATCTATCAATAATGCCAAAAATCGAGGAATAATAATGAGAAAGGACAAGGGAAAGTCTGATGATGGTAGAAGCTCTCCGGAATTTGGCCCTACTTCGAAGAAAGGAATCAAGGAGGTGTGTAGTTTATGTGGCCGGCCAGGCCATCCATTTGAATAGTGTTTCAAGAGGTTGGGTGATCAAAAGTAGCAGCAAGTGCATGCAATTCAGAGCACTCCCAAAGAAGATTTTGTTTATGCTTTGTGTTTGAAAAAAGGGCATGATGATACCCATTGTAGGAGTAAGGATAAGGTCAATTTCCAGTCCAAACATAAAGGGAATTTTAAGTCGAGGTGCCCACGGTCGCAACCCCCGCTGTAGCCAGTTCCACTTCAAGCCTTGTCGCCGCCACAGCTTTTGGATAACAGAAAGGGCAAGCTAAATGTGGTGAATTTAGAAGAAGCGCGGACGTCCGCCCAAGTGATCTCAGGTTAGATTCTAATCTAGCTCTTAGCTCGTAGCTTTAGTTTCGACGTGGGTCGATTAGTTATGTATGTGATTTTATAGGGAAGTTTAAGGTAAAGAATCTTTGGGTGCGCATTTTGTTTTATTATGGCGCTACCCACTCATTCATGGCTAGGAATTTCGTAGAACTCCATCGTCTAACTCTTGATCAAATTGGCGATTCATTTTACGTTAAGTTTCCCTCTAGTGACTCGGTGGTGTCGGACCAGGGTATCCAGAGTTGTTCAATTCTTTTAGGCGATTTTCTATCTTTGGTCGGTTTTAAGGTGCTAGACCTAAAGGACTTTGATGTGATTCTTTGCATGGACTAGTTATCTTGATATGATGCGGTTATCCAATGCAAGGGTAAGAATTTGGACTTCAAGATGGACAACAGCCACCACAGGAGTATTTTTTGTCTTCTGCACCAAGATTCCCCGATTATTTCTGCAGTATGTGCTCGGAAGCTTTTAGATTCTGGTTGTTGTTCTTATTTTGTTTCTATTTTGTGAGTCATTCGTAGTTTATCGCATGTTGAGGATATTCCTGTATTGCGAGAGTTTCCTAATATTTGCCAGATAGTCTTCCTGGTCTTCCGCCTGTGAGAGATGTAGAGTTTGTTATAGATCTGGAGCCGTGTACTCACCCTATTGCTAAGACACCGTACTGTATGGCCCCGCGCGAGGTGGAAGAGTTGCGTACCAAGATAGATGAGTTGTTACAGTGTGGATTCATTAGGGCAAGTTTTTCGCCTTTGGGTACTCCTGTCTTATTTGTTAAAAAGAAGGATGGATCGATGAGGATGTCCATTGATTATAGGGAATTGAATAAGGTAACAGTCAAGAACATGTATCCCTTGCCATGGATAGATGGTTTATTTGATCAGTCAAGCATCCTTGAAGTGGCAGGTCCTTCTTGGATTACACTTATAAAGCTACATTAGAAGGATTATCCTGATTTTCAGCATATTCGTAGTAGAACTAAGAAAAGGTAATTACCGGATTTTTCAATTGATGATGTGGGTACATTGAAGTAACGCGGTAGATATTGTATTCTCGTTGTTGAGGATATTAGAGCAAAGTTGTGTAGTAAAGAACATGGTTTTAATGTTGTCTACCACCCTGGTTCTACAAAGATGTATAAAGATCTGAAGAAGATTGTTTGGTGGTATGGAATGAAGAAAAATATAGCCAAGTTTGTGTCTGAGTGTTTTACTTGCAAGCAAGTTAAAGCAAATCATGGATGGCTTGGTGGCAAGCTGAAACCTTTGGATATTCCAAATTGGAAGTGGGAGAGTATTTCTATGGACTTTATTACTAGTTTGTATAGATATCCCCAAGGACAAGATTCTGTGTGGGTCATAGTTGATAGATTGAAAAAGTGTGCTCACGTTGTGCCATTCAAGATTGATTACTACATGAAAAATATAGCAGAGTTATATTTGGAAGAGGTCATTAGATTGAACGGAGTACCTGTAAGTATCATGTTAGATCGAGATTCCAGTTTTATGTCTCCTTTTTGGAAAAGTTTGCAGGAAGGGTTGGGTACCGACCTCAGATATTCAATTGTTTATCATTCGCAGACCAATGGTCAGACGGAGAGAGTTAGTTAGATTTTGGAAGATATGATAAGATGTTACATCTAGGACCATGGAGGAGCGTGGCTTGAGTGGCTTAGATTGATGGAATTTGCTTATAATAATGGTTATCTGGCGAGTTTGCATAGGGACCCCTTTGATGCTTTGTATGGGAGGCCTTGTCGAACCCCCTTTTTTTGGCTGAGGCCAGAGAAAGACCATTTTTGGGTCCAGAAGCTTTGGAAGAAATGAATACTTCTGTAATGCATATTCAAGAGAAGATTTGTATAGCTCGGGAGCATTATGATAAGAATATTAATCGACGAGGATTGATCTTGAGTTCGCAGTTGGGGATATGGTTTTTCTAAAGGTATCTCTGATGTCAGGAATTAAGAGGTTTGGAAGGAACCATAAGTTGGATCCCATGTATGTAGGACCTTTCCAGGTCATTGATCATATTGGAGTGTAAATTTATAGGATAGATTTGTCCGCTAATTTTCCTGGTGTGCACGATGTGTTTCATATGAGCCAGTTGCGGAAACATGTGCTCAGTGACCGACATGTCCTTGACTCAAAGCCCCAGTTATAGCCTAATCTTTCTTATGTTGAAGTCCCTATTCGTATCTTAGATACTTAAGATCGGGTGGTGAGAAAGAAGACAATACCCATGGTCAAGGTTCTTTGGTGAAACTAAGACGTTGAGAGCATGACTTGGGAATACGAGTCAGCTATAAGATAGGCTTAACCTCATCTATTCTCCTTGTTTCTTTGGTAAGTATTTCTATTCGATAAACTTTGGTTATTTTCTTTCTATAGTGGATTCGATTTTGTGACAAGTTTCGGGACGAAACTTTCTTTTTGGGGGAGTGGCTATAAACGCCTCTCATTTTTCGATGCTTATTTTAAATTTATTTAGTTACATAATAATGATTTTAGAGTGTTACATTGACGCATAGTAAGCGGACGCCGTTGTTGGAGCGTGGTTTTGCTCATTGGAATCCGAGATTTTGACTCGGTGGATTTTAGTATGTTGATGTTGGTTTTGATTTCGGGGGATTTTAACACGAGTATGGTTTGTTGAATCTTAATTTTGACTTCATCGTTGGTTTTTTAGCATCGATATTTAGCCTTAGTGCGAATTTTGTGGAAATCTGAGGTGATTTGGGTTTTCCGGTTGTTTGGGCGTGTAGCTTATTGTAATAATAATAATAATATATATATATAAGCTTGTACGTTATAGCAAAACTCTATTCATCATCTCTCCCAAGCCGTTGGGCCGAATTACGAGAGAAAGTAAATGACGGACATCGCGAGGTCTTCGGTCTCCGCCTATAAGAGTTCCGGTGTGCGGAACCTTCATCGGAGGTTGGATTCGGAAAGCTCTCACCGAAATCTACGTGTGCACGGTAAGTTTCCCCCATTTCGTGGATTTTTGTGATTAGGGTTTTGACCTTGACCCTGGTTTTCCCCGAAAAGTTTCAGGAATCGTTGCCTAGGAGTTATTGCGACCGAATCTTGGAGCGGAGCGCTCGTGAGGCCGCATTTCTTAAGATTTGATGAAAGTGGTTATTTCGTTCCCCTTGCTAAGTCTCTTGTTCGTATTTTCTTCCTTTCCTCCTGATTTTTTATATCCTTAAAATGTAGGGGTACTGTTGAGTTTGGCAAAAACAGATTCATTGGGTAGCGTAGGATTTCTTGACAAGGAAGTTTGTCAAATATGTAGGAGAAAGCCTGAGATAAATTCATCGAGTATCTTAATTTACTGAGTCTGACAATAATTCGTCACATATTTTTTAGAAGCTAAGTCCTTTTCGTCAAGTAATACCTTTGGCGCCGAGAGCATCGAGTGAATAGCCTCTAGCGTCGAGTATTTATGAGAAGCTAAGTCTTTTTCGTCGAGTAATACTTTTGGCATCTAGAGCGTCGAGTGATTAGCCTTTGGCATCGAGTGCGTCGAGTATTTATTAGAAGCTAAGTCTTTTTCGTCTAGTAATACCTTTGGCATTGAGAGCATCGAGTGACTAGCCTTTGGCGTTGATTTCGTCGACTATTTATGATAAGCTATGTCTTTTTCGTCACGTAATGCCTTTGGCATCGAGTGTGTTGAGGATAGCTATTTTGGCGTCGAGTGCATTTAGTGTATCTGTCTTGGCATCGGGTGATTTTAGTGAAATTGCCTTTAGGGTCGAGTGCATTGAGTGAACTCAGTTAGGTGTTGAGTGAACTCAGCTAGGCGTTGAGTGAAGTAAAATTCATTGAGTTAAGTCCTGGTGTTGATTGAAGTCTTTTTCATCGAGTTTCGCCTTGAGATAATGAAGATTTGTCGAGTATTATCGATGAATTCCTCGTAGACTTAGATGATTATGTGTCGATTCATCGAGTATCGAAGTTAGGGCAAGACGATTTGTCACATATACTCGACGAATGGATGTGGACTTAGTATGTTCCTTGCCGAATGAAATCAATTCGTTGAGTATTGACCCTAAGGTAATTTTTTTGGGGGGATTTTTTACTTCCTCTTTGTCGTTGAGGAATCTTGAGGTTAGACTTGGGTTTATTGTTGTTCTGGATGTATGGTTGCGGTTAGGTTGACAGTGGGTAAACGACCACCAACTTGATGCTTGTTCGTGAATCATTACACATTGTCGGTGGTGGTTTTTTTTGCACTGTTGGGTTGTGTTGGACAATGTGGACACAACCACAGTGCCTTTTTGAGATGTTTGGACTATTGGGTTGTGTAGGACAATGTAGCCACCACCCCAATGCCTTTCTTGAATTGTTTGGTCTGATGGTTCGTGTTGGATAATGTGCCACCGACTCAGTACCATTTTTGCCAAGTGTTAATGATTCACGTGTTTAGAGCTATTTAATCTCTTTCTTCTTATTATACAGACATTTGTTATTATGCTTACTCTTGCAGATTGATATAAAATTAAGTTGCGGAGAAGGGGGTGAAAGAAAAGATAATGTGTGGAAGTGAAGTTAATAATATTCTCCAATTCTATTTTCAATAAAAGCAAGTGCACCTTATCATATATAGTATAGGATATTAAAGGTTTAATATCTATGTCATTTTTCACAGGGCTATTTGAATACTTCTACTTCGAGGAGGTTACTATTATTTTATCAACAAATTTTGTTGGGGTTTGTTTTACTTAGCTAAAAAGAGAACTAATTTTTCTTGCAAATAAAGGGTAACAACTAATGATAAAGGGATTAGTACTCGATTTTAAATCACTTCGAAATAAGAAAATTAAAATAAAATAACAACCTTGATCTTAATAAAGTAAGAGGTACTTGACCGTGGGGGTTCCCGAAGCTTGAACACTCTCCTCTCAGAGAAGTGCCCAACTGAGTTTAGGAAGATCAGAATGAACTCTTGTCCCGTAATCGAATGCCTAAAACTTGCTTTAAGTGGTGAACCACGCTCTTGGATTTGACTCCAATCCGGTAGATTTATGTCACTCTCTCTAGATGTGCGTGCAACTCTCTTTACACTTGGGTGATCGATTCAGTCTACGAGCCTCTAGGCTAACTAGGAATGAAAACTTAAGTGAAGATTATATATCGATTATTAATAGTACGTTTTGTAGTCTAAACTATTAGGGTATTTTCTAGATTTTAATGCACGAATCATGTCTTGTAAGCATATATGTTGACCTCCTTATATATATTTATATATATATTCCACTAATGTTTTCATGTCTTTTTGCAGGTTTCTAGAATTTTCAGCCAAAAATTTCCCTAACACGACCCCTGACACGCCCTCCCTGGGCATGTCACAGGGCATGTCACCTGATCCAGAGGAATTTTGCTGCTAGAAGCCATTTCCAAAGAAAAACCACCTGACATGCCCCCTGACACGCCCTCCCTGGGCGTGTCGCCCTAATCCCAAAGCCTGTTACTGTATTTAAATATTGCTGCACGTCAACAGTACTGACACGCTCCCACACGTGCTTGACCCTTGGGAGTGTTCCACCTTTTTCGACGACTGACGGATTTCCAACCAATGATTGAGACTTGACGTGCCTTACACGCCCCTCCTACATGGGCGTGGCGTAGGGCGTGTCCACCGACGTAAAGAAACAGTCATCATTCCCGCCAGAATCCAGAGCCCGATGTCAACTCTGTGCATTTCACGCCCCCATGACACGCCCTCCTCGGGCATGATAGAGGGCGTGACCAACCCGAGAATTTTTTCCTATAAATACAGTGGTACCCCCTTATGTCCAGAACAGTTTTTGGTTTGAGAGGGGAGGTGTTGCCCTTTTATTTCTTTGTATATTTCATGCTTTCTCTCTCTCTTTCTTTCTCCTTTTATGTTTTTCTTATCCCTCGCTTATTGTGCTCTTTTGTAATAGCTTTTATAAATTCATTAGTAACTTAATGTTATGCTAGCTTAGGTTTTTATTTCATTGCAACTGTAGCTCTTTCCTTTAAGTTGTAGCTCTCTTTCAATGTAAATATAAAGCGCCCCTTTGTTTACTTTGTGTTCTTAATGCTCTTCTACTCATCTCTCCTCCTCCACTTCGCTATGATTAACTAATCCTCCTTGTACTCGATCTTGATGATCCGAGGTTCGAGTTGATTAAGTTATGATGCTTTGAATTTACTTTTTCTTTTTAGGGTTTAGGCCTTCGATTTACTCTTGATTATTCTTGTTTGGAATTATATCATCGATATAAAATTTTCATCTTTGTTTTAACTCTTAGCTAGCCGAGTGGCTCGTAGTATGAAATGAACACTCATGATTAAAGAGAGTTGCACGCACCCCTTTTGAGAGGTGGACGACCAAATCTCCCAGATTAGAGTGAAATCCATTAGTGGGGTTCACCGCGTAAAGCGAGCTTTAGGTCTCTGATGTGGACGAAAGTTTGGTCGGACCTTCCTAAACTCAGTTGGGCACGACTTCGAGAGAAGCGTGTTCATTCTTTGGGAACTTCCACGGTCAAGGACCTTTACCCTATTAAGTTAGGTTTTTATCACATTTTTAGTCAACTCTTACCGAGGTGATTCTCGATCCAGTGCTTTTCCATTTCATCGTTTCAACCCTTCGTTGCGATCGTTTTTATTAGCTCTTCATTTCGCTGCTAGTAATTCTCTTTTTAGCACTATATTTCTTTTCTTAATCGCATTTAGATTTCTCTTTAACCCTACAACAATCCTTTGATAAGATAATAGTTTTCGTGTGAGTAGGTTTACTCAAAAGTTCCCGGATTTCAATATGACACTTGTGTCCCCTAGCTATAGTTTGATAGGTATACTTGCCTAGTTGGATTGCTAGTTCGGCTCTCTTTTCTCAAGAGGAAAGCGATCACCAAGTTTTTGGCATCGTTGCCGGGGAGCAACTTTTGTTGATAATTTGAAAACACGAACCTATTACTTTTTTCATTTCTCTTTCTCATCCTCTTTCTAAAAAATTTAAATATCCAAAAATATTAACGCACTTAATAGAAACCCACTTCACAATTTTTCTACATCACCTAACTCTCTCGAAAAGGGCAATGTGGCATAAATACCACTATCTTGTCTAGTACCTTGCGAATCCTTTATTTGGGTAGCCCTTGGGAAGTTCGGGAGTTAAAACATAAAATATATTTCAAAAAAAAAATTTAGCTTCTCTTTTTCTAGTTTTTTTTCTCTTTCTTTATCTTCTCTTCTTCTAGTGCATTACCCGCGGGAGTCCGTCAGTTATTTTGTAATTGGACCACGAAATTGAGCGTACTCTTCGAATACAATCTCGATTTCAAGGCCCTACTCCCCAAATACCGATTGAGGATTCTTAGTCATTTTCCACTTTAAGAATGAAAGAACCCCACGTGGAGGAAGTCGTGCATAGGCCTATGTCCTTTTATGCACGACCGAATCTAGAGGGAACAGAATCCAGTATAGTGCGCCCTGCTATTGAAAAAAAAATTGAACTAAAGACTAGCATAATTCAAATGGTGCAGCAGTATGTGCAATATGACAGACTTCAAGATGAAGATATGAACGCACATATGGCAAGCTTTCTTGAGATTTGTGACACCTTCAAGATAAATGGTGTCACAAATGATGCTATGAGGCTAAGATTACTTCCTTTTTCCCTAAGAACTAATGCTAAATAGTGGTTGATGACTCTGCCAAGAGGGAGCATCACCACTTGGGATCAACTAACTAAAAAATTTCTGAAGAAGTATTTTCCGCCAGCTAAAACTGCAAAACTTATGAACGATATTTCTACCTTTGGACAAATAGACTATGAAATCTTATATGAAACTTTGGAAAGATTTAAAGAACTGTTAAGACGATGCCCCCATCACCCGCTGCCTGTATGGTTATAAGTGCAGACATTTTATAACGGAGTAAAGCAAAATGCAAAGCAAATGATAGACGCAGCTTCTTGTGGTACCTTAAACTATATGACCCCGAAAGAACCTCTTGAGCTTTTTGAGGACATGGCCATGAACACCTATTAGTGGAATGTTCCTAGGTCCCACCCAAACAAACCTGCAAGTATCTTTGAAGTAGACAATGTCTCCCAGCTAGCTCTTCAAGTGGAAATTTTAAGTAAAAAAATTACGTAGATGACTGCTGCCTCCGCCCCTTAGGTATCGGAATCTGCAACTCCTGCTCCCGAACAATTAGAATATGTTAATAATATGCCTAGAAATGCTTTTAATAATTTTTGTACTATGAATTTTCATGCTCCTGGTTTTACTTTTCCGAATAGTTATAATCCTTCTTTACGGAACCACCCGAATTTTTCGTGGAGTAATCCTTCGAACGCAATCTGCCCGCCACCACAAAATGATTTTTCTACACCACCTCCACCTTTTTAAAACTATCCAAAACCTCCAATCTTGGAGGAGTTACGTTCTAAATATATAACCACAAATGACACTACTATAAGAACCTTAACCGGAAGCATTAAAAATATAGAAAATCAAGTAGGACAACTCGCAAAAATTATTTCTGAGCGACCCGCAGGGTCTCTTCCTTCCAATACCGATCCCAACCTGAGAGAGCAAGCAAAAGATATAACTCTTCGGAGTGGGAAGCAAGTTTTTGGTATGGTTAGCGAAGGGCCCGAGCCAAGCTCCGCTCCCGTTTTGAAAATTCCACCACCCGCTAAAAAAGAAGTTGTCACTCCGCTCTCTATTTTAGAAAAATATCTCGCTCCAGCACCCATCTTTAAAAATAGTCCAACTCCACCATACCCTTTTGAACTTAACAAACAACGTCAGGATGATCAATACTCCCGCTTCCTAGAAATGTTTAAGCAAATCCACATAAACCTTCCCTTCTATGAAGCTATTTCCCAGATGCCAAAGTATGCTCAGTATCTTAAGGACCTTGTGACTAATAAGAAAAAGTTAGAGAACTTATCGTAGATCACGCTAAATGCCGAGTGCTCTGCTGTGTTGACAAACGATTTACCAAAGAAGATCAGTGATCTGGGTAGTTTTCTCTTCTGTGTGTCTTTGGTGATCTTTTTGTCAAGCACGCATTGGACGATATAGGTGCAAGTATCAACCTTATGCCCCTCTCGTTATACAAGAAGTTAGGAAATGGTAGCCTTAAGCCCACATGCATGAGTATCCAGCTCGTCGGTAGATCTGTTAAGTGCCCGTTAGGAATAGTGGAGAATGTTCTAGTCAAAGTCGACAAATTCATCTTCCCGGTGGATTTCGTCATATTGGACATCGAAGAAGATGTCGAGGTTCCCCTGATCCTTGGCCGACCCTTCCTTGCCACCTCCCGAGCTATCATTGACGTAAGTAATGGTACACTCTTCCTTCGAGTAGGCAACGATGATGTAACTATCTCTATCACCCCTTCGATGAAAAATACCTTGGAGAATGACGACTCCTGTTTCTTCTTAGATACCTTAAGTGATGAATCTTCCTACATCATTTCTGACGATGAATTTTCGGATTTTTGTTCTTCCTCAACTCTTCATACTGAGAGTCTACAAGAAACCGCCATGGCCACTAGCCCCACCCCTTTTAATTTTCCATATAAAAAAGTCTATGAAGACATAGTTTTTGAAAAAGAAAGAATTTCTAATACCTCGTATGAAGAACCCCCTACCCTAGAATTAAAGGAACTACCCGAACATCTTAGGTATGCCTTGTTAGAGAAGGACTCCAAACTGCCCGTGATAGTTTCAGTCTACTTATCTGTAGTCCAAAATGACAAACTCCTTCTAGTTTTACGTAAACATCGCCGAGCTATTTCCTAGCAGATATATGATATCAAGGGCATAAGCCCATTCTTCTGCACTCACAAAATCTTAATGGAAGATAATTCACGTAATTCAATCCAACCTCAGCACCGTATAAATCCGAACAATAAAGAAGTTGTAAAGGGTGAGGTTATGAGACTCTTAGATGCAGGAATTATTTATCCAATATCTGATTGTAAGTGGGTTAGCCCTCTACAGGTAGTGCCGAAAAAGGGAGGGATAACTTTAGTTGTAAATGAAAATAATGATTTAATCCCGACATGGACGGTGATGGGGTGGCGAATGTGTATTGATTATCGTAATTTAAATGACGCCACACGCACGGACCACTTCCCCTTGCCGTTCATCGATCAAATCTTAGAGCGATTATCAGGCCATAGCTTTTGTTGTTTTCTCGATGGCCTCTCGGGGTATTTTCAAATCCCCATCTCTCTTGAGGACCAGAAGAAAACTACGTTTACTTGTCCCTTCGGCACATTCGCCTACCAAATAATGCTGTTTGGATTGTGCAATGCGCCAGCTACATTCTAGCGATGTATGCTCGCTATCTTTGACAAGTACGTAGAAAGAATTATGGAGGTATTTATGGATAATTTCTCCATGTTCGGTGATGCCTTTGATAGTTGTTTAGAAAATCTAGAAAAAGTCTTAGAAAGATGCGAAGAAACTAACCTTGCCCTTAATTTTAAAAAATGCCATTTTTTGGTGAGGGAAGGGTTAGTTTTAGGTCATAAAATTTATGCGAGAGGAATTGAAGTAGACATAGCCAAGATAGAAGTTATCGAGAATCTGCCGCCTCCTACGAACGTGAAAGCTATAAGAAGTTTCCTAGGACACGCTGATTCCTACCACGCTCCATAAAAGACTTCTCCAAAATCACCAAACCTCTTACTCAGCTCTTAGAAAAAGACGCCCCATTTATTTTTGATGACGTTTGTCTATCTGCCTATGAATTAATAAAAGATAAATTAGTTAATGTCCCCATTATGATAGCTCTGGTGTGGGACCTTCCTTTTGATATTATGTGCGATACGAGTAGTTTCGCGATGGGAGCCGTACTAGGACAACGAATTTCGAAAAACTTCCACCCCACATATTATGCAAGTAAAACGCTTACATCGGCATAACAGAATTACACCACAACTGAGAAGGAGCTCCTAGATTAAGTGTTTGCTTTTGATAAATTCCTCCATTATATTACACTTTCAAAAATTATAGTTTTTACGGACCACTCGGCCCTCAAATATCTTCTTGCAAAGACATATGCCATGTCGCACTTGATTCGTTGGTTCTTACTCCTCCAAGAGTTTGACTTAGAAATCCGTGATAAGCGAGGAGCCGAGAATTTGGCCGACGACCATCTCTCATGATTAGATAAACCTTATATTGAAAATTTAAATAAAAAATCTTTTAATGATTATTTTCCTGATGAAAAGCTGCTTTCAGTTAACACTCCTCCTTCTCCTTAGTTTGCACACAAAGCCAATTATTTAATGGCTCGTGTGCTCTCAAAAGAGTTCTCCTCTCAATAATAGAAGAAATTCTTTACTGAGTTGAAGAACTATTTTTGGGAGGACCCGCATCTTTTCAGAGTCTGTGCGGACCAAGTGATATGGAGATGTGTCTCTTTTGAAGAAGGTTTAGATATTTTTAAACATTTTCTTGAAGGACCGACTGGTGGTCAATATGATGTTG
Organism: Platanthera zijinensis; assembly: GCA_039513925.1. Classification (NCBI taxonomy): domain Eukaryota; kingdom Viridiplantae; phylum Streptophyta; class Magnoliopsida; order Asparagales; family Orchidaceae; genus Platanthera; species Platanthera zijinensis. The sequence goes on along the minus strand of CM077084.1, from coordinate 105,198,187 downwards.
CTTGCACCCCCCCCCCACACACACACAAAGTGCCTCTCGCCAGATTTTACTGGACAAGCCTGTTTAAAGATACGCAAGCCTTTGAAAGTAGGTGTCATAGTTGCCAACGGTCGGGAAATATTTCCAATAAAAATGAAATGCCGCTAAATTATTTCCTCGAGTGCGAAGTTATTGACCTTTGGGGAATTAATTTTGTTGGCCCCCTTCCTTCTAGCTTCGGGAATAAATATATTTTAGTTATTGTTGATTATGTTTCTCAATAGGCTGAAGCCCAAGCTCTTCCTACTAACGACACCCGAGTTATAGTTATGTTTTTGAAAAAATTATTTTCTCGATTCGATACACCGCGAGCCATCATTAGCGATAGGGGTTCACACTTTTATAACGCGCAGTTTTCTAAAACTCTTATTAAATATGGCATTGCGCATAAAATTTCAATTGCCTACCAACCCCAAACTAACGAACAGGTCGAAGTAGTGAATAGAGAGATAAAAAGAATTTTAGAAAAGACTGTTTCACCTCTAGAAAAGATTGGTCAACCAAATTAGATGACACTCTATGGGCCTACCGAACAGCATACAAAACCTCCCTCGGATGTACGATGTACCGGTTAATTTATGGAAAATCGTGTCATTTACCCATAGAATTAGAACACCGCGCTTTTTAGGCCTTAAGTTTTTTAAATTTCGATCACCACTCGGTCGGCGAATTTAGAAAATTTCAACTTAACGAACTCGATGAGTGGCGCTCTTATGCTTTTGAAAATAACAAATTTTATAAAGAGTGGTTGAAAGATTTTCACGACAAGCACTTAAGGCACCCTAAAACCTTAAAGCCTGGAGACCAAGTTCTTCTTTATAATTCTTGTTTATGTTAATTTTCGGGAAGTTAAAGTCACGTTGGTCTGGACCGTTTTTAGTTAAAGAAGTTTATTCGTATGGTACTGTTTTAATTTCACACCCGGATAAGGGTGATTTCAAAGTGAATGGGCAGTGTGTTAAACTCTATTTTTCTATAGATGATGATGTAAGTCCAAACAATATTAATTTTCTTCTGCACGAACTTTAACTAGCTTAGAACTATTTTATTTTGTTAAAACTATAAACACTATTTTGGACAATAATCTTTTGGACAATATTATTTTGTTGCGTCGAGCTCAAATGACGTTTTAAACAAAGGGCGCTCCTAAGAGGCAACCCAAGTTATTTTTCTGTTTTATTTATTTTACATTTTTTTGCCCCGGACGGCTCCGACAAGGTAAAGCTTCTACAATCGCCTGCTCCAATGCTGTTGATTCAATCATGAAGTCCAAAGAATACATTTCATGAAGATCCAAAGTGCAAGCATGGGGGAGCGGCATCACTCAACTTTCGCGACACATAAATCCAGGGAAGTACCTGTTTTTCAATTCTGTACTTTCATTTCTATTTTAATTTCTCTCTCTCTACCCTCCTTTATCCAATGAGGACAATGTCTATTTTAAGCTTGGGGGAGGATTTCCTCCTTCTCTTGTCTTTATTTTATGTTTATATCTTAAAAATCCAAAAAACATTTCAAAATAAAAAAATAGTACCCCTTGCTTTTTGTTTTGTTTTTCCCAAAATCTCATATAAACAACTTAGCTAACTATAATTTTTCTAATCGATCTTTTTAATTATGTTTCACAAGTAAAATGTATGCCAAGCTGTGTTTCTAATTCACGATAGCACGTTAATGTGAAACATTTTTCTAAAACTCGCTTTTTTATTATGGTTTTCATTCTTTATTTTCTTTACTTTCGAAAATTCATCATCCACTATTTTCCTTTTCGTTTTTGATAATTTTTGTTATGTCAATTTTTGATTAGTGTAGTAGATGTGAACGATCCAAGTCGCCAATTATTTAAATTTTCGAGATAATTTCATTAGTCTTCTTTAATTATCTATGACTTGGTTTTTGAAATTTTTCAAAACTATGCTTTGGATAAATTTAGAAGCATGAACATGATTTAGGCCGTTTTTGTTGTCGTTTGAGCCTTCTTGCCAACCTAAAAATTTTTACCCATAGCTAACAATTTTTGAGCCTTTTTCCAATTTCAATTGATAGCTACACTTATCATTTCACCTTCACCAAAGCCAAATTTTCCAACCAATCTAATCACACTAACCTTTTTGAGTTTCCTTTAAAAATGTTCATGATTATGATAGGGTTATTTTGTAATATTGTTGGAGAAGTTTTGAAAAAAATTATGCTCAAAAGAAGTGTTTACTTTTGTTTAGCCAATTTTAAAATGAAAAGAAAAATTAATTATGGCCTTTATTTTCAAAAAGATAAAAAATGGAAAAGAAAAAGAAAGAAAAATATTTTATTTATAATAAAATTTTTGAAACACGTTGTTTTGGTTTAGTGTGATTTTTAAGCCTCCTTGTTTATCTTTGAATTTCACTCCTAATCAAAATCCTAAACCAAACGTTTCGGTCCTAATAAGTCCTTTTGATTCATGCTTTTGAATTTTATTTATTAGCTAAGTAAAGAAGAAAAGTAATCAGTATTAGTTTTGGATTTAGATTTAGATTTTTGTTATCTAATTGATATAGTCATAATATGTTACTTGGATCTAGTAACAACTCAATGCATTTTTTCATTTTGTTGATTTGCTTAAGTTTATTTAAAGAAACTTATTAAAATTTTGGATGATTTATTTTCGTTAGTAAAGTTTATAAATTGTAAACCATGTTTAAATAATTATTTTAGGTTTACATTTCACCTTCTCCCTACTAAGAATTTCGCATAGTACATGTGTAGGCATAATTAGAACGTTTTGATTAATCACTTTTTTATGGTTATTTAGTTTTTATATCTTTGCTTGGGGACAAGCAAAGCTTAAGCTTGGGGGAATTTTATAGTACGTTTTGTAGTCTAAACTATTAGGGTATTTTCTAGTTTTTAATGCACAAATAATGTCTTGTAAGATTATATGTTGACCTCCTTATGTATATATTTTTGCCACTAATGTTTACCTGTCTTTTTGTAGGTTTCCAGAATTTTCAGCCAAAATTTGCCCTGACACGCCCCCTGACACACCCTCCCTAGGCATGTCACAGGGCGTGTCACCTAATCCAGAGGAATTTTGCTGCTAGAAGCCATTTCTAGAGAAAAACCACCTGACACGCCCACTAACATGCCCTCTGTGGGCGTGTCATAGGGAGTGTCACCCTCATCCCGAAGCCTGTTGCAGCATTTAAAGATTATTCGTTGTTGCATATCAATAGTACTAATACGGCCCCCTACACGGGCTTGGCCCTAGGGCGTGTTCCACCTTTTTCGATGACTGATGGATTTCAAACCCATGATTGAGACTTGATGTGCCTTATACGCACCTCCTACACGGGCGTGGCCTAGGGCGTTTCCACCGACATACAGAAGCAATCATCATTCCTGCCAGAATCCAGAGCCTGAGGTAAACTTTGTGCATGTCACACCCCCCTGACACGCCCTCCCCGGGCGTGACAGAAGGCGTGATCAACCTGATAATTTTGCCTATAAATACAGTGGTATCCCCTTGTATCCAGAATAGTTTTTGGTTTGAGATGGGAGGTGTTGCCCTTTGATTTATTAGTATTTTTCATGCTTTCTCTCTCTCTCTCTCTCTTTCTCATTTCTTGTTTTTATTATCCCTAGCTTAGTGTGCTCTTTTGTAATAGCTTTTTTAACTTCATTCGTAGCTTAATGTTATGCTTGATTAGGTTTTTATTTCATTGCAAGTGTAGCCCTTTTTTTCAAGTTGTAGCTCTCTTTCAATATTAATATAAAGTGCCCCTTTGTTTACTTTGTTTTCTTAATGTTCTTCTACTCATCCCTCCTCCTACTCCGCTTAACTATGATTAACTAATCCTCCTTGTACTTGATCTTGATGATCTGAGGTTCGAGTTGATTAAGTTATGATGCTTTGAATTTACTTTTTCATTCTAGGGTTTAGGCCTTTGATGTACTCTTGATTATTATTGTTTGGAATTATATCATCGATATATAATTTCTATCTTTGTTTTCACTCTTAGCTAGCGGAGAGGATCGTAGTTTGAAGTGAACACTGAAGAGTAAAGAGAGTTGCACGCACCCCTCAAAAGAGGAAAACGTCCAAATCTCCCAGATTGGAGTGAAATCCAATAGTGGGGCTCACATTGTAAAGCGAGCTTTATTTCTCTGATTTGGACGAGAGTTCGGTCAAACCGTCCTAAACTCAGTTGGGCACGACTTCGAGAGAAGCATGTTTAAGCTTTGTGAACCTCCACGGTCAAGGACCTTTACCCTATTAAGTTAGGTTTTTTATCCCATTTTTAGTGAACTCTTACCGAGGTGATTCTCGATCGAGTGCTTTTCCATTTCATCATTTCAACCCTTCGTTGTGATCGCTTTTATTAGCTCTTCATTTCACTGCAAGTAATTCTCTTTTTAGCACTATATTTCTTTTCTTAATCATATTTAGATTTCTCGTTAACCCTAAAACCATCCTTCGATAAGATAATAGTTTTCGTGTGAGTAGGTTTACTCAATAGTTCCCGGATTTCAATACGACACTTGTGTCCCCTAGCTATAGTTTGATAGGTATATTTACCTAATTAGATTGCTAGTTCGGCTCTCTTTTCTCAATCAGAAAGTGATCACCAAAAATAAACCCCACTAATTATAAACCAAGAGTAAATTTAAGGCCTATACTTTTAAAAAGAGAAACAAAGCTAAAACATCATAACAGATCAACTCATTCTCAGATCATCGCGATCGAGTACTAATGAGAATTTAGTTACTCATGAGGAAGTAGTGAATAAAAATCATGTTAAGAATATGCATAATAAGAAAGAGAGAGAGAGAGGGAATAGCGAACTATTTTATTTCTTATTGAACAACAGTCACAAAGAGGACATAAGGTCATTAAAAAAAGTGTTTCCAAACAAATCATAAATGTGATAAAAGCGATTGCGAGAAAGTTAAAATACGAAAACATTAAGCTAAAAACTCTGAAATAAACTCTCAATAGCTCTCTATAAGCCCCCATCTGCTCCCTGAATACTTGGAGCTTAGGGCTATTTATAGATATTTTTTGGAAGGCACACACCCCCTGCACACCCGTGTCAGGCGTGTACCTGGGTCGTGTCAGATGCGGCGTGACTTTGCTGGCTGAAATTGAAGTCTGGAAGTGACTGGCGCGGTAGATGGGTTACACGCCCTACTGACACGCCCGTGTACGAGGGGGGTGTCAGATTTGGCGTGACGGTGGAGCGTGGAAAAATTATACTATTGTGATTTCTTAGGGCTTGGTGGGACCTTCCACGGAGACATGCTTGTATGTGGTGGTGGTATACGGGTGTGTCCGAGTGCGTGTAAGATGAATTTTCTTAGAACTTGACTTTGGACCAATAGCTTCATTCCATCTAGGTTACACGCCCAAAGTACAAGCCCTGGTAGGGCGTGACCCAGGGGCGTGTAATAGGAGAGAACCCAAAAAAAATTGAAAAATAGAAAATAAAATAAGTTAGAACATTAATTGAGAAAAGAAACTAAAAAGAACCTAAAAATACGAAAGACAAAAGATTTAAAGGAGAATATACATATTATTGCCCTAATAAACTAAGCAAAATTATGATTCATCAAATTCCCCCATACTTATTATTTTGCTTGTCCTCAAGCAAAGACTACGGGTTAGCGAAAATAAAGGGGATTAATTGAAAAGTTTAAAAATTCTATAAATGAGTAAGACGAGAATTTAGAGGTAGAGAAATTTATAAAATGAACTGAAAAAATCCTACTTTAACTTAGCACAGAATTTTATAAATTTCACTAAATATAAAAACAAATCATCCCAAATTTTTAAGAAATTAAAACTTAATAAAGTAACGAGTAAAAAGTGCATTGAGTCACTACTAAAGTCTAAGAGAAAAATTAAGATCATAGTCAATCAAGACAAAGATATATATTTCTATAAAAAAACACTTACTCAATCTACTTTCTCGCAACTATACTAAAAAGTAAACGTAGGAAACATGAATCACTAGGGATTTAATTAGGCGTACAGTTAGCCTTAAGTTTTTAAGGGTGTGATATTCAAAAGATAAACACAAGGGTATTTGCACACTTAAAACAAAAAAGAAGTGAGCTTTGCAAAAATAATGCTAGCCAAAATAAATACTTTTCACTTTTTTTCTCTTTTCTTTGACTTTTTTCATCAAATATTTTTTTTTCTTCATTTTTCTCTTTTATTTCATTTTTCATACTTAAACATTTCCACTTTTGTAGAAAAAGATAATACAAGGATTTCCCACTAATTTTTTTCAAAAAGATGCACATTAGCATTTAAAGCTCAAAAAAAAATTAATGTGTGTATATAGGCAAGCTATTTGGCTATGGTGAAATAAAAAGTAGGGATACAAAATGGAAAGAAAAAGGCACAAAATGGCTAGCAATGATTATCGTTAGGCGGAGTGCAAAGGCTCAAACGTTTCAAAAGAAATGCCTAAATTATTTTAATGCTTCCTAAATCTACTCAAAGTAAAGCTTTGAAATTTCAAAAGAAGATAAGCACAAAAATAGAAAATAGAGAATTTGCTTTCAGGAAAACAATAATAATAAGCTTCTAGACCGGTTTGTGTTTACTACACTTATACTAATTAACGTTTAAAAGCTTTTAATAAGGAAAAATATAGGATAATAGGTTTTATAAAAGTAAAAGAAATAAAAAAGAGGCTATGGAAAAGTGAAAAATATTCAAGAAATTTTTCAAAAATAACATACTACCATAAATAGGAACACTGCATGAGTAAACATACTATTTCCTAAACGTATTAAAACAGAAAATTAATCTAATTTATTCGAACTAAGTAAGTAGACATGAGCTTAAAAATATTAAAATGCAAAGTGGCGGGGTACTAATTGATTTGACAAAAATTAACTCAATTTAATTTGGGATTTTTTTAAAAGTTTAAATATATATATATATGTGTGTATATATATATTTTTAAAAGTAAACTAAGGAAACACTCCCCAATACTTAAAGTTAAACATTATCCTCAATGAAGAAGGAGGAGAAGGAAAGAGAGAAACTAATAAAGAAAATAGAAATTAAATAAATTAAAACAGGTACTTCCCTGGATTTGTCTCCCAAGAGCGCCCTTTGTTTAAAGGTCATTTGAGATCGACCCAAAAGAATATTGTCTAGTAATAAAAAGACTTAAATTATTATTACAGTCCAAATAATAATAAAAAATTGTTCAATTGTTAGATAACACTAATTATTCTATCGCAGTGGGAATTAAGTCGTTTGATAAATAGAACGTTAATCGGTGACCACTTACTTTGGATTCACCCTTATCCGGGTGCGCAATGAGAACCATGCCATAAGGACAAGCCTCTTTAACAAAAAATGGGCCGGACCATCGCGATTTTAATTAACCTGGAAAGAGGCGAAGTCGAGAATTATAAAGAAGGATGAGATTGCCCGGCGAAAAAGATTTAGAAATTTAATATTTTTGTCGTGATAAAACTTTGTTCGCTCTTTACAAAGCCTATTACTCACATACGCATTTGCGCGGCACTCGTCGAGCTCGTTATGCTGGAATTTACGTTGATCTGCGGGTAGGGTAGAATCTAAATTAAAAAATTTAAGTGCCCAAAATGCATCGTGCTCTAACTCGGCCGGAAGGTGATAGGCCTTGCCATAGACTAATCTATATGGCGTGCAGCCGATGGCCGTCATATTTGCCGTTTGATAGGCCCATAGCGCATCATTGAGCTTTAGCGCCCAATCTTCCTTTTTATAGAAACAGTTTTCTCTAAAATATGTTTCAAATCTCCATTAACAATTTCAACTTGACCGCTCGTCATGGGGTGATAGGTGATGGAGTGGTTATACGTGACACAATATTTTGCCAATATTTTGGCTATTAAAAAAGTAGGGGCCTCTATCACTTACGATAGCTCGATTCATGCAAAATCAAGAAAAAACATTTTAAGAAAATTAACTATAACTCGTGCATCATTGGTGGGAAGAGCTTGCGCTTCCGCCCACCTCGATATGTAGTCGACAGCTACAAGGATATACTTATTTTGATAAGATGGGGGGAGAGGTCCAACAAAATCAACACCCTAAAGATTGAAAATTTCACACTTTAAGAAAAGATTTTGAGGCATCTCATCCAGGTGGGAGATACTAACTGACTGATGGCAGCTGTCGCAAGTACTTACAAGGGTGTGAGCATATTTAAAGAGCGTGGGCCAATTAAAGTCCGCCTCTAGTGCCTTTCTCGTGGTACGATTTGCCTGATAATGACCACCTGTTGGTCCCTCAAGGCAATGTCCTAAAATCTGTAATCCTTACCCACTCAAAATGCAACGTCGCACAACCTAGTTCGCACAAACACGAAATAAAAAGGGATCTTCCCAAAAATAATTCTTCACGTCAGAAAAGAATTTCTTCTTTTGTTGACTCGAGAATTCTTTTGGGAAGACCCGGGCTTCAAAATAGTTAGCCAGATCGGCAAACCAGGGTGCGGAAAAATTCTTTAGAATTTCTAGAGCGAGAAGGTGCTCTTCGGGAAATTTATCATTAATATAAGACTCCACTAACACTTCACTAGCAGGATTCTCTAAACACGATAAATAATCAGCCACCAAATTTTCGGCCCCCTTTTGTCCCGTATCTCTGAGTCAAACTCCTGCAAGAGGAGGATCCATCGCAAAAGGTCGGGCTTGGCATCCGATTTGCTTAATAAATACATAAGTACGGAGTGATCTGTGAAGACTATGACTTTTGAGAGAGTGATGTAAAACCTAAACTTATCGAAAGCAAAAAAGCTCACTAGAAGATCCTTCTCTATGGTGGTGTAGTTGTCTTGTGCAGACGTAAGTGTCTTGCTCGCATTATAAATTGTGTGAAAGAACTTATTCACTCGTTAGCCTAAAACAGCCCCGACGGCAATGTCACTTGCGTCACACATGATCTCAAATGCGAGCGACCAATCAGGCACGACAAGGATAAGAGATTTTATAAATTTTTATTTAATTAAATTAAATGGTACGAGACATTCGTCGTCAAAGAGGAAAGAAAATTCTTTTTCATGAAGATGGGCTTACGGCTTGGTGATTTTGGAAAAATTTTGAATGAAACGTCGATAAAACCCTGCGTGGCCTAAGAATCTACGATATAATGTTCGTTGGAGGCAGAAGTTTTTCGATAACCTCGATTTTAGTGCTGCCAACCTCGATCCCTTTTCCCTAAATCTTATGGATGAGGACCAATCCCTCTCGAACCTAAAGTGGCATTTCTCCCAGTTGAGGGCTAGATTAGTCTCATCACAATGAACAAGCACATGCTCAAGATTATTTTAATAATAATTAAACAAATTACCGAGGACCGAGAAGTCATCCATGAAGACTTCCATCACCTTTTCTACTAACTCGTCAAAAATTGCTAGCATACATCTTTGAAATGTAGTCGGGGCATTGCATAGCCCAAGTGGCATCCTTCTATACGCGAAGGTGCCAAAGGGACAAGTGAATGTGATCTTCTCTTGGTCCTCAGGTGAAATTGGGATTTGGAAGTATCCTGAGAGACCATCGAGAAGATAGTAGAAAGAGTGACCGGACAGGTATTCTAGGATTTGGTCGATAAAGGTAAAGAAAAATGGTCTTTTTTGGTGGCATCATTAAGTTTTTGATAGTCGATGCACATCCTCCAACCTGTAATAGTACAGGTTGGGATTAATTCATTGTTTTCAGTCATGACCACCGTTACGCCGCCTTTCTTCGGCACAACTTGTACAGGGCTAACCCAAGTACTATCACAAATGTGATAAATGATTCTCGCATCTATGATTTTGATCACCTCAGCCTTCACGACTTTCTTCATATTTTGATTTAGTCATCTTTGGGGTTGGACAGTACTACGGGAATTATCTTCCATGTGTATAGAAGGAGGGATTAATCCCCTTTATATCAGATAACTGTCATGCAATTGTGTGGCGATGATTTCTTAAAACTAGAGCCAACTCAGAAATTTTTGAGTCGTTCAAATCGGAAGAGATTATAATGGGAAGCTTAGAGTTGCTTTCTAAGAAGAGATATTTGAGATGAGGGGGGAGTTGCTTCAACTCTAAGGTGGGTGGTTCCTCATAGGAGGTTTTGACTTTTAGGTTCTCGATGTACAGTTGTTTAGGTGTTGTGGGGCGAGAGACTTCTTCTAAGCAGAAGAGCTCGACGATAGTGGGTTCATTGTACATTGAAGATATTTACTCGGGTAGTGCAGAAGATTCATTTTCGAAGCATTCCTCTATGTATAAGCAGGAATCGTCATTATCTAAGGTATTACGCATCGAGGGATTTATACTAAGAGTGATTTCATCGTCTCTAACCCAAAGGAGGAGCTTTCCTTCACTAACGTCAATAATAGAACGGGTGGTTGAAAGGAAGGGGCGGCCAAGTATAAGGGGTACTTCAGCATCCTCTTAGATGTCTAGGATAACAAAATCCAACGGGAAGATGAATTTGTCTACTTTAACGAGCACATCCTCTACTATCCCTATCGGATACTTAATGGATCGAACAACTAATTGGATACTCATTTTGGTGGGGTTCGGAGGTCTTAGACCTAGTTTTTCAAATACATAAAATGGCATAAGGTATATGCTTGCTCCTAGATCAGCTAGGGAATGCTTTACTAATGAATTACCGAAAAGGCACGGGATGGAAAACCTTCCTGGGTCATTTACTTTCTGCAGTAATTTTTTAAGTACAACCGCGGAGCATTCTGCGTTAAGGGAAATATGCGAAATATCCTCAAGATTTTACTTATTAGAGAGAAGCTCCTTGAGATATTTCATATATTTCGGCATTTGAGAGATAGCTTCGCATAAAGGAACATTAATACGAATTTAATTTAAAATTTTTTTAAAAAAAATATAACTCTCCTCACCACGCTAATTTTTTAACTTAGCAGGATAAGGAATATTTGAACTAGAGGCGTGCGGCATAAATGTAGCAGGTACATTCTATGCTAAAATAGGAGGAGGAAAAGTAGAAGAAGGTACCATGGGTTCGGTATTTTTTATATCTACCTCCTTTCTGCTGCAGAGGGTGATTGCATTCGCGCTTTCCCTTGGGTTTTGTTCGGTGTTTCCTGGAAGATTTCCTTATTTTCGCTCGGAGAACATCTTCGCTAGCTGGCCCACCTTATTTTTCAAACTTTTAATTAACCCATAAATGTTCCTAAGATTAGATTCATTTGAGGCAACGTACTTGGCGAAGACCTATTCAAGCGAAGTGGGCTTTGGCTATTGCGGTGCAAAACTGGGTGGATTTTAAATTAAGGGCGAGAGATAGATTATAAGCAGGATTTAGATTTGGAGGGCGCTGAGCATTTCCTTGGTTGCTCCATGAGAAGTTTGGATGGTTCCTATAACCCGTATTGTAGGTGTTGTTGTACGGTGCATTATTCGGGTTATAGGAAGGCAGATGCGCATTTCCCATGAAGTCAACTTGTTCTTCTAAAATAACATTATTATTAGCCTAAGGAGGAGTGGCGGAGGAATTAGTCATCTCTGCCACTTGCTTCATTAGGTGCTCCACTTGGAGGGCTAAATTCGTAGCTGCAACAATTACAAAAACTCCTGATGGCTTAACCTGTCGTGCTCGGGGTGCATTCCATTTGTGTGCATTCATGTTATTTTCCTCAACAAGCTCTTGTGCGGCCTCCGGGGTTTTTTATTCAACATCCCCCAGTGGCTGCGTCGATCATTTATCATGTTTGAAAATTCAAGCCATTATAGAAGATTTACACGTGTTGCCAAGTGGGAAGTGCATGGTGTGGGCATCTATATAATAGGTCCTTGAAGCGCTCCCACGTGTCGTAGAGAGTCTCCGAGTCTATTTGTATATATAATGTGATATTGGAGCGTAGTTTTGCGGTTTTTGCAGGAGGGAAGTACTTTGTAAGAAATTTCCCCGCCATCTCAGCCCATGTAGTGATGGACCCTCTAGGGAGAGAGCCAAGCCACTTCTTGGCCTTTGACCGCAAAGAAAATGGAAAAAGACATAATTGAATGGTGTCATCTGTGACTCCATTGATTTTGAAAGTATCGCAAATCAATAGAAAATTTGAAATGTGGCAATTTGGATCCTCGTCCGGGAGACCATCGAAGGTCACCGACTACTGCACCATTTGTATAATGCTAGACTTAATCTCATAGTTATTGTTTGCCACTGTAGGGCGAACAATACTTGATTATGCACCCTCCAGATTTGGACGCACATAATAGGACATATTCCTTTGCTGGGCCTCATCATGGTTGGGCGGATTAAGATCCATAGTTTCTGTGGCAGTGTCCCGGATCGACTCTTCGATGCCTAAATGTGATTCTTGATCACGAGAACGTAGGAACGCAATGCGGTGCGCTCTATCTCAAGATCAAAAGGAATATTTGAAGAGCTTCCTCAGGTCATACACTAAAAAGAAAGAGAAGTGGAAGAGAGATAAAGAGAAAAACTATAAAGGGAGCAAAAAATGAAACGATAAATTAATAATTATCCTCTTTTCAAAATATAAAAACTAATGTCCCGACAACGGTGCCAAAAACTTGATATAATAATTAAGTTGCAGAGAAGGGGGTGAAAGAAAAGATAATGTGTGGAAGTGAGGTTAATAATATTCTCCAATTCTATTTCCGATAAAGGCAAGTTTACCTTATCATTTATAGTATAGGATATTTAAGATTTAATATCAAGGTCGTATTTCCCAGGACTATTTGAATACTTCTACTTCGAGGAGGTTACTATTATTTTATCAACAAATTTTGTTGGGGTTTGTTTTACTTAGCTAAAAAGAGAAATAATTTTTCTTGCAAATAAAGGGTAACAACTAATGATAAAGGGATTAGTACTCGATTTTGAATCACATCAAAATAAGAAAATCAAAATGAAATAACAACCTTGATCTTAATAAAGTAAGAGGTCCTTGACCGTGGGGGTTCCCGAAGCTTGAACACGCTCCTCTCGGAGAAGTGCCCAACTCAGTTTAGAAAGATCCAAACAAACTCTCGTCCCGTATTCGAATGCCTAAAACTCGCTATAAGTGGTGAACCCCGCTATTAGATTTGACTCCAATCCGGGAGATTTACATCACTCTCTCTCGAGATATGCGTGCAACTCTCTTTACACTTGGGTTATCGATTTAGTATACGAGCCTCTCGGCTAACTAGGAATGAAAACTTAAGTGGAGATTATATATCGATAATATAGCCCCACTAATTATAAACCAAGAGTAAATCTAAGGCCCATACTTTTAAAAAGAGAAAGAAAGCTAAAACATCATAACTGATCAACTCATTCTCATATCATCGCAATCGAGTACTAATGAGAATTTAGTTACTCATGAGGAAGTAGTGAATAAAAATCATGTTAAGAATATGCATAATAAGAAAGAGAGAGAGAAAGGGAATATCGAACTATTTTAACTCTTATTGCACAACAGTCACAAAGAGGACATAAGGTCATTACAAAAAGTGTTTCCAAACAAATCACAAATGTCATATAAGTGATTGCAAGAACGTTAAAACACGAAAACATTAAGCTAAAAATTGTTAAATAAACTCTCAATAGCTCTCTACAAGGCCCCATCTGCTCCCTGAACACTTGGAGCTTAGGGCTATTTATAGAAATTTCTCGGGAAGTACATGCCCCCCAACACGCCCGGGTCGGGCGTGTACATGGGGCGTGTTAGATGCGGCGTGACTTTACTGGATGAAATTTAAGTCCGAAAGTGACTGGCGTGGTAGATGGGTCACACGCCCTACAAACACGCCCGTGTACGAGGGCGTGTCAGATTCAGTGTGATGGTGGAGTGTGGAAAAATTACATTGTAGTGATTTCTCGGGACTTGGCAGGACACGCCTCAGAGACATGCCATTGGTGGTGGTACACGGGCGTGTCCGAGGGTGTGTCAGCTGAATTTTCCTAGAACTTGACTTCAGACCCATACCTTCATTCCATCTTTGTTGTACTTGACTTCAGACCCATACTTACACTTTTGAGAACTCTTCATTACTTATTATATTATGTTATATTTGTTGTGATTGAATAGCTATTCTTATAATTGGGTTGGTAACCCTTTATTTTCCTTTTATTATTGCTACTAATGATCTTTGAACGCCACTTGTATATTCTTGCTGGGGAATTCTTTTCTTTTGAATGCCTCAGGCTCAAAGAAGTAGGTGGTGGTGCAGCTAGAGTTAGTAGTTGTGGGTGTTCTGTGATTGTTGTATTGATTCTCTCCTCACTATTATGAGGTAGTCTTGTTTTTTCATTTCTATAGTTCAAACATACATGTTTATTTGGTGGGTTCGTGTCAGGTTGTTGACGCCCACTGGTATTTTTGTCGAATGCTAAGTTACTTGCTAGCTGCTAAGTCACTTTCTAGATGATTTGTTGGTTTTATTTGCTCTCTGGGAAGGTTTTATGTTAGGATTGCATGTTAGTTATTTTTAAGTATAAAAGTTTCGTTATGCTTATCTCATACTCATGGCATCTTTTAAATCAAATGTCATTATATTTTAACGAACGTATCATGAGATGTCCTTTTGGATGTTTTTGCTCATGTAGGGTAATAATTGAATCAAGTAAAGTATTTTCCGCAGTGTATATTTATATTTTTATCTGTGGACTACTTGATCGACTGAGCTGAGGGATACGTGTAACACCCCTATCCGTCACATAGCATATAGCAGTAGGTCCGGCCGGGGCCCGATGCCATATACTATGGACAGACCGGTTGGTTATGCGTTGAAACCATACAATCAATCACAACGTCCTACACAGCACCTAGCGGAAGCAATTATTAAGTTGCACAAAATGAGAACCCTGCCAAGCACGAATGTCCACTACTCAAACAAAATAGGAATGTTAAATACAAAAGTACCGGCCTTATGGCCTTACAATAGTTTCCTTAAACAAGAGTGTCTTTCATACTTCGGCTCACAGGCTGGCCATACATGAGATAAACGGAAAACATAAAAAGGTTAGGCCTTCGAGGGCCAGCACAGCAACATGGGATTTAGACCGCTATTTCCCGCTCGGCTCCGCAGCACCTGCAAGCCACAATCCACCTGATGTAGGATCCATCCCGAAGGATACTTCACGGACGGCGTGACAACGACTCTCGCAATGCGTAACACTCTTTCACTCGTACGCTAACGTAACGCAGCAATAATAATGATTCTATTTATCTCTCGCGCTAACATATGGGTAGCCGATCCGCGGTTGGAACGGAGAGTGGCTATAGGCCAAAATCCTTTCAGACTAAAAGGGATAATATTAATCCCGGACGAGCTTGGAGTTGTACCAAAATAGATCCACCAATGAAAAATCACGATTCGAGAAAATGGTAGGATCTATCCCAACTAAAAAAATAGCGAGGATCGCCAATCCTCTCGGAGTCTTCGGAAAACCCAACGAAAAATTACACACTATTTAAGAGGCACCGCGAAGAAATCAATGATTCAAAAATCACGCAAAATTCGTCCACCACAAGAACTATCTAGGAAAGAAAACTCTTGAGTAGATGGTTTCGTTTCCCCGCTCGGAACGGTAGATCCGAGATGTTTTGGATCCACACGAAATGATCGCTTTCCTTGGACGCGGCGGGAGATGCACCAAGGATGAAAAATTCGTTCGTCTTCTACGCTTCTCGCAGGGGAGGTTCACCGTCGGGCACCGTCTTCCTTGCACTTGGCCTTCAAGATTGAAGGCGGCCGAACGTCGAAGGAGGAAAATCTCGCCTAAGGAGATGAAGAATCGGAGAGAAAGAAACGGTGGTGGAGGAAAGCAAAGGGGCGGCAAAGAGAAAGAGGAGAAGTGGAGAAGGGGGGGCGAAATTTTGGAAGAGGGAGCAAGGGTTGGGCGGCGGTTTTGAGAGGGAGAATGAGAGGGAATAGATTTAGGGCAACTCAATTTTAATTCATTCAAAATCTAAATGAAAATTACATAGTCCATGCCTTTTTATAAGGCTTACAACACAAAAGGCTATTAGCAGCCCAATAATTGATAATTGCACACCAACATGAAATAAAAGACTGAAAAATAAATTAGTTCAACAACAACTCATCAAAATAAAATTAATACTAAATTTAATTTCTTTTGCGTTGGCGAAGATTGTAGTCATGGCCGCTGCGGCGTCGCAACTCCTTGACCGGTGGGTCATTGTCTCCATATTTTGCCAACATCTCGTGATCATCATGCACATCAAGTGCACCCTCGTCATCATCTTTAACACCAACTAGGCCGTCATGATGGCCGTCGCCATCAATCCTCCCCCGCTCGAAAGGGCTCATCACCGATGAGTGGGAGGGAAGGTAACGGCGCAAGAGATCCGCATCTAAAAGATCCAACTGTGCTGCAGAGAGCCAAGAGTCGTCTAAAGTAGGACGACCACGCCATCGAATCAGAAACTGTGAATGTCACCGTCGGGAGTGGGAAACACCACATCCTGTAAAATCCTGTCAGGCAAGAAATTGGTCCAGGGGAAACTTGGAATTTTGTTAGGCAAAGAAGAAAAACAAATTGCATCATCAGTAGGCAACGTACCTCCCGGAGAATCCAAAGGAAAAAAGCGATCCAGAAACATTCTCACCCCCACCCCATTAGACGATATAGTGGAAATATTAAACGGAGAGACAGAAAGTTCAGGTGGTGGAGCGACATAAAGCGTTAAATCTGAAACGTTAAAAACAGGAGAAATTCCCCAATCAACGGGCAACTTTAATAAATATGCATTTTCTCCTAGTTTCTTTAGAACTTGAAAAGGACCCGCTCTCTTATTCGCTAATTTCTTTATGGTGCCCGAAGGCATCCGTTCAGGGATAAGTCAAACCATTACCAAATCACCAACATTCAAGGGGACTACTCGCCTATGTACATTAGCATTCGATTGATAAATATCATATTGCCTAGCTAACGTCTTGCCAATATGCTCATGGAGAGAGTTAACGTGCGAGGCGAAGTCCTGTGCGAATTAATTGGATTTAAAAGATGGCGGTAACAGAACCAAGTCAAGAGGCACAGGCGCCTTGTATCCGTGCACTATCTCATTCAGAGATAATCCGGTCGACCGATTCTTAGAATTGTTGTACGCTAGTTGAGCATGCGGAAGAATAAGGTCCCACGTACCCTTATGATCACCCACTAAAAAACACAGTAACCCTCCCAAACTACGGTTAACTACCTCCGTTTTCCCATCCGTCTGAGGATGATAGGCGGACGAAAACATAAGTTTTGTACCTAAAAGCTTCCAAAGTGTTTTCCAAAAATAACTAGTAAATTTAACGTCCCTATCACTCACTATCGTCTTGGGAATGCCCCGAAGTGCCACAACCTCTTTGAAGTATAATTTAGCGACGTGTAAAGCATCGTTAGTGTTATGACACGCAATAAAATAGGACATCTTGGAGAAATGGTCCACAACGACCAAAATAGAATCATGTCGCCTAAAGGTCAAAGGTAGGCCTAATATGAAATCCATGCTAACGTCCACCCATGGTGCCGAAGGGATCGGAAGAGGTGTGTACAGACCTGCGTTGGTCTTGTTACCTTTTGCTAGTTGACAGACGCGACAACTTCCTACTATTTTATTGACCATAGGTTTGAGGCCCGGCAAAAAACATTTATCCTCTACCAGTGCGATAGTTTTATCTCGACCGAAATGTCCTCCTAATCCGCCACTATGGAACTCCCAAATAATAAAATGTCATAATAACGAACGGGGAATACATAACTGCAAATTCTTGAATAAATACCCATCACGGAGGTAGAATGCTGATATAGTGGTCATAGAGTGGTCCTGAGCGGCGAAGTAAATATCCTTGAAATCCGGGCATTGTGCATACTCATCTTTAATTCTCTAAAATCCTATGACCTTTACTTCCATGGTAGTTAATAATAGGGAGACCCAACTAAGAGCGTCTGCCACGCGATTTAACGTACCCTTAAGGTGTTTGATAACAAAAGTGTACTCTTGAAGGTTGGAAACCCATTTGGCGTGTCGAGGACTTATTTTACTTTGTGAGTTAACGAATTTTAGGGCCTCATGGTAAGATAAGACTACGAATTCTTTTGAAATTAAATAATGTCGCCAATGTTGGAGACAACGTATAACGGCATAGAACTCGCGGTTGTAATTTGAATAATTTAATTTCGGACTGGCTAGTTTTTCACTAAAATACCCTAGCGGATGTCCGTCGTGACTTAAAACACCTCCGATTCCTATCCCCGATGCATCACATGATAAATCAAACACTTTATTAAAATCCAGTAGGCGGAGTAGTGGGGCTTCCGACATCCGTTCCTTAATCATTTGAAATGCTTTAGTGTCCGCATTCGTCCAGACAAAATCGCCTTTTTTCATGCTTTCGGTAATCGGTGCCATTATACTACTAAAATTTCGAATGAATCTTCGATAAAACGTGGCCAATCCATAGAAACTTCTAAATTCCCGAATATTTTTAGGTTCTGGCCATTGTTTAATTACTTGGACCTTTTTGGGGTCAACATGAATGCCTTTAGAGCTCACGATGTAGCCTAGGAATTCTACGAAATTCACACCAAACGAGCACTACTTAAGATTAATAAATAATTTTTCTTGACGCAGTGTTGTAAGGATGGTCCGTAGATGAGTCTCATGTTCGCTCTGCGAGTGGCTAAATACTAGGATATCATCGAAATAGACTATGACAAATTTGCCCATATATGGTTTAAATACTTGGGTCATCAATCGTGAAAAACGTACTTGGTCCGTTGGTATGCCCCTCTCCCAGCACTAGCCACTCATAGAGTCCATCCTTAGACTTAAAGGTCATTTTCCATTCGTCCCCTTCCCGTATCCTAATTTGATGGTAGCCACTCTTAAGATCTAATTTATAGAATATGGTGGCTCCTGATAGCATATCTAACAAGTCGTCCAAACGAAGAATGGGAAACCTATACTTGACAGTGATTTTATTTATAGCCCTATAATCTACACATAA
The DNA here is from genome assembly GCA_039513925.1 of Platanthera zijinensis. Lineage (NCBI taxonomy): Eukaryota > Viridiplantae > Streptophyta > Magnoliopsida > Asparagales > Orchidaceae > Platanthera > Platanthera zijinensis. The sequence continues at coordinate 105,179,153 of CM077084.1, read as the reverse complement.
CATCCAAGATTTATCTTTCTTTGGGACCAAAAGAGCAGGAACGGCACATGGGCTCTTGCTGTGACGAATAAATCCCTTTGCCAGCAAATCGGAGATCAATGTTTGTAGTTCGTCATGAGCGGAAGGATTGAGCCGGTAATGTGGGAAATTAGGCAAAGAGGAGCCGGGGATGAAATCGATTTCGTGTTGAATATCCCTCATGGGTGGCAACTCAGATGGCAAATCTAGCGGATAGACGTCTTTATATTCTTCCAATAACGTCCGCAGAGATATCAACAAACTCTCTAAAGATAGTGAGTCTTCTTTAGCTTGTAGGCAAACTAGCGCATAGATGACGCCATCCAGAAAGGTCTCGTGCTCTAACTCTTTCTTGCTTATCAGACTAATAGTTTTTTTTTCCACAGGCACAATTGTGTCATTGGAGGCACTCGACGGGTCCTTAGGCGGGGTTGGTTTATGTATGATTGTCTTACCGTTAAATTTGAATTCGTAAGTGTTGGCGCGTCCAAAATGGGCCACGTCATAATCATAGAGCCACGGGCGCCCTAGTAGTACGTGACAAACATCCATGGGGATGACATCGCACCACACCTTATCGATATAACCCTTCACCGTAAGTGGAACTAGACACCGCTTAGAGACTACGATAGACGTTTTATTTACCCATGCTATTTTGTAAGGACGTGGGTGCTGCTCGGGAACTAAGTGCATACGAGTGACGGCGTTTTCGGATATGACATTCATGCAACTTCCGCTATCTATTATTAACTTGCACCACTTTTCACCGCTTTTAAAATTTAATGAAAAAATATTCGTTCTATTATATTCATCCGAAACACGCGGTGTGGCAAAAATACACCTCATAACCATCATAAAAGAATCATCTTCTATATCACTTGGCTCAGCGTCCGATTCATCGCTAGCTTCATAGACGAGCTCGGTAGACTCAGTCGTGGAGTCCATTAGTGACAGTGGTTTACTCCTAGTGGGACACTCACTAGCGTAGTGCCCTTGAATTCCACACGAATAACACGAGGCATTAGTCTGTTTAATTCTTCCTATAGGGACTCTCTCTCCATTGGGATTTTTGTTGTTCCTAGCAGTAATTACGATAGAGCTGGAATCAGTCGATCGGAACTTTCCTTTGTCCCGCAGGGAGGTCGTGGGTGAGGCACCTAAGATAGATTTTCCTTTCTGAAAGGATTGTCCCTTGGACTTGTAGGCGTTATGTTTTTCGATATCCAAAGCGGCATTGAAAGTCGTGTTAAGGTCCGTGTGACCATAACACAATAGCTTGCCTTGGATGTCCGGGTTAAGTCCCTTACGGAAACGGGAGAGCGTAACTTCAGGCATTTCCCTAACCTCGCAACGTACCATCATATCCTTAAGGAGTCCCATGTACTCCGCTACCGACTTACTCCCCTGGCGAAGGGTGGCTAATTCATCGAACATTTGAGTTCTGTGATACGCGGGGACATATTGGTCGTTAAGAAGCGCTTTCATGGCATTCCACCCAATTGGGGGTAATCCATTAGCAGTACCTAGTCGTCTCTCTTCATTTAACCAGAATGTTTTTGCCCTACCCATGAGCTTCATTCACGCAACCCGCACTTTCTTGCCATCCGTCAAATTACGCCACTCAAAGTAACACTCGATCTCCATGACCCAATCAAGAAATGCTTGGGGTTCACCCATACCATCGTATGTGGGTGGATCAATCTTAACGGCTCTAGCTAAGTCGAACTCATAAGGGGCCCTAGGCGTGTGCTCATCATCTTGCTCGTGATAGTGGTTGTGCCTATCATCGCGTTGGTGAGCGGCCTGGGGTTGAGGACCCGGCCTGTGTATACCCGCAGCAGGATTACGGGGCACCGCATGATTGATAGCCAACCCTTGTATTAGTTGCGTCAGTACATCAAACCTAGTGTTGAACTCTTCCCGAAGCTCCGCGATGGTGGCCGGAGTGTGGTCATCATCATGGTGGTTAGCCATATGTGAAGTGGAGGGGGAATATTCTGTACCACGCCTTGTGCACATGAACAGTGGTTAATTTCGAGGGTTTGACCAGATTAAATATATAATGTTAGAATTTTTTGGCATTAATCCGTCGATCAAATAAAATTTTTTTTTTGGCTTTTATGCTTAGAAAAATATGAAGAACTACCAGAATTTTTTTTTTAATTTTCTGAAAAAAAAAATTTCTTGTTTTTACCAATGGCAGACCAAATTCAGCAAAATGGCAACTTTGTTTTGGATTTTTAACGGGCTGTGCGCAACCAAGGGAACGTCGTGATTCCTATTATAGAAAGAGCAAAGGATGGTATCGATTGGGAAACCAACACAACCTCCCTCTGATACCAAATTGATATAGGATCCGTCCCGAAGGATACTTCACGGACGGCGTGACAACGACTCTCGCAACGCGTAATGCTCTTTCACTCGCACGCTAACGTAATGCAGCAATAACAATGATTCTAATTATCTCTCGCGCTAACATACGGGAAGCCGATCAGCGGTTGGAATGGAGAGTGGCTATAGGCCAAAATCCTTTCCGGCTAAAAAGGATAATATTAATCCCGGACGAGCTTGAAGTTGTACCAAAATAGATCCACCAAAGAAAAATCACGATTTGAGAAAATGGTAGGATCTATCCCAACTAAAAAAAATAGCGAGGATCGCCAATCCTCTCGGAGTCTTCGGAAAACCCAACGAAAAATTACACACTATTTAAGAGGCACCGCGAAGAAATCAACGATTTAAAAATCACGCAAAATTCGTCCACCACAAGATCTATCTAGGAAAGAAAACTTTTGAGTAGATGGTTTCGTTACCCCACTCGGAACGGTAGATCCGAGATGTTTTGGATCCACACGAAACGATCGCTTTCCTTGGACACGGCGGGAGATGCACCAAGGATGAAGAATCCGTTCGTCTTCTCCGCTTCTCGCCGGGGAGGTTCACCGTCGGGCACCGTCTTCCTTGCACTTGGCCTTCAAGATTGAAGGAGGCTGAACGTCGAAGGAGGAAAATCTCGCCTAAGGAGATGTAGAATCAGAGATAAAGAAACGGTGGTGGAGGAAAGCAAAGGGGCAGCCAAGAGAAAGAGGAGAAGTGGAAAAGGGGGGCGAAATTTTGGAAGAGGGAGTAAGGGTTGGGCGGCGGTTTTGAGAGGGAGAATGAGAGGGAATAGATTTAGGGCAACTCAATTTTAATTCATTCAAAATCTAAATGAAAATTACATAGTTCATGCCTTTTTATAAGGCTTACAACACACAAGGCTATTAGCAGCCCAATAATAGATAATTGCACACCAACATGAAATAAAAGACTGAAAAATAAATTAGTTCAAAAACAACTCATCAAAATAAAATTAATACTAAATTTAATTTCTTTTGCGTTGGCGAAGATTATAGCCATGGCAGCTGCGGCGTCGCAAGTCCTTGACCGGTGGGTCATTGTCTCCATCTTCCGCCAACATCTCGTGATCATCATGCACATCAAGTGCGCCCTTGTCATCATCTTTAACACCAACTAGGCCGTCATGATGGTCGTCGCCATCACCACCGCCCGGTGGTAAACAAAATAACGGTCAACAATGTTCACCAAATTATAGCAAACCCGCCCCCAAAATCGGGGCGGCGATGCTCTTTCCCTGCACTTTATTAGTATAGCATCAAAATAGAGTAAACACACTTCATCACAGGCGCAGGCTCGCACGGCCACACACCTCGTGCACACAGGGCACATTCACGGTGAACCGGCCAATGTCACGTCAATTCAAGTCATAGACATTCTCGTTCCACCACCGCCCCTTGGACGGCCAATCATATGAGCATTTTGTCTTCCTAGCCTTGGTCACAACAATTTAAGCCATAGACCGCCGAAGACTCTCATCCATGCCAACGGTCCCACCAAACTAACTAGATCTGGTACGGTTCCTCCTGACCCATGCTCATTCCGCAACGGCAATTTAAGCCATATGCGCAGGTCAAGACTCACCGAGTCCCGTTTCTTCCACAACAATCAAATAACCCGGTTATATTCACGTTGGCTCCCCGGCCATCGTGTTGGCAAAACCAGCTTTTGCCCAGTTTTCCGGGTGCACCTAGGAGTTAATCTCCAAGGGTCCCAGCTACAATCTACCACGTAGAAAACCCGAAAAATGCCGAAACACCCAGAGTCTTGCCCGGTTCATATGCAATGCAACATCACCGATCCTGATCAACTTGTCCGGATAGGCTTTACACGCAATGCCTATACCCATTTTCGCATACGGACTCTATACAAGGGGGACTTTACATATATACCCCAAGGAACGCTCCAACTCTTCGCTCACTCGCGAGAGATGGCTTCCTATGCAAAGGAAAAGAGGGCTTCGCATGCCCTAGGATGAGAATAATTACCCTTACGTTCTTCCGCGGCGCCATGAAAAATCTACGCTGTTGGAAAGCACCGCAACGTCGTCGCTTTCGCGGATCTGGACTCGGATCGCGAATCGAAGCTCTGAAGCTCCACCGGCGGCCGGATCTTGGTCTCCTCCTTCCTCCTTGCTCTCCCTTCTCTCTAAAATCTTAGAGAGAGAACACCCAAATGAAAGTGAGGGTTTGTAACCCTATTTTCGGGTTTAAACCGCCAGAACCAACTCCCCACCGTCAGATCCCAAGCCAAGGAAACGAACGACCACGATCGAGGCCTGAAATTACAAAATTTGGGCCGAACACGGGTTGCAACACGGCCGTGTGCATGGCCGTGTCACCCATTGGCTGTCTCGACCGACGCGATAACCAGCACACGACATTCGACACGGCCTCCGACACGCCCGTGTCGCATGCGACACCGCCGTGTCACGACCCGTGTCACGCCTCGTGTGCAACGACCAACACTCTTATCCCGAGAAGGACATGGCCTGCGACACGGTACCCGACATGCCCGTGTCACATGTGACACGCCCATGTCTGTGCCCATGTCATGGCCCGTGTCCAACTACCAACACTTGCTTCCCGAGGAGGACACGGCCTGCGACACGGCACCCGACACGCCCGTGTCACATGTGACACGCCCGTGTCTGTGCCCGTGTAATTGCCTGTGTACATGACTCAGGAAACTCCCTAGCGTGACACGCCCGTGTCACGCCCGTGTAACGCCCGTGACACTCCCGTGACACCTGCTCTAAGTCCAAGCCTTGGCTTAAAACACCACTCGTCCCTCTTTTGATTTTCGGGGCATTACAACTCTCTCCCCCTTAAAAGAATTTCGCCAACGAAATTTACTAAAGGAAAACAATAGGAACTGAAAGCTTTTAACGGTACCTGAGTGGAATAACTCCGGGTACTCCTCCAACATTGTTTGCTCCCTTTACCAAGAGAGCTTTTCCCGACCACAATTATCCCACCGGACCTTAACCATCTGGATCTCCTTGTTACGGAGTCTCTTCACCTCGAAGTCTTCGATACGAACGGGCTTGACCCTTGTTGTCAACCCTTTGTCCACTGGCACTTGATCAACTGCGATCACTAGCGAAGGCTCCTGCACCGCCTTCCGCAACACGGAAATGTGGAACACATCGTATAGTCCACTTAACTCCTTCGATATCCTCAATCGGTATGCCGCTTCGCCGACCCGCTCTAGAACCTCAAAGGGTCCAAGGTATCTTGGGCTCAGCTTCTTCAAGCGTCTCACCCGCGAAACACCCTTGAACGACTTCACTTTCAAGTATACCCAATCGCCTTCCGCGAACTCCACGTTCCGGTGCTTGACATTGTAATACTTCGCCTGCCTGTCCTGAGCAATCAACAAGCTCTCCCGAATAATTCGCTCCAACGAGGTAGCACTCTCCACCTCCTATTTCTTGTACAACCTGGCCTCACCCATTTTTAACCACGATAACGGCGTGCGACACTTTCTACCATACAGGGCCTCAAAGGGTGCCATTTGGATACTTGCCTGGTAGCTGTTGTTGTACACGAACTCCAAAAAATACAGGTGGTCCTCCCAATGCTTCCCAAAGTCTAGAACACACATGCGTAGCATGTCCTCCATTATTCTATTGACTCTCTCGGTCTGTCCATCCGTCTGCGGATGGAAGGCTGTGTTGAACTTCAACTTTGTCCCCAGCATCTGCTGCACCAACCTCTAATCATTGGATGTGAAACGCCCATCGCGATCACTCACAATACTACGGGGCACACTGTGCAGTATAACTATATTATCCACATATAGCTTCGCCAACTTATCCACCGAGTCATCCTTCCTATGCGGAATAAAGTGCGACACTTTAGTTAACCGGTCTACGATCACCCAGATGGCATCGTTCCCTTTCTCCGACCTTGGCAAACCATGCACAAAGTCCATTGATATGTCGTCGAACTTCCACTCCGGTATAGGCAAGGACTACAAGAATCCTCCTGGCTTTTGGCACTTCGCCTTCACTAAGGCGCACGTTTGGCACTTAGCCACAAACAACGCTACGTCTTTCTTGAGCCCCGGCCACCAGAACAGCTTCTTGAGGTCACGGTACATCTTTGTGCTCCCTAGGTGGATTAAGTACTTAGTTTGATGAGCCTCGTACATCAACTCCGCCCGCAGGTTATCCCCGCTTGGGACGCACAACCGATGATCCTTCCTTAACAACCCATCCTCAACCGAAAATCTTGAATTTGACCCATCCAATGCCGCCTTCATAAGCCCTTTCATGGTGTCATCCAACTCCATTGCCTGCCGAACACGATCAGCCATGTCATACTGAACCTCCGTACAGTTCAACAAAGCCTTGGCGCTTGTCTGCTTGTCCACGCAACCGATCTCCAACGCCTCCAACTCCCGTACAAGCCTCTCATCATGAACCGACAACCAGTTGGCTTGGGCGGGTGCCCTGCGACTCAACGCATCAGCAACCACATTGCCCTTCCCGGGTACATAATAATTCTTGAAGGTGTAATCCCCCAAATACTCCATCCACCTCCTCTGCCTCATGTTAAGATCCTTCTAATCCAACGGGTACTTCAGGCACTTGTGATCAGTGTAAATATCGACCCTTACGACGTATAGGTAGTGCCTCCACAGCTTAAGTGCAAATATCACAGCCGCCAACTCCAAGTCGTGGAACGGATAGTTCCTTTCATGCACTTTTAGCTGACGCGATCCATAAGCTATCACTCTCCCATACTGCAATAGCACGCAGCCCAAACCACTACTCGAGGCATCACTATAAACCTCGAAGCCCTCGGTCCCACTCGACGAACTAAGCACTGGCACCGTGGTCAACCGTCTCTTCAGCTCCTCAAAAGCTTGCACGCACTCCTTCATCCACAAGAATCTCTGATCTTTCCTTGTCAACTTCGTGAGAGGTAGTGCTATCCGCGAGAAGTTCTCTATGATGCGCCTTTAATATCCGGCAAGCCCGAGAAAACTAGGACTTCCGCGACAGAAGACAATGCAGGCCACTCTCGTATCGCAACGATCTTCGCCGGATCAACCGCTATACCTTCCCCACTGACAATGTGACCAAGGAATGCTACCGAGGGTAGCCAGAACTCGCACTTGGAGAATTTCACATACATTTCAATCCTTCTCAGAGTCTCCAACACCAGATGCAGGTGCTTGAAGTGATTTTCTTCGCACTGCGAGTACACAGATATATCGTCAATAAAGACGATCACAAAGCGGTCCAGTAAATCTCGAAACGTCCTGTTCATCAATTCCACAAACACTGATGGTGCATTCGTCAGTCCAAACGACATGACCGTGAACTCGAAATGCCCATACCTTGTGCTGAACGCCATCTTCGGGATATCACACTCCCTGATCCTCAACTGATAGAACCCCAACTTCAAGTCCAACTTAGAATATACCGACGATCCAACTAACTGATCGAAGAGATCATCAATCCTCGGGATCGGGTACTTGTTCTTCTCCGTCAGCATGTTCAACTCTTTATAGTCGATACACAGCCGCATACTTCCGTCCTTCTTCTTAACGAAGAGGACCGGTGCGCTCCAAGGAGACGAGCTTGGACGCATATAACCTTGCTCCATCAGCTCCTCTAGCTGAACTTTCAACTCTGCCATCTCCTTCGGCGCCAGCCTATAAGGAGCAGGTGACACAAGTTTGGCACCTTACACAAGCTCGATAGTGAAATCAATCTCTCGCTGCGGTGGGGCTCCGGGAAGACTATCTGGGAACACATCGGGGTATTCACAAACCACGGGGATACTATCCAATGCGGACTTTGGCTCTACAACCTCCACTATTGCAAAGAACAGCTCTGCGCCAGCACGAACTGCCTTTACAACCTGAAGAGCAGACATCAACGTCCTGCTTGACCCCTTCAGTCCCGTGAATGTTGTCTCCCGTCCAACACCCAGCTTGACCTCCTTACTATTGCAATCTATCCAAGCCTTCTACTCCGAAAGCCAATCAATCCCAAAGATAACGTCGAACTCTACTAGCGACAACAATGACGCTAGCAAGTCGAACTCTTGGCTCCCTATGTGAACCTTTACGGTGCACACTCTGTCCGCACGCATCGAGTACCCATTCGGTAGCAGCACATCCAACTTGTCCTTCGCCATCGAAGATGGGACTCCGATGCGCGATATAAAATTTTCGGACAAGAAGGAGTGTGAAGCTCCCGTATCGAACAGTGCCCGTGCCGGACTATCGTTAATCAAACCAAAGCCTATGCAAACCATATTAGGCTAACAAGCAATAGAGAACAGTATTTAAAGTTAACTTGCTATAAATCAACTCGTACCTGTCACAACGTTATCTTGTTTAATGGCCTCCTGCTGGCCTAAGTTGTACACTCTAGGTTGATTCGGAGCATAATGGGATGCGGTTGACTCCACCGCCTTGCCCTTCTCTTCATAGGTAGCTCCTTGTTTTCTTTCGGACTTTGGGCGTCTGCTCCAGCAATCGCGGGCAAAGTGCCCCATCTTTCCACACGTGAAACAAGCACCCGGGGTTTGATTGGTAGTTGCCCCTGAGGCACCTGCAGAAAAAGCTGGACCTGACGTCCTAGCCTTCTTGTAGAATCTGCGGTTGCCCGACTTCGATGTAGTCGGCGCCTTGAACTCTGATTTCTTCCCACCAGATTCCTTCTTATCTTGCACATTTCTCATGTCCTTCTCCAAGGACCAGGCCGAGGTGACCAGGGTCATGAAACCCTGTGCCATGGGCCCCGATAGTAGCAACCTCAGCTCATCTCTTAACCCTTCAAAGAAGCGGTTAGTCTTTCGCTCCTCGTCGACAAATGTAGCGCTAGCATATATCCCCAATCGAGTAAACTCGTGGAGGTACTCGTCTACAGTGCTATCTCCTTGCACCAGCTTTTTGAACTCGTTCTCCAATACGATCCTCTGCGCTGAGGGGAGGTATCGAGCACTGAACAGTCTCGAAAACTCCTCCATAGGTACTTCGGCCAACGGCCTTCCCCTCCACTGGTGTAGCTCTAGGCCTTCCCACCATAATCTCGCATCCCCGTCCAATAGGAACATTGCTATCGTGGTCTTCTGCCACTCTTCCGTTTCTATTGCTGTCATCACCCTATTGACTCTTGAGAGACAATCTTCGGCCTGGGTCGGGGTTCCCGTTCCCGAGAACACCGGTGGATAGAAGCCCATCACATGTTTAAGCTGTCTCTCAGTTGCTCTCCGAGGCAACTCTAGCTCCACCGCCACCTGTTTAACCCTTCTATGCTCCGCCGCCTTGATAGGCACTTGCTCCACCGTAGGAGCAGGCTGCTGCACCTTCCTTGCAGGTTGCACATTAATCATTGCCATGACAGCTTCTGCTACCAACCTAATGGTTTTGGCTGACAGAGGTGTTGCAAGCGCATCACTCGGTGTGCTGCTTGCCTCGGAACCTGGTCGTTCCGACGATCCAGCAACACTTCTGGTCACCTATAATCGTGCAAAACACCGATAAGCGACCAAACAATATTGCAAACAGCAATTATAGGAACACGCAGGTTCCTCAAACACGTGTATTTTCATTCCTAAGTGGACATTCATGGGTTCTTTCATGTTATAACGATGACGCACACGCATGTGCTCACCACCCCTTAAAGTGAATTCGCCCACGAATTCATTTAAGTTTGACCGAAACCAGTAGGCTGATACCAATTTATAACACCCCTATCTGTTACATAGAATATAGCAGTAGGTCCGGCCGGGGCCCGACGCCATATACTACGGTCAAACCGGTTGGTTACGCGTTGAAACCATACAACCAATCACAACGTCCTACACAGCACCTAGCGGAAGCAATTATTAAATTGAACAGAATAAGAACCCTGTCAAGCACGAATGTCCACTACTCAAACAAAATAGGAATGTTAAATACAAAAGTACTGGCCTTATGGACTTACAACAGTTTCCTCAAACAAGAATGTCTTTCATACTTCGGCTCGCAGGCCGGCCATACATAAGATAAACATAAAACATAAAAAGGGTAGGCCTTCGAGGGCCAGCACCGCAACATGGGCTTTAGCCAGCTATTTCCCGCTCGGGTCTGCAGCACCTGCAAGCCACAATCCACCGCCTGGTGGTAAACAAAATAACGGTCAGCAATGCTTACCAAATTATAACTATCCCGCCCCCAAAATCGGGGCGGCGATGCTCTTTCCCTGCACTTTATTAGAATAGCATCAAAATAGAGTAAACACACTTCATCACAGGCGTAGGATCACATGGCCACACACCTCGTGCACACAGGGCACATTCACGGCGAACCGGCCAACGTCACGTCAATTCAAGCCATAGACGTTCCCGTTCCACCACCGCCCCTTGGACGGCGAATCATATGAGCATTTTGTCTTCCTAGCCTTGGTCACGACAATTTAAGCCATAGACCGCCGAAGACTCTCATTCATGCCAACGGTCCCACCGAACGACATAGATCGGGTACGGTTCCGCCTGACCCGTGCTCATTCCACAACGACAATTTGAGCCATATGCGCAGGGCAAGACTCACTGAGTCCCGTTTCCACCACAACAATCACATAACCCAGTTATGTTAACGTTGGATCTCCGGCCATCGTATTTGCAAAACCCGCTTTTGCCCAGTTTTCCGGGTGCAGCTAGGAGTTAATCTCCAAGGGTCCCTGCTACAATCTACCACGTAGAAAACCCGAAAAACGCCCAAACACCCGGAGTCTTGCCCGGTTCATATGCAATGCAACATCACCGATCCGGATCAACTTGTTCGGATAGGCTTCACATATAATGCCTATGCCCGTTTTCGCATACGGACTCTATACAAGGGGGACTTTACATATCTACCCCAAGGAACGCTCCAACTCTTCGCTCACTCGCGAGAGAGGGCTTCCGATGCAAAGGAAAAGAGGGCTTCACATGCCCTAGGATGAGAATCGTTACCCTTGCGTTCTTCCGCGGCGCCATGAAAAATCTACGTGGTTGGAAAGCACCGCAATGTCGTCGCCTTCGCAGATCTGAACTCGGATCGCGAATCGGAGCTCTGAAGCTCCACCGGCGGCCGGATCTTGGTCTCCTCCTTCCTCCTTGCTCTCCCTTCTCTCTAAAATCTTAGAGAGAGAACACCCAAATGAAAGTGAGGGTTTGTAACCCTATTTTCGGGTTTAAACCGCCAGAACCAACTCCCCACCATCAGATCCCAAGCCAAGGAAACAAACGGCCACGATCGGGGCCTGAAATTACAAAATCTAGGTCGAACACGGGTTGAAACACGGCCGTGTCACCCATTCTCCGTCTCGACCGACGCGATAACCAGCACACGATATTCGACCCAGCCTCCGACACGCCCATGTCGCATGCGACAGGGCCGTGTCACGACCCGTGTCACGCACCGTGTGCAACGACCAACACTCTTATCCCGAGAAGGACACGGCCTGCGACACGGCACCCGACACGCTCGTGTTTGTGCCCGTGTCATGGCCTGTTTCCAACTGCCAACACTTTCTTCTTGAGGAGGACACGGCCTGTGACACGGCACCCGACACGCCCGTGTCACATGTGACACGCCTGTGTCTGTGCCCATGTCATGGCCCGTGTACATGACTCAGGAAACTCCCTAGCGTTACACGCCCGTGTCACGCCCGTTTCACGCCTGTGACACGCCCGTGACACCTGCTCCAAGTCCCAGCCTTGGCTTAAAACGTCACCCGTCCCTCTTTTGAGTTTCGAGGCATTATAATACGTCCATCAAAATTGAACTAAAATACATTTTCTTCATTATAAATTCGAGAATTCTTTGAAAATGTGTTAGTAGTAGGTCCTTGCCTGAGCATCTATAGTTATCCTCTGCACGGCATGGCATGACAACACATGTTTTCTCTTACTTTGATATAATGTTTTATGTTGAGAAAATATGGGTTGTGAAAAGATTATCGGAGGTCGTCTCCATCATACCATTAAGGAAACAAACCGGATCCATGGCAAGGAGTAAGGTGGCTTCCTCCCCTTTAACTTGGTGATAGATATTTAGATCTAAAATAAGAGAGATAATAGGCTCAAGAGAGCTTGTTCATGGTGAGTTTGAGGGATTTTTATAGGAAGTGATCACACTAGAACATCTAATCAAGGGCATCATTCCCCATAATAATAACTTCAATCAACTCCTCTTTTTAATTAGAAGAGATAAGTCCTAATCTCGTGAATATTGGTGGTGCATTGAGGGAGTATTGGTGGAGAGAAGGTTGGAATTATCTCATGCATTGGTTGGAGGAAGAGGACGAAAAACCTTTGTTAGATCTATATTAAGATCTGTGCAAATTTGCTATCTATGGGCCAAATCAGATCTATTGTTATATATACATTTGGTTTCAAGACACTTTTTCGGCATGATCTAGCCAGAACTAGATCTCAAGCTCTACATAAAAGCTATATCCCTTGAAAATACCTTTCTAGCATGTTTTCTGGGGAGCTCTATAGCTCCCTAAAACTGAAATCGAAATTTATTTGTCGAGAGAAAATGTAACTTAAGTACTCAAACTTATTTTGTCTAGTTTTACACCAACAGGTTCAAACCTGATTTTAGTCATGATTACCTTAGATCCGGACCTCAGACTCATCCTAAAAGTTGTAGACCTTATAGAGAATTTTCCATAATGGGGTGGCATATTATTTTATGTGGACTATAGCTCCCAGAAATTTTATTTTAGTAAACAACGATGCAAACATAAAGAATCTTAATGTTTTCTAAATTTCACTCGAAGTATTTATTGGATGCTTATGATATTTAAAGGATAAATGCTTGTTGATGTTATCGACACTCCTGTTATGTTCCATAATTTTTGGTGGTATATTTTTTGTGATTATATCATACTTATCATTTAAATATGTCGAGCTATAAACAATTATTGTGAAACCTAATGAGGCTTAAGAACTTCGTGAAAATGATCAAAATATTTATTATGAACTATGATAGAGATTTTTGTGGGTTTGGTTTCGAAATGATTCCTCTATTAAATGTTTTGTTATAAATTATTATTCTAAAAATGGCAAAATTCCAAGATACTAGTTAATGGGGTTGATAACCGATCAAATAATTTGGGTATATTATACCAATGATCTCATCATATTACTAGACACGCAAGTAGTCCTATAAGATCATAGAGAGTAATTCCATGAGTTGCACAATCTACTGCGATAGAGTTACGATAATTCACTATGGGTATTATTGATGGCTTTGTGTAGATTATAGGATATGATTATATCCTATAATGTTATATTAAGAGCCTGGTTGTTAGGTCCTTTGGTGTTAATTAGGACCTGTTAAACATAGAATCGAAGAATTATACCATAGAATTGGTTGGAAGTCCTTGAGTACTAAGTAGCATGGGTTATTCTATGATTATATTGTAGGAAGAAGTATTGTGTAAGGACTCGGTCATAAGTATTTGAGTGTTTGATAGTATGTGTTCAAATTTGGTGGATGTTGAATAATATAAGGACTTAGTTAGAAGCCCTTGTGTTTGATAGCATAGTGTGATCATTGTAATTACAAGGGGGTGTATAGTTTATATACAGTGGCATATTGATCTTGGAGAGAGGATTACTTGTGGCAGGTCAACAGGCATGTTGGTCATCACACTGACGGAAGTTGGTGGATAGACTCTGGTCGGTTAGGCAGGGCTCTCTGGTTCTTACTTCCCAAAGACCCTTTTTGCATAGTTCAGGCCAATTGGGCTGGTCTCTTTGGTGCTTACTTCCCAAAGACCCCTTCCATACCATTTTGGTCAGTTGGGCTATGCTCTTGGGTGCTTAGTTCTCATAGAACTTTTTTATTTCATTGTATGTAGGGGCTTTATTGTTTGGTTCTCAGTGTTGAGTCGTATGTGAGGCCTAGGTATTGTAGTGTGTATACCTACCTAGTAGTAGAGAAACATGATTCATTATCTTCATCTGGTCACGGTGGGTGGTGACTAATTGGTTAGCTACACTTGAAAAGAGAAAACTATTGTCTATATCGACATAGAAAATCTGTGTGTGTTAGTAAGCATGCTTGAGTCATCATACTTCATTGAATTGTATTACATTGCACTGCAGTAAGATCCTCATCATATACATTTGTCTGGATACTTTTTTGATGAGTTATTATTTATGTATCAGATCCTTAACATATAAATTTGCATGAGCATTTTTATAGTTATGTTCAATTCAATTCATAATATACTCTGCTCTTGATACACTACTATTATAGATTTAGAGCTTAGTACATGCCTTGCTGATGATTTTATTACTGTTCATAAACCTGTTGAGATTGTGTTTATTACCACTATTACCTGCTAGACATGTCACTACAAAATTTATATTTATTAGCCAAGTTTATTTTGCAACATTTGTACAAGCGTGGCAGATTAATTTGATATTTGCGACATTTTGAAAAAAAAATGGTTATTTGTGTATTTTTAAAAAAGATTTTTTATTTGGCGGCAAGGAAAAAGAGTTTGTGGGGGAAAAATTTGAGAATATTTTAAGCCACATGTTGGGTCCATTGCCCACAATGTCCCTGATTTGAAGAAGATTTGAAGAAGTCAAACATATTAATGAAATATACAGTGTTGCATTTGATGTATGTTTAAGTTCATGCATGCAGGTTAGTCCTTGTAACATTGATAGGATAGGTATTCCAAGTGAGGTGATAGGTGGTCACAAAGTAAAGGAGTGGAGAGACAGAAATCTGTTTAAGTGGACAGGTATTGAGTGAAGCTAGTTCACTCAATGCCAGATACAAGGGAAGATGCTTGATAGGCAGGCAATTGCCTAAGTCCACAGGCATTGAGTGAAGCCAGTTCACTCAATTCTAGATGCCATAAAGTGCTGAGTTAGTTGTGGTCAGTCAAAGCCATGCAATCGACAAAGAATTTCTGTTGCCAAGTCCACAGGCGTTGAGTGATTACAGTTCACTCAACGCCATCATCGAGTATAGCTTTATCTGTCAACACCTAAGAATTTGCAAGCTGAATATTCGACAAAGTATTAAAGCATCGAGTGAACACATCTCACTCGATGTCAAAGCTAAAGTGTTGAGTCTTGCTGCTGTAGTAAAAGCATAATAAGAAGACAGAAATCGTCTATGTCCAAAAGCATTGAGTGAAGCCAGTTCACTCAACGCTTAATAAAGAAGGTAGGCAAAAGCAGAAAGCGTTGAGTGAGGCCAGCTCACTCAGTGCCTTCAGACATGTGAAGAAATGACTAAGTGTAAAAGCATTGAGTGAAGTCATTACACTCAACGCTCTCAACGCCCATGATCTAGATTGATCCAGGCAATTGACTATGGGTTTTGGCATTGAGTGGAGCATGCTCACTCAACGTACTCAACGCCTGTAGTGAATTTGATAGAATTGGCTAAGTCCATAATCTGATGACGTCAGCCAAAATTGATAAAGTCAACAGAGTTCAAATCAAGTGCGGGGAAACTACATAACATGACAAATACTGTCGGAGAGCTACTGTACGTCTTCTTCCATTAAAGAAAGGTGCAGCTATTTGTTGCAGGTGGTCCCCACTGGTTCTTGGAGCCATTAATCAGTAGAAGATATAATGGGCCAGCTACTGGAGGTTGAACTCAACTTTTAGGGTTTTATTTCAAAAAGAAAAAGAGCAGATGGACTTCATCTTCCTCACCATTGCTTCCTGGAAAAAGCTTGAAGTTGATCAGCTGAACTAAAAGTTCAATTAGCTGTAGCATTTTCTTCTACTACAACAAGTAAAGAAACACTTCTGATAAAGAAAGAGAGGAGAGCCTTCAGTCTTCTGCAGGTTCAGTAGCTGTTTGAAGAACTCAACACCTAGCAAATCTTCAGTCTTTTATAGCATGTTCAGAAATAGCTTTTCTGTGATACTTCCACCAGAAGAAGCCATTTATTGAAGAAAGTCTTTCTGTTGTTGTGATGATAGTTAGAGCTGAGATAACTCAGCTCTAGTAGCATACATAGAAAAATTTCTTTGTGTCAAATTAATCAAAACCATTATATTTCTGTAGGATCCTTTCGGATCTGAGCTGTAGGGCTTTTGAGCCTGAGATAGGGCAATTTTGCCTGAGCTGTAGGAGAGTTATACTCTCTTAGTATAGGATCCATCTTGGATCTGAGGTAGGTGATCCTTTGATCAATGATTAGTAGGGCTTTTGAGCCTGACATAGGAGAGTTATTCTCTCTTAGTTGTAGGGCACTTGTGCCTGAGTTGTACAATCCTTTGGACCTTAGGTAGGGTAGTTTTTCTTGATTAGTAGGAGAGTCATTCTCTCTGAGGTTGGATCCTTTGTAGATTTGAGGTAGGGTTGTCCTCCCAGCCTGAGTTGTAGGGCCTTTGGGCCTGAGGTAGGTGATCATTTGATCACTAAGTTATAGGAGCAAGTTTGCTCTGACGTAGGGCTTTGGCCTGCGTTGTAAGTCTTGGAGGAAACTGAGAGATCTTGTGGGATCTGAGGTGTAAGCTCTTTGAGCTAAGTTTTGGAGAAGTGCCTTGTCTAACTATATATTCTATGTGTGTTTTTTATTATATAGTTTCTTTATTGCATGTTCTTGAAAGCAGATAAATACTAACACATTAAGCACTCAAAGAAGAAAATAAAAGAAATTCAAAAGAACCCATGGAACCTATTCCCCCCCCCCCTCTAGGTTGCTAGCTAACATAAAAAAAGACTTTCAAGTGATATCAGAGGGAGGTTGCTTTAAAAGGTTTTAACAATCTGAGTGATCTCCAAGGGTAGCTACAATTATGTACTTATGGGTTCTGGAGAAAGCCATAAGGAGCTAGGTTCCATGAAACTCCCCATCTGTAGAAAGGAGAATTTTGGAATCTGGAAGGAGAGGGTTAGACTATTTATGGAAGCCTATGACCCGAGAATCTTTTTGATAGTAAAGGAGGGTCCCTTCATCCCCATAAAGGTCTCTGTTCTTGATGCTAATGTCTAGACACATAACACCTATTCAGAGATGACAAAGGACGAAGTCAACCTAACTACATTGGACAAGAGAGCACAAAAAATTATTATTAGTGCCATAGACGACTCCACCTTTCAGAACTTGGTCCACTTCCTTTGTGTTATGCATGGGGGATACTGAAGAGTTAAGAAATAATAGAAAATCCATGCTCAACCAGGAGTATGAGGCGTTCGGGCAATCCCTGAAAAAGAACATAGCTACTTGTTATAAAAGATTTTTTAGGATCATAAATGAAATGAGGACCTATGGGATTGTCTTCAGTCATTATGAAATAAATCACAAGTTCCTCAGATATCTCACTATAGACTGAGAAACTAAGATATATGCCAAAAGAGAAGTAATTGAAGCCAAAAAATGGCCTCTGTGGAGTTCGAGGTCCCAAATGAGGGGTGACTGCGCACCTACTACCCTCAAGCGAACGATCTAGGCACAAGAAAAGTAACACAAGGGACAGACCAAAGGTATCAGCGTGGAGGTCCCACCGCATACCCGGAAGACTAACAAACTCTTCCCATCCCAAACCAAAGACTGATCTAAGATACCTTCGGAGGGCACTCTTGGCTTACCGGAACACCTAAGGAGGATCTCAAGACCAACTCTCTCTTATCCAGGTGTGTCTCCTTGGGTATATGCAAAATGCTCCTCACCCTCCCTACCGATGGCTTAACCTCTCTGAATAGCTCTACCTTACGTAACCCCAATTGGGTCGCCAACAACGTGACTCCGTTGTTCTGAAAGGCAATCTAACCCTCGAGGGCTTCCTGGTAACTTTACCTCGAGATCCCCATAGGGTGAGCGGTTCACGAGAATACCGCTCGCCTAAGACAAAACGATAAATAAAATACATACAGCAGCACATGCATTTTAATTTACAGGAATATAAATTCCATACTTCAGCACGTAGGCCGGTAACATAAGCAAATTAATCCTTCTAGGGCCGAGACAAACTATGGCTAAAGCCCACAACTTCCCGCTTTATACTGCAACACCTGAACGCTGATGTCTTGACAAGTGGTGGCAAGTTAAGCATCAGTCGGTTAAAAGCGACCCAATAATATTGCACTCACCCCTTTTTCGAGGATCTGGTGCTTATTTCCTGGAAATAAGTAATATCCAACTTCCTTGAAGTCTTCTCCGGGAAACCCCAGAACATCACAAATCCAGCTTACATGTCTAGATGGGCTTCACAAAGCATGCCTAATTCCGTACTCATGCTTCCGGATACTAAATAGAATTCACTGCGGGGATGTACACATCGACCCGTCGGAGAGCACCCTTCCCCCACCCGTCGGTAGAGAGGGGCTTCCATGCAAATATGTTAATTGAGGGATTCACCTACCCAAGAAGAAACTTTGTTACCCTTGACGTGTTTTTGATGGAGCCGCAACCGCATACATTGCATGAGGCTCGATGCTGGGAGAGGTGCTCCTGGCCGATCTTCTCTTCCTTGGTAAAGCCCTTCTGGGAGAAAATCTCCTCTCCTTTTTCCCAAGCCGAGCTTTTTGTTGGGCCCTAAAAATGAAAAAAACCCCTCTCCTCCTTCTTGGTGGCCGAGCCTTTTTATTTCTCTACTTTCCCTATCCTTCTTTTTGCTTTTACATATATGTATATATATATATAATAAATATATATATTATACTATCATATAATCAACATAAAGCCTTTATATATTCAATCTCAACACGTGTGCACGAGTGCTCGCACGTCCTCGAATGGGGCTGTGCCAAGTCCTCGCCTATAGCATGCCCCTAGCCTGTTATTTGGGGAGGGTCCCACTTGGCTGGGTACGGGGTTCTACACAATCCCCGCTCTTTTCGAGCGAGTTCCACGCTCGGAAAGAAATGTGCAACCCCAAGTATTTGGCGAGTGGGAGCCGACCTGAAAAAAATTTGAGAGAATCCCTCACTTGGAGATAGAGGGAGCTCCACGCCATACATACGATAAACAAAAAACCCAAAAATTAACTTGAGTTTATTTATACCATTCTCAATTGATGTATCCAAGGAACAAAGAATTTCTTGTTTTTATTTCTTCACGTTCTTTTACTTTCTTCTCATCCTACCGAAAAATTTCCAAGTAGGATGAATATACCTATGTATTCCCAAGGTACAATTGAAAACATTAGGAAGAGACCAGAAGAGAAACATGTTTACAACCCCTATTAGCCATGTTAAGTGAATTTTATACCTTAGAAGTTGATGAGCAACCTGCTGATGTAGACACTAACCCTTCAGAAGACCAAGTTGCAAAAACTATGACATAAAGAACATCTGCCACAGACTTCCAAGCCATTACCCATGACTTGCCCTTCCTTTACCAAAATACAACCTCTATGCCAGCTGCAATTATCCCATTACTGAAACCAGTCCACTCAATTACCTCGACCATGGAAGAGTATGAGATGTCTGTGGTCTGACCCCAATAGAAAGATCAAAGTGAGAATACTGTCGACATACGCTCTTTTCTCAATTAATACAGCCCTGCCAGCTCTGTCAAAGGAAAAATATGAGAGTAGAAGCAAATCATTTGTGTCACATCAAAGGGCCTATGAAATATACCACTCAAAATAACCTTAAATCCCAAACAACCTCCAACAACCGAGTGAGCCTACAGGCCTGCCAGCTAGGTGAGAGTCTGGTCAGCGGGTCTTCTCGCGGTCTCCTCTCCAAACAACCTCAAACTACTGAGTGAGCCTACAGCCCTGCCAGCTAGGTGAGATCCTGGTTTCCGGGTCTTCTCGGGATCTCCTCTCCAAACGACCTCCAAACACCGAGTGAGCCTACAGTCATGCCAGCTAGGTGAGAGCCTTGTCAGCGGGTCTTCTCGGGATCTCCTCTCTAAATGACCTCCAACCACCGAGTGATACTACAGCCCTGCCATCTAGTTGAGAGCCTGGTTAGTGGGTATTCTCAGGGTCTCCTCTCCAAACAACCTCCAACCACAGAGTGAGCTTACAGCCCTGTTAGCTAGGTGAGAGCCTAGTCAGCGCATCTTCTCGAGTACTCGTCTCCAAACGACCTCCAACCACTGAGTGAGCCTACAGCCCTGCCAGCTAGGTGAGACCCTGGATAGCGGGTCTTCTCAGTGTCCCCTCTCCAAACGACCTCCAACCACTGAGTGAGCCTACAACCCTACTAGTTGGTGAGAGCCTGGTGTCGTTAACAACATTTGTCATTCCGAGATGTAAAGCATGAACATTTCCCATCTACTGTCCACTCGAGCCACTAAAGGATTAAGTAAAGACCAATTATTGTGTGAGGAGGATAATTCGATCACTTTTGGAGCATTCTGGCATATAACCCTGAGACTATAGTATATAATGCAGTCTCTTTTTTACCACTATATGGGGGAATTGATATCAACCTAGCACTTGTAGATCATTGACTAGTACCATTATATTTAGGTTTAACAGATAGAAGATCATGATGATCCCATGACCAACTGATTTCACTGAGAGCTTATTTGGTTGCTTGTAAATAATAAACAATGGTTCAATTTCATTCAGAGTAAAAAATATATAACAATTACTTTTTGAAGGACTTTGATAAAACTTCTGATATTTAAAATCCAATAAAAAATTTAACTAAATCTAACCAAATGATGGAGAATATAGAAACTTAAAACATTTTTTGTAACACAAGCACCCCAATGAACCCTAAGCCCATTTTACTCTTTGAAACATTTTCCATAAAAGAAATTAGAGCATCTAATATTTTTAGACAAACATTTTCATTAATCGGATTTGCCTAGTGCATACTCAGCTCTTCTAAAAAATAAATAGCTCAAAATAAAAAATTATATGCCCATACAAAATATACCGTGCAACACAAACAGTATGTCCAGCATACAAACTTCAAAAATAATAAACTAAACTCTAAGATCAAGGGAAGATATTTTTTGTGTTTGAATATTGATATAATTCTCGTCAAAGAATATAACCGAAGTCAAAAGAGAAGATAATTGAAATATTTCATGTCCATAAATAATTTTAAAAACAAAGCCAAAATATCTATATGGGGCTATATATTCTAAAAACACATGGAAATGACTGATCCACATAATAAAAGGACCAAGAGGGAAGCATGCTTCAAAAGGTGTGTCTTGCATTGAAGTAAAGTGCAGTAGAACAAGAAAACTCTGTGTCTTGTCAAAAGGTGTCCATAAAGAAGCAAAAAAATGGAAAGATTAAAGGTCGGTAAGAAATGGCCACCATTCACATGAAAGTAATTCAGTAGTACTACATATTCAGAGAAACCCTACACCATAAAGCTGAAATAAAAATAGGTTCAGAAAATAAAAGGTCACAAGAAAAAATTATTTAAGTACTAATAAACCTAAATAGGATTCTAGTTAATGAAAACAATAACACTCAAGATTTATGCATCAACTACAAACAAAACTGGCTTGTAAAAACAATGAAATACTTCTCTTCAGATATTAAACTAATGGCAGATAAAATGCATTAAGTTGCTAGATTCTCTAGCTTGCAACATACCTCAGCTTCTCTAAGTTGACAGTTTATCGGATTTTAGAGGGGAAGAGAAGCTAGATTTCTAAAACAATTCAGCATTTATTTATTTATATTCCATAGGGAAGTCACTAGCTATAGGTTGGAGTAAAAACGTAACTTACAATTAAAAAGACGCATTTTCGCCAACTAGATTTTTATAAACTTTGTAAAACAAGTTCAATTTTAGATCAAAAGATGACTTTAGGTCCTTCATGAAGGAAAATTAAAGAAATTTATACAATAATCTATAACAAAGCACACACTATCGCATGATCCTCGCCCTATCACCAATGGATTGGTGAGAACAACTATAGGATGTGATGACTCTAAGTATTAGGACCTTACATACAAAGTGCCAACTCTTGACCTGGTCGTCACTTGGTTCCTCTTCCATAGCCATGACGTTCTCCTGAGTTGTTCTATAATGGTCACTCTCCACGCTCACCGCACAAAAAGTGCTGAATCCAAAATTTGACCTCTGTGGAGTTCGGGATCCCAAAAGAGGGGTGACCGCGCACCTACTACCCTCAAGCAAATGATTTAGGCACAAGACTAGGAACATAAGGGACAGACCCAAGGTCTCAGCGTGGAGGTCCCACCGCATACCTGGAAGACTAACAAACTCTTCCCCTCCCAAGCCAAAGAATGAGATAAGACACCTTTGGAGGGCACTCTTGGCTGACCGAAATATCTAAGGAGGATCTCAAGACCAACTCTCTCATATCCAGGTGTGTCTCCTTGGGTCTTTGCAAAATGCTCCTCACCCGCCCTACCGATTGCGTAACCTCTCCGAACAGATCTACCTTATGTAGCCCCAATTGGGCCGCCAACAATGTAACTTTGTTGTTCTGAAAGGCTATCAAAACCTCGAGGGCTTCCAGGTAACTTTACCTCGAGCTCCCCATAGGGCGAGCGGTTCACAAGAATAACACTCGCCTAAGACAAAAATATAAAAAACATACATACAGTATCACATGAATTTTAATTTATAGGAATATAAATTCCATACTTGGCACGCAGGCCGTCAACATAAGCAAATTAGGCCTTCTAGGGCTGGCACAAACTTGGGCTTAAGCCTGCCACTTCCCTCTTGATACTGCAACACTTGAACGCCGACGTTTCGACAAGCGGCAGCAAGCTAAACATCTGTCGGCTAAAAGCGACCCAATAATATTGCTCTCACCCCTTTTTCGGGGCCCTGTTGCTTATTTCCTGCAAATAGGTACTATCCAACTTCCTTGGTGTCTTCTCCGGGAACCCCAGAACATCACCAATCTGGCTTACACGTCCGTATAGGCTTCAAACAGCATGCCTAAATTTGTACTCACGCTTCCGGATATTAAATGGAATTAACTGTGGGGATGTACACATCGACACATCGGAGAGCACCCTTCCCCACCCATCGGTGGAGAGGGGCTTCCATACAAATATGTTAATTGAGGGCTTCACCTGCCCAAGAAGAAACTTCGTTACCCTTGACGTGTGTTTTGACAGAGACGCAATCGTATACATTGCATGAGGCTCAATGTCGGGAGAGGAGATCCTGGACGACCTAGCTCTGGGCGGCGGCAAGAAGGGGTCGGGACTAGGCTGCTTCTTGATCCAGGCAGTATCGGGAGAGAAGATCCCGACCGATCTCCTCCAGCCGATGCCGGGAGAGAAGCTCCTGGCCAACCTATCTCAAGGTGGTCGAGCTTAACTCCAGGTGGCTGAATCTGACTGAAGGTGGCCGAGCCCCACTCCAGGCCAATCTTTCTCTAAGCGACGTCGGTGGCCGATCTCCGCTCCAGGAAACGCCCGCCCTCGCTGTAATCTCGATCCCTCTTGGGAGATAAAATCCCGATCTCTTCCTTGGATGAGCCCTGCTGGGAGAAAATCTCCTCTCTTTTTTCCCCGGCCGAGCCTTTTGTTGGGCACTAAAAATGAAAAAACCCCCTCTCCTCCTTCTTGGTGATCGAGCCTTTTTCTTTCTCTGCTTGCCCTATCCCTCTTTCTGCTTTTACATATATGTATATATATAATAATAAATAAATATATTATACTATTATATAATAAACATAAAGGCTTTACATATAAAATATCCACACGCGTGCACGAGTGCTCGCACGTCCTCGAACGGGGATGTGCCAAGCCCTCGCCCATAGCATGCCCCTAGCCTGTTATTTGGGGAGGGTCCCACTTGGCCGGGTACGAGGTTGTACAGAAGTGGTCAAACTTGCTGAAACTTCTCCCCAAAAATTGTTTGGGAAGCTGCTCTCTTATGAGATGTAGTTGGCTGCCAAAAAAGAAGAGTAGGCCACCAGCAGATCCCAAGCCAAGGAAAAGTCCTTGACATTCAAGACAGATAGCATCAGGAAGAGTAAGGAGAGGATTCCCTCTCCTCCAAGAAGTGCAGCTGATTCAGACAGCTCAGAGTCAGATGCATCAGACTGCAGTATGTATGATGAGGATTTTGTTGCCTTTTTCGGGCACTTTCAGAAGCTGATGAAGAAGAAACAGTGGAAGATCAGACCTTCCACCTCTACTCATCACAGGAGGAATCATTCCAATGCTGACATGTATGATTCTAAATCTAGTAAATATAATTCCTCTAAAGTATTCTACTACAGTTGTAGCAAACAAGGGCATGTGATATCTGACTGCCCAGTGAAGAGGAAGGAGGCTGGTGAGAAGAAACAACACCAGTATAAGTGGAAGAAGGATAAATCCTTTATTGTTAAGAAGGAGAAGAGCTGGATAGACTTATCTTCATCTGAGTCTGAAGAGGAAGAAGCCTATATTAGGCTGGTTGTTGTTGTTCAATAAAAATCTATAACAGTAGATGAAGATTATCCTGCTGTCAGGTAGGTATCAGTGCCCCTCAATTACACTCAGACAGTAATTCAAAGGTGGATGATGAAGATGCCTATAGCTATTATAGGCTATTGGCAATGACTGATGAAGAATCCAGCCAGGATCAGTCTTGTCAAGGCAAGGTAAATTCTCTATCAAGCTCTTGTGAGTCTGGATATGAGACTAGTCCCTGTATAGAAGCTTCTTCATCCAATGGGTAAGATGATTCTGAATCAGAAGGAGATGTCAATCAATTGATTAAAAGCTATGGAGAACTTTTGGATGCTTACAAAAAGTGCAAGAAGATGTCTAAGAAGCAAGCTGTAGTGATTGCCTTTCTGCAGCTAGCTGCTTCCCAGCTTACTGAGATAACATCTTTGCTGGACCAGAAGGACAGGAAACTTAGCCAACTTAGGGTCTTGAATCTCATCCAGATAGGCTCCATCAAGTTCAAGAATAGTCTCATCAAGGATCTTGAAGAGAGGATAGAGAGGGAGAAAGGAATAGTGTCTAGCTATTCTAAACCAAGTACTGTGTTACCCTAGATAGACTCCTTCTCCTCTCAAAAGGGTAAGAAGGGGTTGGGATTCAAGGGAAGCACAAAAGTTGATCCATCCAATGGGAAGGGAAAAGCTGTAACGATTCCATCCGTTAAATGACATATAATAAAAGGTCCGGCCGAGGCCCCACACTATATGCCACAAACAAGCGGCGAGCTTACAGGTTAATATCAAAAACTAGTACACACATCCTATCTATGAGCATTCTAGCAAAACCCTTAGGGGTTAAGAATGAACTCATCAACCATGAATGTCCACTAAATATATAAACCAATAAATTTATATATCTCGAAGGAATGTATAAAAAATACACAAAAAGTTTGGCCTTAAGGCCTTACAAGTTTTCTTCATAAGTATGGATTACATACATCAGCACGCAGGCCGGCCACACATGAAAATAGTAAAACATTTCTTTAATTAGCCTTCAAGGGAAAGCATGGCGCAGTAGCAAGGGCTTCAGCCCACTATTTTTCGCTCGGCTCTCCAGCACCTGCACAAGGACAGTCGACCGCAACTGTGGTAAACAAGGCAACGGTCAGCATTCAGCTGACCAATTTATAACAACCCTACCCCTTTCCCGGGGCAGTGGTATTCCTTACCTATAGGCATAGCATTTCACAAGAAGATATATCACAAGATGTGCACTCACACACCATCAATATATCACAAAAGTCGACCACACGGTCTGACTCTGCGTGCAATCAGGGAATATTATTGGTGTACCGGAAAACAAGGGTCCCACTACTATTCAAGGGTCCAAAACCCAATAGTAAACATTCAGCATTCATGCTCGATGTCCCACGGCCGTAGACTTTAGTCTTGAAGGCGAACAGCCCAAGACTCTCGTTCTGTAATCCTAATGAAGCCAACAACTTAGGCACTAAGTTAGACAACCATAATGCGGATACAGTTCAGCCCTTTCCCATTACTCAAATCTCCAGTTCAATGTTTAGACTAACTCGGGTCGGCATCCCCTTGTCCATTCGGCTCATCGGCCTTTAAGAGCGCATAGCTCACACTAGCCACAACATCCCCGAAGGACAGGCATCACAATCAAAGTGGGAGTCAATGCCAGCGTTCGTCACGATCGCTTGGTGGGATCAACAAAAACTCTCTTTATGAGCCCAAACTCAACCCAAACTCTACAGCATCCTGCAGTGCCAGCAAATAACATGCAAACTTTGAGGGTATTTTTCCTGGAATTCCATTTCAGTATTTCTTGTTACTCTACTTCACAGGCACAACCCACTGACTCCAAAAAATACTCATTTATACGCGGAGTCATCTCCGATGTGCAAAATAAAGAATCACAAATCCAGACCAACTTGTCCAGATGGGCTTCACACAGCATGTCTATTCCATACTACACATTTCTAAATC
This sequence comes from Platanthera zijinensis, assembly GCA_039513925.1. Classification (NCBI taxonomy): domain Eukaryota; kingdom Viridiplantae; phylum Streptophyta; class Magnoliopsida; order Asparagales; family Orchidaceae; genus Platanthera; species Platanthera zijinensis. The sequence goes on along the minus strand of CM077084.1, from coordinate 105,152,443 downwards.
TATATGCAAGACTTCTCCTGGATTTCAAGAATCAACCTAATGGAAATCACTCAATATTCTACCTTTTGGTTGGGGAAATCCATGCACATGCCAAAATAAGGACTTCACATGTCCAAGGAGCAAGATCGTTACCCTTGATGTTCTCTTTGGAGCCATGACACAGCTTTTCTATGCAGATGGAAATGATCGCCTCACTTTCCCCTTCGCGATTAAAGCTTCAGATCTTGTTTTCGGCCACAATATCTTCTCCAACAACCTAAGTAAGCCCTAGCTCCAGCTGAGAGTTTTCTGCTCCAGAACTCGGGAAGAGAGAGAAAGGAAAAGAAATAATGATTTCCTCCTTTCTATCCGTCTGTATAAGAGGCCTCGGAGTACATGACAGCCACACGATAAAATCAACAAAACCAAGCAATGTCTCGGGTTGAAATTAACTCACTGCTTAGTGGCCGCAAATCATCGACCTTACACGAGTCGTTCCAAAGTCATCGAGCCCCGCTCGACGACCTTCGTCGAGCCCCGCTCGAGGACCTTCGTCGAGCCCCGCTCGAGGACCTTCGTCGAGCCCCGCTCGAGGACCTTCGTCGAGCCCCGCTCGACGACCTTCGTCGAGCCCCGCTTGACGACCTTCGTCGAGCCCCACTCGATGATCTTCGTCGATCCCCGCTCGACGACCTTCGTCGAGACCCGCTCGACGACCTTCGTCGAGCCCCGCTCGACGACCTTCGTCGAGCCCCGCTCGACGAATTCCTATAACTTTTTGGGTATTACAATCCTCCCCTCCTTACAAAAAACTTTTGTCCCGAAATTTGTGTACAGCACCAGAATACAGCAATAAAGATGTAATAACATATATTTTCTTCAACAAAGTAATGTTACAACATTTTATACTAACAATTCAGGAAATTCAACACGCATGGTTTGCTCCCCCTCCCATGTTAGCTCCTCACAGCCACAGTTGTCCCACCGGATTTTGACCATCCTGATTTTCTTGTTCTGCAGTTGCTTAACTACGGTATCCTTAATCTGGATGGGCCTAACCTTCGTCGTTAGCCCAGAATCGACCGGTACGCGATCATTCGCAATTACCTGAGCTGGATCTTCCACGGCTTTCCGAACCACGGATATGTGGAACACATCATGCAATCCACTCAATTCTGCCGAAAGAACTAGCCGATAGGCAGCTTCTCCAACTCGCTCCACCACTTCAAACGGATCAAGATACCTCCGACTTCACTTTTTAAGGGTCGAATCCTGGACATGCCTTTGAATGGCTTGATTTTAAAATACACCCAATCGCCCACCGTGAATTCCACGTTCCGATGCTTGACATTGTAGTACTTTGCTTGCTTATCTTAGGCTATCAGTAGCCTCTCCCCGATAGACCGTATCGTCAAATTAGCTTCTTCGACTTCTTTACGCTCATAAAATTTTGACACTCCTATTTCTGCCCAAGCTAATGGTGTATGAATTTTCCTACCAAACAAAGCTTCAAACGATTCCATATTTATGCTAGCTTGATAGCTATTATTGTAGGCAAACTCTACCATATAGAGATGATCTTCACATCTCTTCCCGAAATCCAAGGTGCACATTCAGAGCATATCCTCCATCATTCTATTGGTCCTCTCAGTTTGGCCTTCCATTTGTGGATAAAAGGTCGTACTGAAGGTTAGCTTTGTCCCAAACAACTAATGGATTGGCCTCCAATCATTCGAAATGAAGCACCAAACTCGATCACTTACGATGTTATGGGGAACACCGTGCAATCGTATGATTTGCTCAACCTAAATCTTAGCCAAGAGTTCCACTGAATCGTCCCTCTTATTCGGAATGAAGTGAGCCACTTTAGTCAACCGGTCTACGATCACCCAAATCGATTCATTACCACGTTGAGATCTCGACAAACCATGCACTAAATCCTTTGAAATATCATCAAACTTCCATTCCAGAATCGATAGTGACTTGAGGAAACCTCAAGTCTTCTAGCATTCCGCTTTCACTAAGGCAAAAGTCTAACATTTAGCCATGTAATGTGCTATGTCGTTCTTTAAACCCGGTCACCAGAATAGCTTTTTCATGTCTTTGTACATCTTTGTGCACCCTAGGTGAATTGAGTATTTCGTAAAGTGAGCCTCATACATCAATTCTTCTCTTAGCTTACCCATACTTGGGACGCACAAACGACCATCTTTCTTCAAAAGGCCAGCATCCCAGGAGAATTGGCCATTTGACCCATCCACTGTATAGCGTTGCAAACTTTAGTCAAGTTTCGTTGCCCGCCGAACCTTGTCCACAATGTCATACTGTACCTCCGTCCAGTTCAAGCATGCATTTGCTGTGGAATTCTTAAAAACACAAGAAATCTCCATTGCTTACAACTCCTTGATCAGACGCTCATCATGCATCTGCAACCAATTTGCCCTTATCGGAGTCCTACGACTAAAGGCATCTGCGACAACGTTTCCCTTCCCAGGAGTGTAATGAATATCAAAGGTATAGTCCTCGAGGAACTCAATCCACCTTTGTTGTCGCATATTGAGATCCTTCAGATCCAATAGGTATAGTCCTCGAGGAACTCAATTTATGTACAAAACTCACCGTCGCCAACTCCAAGTCATGGACGGGTTAGTTTCGCTCATGAACTTTCAACTGTCGCGAACTATACGCTATCACTTTTCCAAATTAAAGAAGAACGCAGCCTAAGCCGCTCCCTAATGTATCACTATAAATCTCATAGTCATATGTACCACATGGCGACACCAAAACAGGCGTCGTGGTCAAACGACTCTTCAACTCTTCAAAAGCTTGTGCGCACTCTAGCATCCAAACGAACTTCTGATCCTACCTCGTTTTTGGGTACATTGCCCATAATGTTCCCTAAAATGGATTTGAAGAAGCATCACTAGCAACACTAAGAACATAGTTGTATTTGATGTTGTTTAATCTCATCATGTGTAGGATGTTCCATGGAACAAGTCTAGACAGCTTGTCTAAGTGATGTGATAGGTTGTCATAAGGCAGAAAGGTTGAAACTAAGAGAAGATGCTAGAAAGGCAGGATTTTGCCTAAGTCCACAGGCATTGAGTGAGGTAAACTCACTCAATGCCAAAGTTCAAAGAGCAATTGAAAATGCAGCCAAGTCCAAAGGCATTGAGTGGAGCAAGCTCACTCAACGCCAGAGGTAAGGAAGAATGTTGGCAAGCTAGAAATTTTGTTATGCCCACAGACATTGAGTTAAGGTCATTCACTCAATGCCATACATCTATTGGCTAAAATATGGCAAAGTAGTTTTGTATTGAGTGATGAAGACACACTCAACGCCATGCAATGAAAAACTGTGAGTTGAACTGAGTTTAGAGTTTATCGAGCTCAGTTTAGAGTTCATCGAGCTCAGATCACCTTTCATCGAGCTAAGTTCAGATCTTGAGTTCTGAGTTTTTCGAGCTCAGTTGAGATTTCGTCGAACTAAGTTCAAAGTTCGTTGAGATCAGTTCACTATTCATCGAACTCAGTTCAAAATAAGACAGTCTAAGCCATTGTTTTTAAACACAGAATTTGGGCTAAGGTAGAAAGCGTTGAGTGAGTAATGCTCACTCAATGCTCTCAACGCATAATATACTGCAGATGAAGAAACATGGTTAAGTCAAAAAGCGTAGAGTGGAGGTTGCTCACTCAACATTGTCAATGCCTAGTAGAGACAGAATTTTGTATATGTGTTTTGGCGTTTAGTGATGCTTGCTCACTTAATACCAAGCACCAGAAAGCAGGTAAAACAAGTTTGGCGTTGAGTGAAGCATAATCACTCAACGCCTAGAAACAGAATTATATTCTAAGTAGTGTGGCATTGAGTGAAGACTACTCACTCAACGCCAAGAGACAGTAAATATGTCTAAGTGTTTTGGCGTTGAGTGTTGCTTACTCACTCAACGCCTATGCTAATGTTATTTTATTTTTCACTAAGTCCACAGCTTATGATGTCAGCAAGTCAACAAGTCAACATATTTCAAAGTAGTGGCAGGATGGCTACAGTACGCGACAAATGTTGTCGTAGACCTATAGTACGACAGTTGGCGTTAAAGCAAAGTTGTTGTTGGTCATTAATGATGTGGGGCCCATTGCGCAAGAGTCGTTGGGGCAAAATCAAATAAAAGATAAAGGCCTCTATAGAGAAAGAGAGCTTTATGAGGAAAGAGAATCAAGGGAAGTTCTTCCTCTCCCCCATTATTGTGGAGCTGAAGAACAGGAAGCTCAAGTCTACAATACAGAGAGCAAGATAGCTGTTGGAATTAACATATTCAACAGCAAGATAGCTGGTGCCACTCTCACCTGCACCAGCAAGCTAGTTCAAAGTACTTTCTCTAAGCTTAAGGTAGCAGCTAAGGGTCGACCCTTGCTGCAGGCTCTTTACAGTTCCAATAACTCAAGCACATGAAGGACTTTGTCTGGAAGCTGTGAAGTGAAGAAATCTCAAAGAAGCAGAGATCTAAAAGACTTCTCAGGGGACCATTCTCTGGAGTAAGAGTTAGGGTTGAATCACCTCAGCCCAGGAAAGAGAGAAAGGAAGAATAGGTTTTTGCAAGTTGCTTCCAACACAAACATACTTATTATTGTGAAGAAGTTGAACTGAGATATTCTCAGCTCAAGTAGCATCTATAAGCTGCAGTTACTTCACACCTCCAGCAGGAAAAATCTCTATTATTATGAAGGAGAAGCTAGGACTGAGTATATCTCAGTTCAAGTATGGTAGAATCAGGAAATACTTTCCTGGAGTCAAAGTTGGGCTGAGTCTAACTCATTCAAGGTAGGATCCAAGTGTGGATCTGAGTGTAGGGCCTTTTGGCCTGAGGTAAGTGACATGCTTGTCACAGAGCTGTGGGTGTTTGGAAGGGCACTGAGGTATGTACATGTTGGGTAATGAGCTGTGGGAGTGTTGCAGCACTCTGAGAGTAGGGTCTTATGACTGAAGAGGTAGGGCTGAAAAGCCTGAGCTATTGGTCTTAGAGATATGGTTGAGGTAGGTGGCTTGAGGGTCACTAAGTGTAGGACCACTACAGAGCTCTGAGGTAGGATCCTTTGTGGATCTGAGGTAGGGTTGTCATCCCAGCTTGAGTGTAGGGCTTAAAAGCCTGAGGTAGGTGGTTTTCTAACCACTGAGTTGTAGGGCTTTGTGGCTGAGAAGTAAGTCTTGGAGGATACTTAGAGATCCTAAGGGATCTTAGGTGTAAGCTACTTATAGCAAGCTTTGGAGAAGTGCCTAATCCAACAAGATAGTTGGATAGGTGGGAGCGAAAGCGGATGTACGCAGTTGCGGAACCACTATAAATATATGTGTACTTTTCTGTTGTTGTTTTTTTTTCTTACTTGTAGGTGTTAAGAACAAGCTCTAGATCACTCTAAGCTGAAAGCAAAAAATAAAATAAGATATAATAAAGAAATCAAAAGATAGTCACTTAGGACTAAGAAACCTATTCACCCCCCCCCCTAGGTGATTTAGGGTTCGTTTGGCAGGACTTATTTTCCCCGTTCAAGCTTTAAAAAACGCAACCGCAGGCATTTATTACGTTTGGCAAATACTCGGTGTAAACCGCATCCGCTCAAAAATCAAAATTTCCGCCGTTTTTTCACCGTGATTTTCGATCGAGGTGGCGGTTTTATACGCGCTTTCAGCCCTAAAATAAAAAATCTTCTCAGTCGCAGCCGCACAACTCCTCTTCTCCGATTTCCGATCCCGCAGCTTCCCCTCGCAGCGGCACAACTCCTCATTCGCAGCCGCCTCTTCCCCGATTTTTCGATTCCGCAGGACCGCAGCCCTCCTTCTCCGGCGATAGGCCACCGCCGACCATTCTTCTCACGCAGCCCTCCTTCTCCGACAAGCTTTATCCTCCACTACAGGTACAGATCGCGCCTCTCCTCCGGTAACATCTCCCCCCTTCTTCTACCTTCTGTTTATTCCTTTATGGTTGCAGATCGGCGAGCTCAAGGGCGCACGGGGTTCAGGAAATCTGGTTGCAGATCGGCGAGCTTGGTTGGGAGAAGATTCAAGCCATTTTGCCTTTGACTTTGTGCAACCTCTCTGAACGACTCAATCTTCCCGGTAAGATTTTAGTTCACTTCCCCAATCAGATTGAACAGCTTTTTTGGTTTTTTGGAATTAAACTTGAACCATGGTTAACCTATTGTTTGGAAATAGCTAGAGTCTCAGATTAATTTTTAAGCAAGAAAATCTAAGTAAAATAAGGGCATGCATCAGTAATGGATATATAATATCTGAATCGCCGGAGGAGACAGGAGCGAGGCCCCGCAGGTAAACAAAAACAAGAGCAAATGATTCATTATAAACTGTAAGTGAAGTAGCAGCTGGTAGTCCATGGGATTTTCCAAGAGAGGAAGCATTACAGAGCTCAAACTTGTTATTAACAATATCCTCACTGGGGAACAGTGGATTGAGAGGTAGAGGGATTATTGCATTTGATGGACACTTAGAGCAGAATCAGACAATAGATGTGAGTTGTTGAAAGCATAAAAACCATCAGTCCCAAGACATTTTCAAGCAAAATGGAGTGATTATCCTAACCTTTGACATAACAATGAGAAGAATGAACTAAAAGAAAACATGATTTTCTTTAGCAAATTTACTAACAGTAACAAGTTTTTTAGTCATTGTAGGGGCACACTGTAGATTATGTAGAATTAGAGTAGTATTAGGAGAGACAGGTGGCTTAAATTTAGTAGAACCTATAGATTTGTTAAGCATCACATGAAATAGTTTTTTGGAGTAATTACCAAATCTTTCCCTGGAAGTTGGCATAATTACAAAAAACCTCCCTTGTAAGTTTACATTTCATAACATCCATGCACAAAAATACCTCTTTGGAGTAATTTGGCGGGATAGGCCTCTGGCGCACCTGCGAGAAACTTACAAGGGAGGTTTTTTGTAATTTCAAAAGTTCAGTTCTAGCCAGGTTTGGCTTAATTTAAGTTCAGTTCTAGCCAGGTTTGGCTAATCGAATCTAACATGGTTCGGTTTTGAGCAAATTTCAATGTTCAAGTCAAATTGTGAGTCGAGTTAAATCACATGTTCAATTATACAAAGGACTATATATCCCTATTGGAAAGAGTAAAACTGAAGCTTTGCTTTTTGTATGTAATTTTCCTTTCTCTTCATGAATTGCAAGGCATGTCATCATCTTTCATATGCATCGACTATGGCTTTCTTCTTCATTTGTACTTGAAATTCTTCAATAACTATATATATATATACAAAAGGGACATGGAGAGTCTCCCGCAAAATAGATGACTGACTTTCCCGGTAAGATTTCTTCAAATTGTCTTTCATGTAGATGGTGCTCTTTTTGGTGCAATGTTATGTAGATTGTGCTTTTTATGGTTCAATGTTATGTAGATGTGCTCTTTTTGGTTCAATATTATGTAGATAGTGTTCTTCTTGGTTCAATGTTATGCCGTTACTAGTCTTTGTGGTTCATAAATTTATGTAGATAATACTCTGTTTGGTTGATGTTATGTAGACACTACTCTTTTTGCTCCAATGTTATGTAGACAGTACTCTCTTTACTTACATGTTATGTAGACAGTACTCTTTTTGCTCCAATGTTACGTAGACCGTACTCTTTTTGCTCTAATGTTATGTAGATAACATACATGCTTACGTAGACAGTACTATTTTTTCTCCAATGTTATGTAGATAGCATACATGCTTACGTAGATAGTACTCTTTGTGTTACTTTTTTTAGATGTCTAATCGAAGAGAAAGAGGAATATCAGCTTCATGGGAATCAGCAGATGTTTTACTATTTTGCGATATATGTATTAAAGAAATAGAGCTAGGTAATCGCCCGACTACTCACTTCAGCAAACAAGGTTGGAACAACATAATTTTGCATTTTCAAGAGCGTTCGGGGAAACAATTTGATCGAACTCAACTAAAAAACAAATGGGATCAACTGAAGAAGGAGTGGAAGTTGTGGAGAGAACTTAAACGTGGCGAAACTGGGCTTGGTTGGAATCCTGTAAAAAAAACTATTGATGACTCAGACGAGTGGTGGGACGAGAAAATAAAGGTTGTTATAATATATCACATTTTTAAATTCTTAAATAATGAGATATTTTACAATTTTTATTTTTATTATAATATATTCTTATTTTTCAGGCCAACCAAAATGTCAAAAAATTTCGCTATTCTGGAATACCTCCTGACATGGATGCAAAATTAGAAAAAATGTTCAGTCAAGTGGTGGCCACTGGGGATAATGCATTCATGCCAAGCTCGACGACCATTCCATTTGAATTGGATGAAGAGCAAGTAAATTCAGATGAAGAGGATAATATTGTGGCGAACTCACGAACTCAAACAAGTATGAATGTTGACACTGGCGGTAGTGAGCATGCGAGTAAATTCTTAGGATCATCTTCTAAAAAAACTTCACGCAAGCGTAAAGGTAGTGGTGAAGGTACCAAACAACTATTACTTTCACACATTAATGATTTAGTTGCATCTAGACAAGCAGTTCCACCTCCGCCAATATCGGTGACAATCAAAGAAGCTGTTGAGGAGATCTGTAGAATTCCTGATATATACGATGACCCCGACTTCTTTGACTTTGCAATGGAATTCATTCGCATCAAATCCGGAAGAGAGGCGTTCATGTTTTGCCCAGCTGATAGAAAAGTTGAGTATCTTAAGAGACGCTACATGAAGAGTTTAGAATGATTAATTCATGTTGATGGGATCCACTTTAGCTTTATGTTTATGCTTCCACTTATCTTTAGAGAAGCTACAAGAAAACTATGCATGTTTCCTTTTAAAAACACTTCTTGCTTTAGTTTATTGTTAGTTTGAGATATTAATCTTTTCATTTTGTATGTGTGTCATGTCAGATAGTTATTTTGTTTATTATATATTGTATGTGCTCTTTCAATTTAATTCTATGTCATTTATCACTCTCTTCCTGTAATAATTATTCTTATGTTATTATTTCATCAGCACAAATATGAGTGAGGACAGTGAATCTTATTCCACTGATAAGTCAGATGAATCATCACATAGCTCAGTTGAATACACTCAGTGTATTCAAGATTATAACGATGACATTGAAACTGTTTGTATTGTCCATGATTTCTTTGTTCTTTATGGTAAGATCCCACGTATGACATCCACTCAAACAGGTGATAAATGGTTTGGAGAGTTATTTGCTGGTCATCCTATTAGGTTTCACGATACATTTAGGATGTCACAACGAATTTTTATCGACCTACTACAAACTCTTGTTCAAAATCATGAATTAGCAGGATCTCGAAGAACTTGTGCACGAGAAGTTCTTGCTATTACATTATTTATTTTATCACAAAATGAGACAATGCGTGCAGCAAGTGAGCGTTTCCAGCATTCAACTGAAACTATATGCAGATATTTTTTTATTGGTATCAAAAGTCTCGTTCGACTCTCAAAGGAGATTATAAAGCCTATTGATATGCAATTTAGGGATGCCCAATCACATATAAGGAGAGATGAACGTTATATGCCATATTTTAAGGATTGTATTGGGGCTATTGATGGAACACATGTAGATGCACGTGTACCAGTTGAAGATCAGGTTGCATATATTGGGCGTCATGGCACAACCACTCAAAATGTTATGGCAGTCTGCGACTTCAACATGTGTTTCACATTTGTTGTGGCTGGGTGGGAGGGTTCTGCCCATGATAGTCGAATTTTTAATCGAGCAATAACAGATCGCAACAGCAATTTTCCACACCCACCACCGGGTATGCTCAATTTTAATTTTTTTTTAATTAGTTGCTTTTTAAATCTATATAAAACTAATGTTTGATAATCTTATAGGTAAATATTACTTAGTAGATGCTGGATATCCAATGCAAAGAGGATATTTAAAACCTTATCCAGATACTAGGTACCATTTACAAGATTTCAGACGGGGTTCTCGTCCAATCCAAGGTAATCATGAGATTTTCAATCAAGTTCACTCGTCGCTTCGCAGTGTAATAGAAAGGACGTTTGGCGTGTGGAAAAAGAAATGGGCCATCCTGAGAGATATGCCAAATTACTCTTTCAAAAGAAAAACTTTGATTGTTGTGGCTACTATGGCGTTACATAACTACATTCGCAGACATCCATCACGTACTGATCTTGATTTTGATGTATGTGATGGGGATGATAGTTATGTATATCCAGAAGCGCATGCTCTTACTACAAGAAGGAATCGGAACAATATCATCGCAATATCTAACATAGATCCTGAGATGGTTGAAGGAGTTGGTGCTGATGAAATGACAAGGTTAAGAAATCGTATTGCGAATCAATTACAAAACGCTCGTAGGTATGACATGTTTGATATTTGCATATTTTTGGTGTTTTTAATTACATCTAACAAATCGTATACTTTTTAGTTTCAGATGACGCAATGTAAAGTCTTGGCGGCTTGCATATCCAAGGCCTTTGAAATCATATACTATTCGAAAGTAACAATCTAGTCCGATTCAGCAACAATCTGGTTCGCGATTGAGTGCAAAAGTTCAGCCAGAGGAGACACTTTGGAGCATTTCTTCAAGAGTTCATGGCAATGGGCACAAATGGAATGAGGTTCCCACATCAAAACCTCATATAAGGAACCCTAGTTTTTTGTTTTTCAGATGAAACTGTTAGGTATCTAACATAGATTGGTTCATTTCCGGGAAAAAATACTTTGTTCTTCTTATGAATCGTTTGTCATATTTCTGAGGTTATTCCTAATATAATAATGACATAAATTGCTCTTCTATGAGCCATATAGATCCTATATAATAATGACATAAAGTGCTCAAGAATGGTTATTTTTTTTCTGGTGACAGTCATAATCGCGGTAATGCTAAACATATATTTTTTGACGGTGGCGTTTTTGTCCAAACTCACCCGAGTAAAAACACTGTGTCATATATTTTAGTGTTTGTATATTCTTTTGAAATTACAAAATCCCTCCTTTGAATTTGCATTTCATAGCATACATGCGCTAGAAGATTGCGTCAACAGGTTTTTTCCTAATACAAAATCCCTCTCGGCCTGCATATCCAAGGCATGTTCCATCCTAGATGCAGTCGTAGATCTCAATTCAACTTGTTCCAATCGCCGGAGCTACGAGGCGGAAAAATCTAGCTTTATGTTTATGGGTTGGTGGGAATGCATTCTCACTTCCTGTTTATGCTGCAACCTTTTGAGCTGGGAAGATGTTGAAGCTGGAAATTTTCACCTGCTTCTGAATATTTGGCATTATGCACCCTGAGAATACATTTTGATTTTCACTTTTGCTTGATTTATGGAAAGATGATGTTATTGATTTTATATCTTGCATAAGTGAATATCAGATTGCAGATATTTTGATAAAGTCCCTAAACCACGCTGCTTCTACAAAACTATGAATCATATTTGCAATTTGCTCTTCAATATGTCATCTAACAAAGGGTGTTTGTTGTAGGTTGTCAAAGCCTGATTTCTGCAGACATCAGATTTTTTTTTTTTGGGTGGGGTGGGGGGGGGGCTGTTAATCAAAGTATTATCAAAATTAGTAACTTTAATCAAGTCAATTGTTGCATCGAATTATGAATTATACAGTTTGTGCATATCTTTAGGTGTAGTTATAATATGATTAGATGACGAGTTAGTGGTCTCATTCTAAATCTAATAATCTGTATTTGTTCTTTGGCGCATTGAATGAAGGACATATAAGTGTTTGGGGTTATTGGCAAGATGCACCCTCGAATTGCAGGGTTTTGACAAAATGCATCTCAAATTGTTAAACATTGCAAAATACATCCTCGGATTAGAAAAGACCGGCAAAATGCACCCCCAACAGTGTGCAAAGTGCCATCCTTTTTCTAACGGGGGTGCATTTTGTAATATTTAACAATTTGAGGTCCACTTTGCAAAACCCTACATTTGAAGGGTGTATCTTGCCAATTGCCCTATAAGTTTGTGTAATGCTGAAACTGTGTTCCCTGTATCTCAATTTTCATCCACTGCTGCAAATCTATTAATCGGGACTAGAACACAACGATATTAAAAGTTAAAATACCCAATAAGACCGCATCCAGATCCGAGCTCGACGACTTTCTTTCCCTTCAGGAGAAGCCGCTTAGAATCGACGGCGTGCTCAATGAACTTGGCGAGTACGACGCCGCTGTCCCACATCACCGCGCCAGTCACCTATTTTGTAAGTAACTCAATTGTTTGCCCTACTTGATCCCTAAAGTTCCCCGTGTTGGTCGAGGTCTGTGACTTTGATAAGAAATGATGCTGCAGGGAGAGAGGTTATGTTATGTCATGTTTGAGTTTTTATATAATTGTTGTTATTGCTGAAGGACAATTTGGTCTTTTCAGTTCCCTGCAAGAACTAGATGTTTGGTACATTTTCGTGTTCTTTTTCCCATGTTCTCGCAAACATCATCCGTTTGAAATATGGCCAGGTATCACTGTTTCAGTAATTGTGTGACATTGAGCTTACATAGCTGATACTATGATTATGTTCTATCATTTGCATATATTTAATTATAAGTATAGTGTTCTATTCCTGAAATCAATTTTTCCGGTGTTGATTATTTCTTTTCAGTTCAAGGTGAAACCAGAGTTGCTTTATGCTGAAGGATTGTTCGGTGACTGCTTCAGAGGACTTCCTTATTGATGTTGAACTTCATTTTGAGATTGAAATATTGGATTTCTTTAAAGCCAGGGTAAGATTGTTTTCTTCACATGTTAAGTTATCCTATATGTGTTACTTCAAGCACCTAGAAGTAGGACTTTTTTTGGGCCGAGAGCTTTTTCTCATAAAGAGCTCTTCAACATGACTGGTCCTTAGACATGCATGAGTACTACTTATGAGCAGCAGCAGAGCAATAAACAGCTATGGCTTGATAATTGATGAACATGAAAAGAAAATGGTACTGTATTTATGATATTATTATTATTTATTGAGAGGAAAAAGAAATGAGCTTTAAACTATAATGATTACTTGTTCCATGCTTCTTTTTGTACTTTATTATAGTTGTGTTCTTCTTGTTCAAATGGTAGAAAGTTGGTTCCTCTTTTTATATTTTCTACCCATCACTCATTTTGTGGTGAAGGCAGGCTTAGGCGCCTTGACATCATCAACATGCTCAGCTAGTATCCCCCGACCCTAAATTAGACCGCAACCTATCATTTGTTATAAGTTTAGTTAAGGACTAATATGTACATATGTGCACATGTATTTGTTCTTGTACAATATGTACATATGTAGCAAGTAAGTTCAGGAATTATACCAATATATGCACCCATAACTTGTATCAGGATGTATACACCTATTGTATTAAACTCATTCTTCTAACGTGCAAAGTTTCGTTCCTCAATTCATTCCTGTTCTTTTCTTGCAGGTTGGTACAGAGGGCACACAATTGTTGATGTGGAAGTTCAGCCTCATCATCTTGGAAAGGGGCCGACCATCTCTATGCCGATCCAGCGGTCAAGCGTAGTAACAATTGGTTTTGTTTCTCCTTTTTTGTTGTACGTCATGTTTTTGAGGGAGGCTTTGAGGCTTTTTTTTAACTATTATGATTTGATCATGCAAAAATTATTATATGTTTATAAGGTGAGAGGCTTTAGAATAAATGTGACACCTATTAGATTTTGAAATATATGTTATCAAGTTTTTATTTTGATGTACATTTATAAATTTTGCATTGTCATTTATGAGATTTTAGTTTTGGTGTGCATTTATCAAGTTTTTATTTGGTGTACATTTATAAATTTTGCATTTTCATTTACCAAGTTTTTATTTTGGTATGCATTTATCAAATTTTTATTTGGTGTACATTTATAAATTGTGCATTTTCATTTACCTATTTTTTGTTTTGGTGTGCATTTATCAAATTTTTATTTTCATGTGCCAAATTGATAAAAATATTTCTTCATTTATGATCCCATAAAATAAAAAACTTCCAAACAAAATTCAGTTCAAAAACCACCGTTCATGACCTCAAAAAACATAAATCATCCAAACAAAACTCCATTCATAAAATGTGGATGATGACCGCTCCATTCACAAACCGCGGTTCATGACCACGGCGTTCATGACCGCCACCACTGCGCCAAACGGAGCCATAGTTATTCTTCAAATAAGGACTTTCAAGTGGTATCAAAGGGAGGTTAATCAAAAAGGATCTAACAATCTGAGTAGACCTCAAGGATAACAAAAATGTTTGCATTGGTTGGTTAAAAAGAGATCCATATGGAGCGGAGCTCAATGAAGTTTCAAGTCTGCAGTGATAGTAAGAGCAAGGACAACATTGGACTATTGGTAGCTCTTATAGATGATAATGTCTATACATATTAGAGGATGGAGATCAGGGCACCTCTATCACACTCAGATAGTGACTTAGAGGTGGATGAAGCTGAGGAAGGTGAATGCAGATGTTATGGGTTGATTGTTACACTAGAAGAAGAATAATTTAGTCAGGATCAGCCTGGTCCAGATCAGGTACAATCCCTATTTAGTTCTTCTTATTGCTCAGGTTATGAGTCCAACTCTAACTCTGATGCTTCCTCATCAAGTGATGATGAGAGTCCTTTATCAGAAGATGATATCAATCAATTGATTGAGGATCATGTTGTTCTTTTGAAAGCTTTCAAGAAAAGCAGGTTGCTTGTTATGAAGCAAGCAGAGGAAATTGCCTCCCTACAACTGACTACATCCCAGCAAGATGAGACTTCATCTTTGCTTTATCTGAAGATGAGGGAAGTTGGTCATCTGAAGACCATGGTAGATAACCTTGTTGAGTCCATTAAATATAAGGACTCTATTATCAAGGTTCTTTAAGAGAAACTTAAAATGGAGAAGAGGATTGTGTCCAATTTCTCTAAGATATATGCTATCAAGAGAAAATCTGAATTTGAGTGGATTTCTAAGGTTATCCAATCACAGAGGAAAGCCCAAGCTCCTGTCAGGCCTCAGTCTACCTTTCAAAAGGTAATTCTCCCATCCAACAGGTATGACCAAGACTGTAAGTATGGTCACTGGAGAGGTGGGAATCTTACATGTAAGACTACAAAAGTACCTTATAAGGGAAGAAGAGAGGTCATGGGATTGAGTGCTTAGAAGGCTCCTTATGTGGAAGTTCAAAGGGCCCAACCTCGACCTTCTGTATTTGGTGCCCCAGCCACTATAGTCAAGGATGTGGCAATGTCCTATTCTAATGTTCTTCCAGCAATAACTTAAAACAAAGGTAAGTTAGTCATTAAGGCTACCTTGGCTATCCTTGAATCAATGAAGAACATGCCATATGCAAAGAAGGTTGTTGTTAATGATGTTTAGAGTAAGCCAAGTTCATCTACTAGAAGACTAGTCTTTTGTCAAGCTCTTGCTGATCAATACAAGAAGAAGGCCACAATTCTCTCCACTGCACAAGCTGCCAGAAATGGCTTGCACACTTCAAAGTTTGTTTAGAAAAGGAGATACAACATCCATGAATGTTGGTGTTATGGCAAAGTGGTCCACTTTGCCATAGAATGTTGGCACAACCCCAGTGTGCCAAAGGAAAGTTTGTGTCTTCCTGACATGACTCTAGTAGGTAAACATATGCATTCTTATGCTAACAGGAACCGAGGACCTAATAGATATTGGGCTCCTAAGGTAAGGTAATTCTATTTTGCAGGTTATTTTAAGTGTCCATCCCCCATGTGGCACTTGGACAGAAGATGTTCCAGAACTTGGACTGGAATAAGAAAGTCATCTTATGGTTCTTACCCCAAGGATAAGAATGTTGTTTGCATTCCTAAAGAAGGATAAATTGCACAAGTATTGGGCTAAGGTCAGCTGGATCCAGCTAGCAGGAATGTTTGGTCGGACAAAGTATTGCTGCCACACCAATAAATCTGGAAAGGACAAGTAGGTTGTACTCATCTTTGAGGAAAGCACAAGTAGCTCCTCTATGAGCAGCAAGGAAGAGGCACACTGTGCTTAGCTAAAAAGGTTCTCAAGTGGTATCATCAGCTGTTATACTCTTCAGAGGAAACTTGAAGGGAAATATATGCTCAGGATTCAATATCATCTGAACCTGCAGCAAGGTATGTCCAAGTCAATGGGATTTATGGATAGGCTTTGTGCCAATTCCAAAGGGAAGACTTTCAAGCTAGATGTTCGTATTTTGGGAACATGTTAAGTGAGGATTGCTAGACAAGCTTGAACCTTGCCTAGATTACCTCCAGCACTGAAAAGATCAGCACTACAGCTGAAGTTCAACAATGTATTTATAGACAATGCTAAGGATGAGAGGGAGACCATCCAGATAATTACAACTGTTGTTAATGGGCAAGTTCACAAGAAAAGCTAGATTGCTCCAGCTTGTGTTAATTCAAGTCAGCTCATTCCTATTGTAATTGCAGTATAAAGAAAGACTTGGTATCAAAATGAAAGGATGGTTCATGGAAAGATCATTCAAGGTTCAAGTGATCCTAAAGTCCAGTAGCTGCAGGAGAAAAATTTATCCACATGAGAAGAGAAAGTTGGTTGTTGCACCAATGGTATCATCTGAAATCAGCTAGGTGGAGAAGAGAATCACAACAGACCAGCTCCTCCCTGACTATTCAAAAACCAAGAATGCAATGATCAAGGGGGAGTAGGCTATCTTTATTGCAAATGGAATCTGAACTACATTGGTACTAGAACATCATACAAACAACATTCTTCCTATTCAAGAAGGACTGTGTGGTATCCAATGTTATGATAAAGAGGGCAGATCAATATGATGATCAAGATAGTACTAAGTGGTCTGACCACTATTGTGCTACAGATCAGAAAGCTGAAGCCAAAGGCAAGCATGGTGATAAAGAAAAGGAGAAGATCTTGCTCAGCAAGAAGAGACTGTGCATGGTGCAAGGGAGTAATTGTGCACAATTGCTGTAAATCTAGCATCAGCTCCATGGCACCAGAACGATAACCTCCAAATAAGTAGAATTTTTTTTATTGATATTCTACTAGTGTAATCTAAGTTTCTATGAATCTTGTCTGTCATAGCAGAACTACGTATATGTAGATTAAGTATAAATATGTTTTGGAGCATAAGGAAGAACTAAATCCTGAGTTTGTCTTCACTGACAAGTGGCTGACATGTTTATCATGCCACTAGATGAAGTCAAGTTCAACACTCTCTAGGTTGAGATTGGGTATGTTGAACTTGGTAGATCTTCAGTTGCACCCTGTTATGCTTGTGTTGCAGGATCCACTTCTCTTATCGGTAGAAAAGACCATTAAGTGGTTTCAAGACTAAGATGGTCTCAAGTGTCCAGTAGAGGGAATGACAGGGATGCTCCCATTAGGGGGAGCATGTACAACACTTGCTGGAACAGGATCAACCTCCTATTGAGAAGGAGCAAGCAGCAACTACTGTAGATCAGAGATCTTCAATGCTGACCAGTTTGTCCTAAGGACAATGCACAGACTAAGGGGGAGATCATGAGAAGAGAGACGGCTACCAGTCAGCTTAAGTGGATCCATGGTTCACTCAAGTGCCAAGGGGCTTCAGTGATATGGTGTATAATTGATATCACAATAAGTGGATGCTTATTCTATAGAAACAACATCAGTAAGTGGAACTATGTGGTAGCAAGTTCAAGTGATGTAGTCTTGTGCTGTTTTAATGTATCAACACAAAAGGTATGACTCTTAATCTAGTATATTGATCACTAGGATAATTTCCTTAGTGTTATCAACGTAGGACTTTGACTAGGATCAAGATATAATCTCTCCCATGATCCTTTCTCCTCCCTCAATAGATATACCTATTGAAGAAGACAGAAAGGGGGAGATGTGTGGCAATACATAAGGGGGAGATATAGAAGCAATACTTGACATGACTAGGTCATGTTGAGTCGGTTCATATTACTGGAAAAGATTCTAGTAGTATGAAAAATGCAATGATTGATTACATATTGAGCCATGATTGTGTCAGTGCATATTTTGAGGTAAGTGCTTCTAGTGGTGCTCTATTTAAATATAAAGTGGTAAAAAGGAGAGTGCATATTACATGAGCAATTTCTCAAGTAGTATGAGGATGTATTGACTTAACTTATTGAGTTAATACAATTAATTGGAGCACATTGAATTAATATAGCATAAGCTAGCAGTTGTAGCAGATTATAATCTGTAGTTGCATGGATTTATTCTCCCTATTATATTAATACCTCTTAGTATTGTTGGGTGTTCTGCCTTCTTTAAATTGGTAGAGATTGTTGGGTCCATTTCCTACAATGTTCCCTAATGTGGATTTGAAGAGGCATAACCAGCAACATTAAGAACATAGTTGTATTTGATGATGTTTAAGCTCATCATGTGCAGGATATTCCATGGAATAAGTCTAGACAGATTGTCTAAGTGATGTGACAGGTTTTAATAAGGCAGAAAGGTGGACACAAAGAGAAGATGCTATAAAGGCAGGATTTTGCCTTAAGTCCACAGGCATTGAGTGAGGTAAACTCACTCAACGCCAAAAGTCAGGAGCAATTAAAAATGCATCCAAGTCCACAAGAGTTGAGTGGAGCAAGCTCACTCAACGCCAGAGGTAAGGAAGAATGTTGGCAAGCTAGAAATATGGCTGTTGAAACAAAAACATGGTCTCTCGTGGAGTTCGGGGTCCCAAAAGAGGGCTGACCTCACACCTATTAAACTCGGGGGAACGTCATGGACCAAAGACTTGGGAAACTAGGAACAGACCCTCGGCTCTAGCGTGGACATCCCACCACACAGCTAGAAGGTCACAAGAGCACTTCCCCTCCCTCACTAATGGCTGAGCCGGGTACCTTGGAGAGCTCTATCAACTTAACCAAGAAGAAGAAATCAAGGGAGGAGGAAGCCAAAAACTCATGCCTCCAAAGGTACCCAAGGGGGTCTATTTATAGTTATTCCAAGCATGGGGCCAAAATTTCCAAAATACCATACGACCAATTGGCCTTGAGCTAATAGGAAACCTCCATGTCGGGGGGTAACGAGGTAACTCCACCCCAAGGGCACAATGGTAAGAGAATGGCCAAAAGAATACTCGAGCAAGCCTGTAGCCTAGGGGCGAGCTAGCGGCTTGGAGAGCTCGGCAGCCTGGTGAGCTCGGCGGCCAGGTGAGCTCGGTGGCCTGGTAAGCTCGGCGGCCTGGAGAGCTCGGTGGCCTGGGGAACTCGGTGGATTGGGGAACTCGGCAGCCTGGTGAGCTCGACGGCTTAGGGAGCTCGGTGGCATGGTGAGCTCGGCAGCCTAGGGAGCTCGGCGGCCTAGAGAGCTCGGTGACCTAGTAAGCTCAGCGGCCTGGGGAGCTCGGCGGCCTGGGGAGCTCGGCAGCCTGGGGACTTCGGCAGCCTGGGGACCTTGGTGGCCTGGTGAGCCCGGCGGCCTTGTGACCTCGGCGGCCTGGGGAGCTCGGCGGCCTAGTGTGCTCGGCGGCCTGGTCATCTCGGCGGCCTAGGGAGCTCGGCGGCCTGGGGAGCTCGCCATCCTGGGGAGCTCGGCGGCCTAGGGTGCTCGGCGGCATGGGGAGCTTGGCGGCCTGGGGAGCTCGGCAGACTTGGGAGCTCGGCGGCTAGGTTAGCTCGGCAGCCTTGGGAACTCGGTGGCCTGGGGAGCTCGACGGCCTCGTGAGCTCGGCGGTCTAGGGAGCTCGGCAGCCTGGGGAGCTCGGCGGTCTGGGGAGCTCGGCGGCCTGGTGAGCTCGGTGGCCTGGGGAGATCGGCGTCCTGGAGAGCTCGGCGGCCTGGGGAGCTCAGCATCCTGCGATGATCGGCGGCCTGGTGAGCTCGGCAGCCTAGGGAGCTCAATGGCATAGGGAGCTCGGCAGCCTGGGGTGCTCGGCGGCCTGGGGAGCTCGACAGCCTGGTGAGCTCGGCGGCCTGGTAACCCCCCGAGGGGGCCAGGGGGATAAAAATATTTCACCCCCTACTAGTATAAAACACTGATTGACACTAAATTGGCCTCCAAGAGTGCAAAGTCCTCAAAAAAGCTTAAAACTACACAGCAAGCCTTGCATCTGCCGAGGGACCCCCCACTCCACGAATACGGGGTTGTACACAATCCCCGATCTTTTCGAGGTAAGCATAAGCTCATAAAGAAACCTCCAACCAAACGTATTCGCTGAGTGCATCCTTTTCTCGCGGTTTTGAAACAAACACAAGGCTTCTCCAAGGGGCCAACCTGCCATGCCAACTAGTGGGAGCCTTGTTAGCAGAATCATCCCGGAGATGAAAGGAGTTAGCCTCCATGAGATATCAACCTGACCTACCATCTAGTGGGAGTCTGGTCAGTGGAATCATCTCCGAGCTGAAAGGACTTAGCCTCCACGAGAGATCAACCTGCCCTGCAAGCTAGTGAGAGCCTGATAGTGGAACCATCTCGGAGTTAAAAGGACTTAGCCTCCATGAGAGATAAACCTGCCCTGCCAGCTAGTGAGAGCCTAGTCAGCAGAATCATCCCGGAGTTGAAAGTACTTAGCCTCCACGAGAGATCAACCTGCCCTTCCAGCTAGTGAGAGCCTGACAGCGGAATCATCCCGAAACAAAAAGGACTTAGCCTACACGAGAGATCAACCTCCCCTGTCAGCTAGTGAGTGCCTGACAGCGGAATCAACCCAGAGAAAAAAGTACTTAGCCTCCACGAGAGATCAACTTGCCCTGCGAGCTAGTGGGAGCCTGGTCAGCGGAATCATTCCGGAGCTGAAAGGACTTAGCCTCCACTAGTGATCAACCTGCCCTGCTAGCTAGTGAGAGCCTGGTCAGCGGAATCATCCTGAAGCTGAAAGGACTTAGCCTCCACGAGAGATCAACCTGCCCTGCAAGCTAGTGAGAGCCTGACAGCGGAATCATCCCAGAGCAAAAAGGACTTAGCTTCCACGAGAGATCAACCTGCCCTGCCAGCTAGTGGGAGATTGGTCAGCAGAATCATCCCGGAGCAAAAAGGACTTAGCCTCAATGAGAGATCAAACTGCCCAGCCAGCTAGTGAGAGCCTGGTCAGCGGAATCTTCCCAGAGCAAAAAGGACTTAGCCTCTATGAGAGATTAACCTACCCTGCCAGCTAGTGAGAGTCTGGTCAGCGGAATCATCCCAGAGCTGAAAGGACTTAGCCTCCACGAGAGATTAACCTGCCCTGCCAGCTACTGAGAGCCTGACAGCGGAATCATCTCGGAGAAAAAAGTACTTAGCCTCCATGAGAGATCAACCTGCCCTGCCAGCTAGTGAGATCCTTACTGCAGAATCATACCGGAGCAAAAATAACTTGGCCTCCACAAGATATCAACCCTCCCTGCCAGCTAGTGAGAGCCTGACAGCGGAATCATCCCGGAGCAAAAAGGACTTAGCCTATACGAGAGATCAACCTGCCCTACCAGCTAGTGGGAGCCTGGTCAGCGGAATCATCCCGGAGTTGAAAGGACTTATCCTACAAGAGAGATCAACCTGCCCTGCCAGCTAGTGAGATCCTGGTCTGGGGAATCATCCCAGAGCTGGAAGGACTTAGCCTCCACGAGAAATCAACATGCCCTGCCAGCTAGTGAGAGCCTGACAGCAGAATCATCCCGGAGCAAAAAAGACTTCGCCTCCATGCGAGATCAACCGGCCCTATCAGCTAGTGAAAGCCTAACAGAGGAATCATCCCGGACCAAAAAGGACTTAGCTCCACAAGAGATCAACCTGCCCTGCCAGCTAGTGGGAGCCGGTTAGCGGAATCATCCCGGAACTAAAAGGACTTACCCTCCATGAGAGATAGACCTGCCCAGCCAGCTAAAGAGATCCTGGTCAGCAGAATCAACCCGGATAAAAAAGGACTTAGCCTCCACGAAAGATCAACCTGCCCTGCCAGCTAGTGGGAGCCTGGTTAGCGGAATCATCTCGGAGCAGAAAGGACTTAGCCTCCACAAGAGATCAACCTACTATGCCAGCTAGTGAGAGCCTGGTCAGTGGAATAATCCTGGATCAAAAAGGACTTAGCCTCCCCGAGAGATGAACCAGCCATGCCAGCTAGTGGGAGCCTGGTGAGCGGAATCATCCCGGAGCTAAAAGTATTTAGCCTCCACAAGAGATAAACCTGCCCTGCCAGCTAGTGAGAGCCTGACAGTAGAATCTTCCCGGAGCAAAAAGTACTTTGCGTTCACGATAGATCAACCTACCCTGCCAGCTAGTGAGAACCTGACAGCAGAATCATCCCGAAGCAAAAAGGACTTAGTCCCCACGAGAGATCGACCTGCCCTGCCAGCAACTGAGAGCCTGACAACGGAATCATCCCGGAGAAAAAAGGACTTAACCTCCATGAGAGATCAACCTTCCCAGCAATCTAGTGGGAGCCTTTTCAGCAGAATCATCCCGGAGCAAAAAGGACTTAACCTCCATGAGAGATCAACCTGCCCTGCCATCTAGTGGGAGCCTTTTCAGCGGAATCATCCCGGAGCAAAAAAGGACATAGCCTCCACGAGAGATCAACCTGCCCTGCCCGCTAGTGGGAGCCTTGTCAGCAGAATCATCTCGGAGCTAATAGGACTTAGCTTCCACGAGAGTTCAACCTGCCCTTCCAGCAAGTGAGAGCTTGGCAGCGGAGTCATCTCGGAGCTAAAAGAACTGAGCATGTTACCTGAATACTACTAGAATTCAACATCCTCCAATGAATAAAAAGAGTTAGGTTACATGACCCCCCCCCCCCGACTCTATTGGTCTGGTGATGGACTCATTACAACATAAGAAAAGGATACATGACTCTGTCGAGGCGAGGATTCTTTAGGGGGTCCAGGCATGATGGTCATTCTCTAACTCCATTTCACTAGACAACTCCATCCCGCTCATGCTCTCCATGATCTTCTCCATCCCCTCCGCCTTGGCCAACCAAGAGATGGTGTTGACAGCCGTGACGTAATACTGCCTCGCCATCCTTGAGTCTCTCTTGATCCTGACATGGATCCCTTCTGAGCTGAACTTGAGGCACTAGTTAAGGGAATACGACACACAACAGAAGGCACATAAGAGGGGCCTCCCGAAGATGGCATTGTAACTGCTTGGGGCGTCAACAATGACGAACCTGCAGTTTCTTGAGGTCCCCCCTAACTTCACCTGGAGTCCGACTCTGCCTTTGACTTCCTTCCTCTCCCCTGAAAATCCAAACAGGGGTCCGTCCGAGGCTAGCACTCTCCTTGGCTCTACCTTCATCCCATCAAATTCTTTCATGAAAATGATGTTGATAGAGCTTCTGCTATCAACCAAGATTCGGGAGATGGTAAAGCCTTTGATGGCGGCCTGGATGACTAGGGCATTGTAGAATTGATCCTCATTCTCTGGCATGTCCTTTGACGAGAAGGTGATCTTTTCTTTCAGGGGAGGGGTCTGGGATGTCAAGGAAACGCTCCGTCGGTACATCACATGGAGACTTGCCTTCGGAGAAGCTTCGATCCCCCCCTGTGGATCACTGTTATTCCTCCTCGGTGTCCTACGTCAACCCGGTCCTCGTATACTTCATCTCCTCCCCCTCCTTGGGGCTGAACTTCAATCCGCTCTGGCTACTGCTGCTGGGCTAGAGCTCCTGTTCCCCTCACTTTCAAGAACTCGAGGTAGGTAGCCGTAGAGTGACCCTCCAACTAGTGGAAGTCACAGTATGGTAACTCTACTCTGTCTCTCCCTCTTCCCCTATGATTCTTCCTCTCCCTTCGACCAACCGCCATTGCTTGCTGCGGTGGGGGAAGGAGCTGTCTTGGGGCTTGCCTTTGGAAGTTGAACCTCCCTTGCCCCCCATGAAAGTTCCCCCCACCCTGGATGAGACCTCTTCTTGGACCCGGGGCAGGTCCTCCTAGCTGCTTCCAGCCTATTTTCGGACCCTCCTGTCCCTGGAACCCCTGAGCTCTCTACTCTTCTCTCCGGCTTCCTTCCTGATTCCTTGAGCCACCTTGCTCCTTTGGTTTCGACTCTGTTAGCTTCGCCAACTCCTTGATGAATCCCTGGTTGGCCGCCTCCATGGCTACCTCCTCTGCCGCCCTTTCCATCAGCTCCTCGAAGGAAAGGTGGGCCTTTCGGGTTATGCTCATATTGAAGAACCCTTTGCGCAACCCCACTGTGAATGCCATCTGGAGGGCTTACCCTGGCATCTCCTGAATGTCTAGAATATCTTCCTGTAACCTATGAACATATTGGGCCAACGACTCCTCGACCCTCTGCCTTATCAGAAAGATGGACTCAGGACTCCTCTTCCTCTTCTTGGAGGTGGAGAAGCGAAGCTGGAAGCTCCGGCTCAAGTCCTCGAACCCATAGATTGACCTCGGAGGGAGTGTATGAAACCAGTCCCCTTCCTTCTAATTAAACGTGATCGCAAAGAGGCGACACTTGAAGTCATTTGTCATCGGCCTGATGGAGACGGCATCCTCGAACCACTGCAAGTGCTAGACAGGATCATCCTTCCCGGTATAGTAAGCCATGTCTGTCTCTCTGAACCCCTCGGGAATGGGAGCTGAGATGATCAGCTCGCTGAAGGGTGACCCCCTAAGGGGTGCTCTCGCCACCTCTACTGCGCGACCTGCTCGCCTGGAGGTCTAGCCTTCGCCGGGCTGGGGAATAGCTCCCGGCCGGGGAGGTCTCTCTCGACCCCCTCTCCCATCCTCTCTTCTCAAGGTCGTCTACCAGGTACACTTCCTTCTCCCCCTGCTGGGGTCATCTCTACTGTCACCCCTAGGAGGCAGCTCGCCGAGACTTCTCTGGGTCAGCTCGCCGAGACCCCTGGGAGCTAGTACCTGGGGGGGTTGAGATTTCAGCCCGAGGGGCAATGCCTCTCAGCATCTCCATGATTCCTTGGATGAAAGCCATGAACTCCTCCCGTCCAGGGTTGGGGAGCTCGCCGAGATCATCACCACCTCCCTAATCTCTAGCCATGGCACTCTCTTGAGATCTTATGTGATGGTCACTCTCCACGCTCACCGCACCAAAATGTTGAAACCAAAACTCGGGCTCTCGTGGATTTCGGGATCCCAAAAGAGGGGTGACCTCATACCTACTACACTCGGGCAAACGTCACGGACCAAAGACTTGGGAAACTAGGAACAGACCCTCGGCTCTAGCGTGGAGGTCACACCACACACCTAGAAGGTCATAAGAGCACTTCTCCTCCCTCACCAATGGCTGAGCCGTGTACCTTGGAGATCTCTCTTAACTCAACAAAGAAGAAGAAACCAAGGGAGGAGGAAGCCAAAAACTCATGCCTCCAAAGGTACCCAAGGGGGTCTATTTATAGTTTTTCCAAGCATGGGGGCCAAAATGTCCAAAATACCCCTACGACCAATTGGCCTTGAGCCAATAGCAAACCTCCACGCTAGGGAGTAACGAGGTAACTCCACCCCAAGGGCACAATGGTAAGAGCTTGGCCAAAATAAGACCCAGGAGAGCCTGTAGCCTAGGGGCGAGCTGGCGGCTTGGGGAGCTCGGCGGCCTGGTGAGCTGGGCGGCCTAGTGAGCTCGGCAGCCTGGTGAGCTCGGCGGCCTGGTGAGCTCGGCGGCCTGTGGAGCTCGGCGGCCTGAGGAGCTCGACGACCTGGGGAGCTCGACGGTCTGGGGAGCTCGACGGCCTTGTGAACTCTGCGGCCTGGGAAGCTCGGCGGCCTTGGGAGCTCGGTGTCCTGGTGAGCTCGGAGCTTGGGTAAGTCGGCAGCCTCGGATGCTCGGAGGCCTGGGGAGCTCGGCGTCCTGGTGAGCTTGGCGGCCTAGGGAGCTCGGTTGTCTGGTGAGCTCGACGTCCTGATGTGCTCGGCGGCCTGATGAGCTCAGCGGCCTGGGGAGCTAGGCGGCCTGGTGAGCTCGGCGGCATGGGTAGTTCGGCGGCCTGGTGAGCTGAGCGGCATGGGGAACTCGGCGGCCTGGTGAGCTCGGCGGAATGGGGAGCTCGGCAACCTGGTGAGCTCAGCAGCCTGGGGAGCTCGGCGGCCTGGGTAGCTCGACGGCCTTGGGAGCTCGGCGGCCTGGGGAACTCGGCGGCCTGGGGAGCTTGGCGGCCTGGGCAGCTCGGCGAACCGGTGAGCTCGGCGGCCTTTTCACCCCACCAAGGGGACCGGGGGGGAAAAATATTTCATCCCCCTACTAGTATAAAATACAGATTCACACTAAATGTGCCTCCAAGAGTGCAAAGTCCTCAAAAAAGCTTAAAACTACACAGCAAGCCTTGCGTCTTCCGATGGACCCCCACTCCGCGAATACAGGGTTATACAATGGCTATGTACACAGGCGTAGAGTGAAGGTCATTCACTCAACGGCATACTTCTATAGGCTAAAATACTGCTAAGTAGTTTGGCGTTGAGTGATGAAAACACACTAAATGCCATACAACAAAAAGCTGTGAGTTGAACTGAGCTTAGAGTTCATCGAGCAAAGTTCAGAGTTCGTCGAGCTCAGATCACCTTTCATCGAGCTATGTTCATAGCTTGAGTTTAGAGTTCATTGAGCTCAGTTGAGATTTCGTCGAACTGAGTTCAATGTTCGTCGAGCTCAGTTGACCATTCATCGAACTCAATTCAAAGAAAGACAGTCTAAGCCAGTGTTTTTAAATACTGAATTTTTGCTAAGGCAGAAAGCATTGAGTGAGGTGTGCTCACTCAACTCTCTTAACGCCTAAGATACTCCAAAGGAAGAAACATGGTTAAGGCAAAAAGCGTTGAGTGGAGGTTGGTCACTCAATGCTGTCAACGCCTAGTGGAGACAAAATTTTGTCTAAGTGTTTTTGCATTAAGTAATGCTCACTCACTCAACGCCAAGCAACAAAAAGTTGATAAAGCAAGTTTGGAATTAAGTAAAGTTGAATCACTTAACGCCTAAAAACAGAGTTATATTCTAAGTAGTGTGGCATTGAGTGAAGATTACTCACTCAATGCCAAGAGACAGTAAATCTGTCTAAGTGTTTTGGCGTTGAGTGTTACTTACTCAACGCCTATACTAATGTTGTTTGATTTTTGACTAAGTCCACAGCTGATGACGTCATCATGTCAACATATTTCAAATTAGTGGCAAGATGGCTACAGTATGTGACAAATGTTGTCATAGACCTACTGTACGATATTTGGCGTTAAAGAAAAGTTGTTGTTGGTCATTAATGATGTGGGCCCACTACGTAAGATCCATTGGGACAAAATCAAATAAAAGATAGAGTTCTCTACAGAGAAAGAAAGCTTTTTGAGGAAAGAGAATCAAGGGTAGTTTTTCCTCTCCGCTATTGTTGTGGAGTTGAAGAACAGGAAGCTCAAGTCTACAAGACAGAGAGCAAGATAGCTATTGGAATTAACATCTTCAACAGCAAGATAGCTGGTGCCACTCTCACCTATACCAGGAAGCTAGTTCAAAGTACTTTCTCTCAGCATAAGGTAGTAGCCAAGGGCCGACCCTTGTTGCAGGCTCTTCACAGTTCCAGCAACTCAAGCACCTGAAGTTCTTTGTCAGGAAGTTGTGAAGAGAAGAAAGCTCGAAAAAGCAGAAATCTGAAAGAAGGCTCAGGGGACCATTATCTGGAGTCAGAGATAGGGCTGAATCACCTCAGCCCAGGAAAGAGAGAAGGGCAGAATAGGGTTCTGCAAGTTTCTTCCAGCACAAGCATACTTGTTGCAGTGAAGAAGTTGAGTTTAGATATTCTCAGCTCAGGTAGCAGCTATAAGCTGCAGTTACTTCACACCTCCAGTAGGAAAAATCCCTGGTGTTGTGAATGAGAAGTAAGAACTGAGTATATCTCAGTTCAAGTAAGATAGACTCAGGAAATACTTTCCTAGAGTCAAAGTTGGGTTGAGTCTATCTCAATCAAGGTAGATTGGCACAAAGAAATTTCTCCTATATTCAATTAAGACTCTAACCCATATTCATCCTGTATAATCCAAGTGTGGATCTGAGTGTAGGGACTTTTGGCCTGAGGTAGGTGACAAGCTTGTCACTGAGCTGTAGGTGTCTAGAAGGGCAATGAGGTAGGTACTTTTTGGGTACTGAGCTGCAGGAGTTTTGCAGCACTATGAGAGTTGGGCCTTGTGCCTAAAGTTGTAGGGCTGAAAAGCCTGAGTTGTAGGCCTTAGAGATAAGGTTGAGGTAGGTGGCTTTAGGGTCACTTAGTGTAGGAGCACTTCAGAGATCTAATGTAGGATCTTTTGTGGATCTGAGGAAGGACTGTCCTCCCAGCCTGAATGTAGGGCTTAACAGCATGAGGTAGGTGGTTTGATAACCACTGAGATGTAGGCTTTTGTTGCTGAGAAGTAGTTCTTGGAGGAGAATTAGAGATCCTAAAGGACTTGAGGTGTAAGCTCCTTGGAGCAATCTTTGGAGAAGTGCCTAATCCAACAAGATAGTTGGATAGGTGGGAGGGAAAGTGATGTACCCAGTTGGGGAACCACTATATATATCTGTGTTCTTTTCTGTGGTTGTTTTTTCTTTTCTTACTTACAAGTGTTAAGAACAAGCTCTAGACCACCCTAAGCTAAAAGCAAAAAGAAAACAACAAGATATAATAAAGAAATCAAAAGATAGTCACTAAGGACTAAGAAACCTATTCACCCCCCCCCCCCCTCTAGGTGATTTAGCTATCCTTCAAATAAGGACTTTCACTCGTTAATGTGGTAAGAGGCAAAGCGATCCGTGAAACTCCTGATTTCAACCACAAAAGACAACACCGACCACTCCTGTATAGCTCTTATCTTCGATGGATCCATCGCAATGCCCTCTCCACTCACCACATGGCCAAGAAAAGCCACTGATGACAGCCGAAACTCACACTTTGAGCACTTGGCGTAGAGCTTGCTTCGCCTCAGGATGTGCAATACCATCCATAAATGGTTCGCATTGAAAGTTATTACTTAAAGGTTACCTAGTCACCAAGAGGGGGGTTTAATAGATCTTTGAAATTACTTTAGCCTTTTTGTTGACTATAAGTTTGGTGATCTAGAGCTTGTCCTAATAACCTACAATAAAAGAAGGAAACAAGCAACACAGCAAGCACACAAGTATTTATAGTGGTTCCCCAATTGGGTACATCCACTTTCCCTCCCACCTTTCCAACTGATTTGTTGGACTAGGCACAAACTCCACCAATATTCTCCTCAGATCTTACACCTCAGGCCCTCAGCCTTACACATAGATTCTTTTATAATCCAAACTCAGAACCACAAGGGTTCCTACCTCAGAGCCTTGCAGTTCTCTTACAGTTCAGTGTTCCACTAACCACCTACCTTAGCCTTATTTCTAAGGCAAACACCTCAGCCTTCTCAGCCCTACAACTTAAGGTACACTGCCCTTCTCTTAGAGTGTTAAAGCACTCCTACAACTCAGTACCTTTCCAGGTACCTACAGTTCAGCCTCCTCCAAGTCCTACAACTCAGTGACACACTTGTAACCTACAGCTCATTGACTCTCATGTCACCTACCTCAGGCACTAGGCACAAACTCTAGCTAGGAGCATAGCCGTACCTCAAAACCATACATGGATCCTACCTTAGAGAGTAGCACTCTCCTACCTCAGGAACTTAAGCCCTATAACTAGATCCACACTTGGATCCTACCTCAGTACCCCAGCAGGGAACCTACCTCAGTGACTAATTAGTCACCTTCCACTCATGCACAAAGTGCCCTACACTCAGATTCTGATAAAATGAATCCTGTAGGAATTAATCAAGTAAAATTGAAATAATGACTCAGAGATAAATCTCTGAGTCTAACTTGCTGGACTGAGCAGATATCAGTCCAGCCCACTTGTTGTAGAAGGGATGAGTCTTCTTCTGCTACCAACTTCTTCTTTGCTGCACAGGTGAGAAACTATCTGCTGTTGAAAGTTTACACCCCTTCACACAGCTATCTTCTCTTGCTGATAGCCAACTTGTTCTTCAAGGAATAATCCTGCTGAACTGGAAGAAGCTTCAGCTATCTTGGCCTTCTGGCTTTCACTACAAGACTTTGCTTTCAAGCTTGTCGAAGAAGATGAAGTCCAGCCGCCCCTTTTTCGTTTTCTGCTTTCGTTCGTTAACCATAATCTTCATTTCTTATTTTCCTTTTATATCTGTTGATTTAAATCAACGTCACAATTTGAATGAGGGCCTAGTCAAGTATGGTGAGCGCCACCTCCCTCAGAAGAAGACAAACAGTAACTTCCGGCGCTACTATAGCTTTCCGCAATAGCATGAAGTATTTAGACTGGGCTCGACGATCGTCAATCTGAGATTAACAAACTGTATACTGAGCTCGACGAACTTCAGAATCTTCAACTTTAGCTTAAGCTCGACGAAAGGCGGGCTCAGGTTGATGAACTCTCAATCTTCAACCATTAACCAGAGCTGGACGAAAGGCGAGCTTAGGTCGATGAACTCTGAATCTTCAACCTTTAACCTGAGCTCGACGATCTGTGAGCTGAGCTCGACGAACTCTGAATCTTAAACCTTCAACTTGAGCTCGATGAAAGGCGGGCTCAGGTTGATGAACTCTGAATCTTCAACCTTTAACCTGAGCTCGATGATCTGTGAGCTGAGCTCGACGAACTCCGCTTTCTTGACTAGGATGATTTCGGCTGGCTTTGTCTCAGCGGTTTCTTCTTCACAGCTGAGACTCTTTTGTCTCAACGGTTCCTTATTAACTATCTCAGCGGTTTCTTCTTCAGGGCTGAGACTGCCTTCTTTCTCAGCAGTTTAGCTGTTACCAACACTTCTCTCAATGATATGTGTTGAGCTTCTCAGCTGTCTCAGCGGTTATGATAAGACATTCTTCTCAGCTGTCTCAGTAGTTATGTTGAGACATTCTTCTCAGCTATCTCAGTGGTTATGCCTAGGCAAATTATCTGACTTCTGGCTTCCTCTTCCTATTCATCTATCCAATCAAGGACAACCTGCATGCAATAACTCAAGCATACATCAAATACATTATATTTGCATATCATTAACTAGTTTGAGTTCTTTAAAATCTGGAACATTGTGGTCAATGGACCCAACAATCTCCCCCTATTTGAAGAAGTCAAAACCTTGCTTGATCAATAACACAGGTCATTGACATACACAGTATTTTTAACATAAAACTAACACTTATGTAATATCATTAAGAGTTTGAAAATATGTTACCACACACAATTCTTCAAG
Source organism: Platanthera zijinensis (assembly GCA_039513925.1). Lineage (NCBI taxonomy): Eukaryota > Viridiplantae > Streptophyta > Magnoliopsida > Asparagales > Orchidaceae > Platanthera > Platanthera zijinensis. Next base: position 105,121,332 of record CM077084.1, on the reverse strand, counting down.
TTAGGAATTTTACTTACTCCCTCTAGCATACTGCTCTCCTGGATGAGCCATCCTTACTATTCTTGTGTTAAAACAACTTCTGCACCACTTGGCTTTGAGCTTCCTGCATCTTGGCTTGGTCAGGTCTTGATCAAGTTTATTCTTTCTTCCCCCTAACTCCTCTCCCCCTTTTTGACTTCTGCAATAGGGAGATTTGTTATTTATGGAGTTTTTCTCCCCTTATTTGTCTGGGGATGATTCCCCTACTCTAACATATTTCCATTTCAGCTGTTGGGCTTGCTCCCCCTCAACTATTGCACACTAGCTTCATTGTCTTGGGGAAGGACTTGTATGGCTTGCAAAATAGACAGTACAACATAATGTAGAGGAGAGAATTGAATCTACAAAAGATTCAACATACCCAATTCAAATTTGAAGGTGTTTAACTTGGCTTTGTCTAGTGGCTTAGTGAAGAAATCAACCACGTGCTTATCAGTAGAGACAAACTCATGGTTGATGTCTTGCCTTTCCGCATGTTCTCTAATGAAATGATACCTAATTTCTATATGCTTAGTCTTACTATGGGAGACAGGATTCCTAGCTATAGAAATTGTACTAGTAGAATCATAGAAGAGTGGAGTTCTACTTATCTAAATATTGTAGTCCTGAACTTGATGTTTGATCCATAGCAATTGAACATAGCAGCTCCCAGCTGAAATGTAATCTGACTCAATAGTGGAGATTGAAATACTTGTTTGTTTCTTTATGCTCCAAGAGACAAGCCTTCCACCTAGAAATTGACAGGAGCTAGATGTGCTCTTCATGTCCTCCTTACAGCATGCAAAATCTGCATCTGAATATCAAGTTAGTCCAAACTCCCTATTCCTAGGGTACCATAGGCAAAGATCAGGGATGCCCTTAAGATATCTCAATATTCTTTTCACAGTAGTGTAATGAGATTCTTTAGGGAAGCCCTGATTCCTAGCACATACACATGTTACATACATAATGGCAGGCGTACTTGTAGTGAGGTAGAGAAGGGAGCCAACTATACCTCTATACAAAGTTGGATCAATAGGTTTTCCTGGATCATCTTTGTCTCTAAGCATATTTGAGCTAATGGGAGTTCTTATGGTGGAATCATTCTCCATACCATACTTCTTTATTAGCTTCCTGGTGAACTTTGACTGGGATATGGATAGACCATCATCAGTCTGTCTTACTTGGAGTCCTAAGAAGAACTTCAGTTCACCCATACTACTCATCTCAAACTTCCCCTGCATAAGTTTTGCAAACTTCCTGTAGAGGTTGTCATCAGTAGAGCCAAATATTATGTCATCAAAATAAATCTGGACTAGGATAATCTTCCTCTTAGATTCCCTTAGGAATAGGTTCTTGTCAATCTTCCCCCTTGAGAATTTGTTCTCAATTAGGAAGGTAGACAACGTCTCATACCATGCTCTAGGGGCTTACTTGAGCCCATATAAAGCTTTCCTAAGTCTATACACAGCAATAGGAGATTTAAAATCTACAAAACCTGGAGGCTTCTCTATATAGACCTCTTCTTTCAAATCTCCATTTAGTAAGGCTGACTTCACATCCATCTGGAAGAGTTTGAATCCCTGGAAGGTTGTAAATGCAAGGAACAGTCTGATGGCTTCCAACCATGCAACTAGGGCAAAATTCGGATCATAATCAATCCCCTCTTCTAGTCTATACCACTTGGTGACCAGTCTAGCCTTATTCTTTATGATAATGTCATTTTCATCAAGTTTATTTCTTAAAATCCACTTGACTCCAATAACATTATGTTCATCTGGTCTGGGAACCAGCTTCCATACCATGCATCTTTTGAACTGGTTCAGTTCTTCTTGCATTACACCAATCCAAAATTGGTCCTGATTTGCCTCTTCATATTTCTTCGGCTCTTCTTGTGACAGGAAGCTAGAGTAAAGAGTTGTGTTGAAACTCCTTCTGGTCTGTACACCTTTGCTATCCACATCTATTATCTGATCTAGAGGATGATCCCTCAGATATCTGACTATTGGGGGCAGCTGGTCAGTTTCTTGCTGAGCACCATTTTCTTCAGCTGGTTGATCTTCATCTCCAGCAAGACTATCATGTGCTTCCTCTAGACAGCATCCTTCTCTGTATTTTTCTAGTACAGCAGGGTCATTATTTTTGATGGAGAGCTTTTCCATCATAATTTCTGTACCTGCAGAACTAGGCAAAGAGCTTGACAGCTCACTATCAATCATGCTTGACTCGTCAAATACTACATGGACAGATTCTTCTACAACTTGATTTGTCAAGTTATAGACTCTATAAGAATTTCTACTATTGTTGTACCCAACAAAGATACACTCATGATATTTTGCAGTAAACTTAGTCACTTTTGACTTGCCATTATTCAAGATGAAACACTTGTAACCAAAGATCCTAAAATAGGATATGTTTGGTTTTCTTCACTTCAATATCTCATAGGGAGTCTTCTTGTGGACTTTGTTGATAGAAGCCCTATTAAGAATATGACATGCAATGTTAACTGCCTCAGCCCAGAAATATTCAGGGACAGAAGTGTCACTCAATAATTTTCTCTCAGCTTCTATAAGAGTCCTATTTTTCCTCTTAGCTAACCCATTTTGCTGGGGTGTTCTTGGAGAGAAGAATTCTTTATGAATCCCTTGCTCTTCACAGAAGGTAGTTATGGAAGCTGACTGAAATTCAGTTCCAGGGCCACTTCTTATTTTGACCATAGAGCTTGCAAGTTTATTCTGAATCTGCTTGACAAAATTCATAAAGACTTCAAGGGTTTCATCCTTTCTTCTAAGGAAGAACACCCAAACAAACCTAGAATAGTCATCAACCACCATAAGGATAAAGACCTTCCTACCTAGACTCTGAACAGACATAGGACCAAACAAGTCCATATGCAGTAGATACAAGCATCTCACTGAGTCCTTGGTCCCCATACTCTTGAAGGAGGTCTTAGTCTGCTTACCCTTTTGGTAAGCAGCATAGATTCCCTCCTTGGAGCATTTTATTTTGGGACCATTCCTAACTAGCCGATCACTAAAGAGCTGACCAATGGTCTTATATTTCAAATGAACTAGTCTCTTGTGCCATTGAACAAAATATGAGTCTTTATCATTTGTAACTAGGCATATAGGGGAACTACTATCTAAACAAGAAATGTTTAAGCAATAAACAATCCCACTCCTTGTGATTGTTAAGATGACACTCTGTTCACTAAACCACTTGATGTGGCACTTATCCTTGTGGAAGGAAAAGTTATAACCAAGGACACATAATTGGCTTATGCTTATGAGGTTGTGTTGCAACCCTTCTACATAAGCTACCTTTGTGATGGTGATTATGCCATTTGATAACTTACCATAACCTCTGGTTATCCACTTATCAGAGCCTCCAATGATGACCTTAGGTCTATTCTTTACTGGAGTAAACTCTTTCAACAGTTCCTTTGTTCCAGTCATGTGCCTAGAACATCCACTGTCCAAGTACCATTTAGGGGAACTTGTACTTGAACTAACCTGAAAAGCACAATTTATATCTCCATATGACCCTAATTTCTATTTGGTCATAGGTTTATATTAGTCTGAAAAAAAGCTTGCCTTCCTGCAGAATTCTTGACAAGTTGGCTACCTCTGGACACTGAAGAATTGTGCCAGCAATCTACAGCATTGTGTCCAACTTTGCCACAACACCAGCACTCATGGACATTATATCTCCTTTTCTGTTTAGGGATAGCATTTGTCTGGACTTCTACTTGAACAGTGGGTAGATGTGCTGTTGTATGTCTCTAATTCCTTCAGGCAGTTATTTGAACGAAGGTAAGTTTTTCAGCTGACTGTTTTGTTCTTTTCTGAGAGCCACCAGCTGCATGTCTCTTTTCAGCTAACATGCATCTGACTGCATCAGAAACTGCCATTCCGGCCTAGACAGAAGACTCTACTGTAGTCATTACTTTTGTTGGATGGCTCAGATTTCCTATAGCAGCAATATCCTTGAATTTTGGGGCTGAGACACCAAAAACAAATGGTCCAGGATTGGCAATTTTAATTTACTCATGGGTAGCCTTAAGGGCCCTCACATGTTAGTATCTTCCACCTTGGCTATGACCGCATTGGTCCATACTAGTGGATCTACCATTCTCCAAGTGACCATAACAGCTTTCATGGTCATACCTGTTAGAAGGCAATAAAACTTTTTGAAAATGCTGTTTTGGAGGAAATGAGGCTAGAGGAACAACTGGTGCCTTCCCCTTTACTTTTGGATTAGGAGGTTTAGCAGATCCCTTAAAACCTAACCCTTTCTTACCCTTTTGAGTAAAGAGGGTATCAATTAAGGGAAGCAAAATGCTTGGCTTAAAAAACTTGGCCACGAACAGTTTCTCCCTTAGTAGATCATCTTTAAGTTTTTGGATAAGTTTCTCATTTGAGACACTAACCACCAACTGTAAATCAATGATCCCCTTGAGCTCGGCTGATTGAATAGCCATATCATTGAGATTCTTTTCTTGGCCCTCAAACTTGCTCGTAAGACAGAGAAGATCTTCTGCCTGTCTCTTGGCAAGGAGCTTGCACTTCTTGAATGCTTCAAGAAGTTCTCCATACTTGTCAATTATAGAATTGACATCATCCTCAGACTCTTAATCCCATTCCTCTTGATGATTGAGCTTCAGACTCTGAGCTAGCCTCATGACTTGAAATAAAAGGTAGAGATTTAGGATTTACCTAAGCCGGTCCAAGTTGATCCCAGTAGCTCTCCTCATCTGTCATTGCCATTAATCCATGGCATTGAACATCTTCTTCTTCATCTTCATCCACCTTTGAGTCAATTTCTGAATGTGAAAGAGGGGCCCTGATTCCTATCCTAGTGGCTGGATATTCTTCAGGTTCTTCTTCAGCAACAGCAATGAGCCCAATGTAGGCTTCTTCTTCTTCACTATCTGACCTAGAGGAGGAGTCAGACCAGGTCTTTTCCTTCTTGGCCACAAGAGACTTCTCTTTTTTATTCCCCTTGTGGTGCTTCTTCTCTCTTTCCTCTTTCCTCTTCAATGGGCAGCCAGCAACTATGTGCCCAGGTTTGCTGCAGTAGAAACAAATGACTTTAGAAAAAGTTTTTTTGCTAGAGGAAGGAGCATAATGTCCTCCTAAGAGGATCTCCTTCTATGATGTGAGGAAGAGGAAGGCATGCTATTCTTCCTATGCTCCTTCATGAATTTCTGAAATTGACTGGAGAAGGAAGCAAAGTCCTCATCAGATATATTGTTGTCAGAGGAGCTGGTCTTTGAGCTCTCAGAATCTGACTTAGTAATTCTCCTGGGTGGAGAGTTCTTCCTTCTCCTCCTGGTTGGGGCATCATCTTTGAAGTCTACGGACTTCTCCTTGGCTTATGACAAACTGCTCTTTTTTTCTTCCATTCTTGCAGTAAGCTGCATCTCATATGACAGTAACTTTCCAAACAGGGTTGGAGGAGGTGTGTCAGCTAACTTGGCCATTTATGTAATAGTACAAATCTTTGCATCTCATTCCTTTGTGATGGACCTGAGAAATTTGCAATTCAGATCATAGGTGCTGAAGACGCTTCCATAAGTTCTCAGTTCATTTACTATTCTAAAGAATCTCTCAAAGAACTCAGCAATGCAATCAGACTTTCCTTGTATGAAGGCCGCATACTCCTGGTTAAGCATGGATTTTCTGTCTTCCCTCGCCTCCTCTGAACCCTCCATGTACACAACTAGGGTGTCCAACATCTCGTTGGAGGTCTTGCAGTGCACCAAATTTTGTAATGTTGAATCATCTATTGCACTGGCAATAATGTTTTGAGCTCTCTTGTCCATGGAGACAAGTAGGAGCTCATCTTTGTTCATTTCAACATAAGATTTAGATGACTGTATGTTGGCATCCAGAAGTAAGGTCTTCATGGGGTTGAAGGGTCATTATTTGACTGTGATGTAGATCTTAGGGTCAGCAGCTTCCTTGAATAGTCTGACCCTTTCCTTCTAAAAGCCAAAGCCCTCCTTTCTGCAGATTGGTAATTTCATGGCCCACAGTTCCTTGTAGTTTACACCAGGCCCCATTCTTATATCTTATAGTTATCCTTGGATGTGTACTCAGATTGTTAAATCCCTTTTTGAGCAACCTCCCTCTAATACCACTTGAAAGTTATTACTTAAAGGTTAGCTAGTCTCCAAGAGGGGGGGGGGGGGTGAATAGGTCTTTGAAATTACCTAAGCCCTTTTGCTGATTATAAGTTTAGTGATCAAGAGCTTATCCTAATTACCTATAATATAAGAAGGAAACAAGCAACACAGTAAGCACAAAAGTATTTATAGTGGTTTCCAAATTAGTTACATCCACTTACCCTCCCACCTATCCAACTGATTTGTTCGACTAGGCACAAACTCCACCAATATGATCCTCAGAGCTTACACCTCAGGCCCTCAGCCTTATACATAGATTCTTTTCAGAATCCAAACTCAGAACAAGAAGGGTTGCTACCTCAGATCCATGTGGTGCTCCTAGAGCTTAGTGGTCCACTGACTATCTACCTTAGCCTTATTTCTAAGGCCTATAGCTCAGGCTTCTCAGCCCTACAACTTCTGGCACACATCCCTACTCTCAGAGTGTTGCATCACTCCTACAACTAAATACCTTTCCAGGTAACTACAGCTCAGCCTCCTCCAAGGACTATAACTTAGTGACACACTTGTCACCTACACCTTAGTGACTCACAAGTCACCTACCTCAGGCACTAGGCCCTAACTAAGGCTGAGAGGACTTGGATCATACATTAGATCCACACTTGGATCCTACCTCAGAGAGCAGCACTCTCCTATCTCAGGCACTTAATCCCTGCAACTCAGATCCACACTTGGATCCTACCTCAGTAACCTAGTAGGGCACCTATCTTAGTGACTAATTAGTCACCTACCACTAAGGAACAAAGTGCCCCTACACTCAGATTCAGATAAACCTAATCCTACAGAAAATAATAAAGTAAAATTTAAATACTGACTTTAAGATAAATCTCTGGGTCTAACTTGCTGGATAGAGTAGATATCAGTCCAGCCCACCTACTGTAGATGGGATGAGTTTTCTTCTACATTCAACTTCTTCTTTGTTGCACAGGTGAGCAGCTATCTGCTGCTGAAGGCTTATACCCCTTCACACAGCTATCTTCTCTTGCTGATAGATTGAATCAGCCAACTTGTTCTTCAAGGAACAATCCTGCTAAATTGGAAGAAGCTTCAACTATCTTTGCCTTCTGTCTTTCACTGTTGGACTTTGCTTTCAATCTTGTCGAAGAAGATGAAGTCCAGATGGCACTTTTTTGTTTTCTGCTTTCGTTCGTTCACACTAATCTTATTTTCTTCTTTTCCTTTTATATATATTGATTTGAATCAACGGCACAATTTGAATGTGGGCCCATTCAAGTATGGGGAGTGCCACCTCCCTCAGAAAAAGACAAACAGTAGCTTCCAGCGTAACTGTAGATTTCCGCAATAACATGAAGTATTTGGACTAGGCTCGACGATCGTCGATCTGAGATTGACTAACTCTGTGCTGAGCTTGACGAACTTCAGAATCTTCAACTTTAGCTTGAGCTTGACGAAAGGCGGGCTCAGGTAGATGAACTCTGAATCTTCAACCTTTAACCTAAGCTCGACGAAAGGTGGGCTCAGGTCGATGAACTCTAAATCTTCAACCTTTAACCTGAGCTCGACGATCTGTGAACTGAGCTCGACGAACTCTAAATCTTCAACCATCAACTTGAGCTCGACGAAAAGCGGGCTCAGGATGATGAACTCTGAATATTCAACCTTTAACCTGAGCTCGACGATCTATGAGCTGAGCTCGACGGACTCTGCTTTCTGGACTTAGAAGATTTCTGCTGGCTTTGTCTCAGCAGTTCCTTCTCAACTGTCTCTGTGGTTTCTTCTTCACAGCTGAGACTCTTTTGTCTTAGCGGTTCCTTATTAACTGTCTCATTGGTTTCTTCTTCACGGTTGAGACAATCTTATGTCTCAGCTGTTTAGCTGAGACCAACACTTCTCTCAACGATATGTGTTGAGATTCTTAGCTGTCGCAGCGATTATGCTGAGACATTCTTCTCAGCTATTTCAGCGGTTATGCCTTAGTCAAATTATCTGACTTTAAGCTTCCTCTTCCCGTTCAACTGTCCAATCAAGGACAACCTTCATGCAATAACTCAAGTATACATCAAATACATTATTTGTGCATGTCATTGAACAGTTTAACTTCTTTCAAATTTGGAACATTGGGGTCAATGGACCCAACACGCATGGTCTACTTCAGACTAAGAGTACACTAATATGTCGCCAATAAAGATGATCACAAACTGAGAGACTTAATTCAAGATCCTAAACACCTAGAGGGGGGTTGAATAGGTTCTAATTTTTCTTTTAATATTTTAGGAAATTAAACAGATCTTGTTTGGCACAAATAAAATAAAACACAGAACAGAACAGTAACAGCATAGGGAACACCAGATTTATTTTGGTTGTTGAGTATTGCATCCACAATAACCCAGATTTGCATGAAGTGACCCTTGAACTAAGATGAATTAAGTTGTATTTAATATCCTTATTCTAGTTGAATGTTTGCAGATTCTCAGTGCTAAGTGTAGACCAATGTCAGTCTACAATGGGTCAAGAACACAGAACCATACAGTGTAATCCCTCACTGTGTGATCCAAAGTGTTGACTCATGTGTAGCCTCTCAATTGGGATAGACTTCATGTTCAAACATTGGGAGCGTGGGATGAAGACAGGACCAGAAGAAAACATTCTCTAAAATTCTTGAAAATTATCTAAGTCAAGTTCTCGAGAAGCAACTTCAGAGTTCTCGAGAAGTATAGTTTAGTTCTCGAGAAGCTCTCATACATATCGAGAAGCTTAACTACATAGTTCATGAAAAGTCTGGACAGATTCAAGAAATTCTCTAAGTTATAGTTCTCGAGAAGTCCTCTTTGTTCTCGAGAAGTCTTGGTCAGTTTTCGAGAAGCCTAAAGTATAGTTCTCGAGAAGTCTTACTTGTTCTCGAGAAGCTTGGCTTCAGTTCTTGAGAACTGCCAGCTCAATTTCTTGAATAGTCAAGATTTTCCTCAGAAATTTTTCAAAGCTAAGTTCTCGAGAAGTCCTCTTTAGTTCTCGATAATTCCTCCCTCAGTTCTCGAGAAGTCTTCCTCTTTGTTCTCGAGAAGTTCAGAAAAATTGTCTAAGTGCTTATTCTCGAGAAGTTCAGGAATTTTTCTAAGTTAAGTTCTCGAGAAGTCAATTAGTTCTCGAGAACTAAACCTTGTGTTCTCGAGAAGTCCAAATCTTTTCTAAAGAATTTTGTTCCCGAGAAGTCTTGACAGTTCTCGAGAACTCGGATCCAAGTTCTCAAGAACTATAGCCACTTCTCGACAACTAAGTCTATTTTCCTGAAATTTTTGTTCGAAGTCAAAAACGGCCGAAATTTCAAATAACTCGACGTGATTGGTCCACGTGTCGTCATTAATCTCTTTTCTGGCCGTTAAGGGTAATCCTATATAAATTCTTTTCACTAATACATAACCCTAAGCAGAAAAGAAAAAGAAGAATCTTTTAAAGAGCGGATTCCATACTTTCCTAAATTACTGGTTCGGCCGACATTTCTCAAGAATTACATCTGAAGCCTCCACACTCATCAAGATCGATCTCTCTGCATTTGATCTAGAAGATCTGTTGATTAAGGAATCATTTTTCTCTCCTTGATCGAGTAGATTCAAGTTTTCTCAGGTCAGATTTTTGAAGGATCTTCTTCTACAAATTCTGAAAGAGCCGCAACGATTCAAGAAGAAGACCTAGAGACAAATTCTTTCAGATCTGAGAATATTTACGTTTATATTTTCAAACTCTATTTGTAAATCTTGTAGGAGATTATTCTCCGAGTGTAGGAGCGTTGTTCTCCGAGTGGTAGGAAGTTTTTATCTTCCGAGTGTAGAACCATTTGGATCGAGTTTTTTAGGAACGTGGTTCCGAGGTGTAGGATTGGTTTGCTATCTGAGATAGTGGAGTAGTCGAGTCTAGTGATTTGCTAGAACGGCGAGGAAAGTGGACGTACCCAAGATTGGGGAACCACTATAAATCTCTTTTCGTCTGTGTGATTGCTTGCTTACTTATTTGTGCTAGTTGCTAAATTTTTTTATTCCGCATTAGACGCACATCTCACCTATTCACCCCCCCCCCCTCTAGGTGATTTAAGTAGACAACTTACATCTTTCAATTGGTATCAGAGGGCGGTTGATTGTTAAAAGGTTAACACCTTGATCTGATCCTTCCCAAGCTGTCTTTAGAGAAGTATCAAGCATGTGTAAGGCGAAAGATTTTGCTAAGCTCCCTATATGCACCAAGAATAATTTTCCTATGTGGATGGAAAGAGTTAAATTCTTTATGGAAGTAGTGGACCCTTAGATATTCATGATTGTTGAAGAAGGTCCATATGTTCCTATGATTGCATCTACAATAGATCCAACCAGATAAGTCCCAAAGAAGTTGATGGACTTGGATAAGGACGAGATGTCACTTGTCTCCATGGACAAGAAAGCTAAAAATATTATAACAAGTGCAGTCGATGACTCAATGCTGCAAAATCTAATTCATTGCCAGTCTTCCAAGGAGATGTGACAATCTCTGGTGACTCTAATGGAAGGCACTAAAGAAGTAAGTGATGATCAGAGATCCCTTCTAAATCAGAAGTATGAAACCTTCAGGCAAGGTTACAAGGAAGTCATAGCTGATACCTTGAAGAACTTCTTCAAGATAGTCAATGGCCTAAGAGTTTATGGCCAAGTCTTCACAAATGGGGAATTGAATGACAAATTCTTAAGATCCCTGACAGAGGAATGGGATAATAAGGTATGCGCCATTCGGGAGTTTGGAAGGTTAGCCGAGACGGACCCGTAGAATCTATTCGGAAAGCTTATGTATTACGAGCTCCAAATCAACTCAAGAAAAGCTGAAGAAGAGATGAGCAGGTCTGCATCCAAGGAGAAGTCTGTCGCTCTGAAGGCAGATAGCTCAAGGAAGACAAAGGCTAGCTCTCCTTCCCCAGCTCCTGAAGCTGATGAAGAAGAATCATTTGAGCCAAGATCCTCTAGCTCAAAGCTATCTGATGGAGAGTTCTCTCTACTCTCAAGGAAGTTTAACAAATTCTTGAACAAGAATAAGCAATGGAAAGGCAAGGATGCCTCCTATAGAATATCACGCAATGATGGTGATCGCCATAGAAAAGGCTCAAGCAGGCACGACAGGTATGGTTCTAAACCGAATAAACATTATTTGAATGACATTGTTTGTTATTGTTGTAATAAGCCAGGTCACGTCATTACAGATTGCCCCCATGATAAGAAAGAGGGTGGAAAACAAGAAGAGAAGTCCTACAGTAAAAAGAGGATAGAAAAGAGCCTGTTAGCCAAGAAGGGCAAAACCCTCAGTGACTTTGACTCATCTAAGTCGAGTGTAGAAGAGGAAGAAGCCTACTTTGGGCTAATGGCTCTAACTGATGATGAACAAGTCCCCCAGTTCACTGGGGAGGTAAAATCTCACACCCCCTCTTTCAGAATCTGATGATGAAAATGAGAAAGAGGGCTATCCCTCTGAGGATGAATCTGAACTCATTGGACAATATAAGGAGTTACTCGAGGCTTACGACAAATGTCGCCAAGTCATGAAAACTCAAGCTAAAGAGATAAAGTCTCAAAAAGCTACAGAGAGCACCTTAAGAGAAGAAGTCTCAAAGACTGACTCTCTCAAGGAAGACTTCAATAAATCTATTGAAGAATATAACAAGGCTCTTGAGCACCTTGACCTTAAGGAGAAAATCATCAAGGAGTTGGAAGAACAACCCTCGGCTGAAAAGAAACTTGTAGAAGGTTTCTCTAATCCTAAGACTGTACTTCCCCTGATTGCGAAATTCTCAGCTAAGGCCAAGGGTGCTGGTCTAGTCCACAAAGGTGCTCCTAGTAAATCCTCTAGGAGAAAGAAGGCCAAGAGAAAGAATAAGGATGCCAAGAAGGCCTTGGCCGAGGAAAAAGGGAAAGCTCCTTTGGAGCCAGTCTCGTTCAAGAAAGTTATCTTTCCTGCGAACAAATTCGACTATGAGTCCACCTATGGACACTTTACCTGTCCGATCCCAGAGAAGCCTAAGTCAAGGTACCAAGGTTGGACTCGCCCTCGTAACTTTGGCGAGAGTGTCTTCAAGGCACCTTATGAAGAGATTAAACTTCAGAGCTATGGACCTTATGCTCATGGTCATAACATCAAGAAGGCACCAAAGGTAAAACCTATTGTGGAAAAGCCTATGAAGTAGAAGACTTCATGTAGTTGACATCATCATGAAGCTTCTTCCTCCAAGAATTCTACCCCTATTGTACCTCCTCTCAAGAAGGTCAACCAGGAGATTATATGGAAAAGATACAACAGATTCGACTGTTGGTGTTGTGGTAGAGTTGGTCACTTTGTCATAGATTGTTGGTTCAATCCTAAAAATGCTGCAACTCCTCAAGTTAGCAACGTGAGAATGACCACTCATGAGGCTAATACTTGTAGGGGGAGTATTCTAACTCGAGACCAAGGACCCAAACGTGTTTGGGTTCCTAAGGCTAGGTGATTATAATTGCAGGTACGTCCAAAGGCCATTAAAATGCCAATCTGGTATTTGGACAGTTGATGCTCTCGGCATATGACCGGGACATGGAGCCTACTCCAGAACTTTTCACCGGTGTTGAACGGACCAAAGGTCATCTTTGTAGGTTCAGACCGAGGAATTACCAAAGTGAAAGTTAATCTAGTGTCAACTAGCTTCACCTATGAGGGGGGATAGGTGATTTGCAGTCTTTTGCGGAATTAAAAGTTAACCTGCACAAGAAAACAAAAACAACCTCAACACAGCAACACACAAGCAGTTATAGTGGTTCCCCGATTTGGGTACGTCCACTCTCCCCCTTCAACCTATCTCCAAACCAGGGACGACTCGGTCACTTCACCAACAGGATTGAAATCCAATCCTATCACTATGGAAGAAACCCTTTCACCCGAAGGAGTCACTACTCCTCCACCACGAGTTGCACCCAACCCTTACAATGAGGAAACAAAGTTCCTTTACAACAAAGTTAAAATAGAATGTACAAGAAATACAAACTATGTTTGGAGAACTCGATGTCCCTCTTCGTTCAATGAAGCTTTCTTGATGATGACGAAGAGTCCACGATCGGAGCACTCTCTTGGAGTGGATCTTCCCGAGATCGGTGGCAGCAAGTGAATGCGGTGGCGATGCTTTGTAGGTCCAAACTTCTTGACGAGGCAAGCAAGGTCTACCAACGATCTTACTCGGATCAATCGTCTCAATCGATTCGGAGGGAAGAAATATTCCCGTTCAACAAATAGAGAGACAAAGGATCTCAAGATAGAAACGTGAGACGCTAAGCTTAGCCTCGGTCCTGTCACAAGACGATCAAAGATGACCTCTAAGATCAGCGGCGGGTACTTTCTTGCGAGCGGCGACGACTTGCGAGTGGAGACAGCGACGGGAGGAAGTCCGCGATCGGCTAGGTCACGCTCGGCGGCCGTGTTCCTTTTTCGTTTTCTTCGCTACCTTGTTAGTTCAAGTTCGTGGGTATTTATACTGTAGAACAACCCTAAAAGACCGTTGTTGGCCCCACAAGGAGAAACCCTAAGCTCGGTCCAAACAGCGCCTGATATCTTGGTTCAGTCCAGCGAGCAGGTAGAAATCGCATAAGGCAAATTCGACGGGAATCATTGGTGATTCTCGACGAATCGGCGAGAATCACTTATGATTCCCTTTGAATTATCCTTTGTAGAATTTTAGCTGAAAAGCTTGCCATCCGGAGTGAATCGGCGAGAATCAAAACCATTCTCGATGAATCGGCGAGAATGCAGAGTCATTCTCGACGATTCGGCGAGAATCACTTATTGATTCTCGACGATTCTGACTTAGCAGAATTCTTGAAGGCATTGAGTCAGCCGGATGCAATCGGCGGGAATCGACGAGTGATTCTCGACGATTTGGCGAGAATCACTAGTGATTCCCATCGAATCGGCGAGAATCACTTAGTGATTCCCGTCGTATTAAACTTAGATGAATCTTCTTCTTTCTTCCCATGAGTTGGTCTTTGACCCATCTTTGCTCCTCTTCAGCTCTTGCTCTATCTCGACCCTGTGCTTGAAAATAAGTACACTCCAATAGAGAGAGATCACGTGAGCCAACACATTGATCTGCTCAACGAGGGATTACGTTGCGCAGACCCGTGTATATTGACCCACTGCACCCTGACATTGGTGTGTACTTAGCGTGGAATAACTGCAAGCACATCTTGAAGACATATCATCAAATATAATGTGAATTCATCTTACCTTGACAGGAGGCTTCTTCAAATCCAGGTAATTGTTGATACAATACCCAACAATCTCCCCCTATTTGAAGAAGCCAAAATCCTACTAGCATAGATGAATTTAATCAGCCAGAGTAATATACATAACAAATTAAGAGAGACAAGACACAGAATGTTAAAAGCATATATGAACAATACTTGAGTCAACAAGAGATCATATATATATATATATATATATATATATATATATATATATATATATATCCAAAAGAATTGTTCATATAGAAGTATGAAGAGATAAACATGCATGAAGGAAATGACAAGCCAAAATCCAAAGGCTATTTCTCCTTAGCTAGATCATCCTTCAGTTGTTGAGCAAAGTACTTCTTGCTTTGTCTCTAGAAATATTCCTTGGGCTTCAGATAGTATCTGGGGGGATCTTTATGTTCCACTTTGTTAGTCCTGAAAAATATATTTCGTTTAGCTTCATATTCTTTGTGCAGCTCCCACTCATATTTATTATATACATCATTTCGATTAATTTCCCCCCACTATTGTAGCATAAAGGTGTCCAATATAATGCTCCTCAAGATAGGACTCCATCTTTCATTTCACACTTCACTCGCCTTCAATCTTACTTTCTTCTCAGTTGGAGTCTTTTTGGACGTTCCTTCTTGGAGTTATCTTTTTCCTTTCTCTATGGATTCTTGGTCAAACATGGCCCTGAGAGTAGCTTTGTCAGCAGCCCTGGCAGCCTTCTTAGCATCAGCTTCACTAAGAGGAACCTCCTCAACATTTGCACCCTCATTAGTAGCAATGGTAACCTCATCAGGAGAAGGAACCGGAATTGGGATTTATATACCTGATGCTTGCTGCACTAGCCAGGGCAGCTATCAAAAACATACTTATTTGACTGTTTGAAGTTATCGACCATAATCTGTTCCAGCCCTGCCATCTTAGCTGTATATGCATTCTCCCCCTTTTTGGCTTCGAGGGCAATGGAGTTTGCATAAGAATACAGTGACTTATCTATGTGCTTTGCAGTCTGAGTGAAATTAGTTAGAAGGGAAGTCTGATTTGCGTTGAGAATTACCATGTTGGCACCGAATAGCTTTATGTTGTCGGCCACAACATGTCCATTCTGGTTAACCACCGCTAGATCAGCTGTGTTCTTCTGGAGTCCTTGCATTAGAAGATTTACTGCAGTGCCAGCCTCTGCATACTTGGCATCAAACTTCTGTTCCATCAGATCCAGTTTATGATTTATTGCCACAACATTCTTAAGCATTAGCTCCTCGGATTGTTTAATTCGTTTTAGCATTTTGTTATGTGATTGTTCAAAAGAAATTTTAAGTTAATCCACTATACCTTGAATGATATTCACGGTGTGATTTGCTAGGTTAGGTCTTAGTGGATAACCCTGAGGCATGCCTTGGCCGTGCTCATCTACAGATTCACTAAGATAGGTTGACACGTGCACAGTCTCTAATGGGGGGATAGGGGCAGCCTCTGTACTTTTTTTAGGATGCTTATCAACCTCTGCTGAGAGGACTCCCCCTCCATTGCTACACCAGATGTCTCAGGAACTTCCAAAGGAGCCTGTTCCTCAAGGGGACTTCAACATCACCCCGTAGCTCCACCATCTCCACCATCTCCCTCATGGTCGTTTTATTCTCAACTACTTCATCATTCACCTCATCAGCTGCCTCATCTTCCATATCATCACTGTCAACTGCAGCATTGTCCATGTCCTCCTCGTCTTCCTCCTCTTAAACCTGATCAGTGGCGAGGGTATCAACCGCATCTTTTGAAATCAGAGAGATGTCTGTCCTGAGTGCATCAGTAGAAGCGGGTAGCGACTCCCCCTCAGTTCCAGCATACAGTAAGTCAGGAACGTCACTGGGTTCATCCAAGGGATTTCAGTCATCTGGAGCTCTATTAACTTCATCCTCATGGGCTTCAGCCAAGGGTTCATCATGGGCTTCAACCACACCTGCTTGACCAATCCTTCTTTCCCATCTATCAAATACACTGGAGTCCACTTTTTTTAAGTAATGGAGAGGAACTCCCTTACTCATGTCAAACCTGTATCCATCCAGCTGATTGAGGTACAGGCTGATGATCCTTCCAAAATTGGGGGTTCGTAGTGTATCTTTAATCTTCTCAAATAGCATGGCCCCCCAGTTGTATCTTTTTCGGCACACTATAGCCACCAAGATTTTAAACATATCACCAGAGATATGATCATGAGAGCCCGGTTTGCAGATCAGGGCTTTCCCAATGATATCAGATAGAAGCTTCCCTTCCTCATTCATTTCCTTGTGCTTGATAGACTTAGTCCCTCGAGCAAGTACACAGAATAGGAGAGTCCTGGCACGATCATCTTCCTCCAGGTAGTCCCTTTGGTCAAAACTGGTGAGCTGCAAATGTCGTGACAATTTTCCAGCAGACATCTTGATCCGTAGACCGGCAATCTTACTCTTAATCATTGTATCTTCATGCCGTAGCTTTTCCGTTGTAAAGAATTCAAGCACTTCTTTGTCCAGAATCTTGCACGGATGCTCCAGGATGAAGGAAAGCCCGGCTTCTTCAAGCATTAGGATAATATTTCTGAACTCATCAGAGGCATGAGAGAAGCCCGTCCTAACCAGTTCACTCCCGGTGAGGAGCCCTACGGTGGTTCTAGGAGCCATTGCAAACCTAAACATGAAATTTTAAAGTTACTAAACCCTATCAGAAATTCTAGTTTAGGAGCTACACTAGATGAGATACTTCAAGGATGAAGGGACGTTACCCTAGCGCCGAGCAGAGAGAGTGGCTTGCAGCGGGACGTTGGCGACTGGAATGAGCGTCGTCGGGAGAGGGAAACCTGACAAGAATACGACAGAAGCACGACACGATCCTTGCGTCCTTAGAATGTTGTCGATGGGAGCACGGAGGAGTGACGAAGAGCACCAGGCGACCGGGCAAGGGAGCAGCTTCCGCACGACCAATGGATTCGGCGAGATTTCTTGGGGAGTCGGCGGGACGCTCGCGAGATTAGGAATGTGAAGATTCAAAAGGGGTTTTATGCTATTTATATCCACCGACGGTTAGCCGCTATTTCACTGTACGGGGTAGTTTATACTGTTCGATGTGATTTGGAATCTTAGCCCCCTTTTTCATTTCTTGGTCACAAAACCTAGGTCGAGTTGAATGGTATATTAAACCTAGAAATAATTACTGAGTAATTCTAGGTGATTCAAAAGTGTAGAGTTTTCATTATAGCCCCTTGCACACACTCCTTGAATTTCAACTGGACTGATTGACACCCATTGAAATACATCATCAATTATATATGTAAATACAGGGAATTCATCCGATTTTAACTAAGGATAATTTAACTGTTGCGTCCTTTCACCAGGTGTGTGAACATATATGTGCATATATATATAAACATTTACTTTTAGAAGAGGAATCGACATATTTGTGTGGATATATATATATATATATATATATATATATATATATATATATATATATATATATATATATATATAAGCATCTATATAATGCGACTCAAGTATTGAAACTGAACGCGTGTACCTGGGATCATTAAATTGATCATTCAGATCTTCTATTTGAGGTATACCAGGTGTCTAATTGGAGTAGGCCATTGTAGTTAGCACTAACTCTTATCCCATATACTTGTTCCATGTCATTCTTGGAACATCTCATATCTAGTCCCCATCATATTTACGGGAACATAGACTATCCTGCAACAAAAAATTACCGTAACTTAGGAACCCAATATGTATTTGGTCCTACGTTCTTGTCAGCATAAAATATCGAATGCCTTCCTACCGGAATCCTATCAGGAAGGCTAACTCTGCCCAGAGGAAGTGGACATACCCTTGCCCTTGGAACAGAGGGATTGTGCCAACAATTTATGGCAAAGTGACCCACCTTGACATAGCACCAACAATGATGAATGTTGTATCGCCGTTTCTGACCTGATCTACTAACTGAGGTAGTCATGATCTTAGGTCTAAACGGGACAGAGCAGGTTCTGCTCACAAATTTTCCCTTTCCACCGAGACACGAGGGAGGGTGGATAGAAAGCATGTGGTGAGTGTCTTGAGGCCTGGGAGGTGGTGCCTTCCTTTCAGTCAGCACATACCCGGGGGCCCCATGGGTACTTACTACATGCTTCCCAACCCCCTTTTCCTATGTCCTAGGGTGGTGAGAGTTACTATGAGAGCTGGTTCCTGCAATCTCATGAAGTGTTGAGGCTGAGGCAAAGAATACAAAAGGTTCATGATGAGCCAAATGAATTTTCTCATGGGTAGCCATAACAGCACTTGCACTAAGGGTACTTCCACAAGAGGGTTGATCATCCTTGCATCCACAATAACCCAGATTTGCATGAAGTCACCCTTGAACTAAGATGAATTAAGTTGTATTTGATATCCTTGTTCTAGTTGAATGTTTGCAGATTCTCAGCGTTAAGTGTAGACCAATGTCATTCTACAGTTGGTTAGGAACACAGGACCATTCAATATAATCCCTCACTGTGTGATCCAAAGTGTTGACTCATGTGTAGCCTCTCAATTGGGATAAACTTCAAGTTCAAACATTGGGAGCATGGGATGAAGATAGGACCAGAAGAAAACATTCTCTAAAATTCTTGAAAATTATCTAAGTCAAGTTCTCGAGAAGCAACTTCAGAGTTCTCGAGAAGTTTAGTTTAGTTCTCGAGAAGCTTTCATAGTTTTCGAGAAGCTTAACTACAAAGTTCATGAAAAGTCTGGACAGATTCAAGAAATTTCCTAAGTTATAGTTCTCGAGAAGTCCTCTTTGTTCACGAGAAGTCTTGGTCAGTTTTCGAGAAGCCTAAGGTATAGTTCTCGAGAAGTTTTAGTTGTTCTCGAGAAGCTTGGCTTCAGTTCTCGAGAACTGTCAGCTCAATTTCTTGAATAGTCAGGATTTGCCTCAGAAATTTTTCTAAGTTAAGTTCTCGAGAAGTCTTCTTAAGTTCTCGAGAAGTCTTCCCACAGTTCTCGAGAACTCTTCCTCTTTGTTCTCGAGAAGTTCAGAAAAATTGTCTAAGTGCTTGTTCTCGAGAAGTTCAGGAATTTTTCTAAGTTAAGTTCTCGAGAAGTCAATTAGTTCACGAGAACTGAACCTTGTGTTCTCGAGAAGTCCAAATCTTTTGTAAAGAATTTAGTTCCCGAAAAGTCTTGACAGTTCTCAAGAACTCAGATCCTAGTTCTTGAGAACTATAGCCACTTCTCGACAACTAAGTTTATTTTCCAGAAATTTTTGTTCTAAGTCCAAAACGACCGAAATTTCAAATAACTCGATGTGATTGGTCCACGTGTCATCATTAATTTCTTTTCTAGCCGTTAAGGGTAATCCTATATAAAGTTTTTTCACAAATACATAACCCTAAGCAGAAAAGAAAAAGAAGAATCTTTTAAAGAGCGGATTCCGTACTTTCCTAAATTACTGGTTCGTCTGACATTTCTTAAGAACGACATCTAAAGTCACCGCCCTCGTCAAGATCGATCTCCCTGCATTCGATCTAGAAGATCTGCTGATTAAGGAATCTTTTTTCTCTCCTTGATCGAGTAGATTCAAGTTTTCTCAGGTAAGATTTTCAAAGGATCTTCTTCTAAAAATTCTGAAAGAGCCGCAATGATTCAAGAAGAAGACCTAGAGACAAATTCTTTCAGATCTGAGAATATTTCTGTTTATGTTTTCAAACTCTATTTGTAAATCTTGTAGGAGATTATTCTCCGAGTGTAGGAGCGTTGTTCTTCGAGTGGTAGGAAGTTTTTATCTTCCGAGTGTAGATCCATTTGGATCGAGTTTTGTAGGAACGTGGTTCCGAGGTGTAGGAATTGTTTGCAATCTGAGATAGTGGAGTAGCCGACTCTAGTGATTTGCTAGATCGGTGAGGAAAGTGGACGTCCCCAAGATCGGGGAAACACTATAAATCTCTTGTAAGACCCCCTTTTTTTTCAACCACCGGGGTCTTAGCCCAGAATTGCCGCTTTGCGGTGGCACCGACATCTCGGGAAGGCAACCACTACAAAACGCCAATTCTGCCGGCCCTTTTCGATCACAAGAGAGAGAAGTATTTATACAAAAAAAATGTAAACAAGTCCACAGAAACATGTAAATAAAAGTGAATCATATCCAGTCCATCAATACATATAATAGGAAAATATATAAATGGGCTCGAGCCCAGTACATCAGAGTCCTCACTACAAGTCACTCATCGCGGAAGCTGAGAAAATACTAATCACTCACGGAGCTGGTCGCAGGTGCACCGGTGCTAGACTGTCCCACCTCCATGAAATTTTCGTAAAACCACGAATACGCTCACCCTATCTGGCTCTTTTGAGCCCGATATCTCTCCTAAAGAATTCTAAGATCAATCCGCAGAAGAAGGGGGAGGGGAGGACCTTGTTCGCGGGTTGAAGGCATGCAGAGCGTCGGGAAGCCATTTGCGCGGTGGCGGCGTCGCCGGAAATTCTTCAACAGCAAGGGGAAGTCTGAAACAGTTTGAGGGAGTGTAACCTTTTCCTCTTGCTCTTAGGAGTCTTTTATAGATCAGCAAATGGGGAGGGGAAAGGATGAAACGTTGGAGATGAAACGTTCGCGGCCATTACTAATCCCCTTAATGACGTTTCGGTTATGACGAATGGCAGTTGAAACGTTGGAGATGAAGAGGTGTTTGCCAGGTGGCAATTTCCTATTGGACCCACTTTTCCTTAATTATTAACATAATTAAAGTAGGGAACGACCCATAAATACTCTTGATTTTCATTCCCATATTCAGAATTTATTATGGCGTCGGTTACCGAAATTTCCAACCTAGCTGTCATTTCGGCCTTGGTCACGGGCGTGACACATAGGTCACGGGCGTGACAGGCCCGGTTAGCCAATTCTGGGTTCGACGATCGTCGAACTGAAATCGACGATCGTCGAATGTGGTCACGCGCTATGTCACGGGCGTGACGGGTCGGTCACGGGCGTGACCAACCCGTGACCCGATTTCTTGGTCGATTTATTTCAAGTTTTGGGCTCCCTAGGGTACTACCACAACCAACTGACTCCTAGGGGTCTAGCCGGAAATGGGATGTTACAAATCCCAATAAACAAAACAAAGATTTCGTCCCCGAAATCAAGGTTAAGCCTATGGGACTCTAATCGGGAAAAATAAGCTTGTAACATCACATGAGAACTGAAAGATTATCTCTCTACGTTATGTTTGTTTGTGCGGTTTCAAACCTAAGATTAATTCGTCCACTTAACTAGGTATATACACCCCAATAAACAAAAGATTAGCCCCTATTCTTGAAATTTCAGTTCCATTGGTTTAAAATAGGAAGGCAAATTGATTGTCCAGAGGGGTTGTGAGGTATACCTGACGAAAAAGTTCCAGGTATTTTTGCCGCATCAAGTCCTGTGGCTCCCATGTATGCTCCTCCTGCCCATGATTGTTCCACAGAACCTTGACTAACGGGACCTTCTTCCGTCGCAAGACCCGCACTGCTGTATCGTCAATCCTGATAGGCTCCAAATCGACTGACCGATCCGAGGCCACTGAGCCATTTGCCGAGGAAATCAGCTGCTCAGGGCGTAGCTAGCTTCACTCCCAGGAACCTCCGTAGTGGCAAACGGAGACAGTGGGTCGGGCCCCCCACTCCTAGGCGGGCATCCACACTACCAGGCCTAGCCCTCCCGTACGCCCCTAGAAGAACACAACCTAGAGTATCCGCGTACTGCTGCTGGATGTACCCTCCAGACTTTCTTTGGCTAAGTGTCCCACACCGTCGAGTCCGCGTACCGATGTCGGTGTGAACGACCATCAGATACCGAAGACCCACCACCTTTATTCTGTACTCCAACCCTCGAGCCCTCGGCCCCCAGGACAGTCCTGTCCGTGCATCTACCTTCACAGCTACCGTCTGAATGGCAACAAGTCCTATTATTCTACTTTCCTAGCTATCGGGGAGTGAGTGTGTGCAACCCTAGTCATACTAGTTGCTCTTTTAATTTATTATTCCTATGGTTTATGTTAGCCTAGGACTGCCCCCGGTATACCCCGTGAAGGGCTCTCAAGGGGCACTAGGAACCAAGACGGCGGCATTACGGCCCGAAGTTCCCTTTCGCAAGGCACTTATTATTATTGGTTGATCTCCCTTAGCCCGATCCCCTTTTAGTTACTTTAGTTCTAACCCTAGAGTATTAAGACTCTTCCTCTTCTTCCCGGGATGGACGATCTTTCGTCGTTTCCCGTACTCCCTTATTCCAACAAGTCTCCCAATGATGAACTCGATCCTAGTTTGCCCTACCAACCATCAACTATCAAAATTCCGTGGCTTTACTATATGCAGACCATCCTAAACTATATGAGGTACCCAAGGGGAGGTACACCAAATTATCTTCCAAATCTCCTATAATATTTACTGGTGGTCTACCATATCATACTTTGCCTAAAACCAGAAACTTATAATTTTCCTAATTAATCTAATATTTATTTAATTTCCCCAAAGGACGTGCCACGGGTCATTTTAAACATGAACTATATGATCTTCCTAAGTAATGGCTACTCAAAAATCATGATCATTAAATAACAGCAAAATAACCTCAAATACAAATTCTCAGAATTTTATAGAAAGTATTTAACCTCTAAATAATTTATTCAGTATAATCACGTTAATTCTACGTAGTGAAGGAAGTACTGAAATTATTCATCTAAAAATTATAAAAAAATCACTAGTCAGTAGTATGATATATAAAAGATCTTTGTGCAGAGAATCATAATTTTACTAGCTTGCTAACCACCACAAAAGATTTAATCAAATAATCAAGGTAAAACATACTTAATGAAGCGAGCCTTAGAATTAATCTTCCAAAAATCCCATAAAAATTCACAGAGATTTAAAATCATAATAAACGTTCTCTGCTTAAATTTCATCACTTTCCAGAGAGTGTGTATTCCCTAATAAATTTTCTAAGCAAATCATACAACTACTAAATCATTAAAGGAAGTATCCAAAATAATGAACATAAAATTCATAGAAAAATATCCAGAGCTTGTACCATCCCTATAATTCACTCTCCCCAAATATCACCACTTTTCAATGTGATTTAGTTTCATTTCCTATCTCTACAAGTTTTGCGCCCTAAACTAGGGTTAGATTTTCAGGTATCCCAACAGTCTCCAAATTTACTAAAATTTCATCCAGAGAACTATATTGGCCCTATGGTTCCCTTCACCCAATTTCGGGTCAATCCAAGGTCATTTGACCACATGACCTTCACAAACCACCAAGATCCATCCTTAGGGTTTGGCCTTGGTCCTTAGGGTAAACTTACCCCAATCCACCTCAAACTCCATGAGGGGGTGCTAGAGAATATTACTAGCCAGTGGTAAAAATCTCAACCTCTGTTGAGGTGATCTCACCACTCAAACTTCAAAAGTGCACTTTTAACCTAAGACCCCTTATTAGGGCAAAACTTAGGGTTGATCATTTCTAGTCCAAACCATCTACAAATGAGATGGAAAATTATACAGAACCTTATGGTGACCCCAGGGACCTCTCACCAGAATTTGGGAGGGTTTGGAAATTATTTAACTATCTAATTAAATTCGGCTAGGATTATTGAATTTTCCTAAAAACTATAGAAAAATATTCTCCAAAAATTCTCATTTTTGGATAGCACCTAGATATAGGTAAGATTAGGCAACACCCCAAATTTCAAGTCATTTTGATGACTGGATTTAAGTGGGGAATTTTTCTAAGGTCAAGACAGCCCTCTGGATAGACCTCACCAAAAAGGGTGCTGTGGTCTAACCAGGATTCCAAATTGAGTGAAATTAATTTTGAATAAAACTAAACTTCAAGGGCTACAGTTTCTATGTTGACCACCTTTCCTGTAGGAGCCTTTAGGTATTTTTCCCAAATTATTTAACATGACAGATAAATTCATTCAGAAATTGTTTTAAAAATAGAATCCAATTTTCATGGCCTTGTTCATCTTCTTCAGAGCCCGAACCAGAGGACTAAAAACCTAATTTTCCTGTAGCTTTTCCAAGCTATTTCCCGGCCATCCAGCCATCTCCCTGGCAGGCCACCACCACCACCACCTCCGTTGAGGCGAGGGCTATCGTCGGGCGGCGGCACGGCCGCCGGAGAGGCGGTTTCCGGCGAACCCGCCACCATGAAATTTTCGGAAAACCACGAATACGCTCACCCGATCTGGCTCTTTTGAGCCCGATATCTCTCCTAAAGAATTCTAAGATCTATCCGCAGAAGAAGGGGGAGGGGAGTACCTTGTTCGCGGGTTGAATGCGTGCAGAGCGTCGGGAAGCCATTTGCGCGGTGGTGGCGTCGCCGGAAATTCTTCAACAGCAAGGGGGAAGTCTGAAACAGTTTGAGGGAGTGTAACCTTTTCCGCTTGCTCTTAGGAGTCTTTTATAGATCAGCAAATGGTGAGGGGAAAGGATGAAACGTTGGAGATGAAACGTTCGCGGCCATTACTAATCCCCTTAATGACGTTTCGGTTATGACGAATGGCAGTTGAAACGTTGGAGATGAAGAGGTGTTTGCCAGGTGGCAATTTCCTATTGGACCCACTTTTCCTTAATTATTAACATAATTAAAGTAGGGAACGACCCATAAATACTCTTGATTTTCATTCCCATAGTCAGAATTTATTATGGCGTCGGTTACCGAAATTTCCAACCTGGCTGTCATTTCGGCCTTGGTCACGGGCGTGACACATAGGTCACGGGCGTGACAGGCCCGGTTAGCCAATTCTGGGTTCGACGATCGTCGAACTGAGATCGACGATCGTCGAAGGGTGGTCACGGGCGTGACACCTGGGTCACGGGCGTGACAGGCCCGTGTGGCCAAATCTGGTTCGACGATCGTCGAATTGGGATCGACGATCGTCGAGCGTGTCACGCCCTATGTCACGGGCGTGACATTCTGTGTCACGGGCGTGACATGCCTGGTGACTAATTCTGGTTCGACGACGTCGAACTGGAATCGACGATCGTCGAGCGTGTCACGCCCTATGTCACGGGCGTGATATGGCGAGTCACGGGCGTGACATGCCCGTGGGGCCAATTTTGGGTCTACGACCGTCGACCTGGAATCGACGATCATGGTCACGCCCTATGTCACGGGCGTGACATGGCGAGTCACGGGCATGACAGGTCTGGTGACTAATTTTTGGGTTCGACGATCGTCGAACTGAAATCGACGATCGTCGAATGTGGTCACGCCCTATGTCACGGGCGTGACGGGTCGGTTACGGGCGTGACCAACCCGTGACCCGATTTCTTGGTCGATTTATTTCAAGTTTTGGGCTCCCTAGGGTTCTACCACAACCAACTGACTCCTAGGGGTCTAGCCGAAAATGGGATGTTACAAATCCCAATAAACAAAACAAAGATTTCGTCCCCGAAATCCAGGTTAAGCCTACGGGACTCTAATCGGGAAAAATAAGCTTGTAACATCCCATGAGAACTGAAAGATTATCTCTCTACGTTATGTTTGTTTGTGCGGTTTCGAACCTAAGATTAATTCGTCCACTTAACTAGGTATATACACCCCAATAAACAAAAGATTAGCCCCTATTCTTGAAATTTCAGTTCCATTGGTTTAAAACAGGAAGGCAAATTGATTGTCCAGAGGGGTTGTGAGGTATACCTGACGAATAAGTTCCGGGTATTTTTGCCGCATCAAGTCCTGTGGCTCCCATGTATGCTCCTCCTGCCCATGATTGTTCCACAGAACCTTGACTAACGGGACCTTCTTCCGTCGCAAGACCCGCACTGCTGTATCGTCAATCCTGATAGGCTCTAAATCGACTGACCGATCCGAGGCCACTGGGCCATCTACCGAGGAAATCAGCTGCTCAGGGCGTAGCAGAGCCCTCCAAAGTGAGGAGACGTGGAAGACGTCATGCAATCCCGCTAACTCCGGCGGTAGCTCCAGTCTATAGGCTAAGGAGCCGATCCGCTCCAGGATCCTATAGGGCCCCATATATCTCGGACTGAGCTTCTTCCGCCCGCGAACCCGCGAGACTCCGTGCATCGGCCGTATCTTCAAGAAAACCCGGTCTCCTACCTGGAACTCTACTTGGCGATACCTCGCATCATAGTATTTCGCCTGTCTGCTCTGGGCTTCCAACATCCTGTCTTGGATCAATCTAATCTGAGCATCTGTATCTCCCACAAACTCCGAGCCCAGTGCCTGCTGATCCTCGTCCTGAACCCATGATAGTGGGGTTCTGCACCTCCTTCCGTACAACGCTTCGTATGGAGCCATGCCTATGCCGGACTGATGAGCGTTGTTGTATGAAAACTCGACCAGTGGTAACAATCTCTCCCAAGGCTCGCCACGGTCCAAAATACATAGTCGCAACAGATCCTCCAGTGTACGATTAGTGCGCTCTGTCTGTCCGTCGGTCTGAGGGTGAAAGGCGGTGCTGAATTTCAACCGAGAACCCAGATGGGCCTGGACTGACCTCCATTCCCTGGATGTAAACCGCCCATCCCGATCCAAAACGATAGTCTTGGGCACCCCATGATAACGCACGAACTGCTCAATGAACCTCCGTACTAATACACTGACTGGTGTGTCCTTTGCCACTGGGATGAATCTGGCCACCTTTGTCAGCCTGTCCACTATCACCCAGATCGAGTAGTTCCCCGCACGGGATCTAGGTAGCCCATGTATGAAGTCCATGGCTATATCTTCAAACTTCCACTCCGGCACTGGAAGCGGCTGCAGCAAGCCTGCCGGGTTCCTACACTCCGCCTTCACGAGCTGGCAGGCCTCACAATGCGTCACAAAATACGTAATATCTTTCTTCATACCCGGCCAATACATCGTCCTCTTTAAATCCTTTACCATCTTGGTGATCCCCGGGTGTACCGAATACTGGCTGCAGTGAGCCTCTGTCAAAATATCCTCCCGGATCCGTCCTCCAGCTGGTATGTAGACTCTGCCCCGGAAACACAGGAGCCCATCCCTTAAAGAGTAATCTCCTGTCGTGCCTTCCTCCAAGGCTCGGAATATCGGCTCAGCTCTCTCGTCCAGCATCTGCCCCTCTCTGATGCGGTCTCGAACGTCATCAGTAGTAGCCATCGACCCCAGGTACTCCATGTACAGCTCCGGGTCTTCCTCAGACACTAGTGAAATCTGCATCTCCTCGAATGATCTAATCAACTCCAAGGCCATCAGCTGCGGGCCTACTCCAGTCGTACTCGCTCTCCGGCTCAGAGCATCCGCAACCACGTTTGCCTTCCCCGGATGGTAGTGCATGGTATACTGGTAGTCCGAAAGAAACTCCACCCAGCATCTCTGCCTGATGTTTAACTCCTTCTGGGTGTTGACGTACTTCAGATTCTTGTGGTCGGAGAAGATATCACAATGTACCCCATAGAGATAGTGCCGCCAGATCTTAAGAGCAAAAATGACTTCCCCCATCTCCAAATCGTGCACGGGGTAGTTCTGCTCGTGCTGCTTCAACTGACGGGAGGCATAGGCTATTACGTGCCCATTCTGCATAAGGACGGCACCCATCCCCTGATAGGAAGCATCTGTATATACCTGGAATCCCTCCCTCCCTGATGGAAGAGCAAGGATGGGGGCCGAGGTGAGACGATCCTTCAGCTCCTGGAAGGCAGATTCGCATCGCGGCGTCCAAATAAAAGGGGACTCCTTCTTCGTCAGAGACGTAAGAGGGAGGGCAATCTGAGAGAACCCCTTTACAAACTTTCGGTAGTAACCGGCAAGTCCCAAGAAACTTCGAACATCCGTGGCCGACTTTAGTGGTGGCCAATCCCGTACTGCCTGGATCTTTGCCGGATCCACTGCCAGACCTGCTCCGCTGATGACATGGCCCAGAAAGGCCACCTCCTTTAGCCAGAACTGGCACTTGCTGTACTTGGCATACATCTCGTGCTCACGCAGCTTCTCCAAGGTCAAGGCTAGATGTCTCGCGTGCTCCTCCTCCGTCCTTGAATAGATGAGGATGTCGTCGATGAATACAATGACGAAGACATCCAGATACTCCTCGAACACCCGATTCATCAAAGTCATGAATGCGGAGGGTGCATTCGTGAGCCCGAACGGCATCACGGTAAACTCGTACAAGCCGTATCTGCTGCTGAAGGCCGTCTTCGGGATGTCCTCCTCCCGAATACGGAGCTGGTAGTATCCTGACCTCAGATCCAGCTTTGAGAACCAATGAGCTCCCTCCAGCTGATTAAAAAGCTCGTCTATCCGTGGTAAAGGATAAGTATTCCGGACTGTCAACCTGTTCAGAGCCCGGTAATCGATGCACAGTCGAAGGGTCCCATCCTTCTTCTTAACGAACAGCACCGGAGCTCCCCACGGTGATGAGCTAGGCCGAACGAACCCGGCCTCCACTAACTCCTGAAGCTAACTTCAGAATTCCACCAACTCCTTTGGGGCCATTCGATAGGGATCTCTGGATACCGACTTAGCCCCCGGTACGAGCTGAATCTGAAAGTCCTTCTCTCGGTGCGGGGGTAACCCTGGTAGCTTCTCAGGAAACACGTCGGCGAAGTCCCGCACTACCGGAATATCTGCAATGGAATCCTTGGCTACGACCGCCTCAAAGAGGACCTGATAAACCTCTTCCCCCTGCAGGTGGGCCTTAACGGCCTACACAGACGATAGTAAAGTACGGGGTGCTGATATAATACCTTTGATAACAATGAAGGAGTCGCCGTGCCTCACGGTGATCCTCTTCGCCACGCAATCGATCTGGGCATGGTTCCAGTACAGCCAGGTCATGCCCAGAATCAGATCGTAATCTGGCATCCTCAAAACCGTCGCTGGTGCCTCAAACGCCTTTCCGCCGATCCTCGCTTCCATATCACAATGAGTAGAGGTCAATATCTCTGATCCATCGGGTAGGCGCACCCTCAGCATCTTCCCGGTGCTTAGCTCCACCCCTGCCAGTCCTTTCACGAAATCCTCCGACACGAATGATTGCGACGCACCAGTGTCGAAGAGGGTGTGAGCGGGCTTGCCGCTCACGAATACTATGCCTGGGGTAATTAAATGTCTTAGTATTCTTATTGTAGTTTGTCTTCTCTTAATTTTTCTAACCAGGTTATGTTTAAAATAGTAGTTTATATGAAGAAAATCTGAAAAGTACTGCCATACCTGTGATAACCTGCTCCGGGTCCCGGGGCTGTGTCAGGTCTAGAGCATACACCTGCTCTCTCTCAGGCCTATGACCTCGATCCTGAAATCCTCGTCCTTGGTCCTGTCCTCGTCCGCCAAACCGTCGGGGAGGTGGAGCGCCCTGATGTGCTAGTGGGGGTGCTCGCCCCACAGGGCAGTTCCGCTTGATATGCCCCGGCTGGTTGCACTGATAGCATACCGGTGGCTGCCCTGCCGTCCTTGGCATTTCCAGCATCTGTATAGGCTGGGGAGCCAATACCCCCTGAGTCCTCTGCTCCTGCCCAAACTCCTAACGAGGCTGATCCCCGTTCCTTCTCTCCCCGATAACCTAGCCCCGAGGACGGTCTCTACGACCTCCAATCACTGAATCATCAACCGGTCTCTTCCGATTCTTCACTGTAAGCTGATCCGCCTCTCTCTTCTTAGCCATCTCCAGAATCCTGGCCAGACTCCCCTCTGAAACGAAAAGGAGGGCCTGCCTCAGTCATCCTGCAACCCCTTATAAAACCTCCGGGCGTAACCAGCATCGTCTAACTAGTAAGCGTCCGCATAACGGGCCAGGTGAGTGAACTCCTGATAGTACTCCACCACAGTCCTGTTCCCCTGCCTCAACCGCAGGAATCTATCCTCCAGGTCATCTCTCGCCGACTGAGGTACAAAATGTCCCAAGAGCGCTGCTCTGAACTCCTCCCAAGTAATATCAGCACAGTCCATCCCTGCAAAGGTGGTGTCCAGCTGAGATTTCCACCATCTCTTTCCGTGTGACTCTAAGCAGGAGACTGTCAAAGCGACTGCCTCCTTCGTGGGGCATCGAATCCCTGCCAGCATCTCGTAAATGGTGTCCAACCACTCCTCCGTACGTACTGCAGACTCCGTCCCCTGGTAGGATGGAGGGGAAAGTCCTCGGAAGACCGTCATCCAATTGGCCCCGGGGTTTGGCTGTGGGGTCGGGGCTTGCTGTAACATCCCATTTCCGGCTAGACCCCTAGGAGTCGGTTGGTTGTGGTGGAACCCTAGGGAGCCCAAAACTTGAAATAAATCGACTAAGGAATCGGCTCACGGGTTGGTCACGCCCGTGACCCGCCATGTCACGCCCGTGACAAGGGCGTGACACGCTCGACGATCGTCGATCCCAACTCGACGATCGTCGAACCAAATTCGGCCACACGGGTCTGTCACGCCCGTGACCCTCCAGGTCACGCCCGTGACAAAGGGCGTGACACGCTCGACGATCGTCGAACCCCACTTCGACGATCGTCGACCCAAAATTGACCACGCGCCATGTCACGCCCGTGACTTGCATTGTCACGCCCGTGACATTGGGCGTGACCGCGCTCGACGATCGTCGATTTCTGTCCGACGATCGTCGACCCAGAACTAGTCATCAGGCATGTCACGCCCGTGACCCGCATTGTCACGCCCGTGACATTGGGCGTGACCACGCTCGACGATCGTCGATTTCAGCTCGACGATCGTCGACCAGAATTAGTCACCAGGCCTGTCACGCCCGTGACCCAAGTGTCACGCCCGTGACCACCCTTCGATGATCGTCGATCTCAGTTCGACGATCGTCGAACCCAGAACTGCTAACCGGGCCTGTCACGCCCGTGACCTATGTGTCACGCCCGTGACCAAGGCCGAAACGTCAGCCAGACTGGAAGTTTCGGTAACCGACGCCTTAATAAATTCTGGCTGTGGGAATGAAAAAAATCAAGAGTATTTATGGGTCGTTCCCTACTTTAATTATGTTAATAATTAAGGAAAGTGGGTCCAATAGGAAACTGCCACCTGGCAAGCACCTCTTCATTTCCAACTTTCCAACTGCCATTCGGCATAACCGAAACGTCATAAGAATATGATTAATGGCCGCCAACGTTTCATCTCCAACGTTTCACCCTTTCCCCTCCCCATTTCCTCATCTATAAAAGATTCCTGAGTGCAAGAGGAAAAGGTTACACTCCCTCAACTGTTCAGACTTCCTCCTTGCTGTTGAAAAATTTCCGGCGACGCCACCACCGCGCAAATGGCTTCCCGACGCTCTGCACGCCTTCAACCCGCGAACAAGGTCCTCCCCTCCCTCTTCTTCTGCGGATAGATCTTAGGAATCGTTAGGAGAGATATCGGGCTCAAAAGAGCCAGATCGGGTGAGCGTAATGGTGGTTTTCCGAAAATATCATGGTGGCGGGTTCGCCGGAAACCGCCTCTCCGGCGGCTGTGCCGCCGCCCGACGTTAGCCCTCGCCTCAACGGAGGTGGTGGTGGTGGTGGCCGGCCAGGGAGATGGCTGGGTGGCCGGGAAATAGCTTGGAAAGGCTACAGGAAAATTAGGTTTTCAGTCTCTGGTTCGGGTTGTAGAAGAAGATGAACAGTGCCTTTAATTAGATTTTATTTGTAAAATCAATTTCTGAATGAGATTTCTGTCATGTTAAATAATTTGGGAAAAATACTTAGAGGCTCCTACAGGAAAAGTGGTCAACATAGAAACTGTATCCCTTGAAGTCTAGTTTTATTCAAAATTAATTTCATTCAATTTGGATTCCTGGTTAGACCACAGCACCCTTTTTGGTGAGGTCTATACAGAGGGCTGCCTTGACCTTAGAAAAATTCCCCACTCCAATCCAGTCGTCCAAACGACTTGAAATTTGGGATGTGGTCTATTCTTACATATATCTAGGTGCTATCCAAAAATGAGAATTTTTGGAGAATATTTTTCTATGGTTTTTAGAAAAATTCAATAATCCTAGCCGAATTTAATTAGGTGGTTAAATAATTTCCAAACCCTCCCAAATTTTGGTGAGTGGTCCCTGGGTTCACCATAAGGTTCTGTATAATTTTTCATCTCATTTGGAGATGGTTTGGTTTAGAATTGATCAACCCTAAGTTTTGCCCTAATAAGGGGTCTTAGGTTAAAAGTGCGCTTTTGAAGTTTGAGTGGTGAGATCACCTCAACAGAGGCTGAGATTTTTACCACTGGCTAGTAATGTTCTCTAGCACCCCCTCATGGAGTTTGAGGTGGATCGGGGTAAGTTTACCCTAAGGACCAAGGCCAAACCCTAAGGATGGATCTTGGTGGTTTGTGAAGGTCATGTGGTCAAATGACCTTGGATTGACCCGAGGTCGGGTTATGAGAACCATAGGGCTTAGCCTTTATGACTAATGGTTTTCGAACCAAACATTACAGGAGCTCCGGATGGGAGACAGGGACCAGCACCAGCGGAGTACGGTGCGCATGGAGGTGGGACAGTCTAGCACCGGTGCACCTGCGACCAGCTCCGTGAGTGATTAGCATTTTCTTAGCTTCCGCGATGAGAGACTTGTAGTGAGGACTCTGATGTACTGGGCTCAAGCCCATTTATCTATTTTCCTATTACTGTATTGATGGACTGGATATGATTCTCTTTTATATACATGTTTTCTGTGGACTTGTTTACACTTTTGTATAAATGCTTCTCTCGTTTGTGATCGAAAAGGGCCGGCAGAATTGGCGATTTGTAGTGGTTGCCTTCCCGAGATGTCGGTGCCACCGCAAAGCGGCAATTCTGGGCTAAGACCCCCGGTGGTTGAAAAAGAAAAAAAAAGGGGGTCTTACACTTGCTGAGCTCTGAAGGCCTCCAGGATGGCCGTCAGTGTTTGCCCCATCTCCGTCTGCTGGAACGGAACGGGTGCTGGCGGAGTCGGGACCACATTCGGAGCCTGAGGTGTCCCCTGCTGCGATGTAGGGTTCGTCGCAGGCTACAAGCAAAAATTCCATTTGTTAGAGAGCGAATGAATGGAATTTAAGAAGAGTTATGATGGACTTTCACATGTGATTTCCCTTATGGGCACACCACTGCTTCCGCTGCTAGTTTGTCCGCAAACTAAGCTCGCACGGGGGTGGACCAAGGTTTTTGTGGGCTACTTCTCTTTCGATCGAGGTCTCCTCTGATACCACTTGCAAGACCCCCTTTTTTTTCTTTTTCAACCGCCGGGGTCTTAGCCCAGAATTGCCGCTTTGCGGTGGCACCGACATCTCGGGAAGGCAACCACTACAAAACGCCAATTCTGCCGGCCCTTTTCGATCACAAGAGAGAGAAGTATTTATACAAAAAAAATGTAAACAAGTCCACAGAAACATGTAAATAAAAGTGAATCATATCCAGTCCATCAATACATATAATAGGAAAATAGATAAATGGGCTCGAGCCCAGTACATCAGAGTCCTCACTACAAGTCACTCATCGCGGAAGCTGAGAAAATACTATTCACTCACGGAGCTGGTCGCAGGTGCACCGGTGCTAGACTGTCCCATCTCCATGAAATTTTCGGAAAACCACGAATACGCTCACCCGATCTGGCTCTTTTGAGCCTGATATCTCTCCTAAAGAATTCTAAGATCTATCCGCAGAAGAAGGGGGAGGGGAGGACCTTGTTCGCGGGTTGAAGGCGTGCAGAGCGTCGGGAAGCCATTTGCGCGGTGGTGGCATCGCCGGAAATTCTTCAACAGCAAGGGGGAAGTCTGAAACAGTTTGAGGGAGTGTAACCTTTTCCTCTTGCTCTTAGGAGTCTTTTATAGATCAGCAAATGGGAGGGGAAAGGATGAAACGTTGGAGATGAAACGTTCGCGGCCATTACTAATCCCCTTAATGACGTTTCAGTTATGACGAATGACAGTTGAAATGTTGGAGATGAAGAGGTGTTTGCCAGGTGACAATTTCCTATTAGACCCACTTTTCCTTAATTATTAACATAATTAAAGTTGGGAACGACCCATAAATACTCTTGATTTTCATTCCCATAGTCAGAATTTATTATGGCGTCGGTTACCGAAATTTCCAACCTGGCTGTCATTTCGGCCTTGGTCACGGGCGTGACACATAGGTCACGGGCGTGACAGGCCCGGTTAGCCAATTCTGGGTTCGACGATCGTCGAACTAAAATCGACTATCGTCGAATGTGGTCACGCCCTATGTCACGGGCGTGACGGGTCGGTCACGGGCGTGACCAACCCGTGACCCGATTTCTTGTTCGATTTATTTCAAGTTTTGGGCTCCCTAGGGTTCTACCACAACCAACTGACTCCTAGGGGTCTAGCCGGAAATGGGATGTTACATCTCTTGTCGTCTGTGTGATTGCTTGCTTAATTATTTGTGCTAGTTGCTAAATTTTTTTATTCCGTATTAGACACACATCTCGACTATTCACCCCCCTCTAGGTGATTTAGGTAGACAACTTACATCTTTCAATGGTTCCCCAAGATATGGGTACGTCCACTTTCCCCCTTCACCTATCCTATAGAGTATTCAATTCAGCCTAACTTCTTTCCACTTTCTCAGATCCAAAGATCCTACAAGTCAGAACCAAAATTGTTCCTACACCTCAGACTTTTGCAAGTCCTACCTCCGATCCTTCCCAAAATCCTACCTCAGGCCTCAGCCCTACCTCAACCCTTATCTCTAGGCTTACAACTCAGACTTTTGCAAGTCCTGCCACTCAGGCTCACAGCCCTACCTTAGCCTTTATAATTATAGGCTTACAGCTCAGATCTACAACAGATCCTACAAGTAATTGTATAATAAAAGAGATACAAAAGATATCACAAGATAGATCCCACTATTGAGGATCTTCAGTCTCAACCAGACTTTATTGTTTCAAAGCTTCTTGATATAACAAAATAAGGTTGGACTGTTCTTGATGTAGAAGTTGATCCACTGTCAGCTCCTTCCTTGAATTCCAAATGACATATGAATCTTCTCTGCAGACTATTCTGAATCTTCCTTCGAAAAGGATTTCCCCTTTTGTTGTTGTGAATTTTCTCTTTCTTAGTCGATGGCTTTTATGGCCTTCACCGTGTTGTTGTTATTGGTTGTTAAGGATCAGCCCTTTATATAGAGATTCCTCATGGTTACCGGCTAATCTGGTTTGTGACAACCTTCTGACAGTTCTGACAATGGTGTGAGACCTGTTAGTAATGAAAGTTGTCGACCCACCAGTCATGACAATTGATTCCTTAGAGATTCTACAACTCAGCATGATCCACTCAGCAATCTTCTTCACATGTGTCGAAAAAAGTAGACAAAATGTCGACACAAGTCTTGATGATGTCGACACCATACTCCAAGTGTCGACACAGTAATTCTTCTGCTTCTCGACACATCTTCTATTGGAATGTGTCGACACAAGTCCAGTGTATCGACACAACTGCTCGTGGTCTCGACATAACTGCTGGGTGTTGACACAACCTCTGCTTTAGGTATCGACACAATCCTTGCCTCAAGTTTCGACATAAGTCCTGCTTTAAGTGTCGACACAATTCCTTCCTTTGGTGTCGACATATCTTCTGGGTGTCGACACAATTCATGGGTGTCGACACAATTTCTGGGTGTCGACATAATTTTGGCTTCTGGTGTCGACACAACTTCTGGTTCTTATGTTGACACAATTCTTAGGTGTCGACACAATGCTTTGCTGCTGGTGTCGACACAAGTCCCGTGTGTCCACACAATTCTTCACAAGTGTCGACACTTGAACTTAGAATATTTTTCTTCCATTCCTTA
The DNA here is from genome assembly GCA_039513925.1 of Platanthera zijinensis. Lineage (NCBI taxonomy): Eukaryota > Viridiplantae > Streptophyta > Magnoliopsida > Asparagales > Orchidaceae > Platanthera > Platanthera zijinensis. The sequence goes on along the minus strand of CM077084.1, from coordinate 105,085,170 downwards.
ACCCTGCACAAGGAAACTTAAACATACATCAAATACATATTGATGTATATCATTGACTAAGATGAATCTTCTCCAAATCTGTTACATACTTATAGTGTACCCAACAATCTGCCCCTATTTGGAGAAGTCATAACCCTTAGTCAAAGATATACACCAGTCAAGATAAAACACAAAAGACATAGCTGTACATTCATTCCAGTGTAAGTAAATATTCAAACAATGTAAACAATCTAAAATAAACATTAAAACTGATTTGATTAAGCAGAAAATATTTGTTTTACATGTTCTCTCTTAGAGCAAAAATCAAAAAGTTACATTATTTCTTATTATAAGCCTATATATCCTAAGATTTGCTAGGCTCCCTTATTAGAATGCCTTGACCAGACTTTATCTTTTCCTTCACAGCTGGTTGTATCTTCAGTAGGCTTCTTTCCTTTAAGATCCTTTTTCTTTAGTTCTTCAGCTTTTATTCTTTGCCTTTCAAAGTAGTGAAAGGGCATAGGAAAATACTTGCTGGGCTCTATAGCATTTTCAGGTAGCTTCCCAGCTTTTGCACTCCTCCTGTGCTGAAGAATGGCTTCTTGTTTAGCTTGATATTTATTCCACTCCTACTCTGAGTACCACTTACCCCTATCATACGTCTTGTCCTTAACATCCTTCCATGCAGTCTAAATGATTTTCCTTAATGTAGGGCTCCAATGCTCAAAGTCTAGCTTTAACTCAGCCTGTTCTCTGAATCTCTTCTTAGATAGCAATTCTTCCCTTTGAGCTTCTTTGGTAACCTCTGACATTTTAACATTCTCAAAGACCACATTCTGTGCCTCTTGTGGAGGGCTGTACATTTTATGTACTTGGTCATGAACCATCTCAAAATTAGCAGGAGGATATATAACCTGAGCAACTTCTGGCTGATCTCCCTCTATATATGCAGGTTGTATTCCATATTCAGCCATATTATCATCATCACATAAAGGAGGGAAGCCAAGAGTAGCTCTAATGGTATTGTAAACCCATTTTGCATGCTCAGAACTAGCTTGGACTAACACTCTCTCCCCCTTTAGGACTTCTCTTCCAATATGATCTCTGAGATCATTCTTGTGAAATCTGACTTGACCTTCCAGATGATCAATCCCTTCTCTGTAGTAGACCCCAAATTTATGAATTTGAGTGGTAATAGCTGTTTGGGCAGCCTCTATCGTCGTTTTCACAGCAGCTAGATCAGTCTCAATTAGTTTTGTAACTTCTATTTTGACAGCCACAGATAGTGCTGCAATCTTTGTGAGAATTTCCTTATGAGAATCCGTGAGATTCTCTTATGTTCTAAATTGATTTTCTAAGATATAAGCATGTTTCTTTGCCATATCAGCCGCTTTAGTTTTCAGTTCCTACTACTGAGTGGACAGATACACAAATGCATGGCCTCCTTTCTCAAAGCAGTCTGTCATTTCTTTCTTGTGCAGACTCACTTCAAATCTGATTGACTTGATCTCCTAAGCTAGCTGGTTTTGTAGCTCTTTATAAGTTTCATCCACATACTTTTCAAGAGCTATCCTTTGTGCATCTAGTTTTAGTTGTAATTGGACCATTAAGGAATTAAATTCCACACTTGGAGCTAGAGGTGGTGTGGTTGTTTGTAAGGCCCTCTTATAGCCAGAGCTTCTCTTTTTCATTATAGCAAGTTTCCTTTTCTTAGCCAAGTTGGCTTCTTCATCATCAAAAGATGAACTTTCTATGTCAACAATCTCTTTGTTTGCAGTATTCTTCAGCAATCCATCCCCCTCAGTCTCTGGAAGTTCTTTGTCCTGTGGTTGTTGCTCCCCCTCAGTCCTTACTGCTATTGAGTCAGGGAACAACTCCTCCAAGGTTACCTCCTGCAACATTTGAACAGGAGAAATAAGATTAGTTGGTAAAATACATGGTTTTCCCTGGACTTCCATGTCCTTGTCCAGTGACCTTTCTAGGAAGGAGATACTTACTTGCCCAATCTGAGCAGTATCCTTCATATGCACCTCAGGCGCCTCTTCCTCTACATGCAACAGTGCTTCCTTATTTATATCAAAGACTATATCCATCACAGTATTAACTGCTAATTCACTGTCTAGTGTAGCTGTATACTTTACTCCCCCTTAACCAGGCAGATCAGTAAGTATAGTGTCTTGTACAGCTGGTGTAGGGTCTTTTCCCCCTAGAGTAGCGATTCTTTGTTGCTCTGGGAGCATACTACTGTCCACTTGTCCTTGTGCATCTTGATGTTGTTGCATGTCTTCATCAGAACTGAAGACCACTTCTTCTGAATCACTAGATCATTCTTCTTACGGAATAACTTTCTTCTTCTTCTTTATTATTTTGGTCTATTTTTGAGGAGTAGTAACCTCCTTAGTCAACACCCTATCCCATCTTGATTGAATCCTGGTTTCCATTCTTCTCATATGATTTATTTTTGTACCAGGAAGTTGGCTCATGACTTTTGGTATTACAGATGATAGGCATAGACTCAGAATTCTCCCCAGGTTTGGTTTCTTGATACCTTCACGTAACTTGTCAAATACTATGGTTGTCCAATCAGTCTTAAGCTTGAAAATGATCCTGGTCATCAGGTGGAACATGGTGGCTTAGATTTTGTCATGTCCACCGGTTTTACACAGTATGACCTTCCCTGCAATCTAAGAAAGGAACTTCCCTTGTGAATTCATCCCTTTTCGGTTGATAGATGATCCTATCTTAGTATTTGGGTTTAACTCATACCATTTTAAGGCCTCCTTGATCATAGATGGTTGTACGTCATCTTCTTCCTTAACCTTTGGGAGTTGGAGTGTGTTTCGGATTGATTTCAAGGTAATTTTCACTCTGGTATCTTGAACAGTAGCTTTCATCTTCTTCCCGTCTGCGTCTGTAGTTGCAGAAGAATAAAATTCAAGAACTTCTTTCTTCCATTCTTGGTTGGTTCAGAGACCAAGAACTCCAATCCGATTTTTGAAATTAGGGCAATTACTCCCTGAATCTCTGGTAATGTTGTTGTGAATCCACCACGGACCAGCTCATATCCTTCGTTCACCTTGTCTTCTAGATGAGGTGCCATTACCGGAAGAGAGATATGGAGGTGAAAAGTAAAGATGATTCTCGTTGACAGAGGGTGCAGAGTCAGGAAATCAGAAAGCGTAGTCGACCAGATTTTGGCTTCACCTATTTATAGTCTAAGTGTAAAGGGGAGCTCAAAAATGTGCCTTAGCACTTGGACTTGTTGACAAAATCTTATATGTGTCGACAGAATAGGTCTAGGTCTCGACAATACTAAGGTTTAGTCGACACATGAATATGTCGACATACTTATGTCAGTGTCGACATAGATGTCGACATGTCTCGACACAGAGTGTCGACTTTGATTTTTGTGTGTCGACACAAAAATCAGCTAACTGAAAGTCTCGACATAGTTGTGTCGATACCAACTCTTGTGTATCGACACAAAAGTCCTCTAGTTATATGGTCTAGACATAGTTGTTTCGAAACCTATACTTCAGTCGACACAGATATTATTTCTGTGTCGACACATCAATTTTCTTTGTCGACACAACATACTGAGAGTGTCGACACAAGGTCTGCTTGTGTCGGCACAAACATGGTACTTAGCCAAATTTCCTGTGAAAACTTGAGCTTACATGTTCTACTAAAGATAGCTTGTGCTAACCTAATCTAGATTCAACATACCTAATTCAATTTTAAAATAATTGAATTTAGTTTCATCCAAAGGTTTTGTAAAAATATCCGCAATTTGATTATTTGTATTCACAAACTCTAGACTTATATTTTCTTTTTCTACATATTCTTTGATGAAATGGAATTTAATTTCTATATGCTTTTTTATACTGTGTGATACAGGATTCTTAGCAATAGGAATAACACTAGTAGAATCACAGAACAGTGGAAATCTACTTACTTTGATGTCATAATATTCTACTTTGTGCTTTATCTACAATAGTTGTCCATAGCAGCTGGCTGCAGCTACATATTCTTACTCAGCTGTTGATATAGCTACACTGGTCTGCTTCTTGCTGCACCAAGACACCAGTCTTCCTCCTAGGAATTGACAGGTTCCTGTAGTACTTTTCCTGTCCTCTTTGCATCCTGCAAAATCTGCATCTGAGAAACCAGTTAGTGTGAAATCTCTACATATTTGCAAAATCTTTGCATCCTACATATTCTGACTTAGCTGTTGATATAGCTACACTGGTCTACTTCTTACTGCACCAATACACCAGTCTTCCTCCAAGGAATTGACAGGTTCCTATAGTACTTTTCCTATCTTCTTTGCATCCTGCAAAATCTATATCTGAGAAACTAGTTAGTGTGAAATCTCTATTCTTAGGGTACCAAAGACCTAGTTTAGGTTTGCCCTTGAGATATCTCAAAATCCTTTTAACTGCAGTATAATGAGATTCCTTAGGGCATGCTTGGTACCTAGCACAGACACATGTTACATACATGATGTCAGGTCTATTGGCAGTCAAGTAGAGTAGGGAGCCAATTATCCCTCTATACAAAGACTCATCAATAGGTTTCCCAGCCTCATCTTTGCCTATAGGCATACTTAATACCGTTGGAGTTTTCATGGTGTAGGCTGAATCCATTCCATACTTTTTAATCAACTCCTTTGTGAACTTAGACTGAGATATGGATAGTCCATTATCAGTCAGTCTCACTTGAAGTCCCAAAAAGAACTTCAGTTTACCCATACTGCTCATTTCAAACTTCCCTTGCATAAGTTTGGTAAACTTCCTGCAAAGTTTTTTCTCTGTAGATCTAAAGATAATGTCATCAACATATATCTGAAATAAGATTATCTTGCCTTGGGATTCCCTATAGAATAGAGTTTCATCTATCTTTCCCCTTGAGAATTTATTCTCAATAAGGAAAATAAACAAGGTTTCATACCAAGCCCTGGGGGCTTATTTCAAACCATATAGTGCTTTACTAAGCCTATATACATAATTAGGATAGTGAGGATCTACAAAACCTAAGGGTTGTTCAACATAGACTTCCTCTTTCAAGTCACCATTTAGAAATGCTGACTTCACATCCATCTGAAATAAATTGAACCCTTGATAGGCTGCATAGGCACGGAACATCCTTATAGCCTCCAGTCTTGCTACTGGGGCAAAGATTTGATCAAAGTATATTCCTTCCTCTTATTTGTAGCTTTTTGCTACCAGCCTGGCCTTGTTCTTGATAATTGTTCCATTTTCATCAAGTTTGTTTCTTTAGATTCACTTGGTTCCTATGATATTGTGATACTTAGGTTTAGGAACCAATTTCAAGACTTTGCATCTCCTGAATTGATTCATCTCTTCTTGCATTGCATCAACCAAGTTAGCATCTAGCATTGCTTCTTCAAACTTTTTGGGTTCTATTTGTGACAAAAAGCTAGAACACAAAACTGTGTTCATGCTCTTACCCCTTGTTGGAACACCTTGACTTGCATCTCCAAATATCTGGTGAGCTGGATGATCCTTTAGTTGTCTTCTTGCTGGAGGAGACCTGTCTACCTCATGACCTTCTTCATTTTCCTCCACCTGATGCTCCTTATTCTCTTCTGCTTCCAGTGTGTTTTGTTCTCCCCCTGGACAGCATATATAATCCATCCTAGCAGGAGCTTCATCATTGATGGTCATCTTGTCCTGCCTATTTGTTAGACCTATAGAACTAACTGAAATACTAAAAAATTAATTGTTAATCAATCTAGACTCATCAAAAAAAAAATATGAACTGACTCTTCTACAACTTGGGTAGTTAAATTGTAGAACTGTATGCCCTACAATTGTTGTTGTACCAAACAAATATCCCTTCTAGGGATTTGGCAGCAAACTTTGTTTGGTAGTGCTTACCATTCACTAGGACATAACACTTGCTACCAAAGATTCTGAAATAAGAAATGTTTGTTTTTCTGCCTTTTAAGATCTGATAGGGAGTAAACTTAAGTTTCTTATTGATGGATGCTCTATTGAGAACATGACAAGCAGTATTTACTGCCTCAGCCCAGAAATATTCAGGGAGAGTACTGTCACTGAGTAGAGTTCTACCAGCCTCAATGAGAGTTCTATTCTTTCTTTCAGCAATTCCATTTTGCTGAGGTGTTCTAGGTGAGGAGAACTCCTGATGAATCCCAAGTTCTTCACAGAATTTTGTCATACATTCAGACTGAAATTCAGTTCCATGGTCACTTCTGATTTTGACCATAGAATTGTTAAATTCATTCTGAACTTGTCTAACAAAAGTATGGAAAATACTAGGGGTTTCAAATTTCTGCCTTAAGAAGAACACCCATGTGTATCTAGAATAGTCATCCACAACAACTAAAGTGTATGCTTTCCTACCAAGACTTTGAAATGGCATAGGACCAAACAAATCCAATGGTAAGAGATATAAGCATCTCAATGAATCTTTGGTATCTAATGCTTCAAAAGAGGACTTGGTATGCTTGCCCTTTTGGCAAGCTGAACACACTCCCTCTTTCATACACTTGACATGAGGACCATTCCTCACCAACCCCATGCTGAACAGTAGTCCTATGGACTTATAGTTCAGTAGAGCTAGCCTCTTGTGCTATTTGACATATAGTGAGGTTGTCTCATCTGCAACAAAGCAAATAGGTGAGTTATTTAACTCACAATCTAGGTTAAGACAATAAACATTTCCTTTCCTAGTGCCAGTCAAAATGATCTCTTCATCACTTGACCTTTTAATTTGACACTCCCCTTTGTGAAAGGAGATGTCATAACCTAGATCGCTAAGCTGACTTATGCTTATCAGGTTGTGGTTTATACCCTTCACATAAGCCACTTTAGTGATAGTAATTGAGTCACTAAAGATGTTACCAAATTCTTTGATGACTCCTTTTTTTGATCCACCAATGATGACTTTGGGACCATTCTCTATGGGTACAAAGTCCCTCAGCCATTCTTCTTGTTCCAGTCATATGTCTAGAGCAGCCACTATCCAAGTACCTTATAGAGGTATAGTCACTTGGATTCACCTGCAACAAATAAAGGATTACTTATCCTTAGAACCCAAGTTATTTTTGGGTCCTAGGTTCTTATTAGTCTTTGAAACAATAGGTTTACCTACAGATTTCCTGATAGGTAAACTACTCTTGGTTTTAACACTTGTGTTAAACCAATAGACCAAGGAAAAATGGCCTACCTTTCCACAACACCAACAATCAAATCTGTTATACCTTTTCTTAGGTAGAGACTTCACAGTCATGTTGCAAACAGTCTTTTGAGTGTGGGTGCTGGAGCAGCAAACCCCATGAATTCCTTTTGAATCTGATGGGCTTACCTATAGAGTGGCCTCTTGGCATTTGCACACTTTCCAAGGTGAACTCCATACTCATAGTGACCATGAGTAATTTTATGATCATACCTATTTGTAGGATTCATCACCTTCCTAAAGAAAATAGGGGCCTTAGGGGCTAGTGGCTGAACTGTGCCCTTACCTTTTCCATGTGGATTGGTATCCCTTGTTCTTCCCTTAGATCCTAGACTTGTCTTTCCTTTTTGAGATATGAAGTTGTCAATTAAAGGTAAGACAGATTTTGGCTTAAAAATTTTAGCCACTATCTCCTTTTCTTTCTGAAGTTTTGCCTCCAGATTCTTTATATCATTCTCCTTGAAAGAGATTGTGCCAATCTGAATAACAGTAATGTTTTTCAGTTTGGCAACCTCATTCAATTTTAGATCCAATAGCTTTGCTGAATCTACTGCAGCTAGCTTAAGAGACTCAATCTCCTTGGTTTGCTATTTGACAAGAAGTTTGCTTCTCTTTAGTGCTTGCAACAATCTACCATACTCATCAATGAGTTGGTGTACATCCCCTTCATACTCAGAACCATCCACATCTCTTAATGCTGATGCTTCTAATTCTTATTCAATAATATAATCAGATGTTGTAGGAGAGTTATATACCTTACTAGGACCATCTTGATCCAGGCACTTATCATTTTCTGTTAGGGCCATCAGCCCTCTGTAGTAGTATTCTTCCACTCCATTTATGGAGTCTAGCATTTGTAGAAATTCTAACTCCTTATAATCCTCTTCAGTTGAGAATAACCCAACATATGCTTCAGCCTCTTCTTCTCCTGATTTAGATAATGAGGAATCTATCCATCTTTTCTGCTTTTGGGCAACAAAAGATTTTCCTTTCTTGCCCTTTATTTTTTGCTTCTTCTTGTCTTTTGATTTAGCCCTCTTGTCTGGACAGTCTGTTATGATATGTCCTTACCTGTTGCAACAATAGCACACAATCTTAGAATTAGATTGTTTACTAGGTTTAGAAGCATACCTGTCTTCCTTAGGAGTTTTATTTTTCTTGTAGTACTCATCCTTTGAAAAGGATGAAGAAGGTCTGGTTCTCCACTTCTTCTTCTTCATGAATCTTTGGAAGTGCCTTGTGAAGGCTACAAAGTCTTCATCTGAGGTGTGGCTGTCTGATGAAGTGTTGTCAGGAATCCCTTCTTCTGCCTCAGCACTCCTTCTAGGAGGAGAAGGAGATTTTCTCCTGCCCTTTCTTGTGCCTTCAGCTTTGAAGGCAACTGACTTTTCCTTGTATTAAGATCTGCTGCTCTTCTCTTCCTCTTTCCTGGCTATAAGCTACATTTCATATGAAAGCGGCTTCCCAAACAATGTGGTAGGAGGTGTGTCTGCCATCTTGGCCACTTCTCTGATGGAACAAAACTTGGTGTCCCAATCCTTTGTCAGAGATCTCAGAAATTTGTCATTCAGTTCATAAGTGCTGAAGACTCTTCCATAAGTCATCAACTCATTTACAATCCTAAAGAATTTCTTGTAGCATTCAGATATGTTATCATTCTTGGCTTGCCTAAAGCTTTCATACTCCTGATTTAGCATAGATTTTCTGTCTTCTCTGACATTTTCTGTTCCCTCCATGTAGACAATAAGAGTGTCCCACATTTCTTTGGAGGTTTTGCAATGACCCAGATTTTGAAAGGTGGCATCATCTATGGCACTTACAATGATATTTTGTGCCCTTTTATCTAGTGTTGCCAGGATGATTTCATCCTTTGTCATTTCTGAATAACTCTTATGAGTCTTCATATTTACATCCAGTGTTGATACCTTCATTGGAATGAAGGGTCCTTCCTGTACTGTGATGTAAATTCTTAGATCAGAAGCTTCCATAAACAATCTAACCCTCTCCTTTCATATGTGAAAACATTCCTTCTTGCAGATAAGTAGTTTCATTGATCCAAACTCTTTTTGGTTCTCACTTGAACCCATTCTTGAATCCTGAAAATTGCCTAGGAGAATTACTCAGACTGTTAAGTAAATCGTTGAGTAACCTCCCTCTAATACCACTTGAAAGACTTAATTCAAGATCTTAAACACCTAAAGGGGGGTGAATAGGTTCTAATTTTTCCTTTAATATTTTAGATAATTAAACAGATCTTGCTTGGCACAAACAAAATAAAACACAGCACAGAACATTCACAGCACAGGGAATACCAGATTTATAGTGGTTCCCCAAGATATGGGTACGTCCACTTCCCCCTTCACCTATCCAGTAGAGAACTGGATTCAGCCTAACTTCTTTCCTCTTTCCCAGATCCAAATATCATATAACTCAGAACCAAAATGGTTCCTACACCTCAGACTTTTGCAAGTCATAGCTCAGATCCTTCCAAGAATATTACCTCAGGCCTCAGCCCTACCTTAGCCCTTATCTCTAGGCTTACAACTCAGACTTTTGCAAGTCCTACCACTCAGGCTCACAGCCCTATCTCAGCCTTTATAATTATAGGCTTACAGCTCAGATATACAACAGATCCTACAAGTAATTATGTAATAAATGAGATACAAAAGATATCACCAGATAGATCCCTCTATTAATGTTCTTCTTGATGAGTTCTTGATCTTCAGTCCAGACCAGACTTAGCTATTTCAAAGCTTCTTGATAGAACAAAATAAGGTTGGACTATTCTTGATATAGAAGTTAATCCACTGCCAGCTCCTTCCTTGATTTCAAAATGAGATCTGAATCATCTCTACAGACTGTTATGAATCTGCCTTCTTAAAGGGTTTCCCCTTTTCTTATTGTGAATTTTCTCTTTCTTAGTCGATGACTTTTCTGGCCTTCACCATGTTATTATTATTGGTTGTTAAGGATCAGCCCTTTATATAGAGATTCCTCATGGTTACCGGCTGATCCGGTTTGTAACAACCTTCTGAAAGTTCTGAAAAAGGTGTAAGACATGTTGGTAATGACATCTGTCGACCCACCAATCATGACAGTTGATTCCTTAGAGATTATACAACTCAGCATGATTCACTCAGCAATCTACTTCACATGTGTCGACACAAGTAGACAAAGTGTCAACACAAGTCTTGATGATGTCGAAACAATAATCTAAGTTTCGACACAGTCATTCTTCTGCTTCTCAACACATCTTCTATTGGTATGTGTTGACAGAAGTCCAGTGTGTCGACACAACTGCTCTTGGTCTCGACATAACTGCTGGGTGTTGACACAGCCTCTGCTTTAGGTGTCGACACAATCCTTGACTCAGGTGTCTAAATAAGTCGTGTTTTAAGTGTCGACACAATTCATGCCTTTGGTGTCGACATAACTTCTAGGTGTCAACACAGTTCCTTGGTGTCGACACAGTTCCTGGGTTTCAACACAATTCTGGCTTCTAGTGTCGAGACAACTTCTGGTTCTGGTGTCGACACAATTCTTAGGTGTCAACACAATACTTTATTACTGGTGTCGACACAAGTCCCGTGTTTCGACACAATTCTTCACATGTGTCGACACTTGTACTTAGAATATTTTTCTTCCATTCCTTAACCCTGCACTAGGAAACTTAAACATACATCAAATACATATTGATGTATATCATTGACTAGGATGAATCTTCTCCAAATCTGGTACATACTTCTAGTGTACACAACACAAACAAGTACAACTACTCTCGGAATGTTTGGTGCATTAGATCCATGAACACAGATGGCGCATTACATAGCCAAAATGGCATTACAGTGAACTCATAAAGATCGTAGCGTGTTCCAAACGTTGTCTTGGGAATGTCACCTTCCCGAATCCTCAACTGGTAATAACAAGATTTCAAATCAAACTTTGAATATACTATTGAACAAGCCAGATGATCAAACAAGTCATCTATCCGTGGGATCAGATACTTGTTTTTCTCTGTTAGCTTGTTCAATTCGCGATAGTCGATACATAACCGCAGACTACCGTCCTTATTTTTCACAAAGAGAACAGCTGCGCTCCAAGGTGGCATACTTGTGCGTATGTATCCCTATTCTAGCAACTCTTGTAGTTGAACTTTTAGTGACGCCATTTCCTTTGGCGCTACACGATATGGCGAGCGGGCCATAGGTTTTGCACCTGGCACCAACTCAATAGAGAAGTCTATCTCCCGCTAGGGCGGTAACCCAGGAAGATCTTTAGGAAACACATCAACAAACTCTGATACTATCGGAATGTCACTCACACTGGCCTTTGTCTCAACAGCTTGAATAAGCCTGAAAAATAACTCCACAACTTTCTGAACAGTATTGACGACTTAGAGAGCAGACATCACGATCCTGCTCGTTCCTCTCATACCAACGAATTTAGTCTCAAGCTCGTTATTCTGTCACAGTGTGATCTCCTTTGAATTGCAATCAATAAAGGCTTGCTGCTCCGAAAACCAATCCATACCAAAGATAAAATAAAATTCTGATATCGGCAGCACAGATGCGTCCAATCATAAATCCCGACTTCTTATCCATACCTCTACATATAAAGTCTTATCTGCATGCATTACAAATTGATGGAGATGTTGCTTATACGACCGTCATTTATACCCGTCTGAGAGAGTTCATGGATTGGGACAATCGTTGCCGTTAGCTCGAGGATGGGACTCTACCACGAGGCCAACGTCGTCGCTGCTATTAAATAAAATATATAATTATAATTATATATTTTATCAAATTAGTATTTTTAGCAATTTCTATTTAATGCAATTTTTAATTTAAGCATTTTTATTTCCAAGCACTTCTTTATTGTATTTTTATTTCATGTATTAAGATGGGTGCATATAACCATCATTTGTCATTTGAATTTTGAAATTTTAATTGGGGGATTGATTGAGTCGTGTAGGCTATAAATAGCCATTCTTATGAAGAATTGATTAGAGAATGAATGAAAATTAAAAAAACCTAATCTTGATTGAGATTTTCCCCTCCTCCTATCTCGTTCCCCACTTGGAAAATTCAGCTCCTCTTCATCCCCCCTCTCTTTGGACACCGGACACCTCTCTTCCCCTCCCTCTATTCGGCCTCCTCTCTACCACCTCCTCCCTCTCCTTTCATCTCTAAGGAAAAACCAACCCCCTCCTTGCATCATCAAGTTTGGCCAACCCCTAGCTGCCAACCACCATCACCCTCATAAAAGCTGACCACAATCACCCTCACAAGAAAACTGACCACTCTCCTTCCTTAGAAACCCGACCACCCCATACCCTTTTGGTGAAATTCGAACAAAGCAAAGAGATTCCTCCTTGAGAATCTAACATCGGCGTAAAGCGACGAAAGTGGACGAGTTTCTCTCTATCTAGCGTAACTCCGGCAGAGCCGTTGAAGAGCAATCCAAGATAGTTAAATCGGAATCATCCATTCTGATTGGGTAACGAGAACTTTTACCTTCGTGTGTTTTCTTTTTCCTAGATTATTCTTGTGGTGGTAAATTATTCCGTCGATTCTTAATAGCCTCAAAATAATCGTGGTTTTTGAAAGTGAAGGGATAGATACAACTCTAGAGGGGGGGTGAATAGAGTAATCAAATTTTGCACAATACAAAACTTAACTGTCTACCCAACTCCCTTGGAGTGAAGTGCGGAATGAAGAGATTATAGATTTTGGTTTAACCTTAAAGCCTAACACACGTGATGTGCAAACACAAGCTAACTGTAATTACAGTTAAAGCCTGGAAAACCTAAGCAGCAACTAGCAACCTAGTTATATCTATTCACAGCCACAGTACAAGAAAAATAATAAGCAAGCCAGACGACACAAGGAATTTTATAGTGGTTCCCCAAACAACTTGGGTACGTCCACTCTTCTACCCAAACGGTAGGAATCCACTACAGGTTTTTGCTAAGGTGCCCTGCCACCAATGATCTGATTCAGGTAGATCAAACAGACCCTTTAGACTTTTGATCAGGTGTCTAAAAACCAAGCACAGGTTTTTGATCAGGTGCCCTGCCACCAAGGGATACTTTTGAAGGGAGTAATAACCCTGTACAGGAGGGGGAAGAAGGTTAAGATGTCTTCTCTATTTTACAATAGATTAGAGAAGCACAAAAAGCTTGCACTGAGCTAGAATGCTCTAAAGAATCAAGGCTCCCCCTGGCTCAAAGATGTCCAGGTGAAGTCTTGCTTCAGTGCAGAAACTCTTCAGAAAATTCTGAAGGAAAGAGCTACAGGAAGAAAATAAATAACAAAAAGAAATCTCTTCAAGCAGCTATTCTTCTTCTTCTTCTTCTTCAAAGAAACTCTGAGTTGATCTTCCTGAAAGCAGGAGAACTCAGGTGAAGAAGAGATGAAGATCTTAACACTTCTCAGTTAGATGGAGTTTGCTGAGAGCAGGAAGCTTGAGCTTGATGAAGGCTTGAGTGCTTTTGAATATGTGTGTAGCACTTCTGTTCACTAAAAAACTAGCTTGAATCCTTCTGCAAAGGGTTCTTTATATATTAGCAGCAAGCAACGGCTCTCTTCCATTTGAATTCTTTGTCTTCTTGTGAGCCTTGAGACCTGGGCTGTAAATATCAAGAAGACAGAAATATCTCTGCAGCAATACATTCCATAAAAAGGAATAAATCTCTTTCTAAGAAGCTGCAGGTTTAAATCAAATAAACAGATGACTAAATAAAGTCACATCAGAAACTAACTCTTTATAGCAAAGAAGAAGACTTTTCAGTCCAACGGCTATAAAGGGGTTGACAGCGGATAAAGTAATTTAAATGACAGCTAATAAGACAAACAACTTTATCTTAAAAGATTTGAACTCAGGCAAATAGAATGAAGTAAATAATGCCTGGAAACTTTATCATACAGCTTGAAATAAAGTGCCAGAAAATGTATTAAATAATTAAATATAATAAATAAATACAAAATACACAAGCAGGCAGAAAACGTCGAACGACCTTCGGAGATCGTCGACCGACGCACGGAGATCGTCGATCTATCGGGCAGATAGTCGAACGATCAAGATAGTCGACCTATCGAAGAAGATAGTCGAACTACCCCGGGAGATAGTCGATCTATCAGAGCAGATAGTCGAACTACCAGATAGTCGATCTATCAGGACAGATAGTCGAACTATCAAGCGCACAGAGATAGTCGACCTATCAAGCAGATAGTCGACCTACCTCAGAAACCAGATAGTCGATCTATCAACAGATAGTCGACCTATCAGCGCAGAGCAGATAGTCGACCTATCAACAGATAGTCGAACTATCAGCGCAGAACAGATAGTCGACCTATCAACAGATAGTCGAACTATCAGCGCATAACAGATAGTCGACCTATCAACAGATAGTCGAACCATCAGCGCAGACCAAGACGTCGACCAACTGATAGACGATCGTCGATCAGCCGATAGACGATAGTCGAACGACGTTCGACTATGGTCGAACGAAAAAAACTACTTAACCAAATTCTCAATTTGGAAAAGCGAGGACTCTACAGCTAGACTCCTAACCATTGACCATAGATATTTCTTGGGTCAAGGAGCACAAAGGAGAGGACTAAACTCAAATCAAACTAGGGTACCAACAATCTCCCCCTATTTGAGTTAAGTCTCTCAACAGCTAAAACAACTAGCTATAGAAAACTAAAATACTACAGAAAAAGAATAGCAACAAGATTGGCAGATAAACAATTTAGATAAACCAATATATCACATATATCACAGCAGTTTAAATAAACTATTAAGAGTTTTTAGAGTCAGGTAATGGGTCAGATGAACTAGAGACAAAGGAAATTTTTCGAAGAGGATCATCTGATTCCTTTTTCGACATCTTCAAGTCCTGCATTCCAAGAATCTTTAGCTCTGTTGCTCTGGGGACCACAGCTTCAGGATGTTTCTCCATATACTTTGCTGGGTCAAAGATCTCAGGATTAACTTGGAATTTCTCAAACTCTTTCTTTCTATAAGATGACATGGTAGTGAAACCAGTCACATCTTTTCCTTCAGCTCTTGCTTTTCTAATCTGGGCTGCCCCTACAAGCTCTTGAAAGCGAGCCATCCTAAAATTAGGATCGAGCTCGGGATTTTCATATACTGGCTCTGGAGAAGCAGCAGCTATTATATCTAGATAAAAACATTAGAAAACTTAGCAAAAGGGACTTGCTAGAAGGTTTTTAAAACACTGTAAACTATTTACCTTTTGAAACACTCTTCTCAGATTGAACTGGAGAAGGAGGTGGGGAAAAAGTTGGTCTTTGGGCCACAACCTCCTTCAACTGTCTTTGAGATCCATAAGACGATTTGCCTTGAAAACTTTGATGACCTTGTCTTGGATGTGGCTGAGCAGATGCAGATTTTCCATAGGCAGATTGATTTGCAGGTAGATTCCCAGAGGCTCCTGCACCGGGAGGTGGAGGAGGACCTTTGGGAGTCCATCTGGAGACTGGAGTATCATACCTTTTAGTTCTCTTCCTTTCTTTCTGCTGGTTTTTCGAGAACCACATCCAATGCTTAAAATCTTTAGATTTGGGGTCAATGCCCTTCAGGATGTAGTAGGGAGTGTCATTGTCCTTGTTTGGAGGAGGAGGAGGAGCTTTTCTCTTCTTAACAGCAGATTTCTTTTTCTTTGAATTTTCAGACACATCTGAATCATCATCATCATCAGAATTGTATGATGGAGGATTCTCATAGGGATCATAGGCTTCTGAGACAGCCTTTTCTTTAAGCTTTAATGCCGACTTCTCTTTTTCTTCTTCAATGACATCCATAGCCATAAGAGAGTCTAAATCTAAACCAGGAGAATCATCCCAGATGGATGACTTCTCAAATTGCAGATCTTTCTCTTTTTCTTGTAGAGATTGAACTCTTAAGTCCCAAGCAGCCCTTGCTTGAATTTCTTCCAAATTTAAAGCAGGAGAATCAACTTTGATTTCCTCTTGATTTTCATCCTCTTTATCATTTAAAAACACATCCAATTCTGGATCTATTTGAGTATTAGAATCACTTGGAGCAGCCTCAGAAACAACTGCTATTTTCTGGGCAGTTACATCTTCTTTAATAATATCTGTAGAATTACGAATACATGTCTGCTAAATAAGCTTGAATCATACCTTCAAGGTATTCACAGACTATCAAATTAATAGATTCATCAACAAAGCGAATGAAAGCGTTACCTTCATATTTAACCATTTCCCAGCATTCATTCAGATAATTAGTTACAATTCCTTCCAGGAATCTAACTATCATAGGAGTGGTAATATCTTCTAAGCACACTTTCACAGCAATTTCTGATAGCAGGATACCATCTGATATTTCCTTCTCAGTCAAGACTGGAGCTAAAACTTTCTTAGCAGGAGCACTCTCTTCCTCAGCTGGAACAACCACTTCCTCAGCTGGAACAATCACTTCCTCAGCTGGAACAATCTCTTTCTCAGCAGGAGCTGTCTCTTCCTCAGCAGACATAACAATATCTGGAACTTCTTCTGGAGCAGATTCTGGCTGGACAGATAAAACTGAATCCTTTACAACT
The DNA here is from genome assembly GCA_039513925.1 of Platanthera zijinensis. Taxonomy (NCBI): domain Eukaryota; kingdom Viridiplantae; phylum Streptophyta; class Magnoliopsida; order Asparagales; family Orchidaceae; genus Platanthera; species Platanthera zijinensis. The sequence continues at coordinate 105,068,378 of CM077084.1, read as the reverse complement.
TGAGGAGAGGCAGGGAGGCCTGAGACATCTTCATTGGACATCTCCCCCTGCCTGATTTCAGTGGGTACTGAAACCAGGCCCAAAGAGGAAGATGGCTCAGCTGATTTGGAAATGGACTGGATGGAGGCAGTTAGACAGTCAATGGAGGCAGCAAGGGGAGCGATTGCCTCGTCAATCATGATTTTGATTGATGGGGTAATCAACTCCACAATGCGGGAGAGGAATTCAGGGGTAATTTCAAAAGATGATGAATTTGAGGTGGATGGAGCTGCAGCAAATATGGTAGATGTGCTGGGATGAGGAGTGGTGAGAGCAGGAGATCGAGCAGGAGATCTCTGAGGAGGTGAGTTAATTGGGGAATTAACATGACTGGGGGACGGAGGAGGAGAGGGAAATCTCTCAGAACCTAACAAATCAAAACTAGGAATAGATAACCCAGTTTGATTAGAAGGAATGGGAGAGACTGGAGAGGAAGGAGAAACAACCATAGATGTTTCAGGTGCAGCAGAAGAAGAGGGTCGTACCTCAGTTGAAGTTGATGGTACTTCAACTGAGGCAGACGGCAAAACAGAGGATGAGGAAGGGATAGCTGAGCCAGCTTCACTAGGTTGAGGAGCGACTAAGGCAGTCCTTGTGTCCTCTGATGTGGCTGGAGCAGATTTCACAAAAGTCCTCTTCCACTTAGAGAATAAGTGGGGATCCATCTTCTTGCTGGCATTTATAGTAGTTGCGGCAGAACTCAGCAGCTGGGGGAATTTCTCCTTCAGGAAAATTCCAATAACCCTTCCCAGGGTAACTTCCTTCTTTCCTGTCTTCTTCCTGATCAAATCAAACAGAACAGCTGCCCAATCGATCCTCTTTCGATTGACAATTGCACACATAAGTGCAAATTGTTGCCTTGTTATGTTGTCATGGGCGGAGTGCTTGCCCAGAATCACCTTTCCAACTATCTCAGCGAGGAACTTAATCTTGAATGGGAAGTTTGCCTTGAGCAACTTGGTGGGAATGCCTTCAGCATGTCCCAGCTCAACGAGCATCCTTCCGAACTCCTGAGCATCTTGCTCATAGTCCACATCACCAATAACTAAACCGAAGACATCAGAAAGGACGGCCGGAGTCAGGGCAACTTCTACTCCGCCGATGGTGCCGATCATCGCTTCGTCTGTGGAAGACGACGTGAAAGCCCATTCTTTTATTTCTGGAATATTGATCTTGATCCTCTCAGACATCAGCTTCTCTAGACCTTGATCTTTGCAGAGCTGCAGAACCTCTACTATGCTGGCATCACAAACGCTGAAAGCTTCGAAATCTACACTGAATCCGGCATCGAATTTTACTACGGCTAAAACAGCTGGAGAAAACGCCATTGATCTGCTGGAGAAACGCGAGAAGGAAGAGGAAGACGAAGAGGACGGAGCGGCAGAAAATCGCAAGCGGGAAAGCAGAATGCGAAAGGGCACGTTCCGTCGACGATAAACCAACAGATCTTTTAACCTAGGTCGACTATCGGCTTTATATTGAACCGGATATAGTCGGTCTATTTAAAAAATCTTGAACCGATAGTCGAACGGTCGTTCGACGATCGGCTCAGAAGCAGAGTAGTCGGACAATCGTTCGACTATTTCTGGCTTCTCAACCAACAGGCTGTCGTCGTCCGGAGATCGACGATGAGCTCAGCCTGTTCGACGATGGTCGAACGTCGATCGACGATCTTCAAACAGAAGCTATCATTAACCAGAGGTCGACGATAGGCTCAATCCGTTCGACGATCTTCGATCATCGTTCGACGATCTTCAAGCAGACCTCAACATAGGCAGATATCGTCACACTTAGTCTCGTCCATTGATCATGCCTAGTTGGACTAAAAAGAACAGATGCTTCTGTTCATCTAAAGGCTTGGTGAATATATCACCTCTCTGAAACTCAGTGGATATGAACTCAAGACAGATCTTGTTCTTTTCCACACAATCTCTCAGGAAATGGTGCCTAATCTCAATGTGCTTCGTTCTAGAGTGGTGCACTGGATTTTGTGCAATTGAGATAGCACTGGTACTATCACACATGATCTTGGTGTTCTTGTGTGAGTAACCATAATCCACAAGCTAGTTTTGAATCCACAGGATCTGTGAACAACAGCTAGCAGCAGCTATATATTCAGCCTCTGCAGTTGAAGTTGAGACAGAAGCCTGCTTCTTACAGAACCAAGAGACCAATCTCTCTCCCAGGAACTGGCAAGTTCCTGAGGTGCTCTTCCTGTCAACTCTGCAACCAGCATAGTCAGAATCAGAATATCCAATTAATTCAAACTCTGACTCAGCTGGGTACCAAAGTCCTAGATTTGGACATCCTTTCAGGTATCTCAGGATTCTTTTTAGAAGAATCAGATGAGATTCCTTGGGGTTGACCTGGAATCTAGCACAAAGGCATGTAGCAAACATTATATCTGGCCTACTTGCAGTTAGATATAATAGGGAACCAACAATGGCCCTATAATTCTTTTGATCAACTGGCTTGCCGTGATCATCAGAATCAATAACTACATTAGTAGCCATGGGTGTAGGCATTGCTGAAGCATCAGCCATCCCAAATTTCTTTACCAATTCCTTGGCATATTTGGATTGGGAGATGAAGATACCATCAGCATCTTGCTTAACTTGGAGACCAAGAAAGTAAGACAGCACACCCATGCTACTCATCTCAAACTTAGAGTGCATCAAGTTGGAAAACTTTTTGCAAAGTTTGGGATCAGTGGAGCCAAAGATAATATCATCTACATACACCTGAACTAACAGGATTGTGTCCTTGTGATGCTTAACGAAAAGGGTTCTGTCAACTACTCCCCTAGTGAAGTTGTGCTCTAACAGGAAACTAGCTAGAGTCTCATACCAGGCCCTAGGGGCTTGCTTTAGTCCATAAAGAGCTTTTTGCAACTTGAAAACATGAGAGGGCTGTGTTGATGAAACAAACCCTGGTGGTTGTTCAACAAACACTTCTTCCTTAAGCTCACCGTTCAGGAATGCACTTTTGACATCCATTTGGAACACCTTAAACTTCATGTAGGCTGCATAGGCCAAGAAGATCCTTATTGCTTCTAGCCTTGCAACAGGAGCAAAGGTTTGGTCATAGTCTATACCTTCCTCCTGTCTGTAGCCCTGAGCTACAAGCCTAGCTTTATTCCTTACTATTATTCCATTAGCATCTAACTTGTTTCTATACACCCACTTGGTGCCTATGATCAGTTGGCCTTTAGGTCTTGGAACCAAAGTCCAAACTTTACATCTCTCAAACTGATTGAGCTCCTCTTGCATTGCAATGATCCAGTGGGGATCTAGCTCTGCATCTTTAAAGGTGAGGGGTTCAACCTGTGAGAGGAAACAAGCATGCATCACATCCTGTCTTAATTGATGTCTTGTTTGCACACCAGCTGATAAGTCTCCAATCACTTGAGATGTGGGGTGATCTCTAAGTGTGACAATATCAGCAGGTGGGATGTGATCTTCAGCAACAGTTGGGATTAATTCCTCAGGAGGAATTTGATCTACTGTTGGTGGAACAACAACAGCTTCAACAGCTTCAGCAATGTCTTCATCACTGTCTGATTCAGTGATCTGAAGAGTTGAAAGTTGAAGGATTTCTTGAGGGGCATCATGTACCTGCAAAGAACTAGAGGAAGAAGAATTTTCCTTCTCCTTGTAAAACATCTGAGACTCATCAAAAGTCACATGCACAGATTCTTCTATCTTACAGGTTGATTTGTTATAAACCCTATAAGCTTTGCTTACTTGGGAATATCCAAGCATGATTCCCATTGAAGCTTTTGCTTCAAACTTTCTAATATATTCTTTATTATTATTATGAATATAAACAGTACAGCCAAAAATTCTAAAGTAATTAATTTTTGGTTTCTTTCCTTTAAGCAACTCATAAGGAGTTTTACACTTAAGTTTGTGTATCAAACTTCTATTCAAGACATAGTTGGCTGTACTAACAGCTTCTGCCCAATAGGATAGAGGCATGTTAGCATCTGCCAACAATGTGCTAGCAGCTTCAATTAGTGTTCTATTCTTCCTTTCAACTACCCCATTTTGTTGGGGAGTTCTAGGAGCTGAGAAACTATGTTTGATACCTTCTCTCTCACAGAATTCTTGCATGAGAAGAGAGTCAAACTCAGTACCATGATCACTTCTGATCAAGGCCACATGAGTAGAGTACTCAGTCTGCACACAAAGTAGAAAGTCTGTAAGGGCTTTGAAGTTATCAGACTTTGTTCTCAAAAAGAAAACCCAACTGAACCTAGAGAAGTCATCTACAATCACTAGAGTGTAATACTTCCCTCCTAAACTCTGTACATTTATTGGGCCAAAAAGGTCCAAATGTAATAAATACAGGATTCTAGGAGAATCACTTTTATTTACAGATTTAAATGAATTTTTGGTTTGCTTGCCTAGCTGACAAGCCTTGCATAGACTCTCCTTCTTGTAGGGGCAAGAAGGTAAGCCTCTAACAAGGTTGTGCTTAGATAACCTAGATATATTTTTCAGGTTTACATGACTAAGCCTTTTATGCCATAATGAATTATTATTAAGGGTTAATTCATTAAACAAGCAGATTTCAGAATGAGGTGAATTAAAATCTACTAAATAAATATTGCCTATTCTATTACCTATTAAAACAACATCATTATTTAAAGTAATACTGCAAGAGGAGTTAGAAAAAGAAACCTGGTAGCCAGCATCACATAGCTGGCTAACTGAGATCAGATTATGCTTCAGTCCATTGACATAAGCAACTCTCTTGAATGTAACAGCTCCAATCGTGATCTTGCCATATCCTTCTGTTTGACCACAGCTGGAGTCTCCAAAGATAACCTTTGGGCCGAGCTTAGCTTTGTACTTTGACAGAAGCTCTTTGTTTCCTGTCATATGCTTAGAGCATCCACTATCCAAATACCACTTGTTTTGAGTGATTGGATAGGCCTTCACCTGCATATCAATTATTTAGACAGAGTGGACCCAGGTAACCTTGGGTCCCTTGTTTTTCACATAAGAAAAACTGGAAATATAAGAAAATGCAGGCTGAGGGTGATAGCCTAGTGGGTGAGATCTCCTAGGTGGGATTCTCCATGCAGATGATGGGTCAACAAACCTAGGGTTTCTATTTTCATTTAGGTTTCTATGATACTGATTATGATTTCGAAAATCATGTTGAAATCGTCGATCGACGTTCGACGATGGGCGCTCCGATCGTCGACCTTCGTTCGACCATGGAGCTTCCGATCGTCGATCGGCGTTCGACGCTCTTTGCATTTCTTTGAAAAATTTCTTTCTCTTTTCTCTTTTAGCCTTATTTAATGTTTTATTTACAAGGTTTACTTGCTCAGTGTTCTTCTTTCCACTAGCTGAAATGAAGTTCACTGGAGTTGAAAGGTTATTTTTAAGCAAGACTGGGGGTTCACTGGGAGAAGCTCCTAAGCCTAATTTATCATTTCCTGTCCTAGTGTTAGCCATGCTGGTAATTTCTAACAGCTTAAGGCTTCTACCATTTAGGGATTCTTCTAGTCTCTTAGACTTAGCTAATTCTACTTTAAGAAATTTAATTTCTTCACTACAAGTAGTGAGATCTTCCTTTAACCTAATGTTTTCAGAGGCTATTAATTCAGAGTCAGCTAGCCTATTTCTAAGTTCTTTTATCTCCTTTTCTGAACTAATTAAATCTAAACATAAGATTTAAATTCTAACTTAAATTCTTCAGAAGTAAAGTTATAAGATGAAAGTACCTCATCTTCAGTAGGCATTTCTTCATCTGAGTCAGAACTCTCTGCAGCAGAGTGGTTGCTGCAGGCATCTATTGCCATGAGGCAAACTTCTTTTGCCTTCTTTTCTTCTTCATCCTCACTAGAGCTTGAGGATGAGGATTCTTCATCAGAATCACTCCAGGTTTCAGCAATGAAACCTCTCTCCTTTTTCTTGTTCTTGTAGGAGGATGGTTTGGAGTGCTTCCTGTGCTGCTCCTTTTCTTTTCTCTTTTCTTTGTTTTTCTCCTCTGGACACTCTGGCAAGATGTGTCCAGGCTTCCTGCACCCATAACAAATAATTTCTTTAGTTGGAGTACGATCATACCTTGGCTTTTCTTCATACTTTGAAGATTTTCTTCTGAACTCTTTTCTCCCCATTTTGAGAAATCTCTTGGCAAACAATGCCATGAGCTCCTCATTTGATTGGCTGCCTTCTGAGGCTTCAGCAGCTTTAAGAGCTAGAGATTGCTCTTTTCTTGTTGGAGTGGGGGTCTTGGCTTCTGCTTTAGCTTCCCTTGTCTTCAGCACTTGCTCAAAAGATTTGAGCTTGCCGAGAAGGGCTTCAGTTGATATCTCATTGGTACTTCTGGCTTCCTTGATTGGCCAGATCCTCAAATCCCATGTGCTAGGGAAGCACATAAGGATCTTATCATTGACCTCTGTCAATGAGATATCCTTGTCAAGGGTCCTCAGCTCATTGATGATTGAGCTGAGCCTGGTGTACATCGCTTCAACTGATTCAGCATCAGTCTTCTTGAAGTTCTCGTACTGTGAAATAAGGTTGGACCTCCTGTCCTTCCTTTCATCAGCTGAACCAGCTACAATCTGGTTCAGTGTGTCCCACATGGCCTTTGCTGAAGAGCAATCAGCAACCTTCTGGAACACTTCATCAGACATAGTCTGAGCTAGTATGTTCATTGCTTTGGCATCAGCAATTTTTGCCTTCTTGTATTCATCATTATAGTCTGGAGGAGGCACTGCACTCATATCAGATGATGAGGCAGTGGCTGCAGCAGGTGCTCTTGGGGGACCTGACAAAATAGAAGCAAAAATACTCTCATCAATAGAGTTCATATAAAGTTTGATCCTTGCCTTCCAGATGCCAAACTTTGCTAAGTTGCATGCTGGAGGTCTGGTGCTAGAATAATCCTTAGACTGGGCCATGATAGTGAATTTCTATAAACTCTTGGTATCTATCAGGATCTTGTGACTTAGGTGTTAGCCTATACAGTCAGTCAACCTCCCTCTGATACCAATTGAAAGTGAAGGGATAGATACAACTCTAGAGGGGGGGTGAATAGAGTAATCAAATTTTGCACAATACAAAACATAACTGTCTACCCAACTCCCTTGGAGTGAAGTGCGGAATGAAGAGATTATAGATTTTGGTTTAACCTTAAAGCCTAACACACGTGATGTGCAAACACAAGCTAACTGTAATTACAGTTAAAGCCTGGAAAACCTAAGCAGCAACTAGCAACCTAGTTATATCTATTCACAGCCACAGTACAAGAAAAATAATAAGCAAGCCAGACGACACAAGGAATTTTATAGTGGTTCCCCAAACAACTTGGGTACGTCCACTCTTCTACCCAAACGGTAGGAATCCACTACAGGTTTTTGCTAAGGTGCCCTGCCACCAATGATCTGATTCAGGTAGATCAAACAGACCCTTTAGACTTTTGATCAGGTGTCTAAAAACCAAGCACAGGTTTTTGATCAGGTGCCCTGCCACCAAGGGATACTTTTGAAGGGAGTAATAACCCTGTACAGGAGGGGGAAGAAGGTTAAGATGTCTTCTCTATTTTACAATAGATTAGAGAAGCACAAAAAGCTTGCACTGAGCTAGAATGCTCTAAAGAATCAAGGCTCCCCCTGGCTCAAAGATGTCCAGGTGAAGTCTTGCTTCAGTGCAGAAAACTCTTCAGAAAATTCTGAAGGAAAGAGCTACAGGAAGAAAATAAATAACAAAAAGAAATCTCTTCAAGCAGCTATTCTTCTTCTTCTTCTTCTTCAAAGAAACTCTGAGTTGATCTTCCTGAAAGCAGGAGAACTCAGGTGAAGAAGAGATGAAGATCTTAACACTTCTCAGTTAGATGGAGTTTGCTGAGAGCAGGAAGCTTGAGCTTGATGAAGGCTTGAGTGCTTTTGAATATGTGTGTAGCACTTCTGTTCACTAAAAAACTAGCTTGAATCCTTCTGCAAAGGGTTCTTTATATATTAGCAGCAAGCAACGGCTCTCTTCCATTTGAATTCTTTGTCTTCTTGTGAGCCTTGAGACCTGGGCTGTAAATATCAAGAAGACAGAAATATCTCTGCAGCAATACATTCCATAAAAAGGAATAAATCTCTTTCTAAGAAGCTGCAGGTTTAAATCAAATAAACAGATGACTAAATAAAGTCACATCAGAAACTAACTCTTTATAGCAAAGAAGAAGACTTTTCAGTCCAACGGCTATAAAGGGGTTGACAGCGGATAAAGTAATTTAAATGACAGCTAATAAGACAAACAACTTTATCTTAAAAGATTTGAACTCAGGCAAATAGAATGAAGTAAATAATGCCTGGAAACTTTATCATACAGCTTGAAATAAAGTGCCAGAAAATGTATTAAATAATTAAATATAATAAATAAATACAAAATACACAAGCAGGCAGAAAACGTCGAACGACCTTCGGAGATCGTCGACCGACGCACGGAGATCGTCGATCTATCGGGCAGATAGTCGAACGATCAAGATAGTCGACCTATCGAAGAAGATAGTCGAACTACCCGGGAGATAGTCGATCTATCAGAGCAGATAGTCGAACTACCAGATAGTCGATCTATCAGGACAGATAGTCGAACTATCAAGCGCACAGAGATAGTCGACCTATCAAGCAGATAGTCGACCTACCTCAGAAACCAGATAGTCGATCTATCAACAGATAGTCGACCTATCAGCGCAGAGCAGATAGTCGACCTATCAACAGATAGTCGAACTATCAGCGCAGAACAGATAGTCGACCTATCAACAGATAGTCGAACTATCAGCGCATAACAGATAGTCGACCTATCAACAGATAGTCGAACCATCAGCGCAGACCAAGACGTCGACCAACTGATAGACGATCGTCGATCAGCCGATAGACGATAGTCGAACGACGTTCGACTATGGTCGAACGAAAAAACTACTTAACCAAATTCTCAATTTGGAAAAGCGAGGACTCTACAGCTAGACTCCTAACCATTGACCATAGATATTTCTTGTGGTCAAGGAGCACAAAGGATTAGGATTCTAAAGCCTCAAATCAAACTAGGGTACCAACAGTTTTCTTTGATCGATTTTGCGTGTATCCTGATTGATTTAATTTTCAAGAGGATTGGTGAACCTCGTTTACTTTTTATTGGAGAGATCTATCGTTTCGGAATCATAATTTTTGGTAGATCTCTTTGGTACATCGTTCGCTCGATCGGACCAGGTGAGTCCTTTTAGCCGAAAAGAATATTGGCATATAGCCTTTATTCAATCCTAATCGATTTGGCTACCCGTACATTAGCATTTAATTGATATAATTGCTTAATGTGTGTGCCGCGTTGGATGTTTTTTGCAAGTGTATAATTGGATCATAGAGAGGCATTCGTGTGTGTTCGTAGATCTTTTTGGTGTTAACGTGCAAGCCTGCAGCAATTTGGTATCAGAGGGATGTTCACGTCAATTTCCTAATTGGCACCCTCCCCCTTTTTTATTTTTTTTTCGACACGCACTTGCACGTTTCATTGCACAACATATAAAACAAATTTTGAATTTTTGGTCTGCAAATACCGGCCTAAAATTCTCGATTTTTCTCAAAATTCAAAAAAACAATTCTGGAAATTGTCCATCATTTTCTTTGTAAGAAATCCAAAAAATATTTTATTTTTTATTAAGTCCTTATTTTTATTAAGTCATTATAAAATTTAATTTTTGGTCTGCAAATAGCGGCCTATATTATTATTTTCTCTGCAAAATCATAAGAAAAAAATAATAATTAATAATTCTCATAATATTTCCAGCAAGATAATCAAATTCATTTATTTATTACCCTAGTTGCTAAGCGGGAACAATTTCTTCTCTCCTAGAATTTAGTGTGTCAGGTTCTTTATCTTATTGCATGTGCACTAGTTCCGGGTGAGTTTTCTCTCTGGTTCTCACTATTATGGCCAATGACGTTTATGCTTCCCGTTTAGATTATTGGTATAATTAATCCATGTCTAAACATACCCCAGCCTTGCCATCCTACTCTAGGAATTCAAACCGTCTCCACACTATCCCTCGCACTAGGAGTGTGATACCCATATTTGATGGTTCTAGAAATTATCAAAGTTTTAGGGACAGGCTTAAGGGGATAGAAGCATATTTTGATTGTCACGTATGTAGCGATTACTATAAGGTTGTCGTAGCCCGAGAGAGATTAGTAGGTTAAGCCCTGGTGTTTTGGCTGAACGAAGAGCATAGTACTGGTAGTTGTCCATATGCTTGGCCGCACATGCGATGCCTACTCTTGGATAAATTTGATCCCGCCTATCTCCGCACTACTAACTCCCAGTTTGTGAGTGGATATTGTTATGGCGCTAGTCCCATACCTGCCTTTAGGAATGATTATAAACCAATCGCCCATACCGAGTGGCAGATGTTTGATATTTGGCAACCCTTAAAAAAGAGAAAAGTCGGTCTCTGAGTATATGAGTCTTCTTAAGGATATAATGGTTAGGTGTGGTGTGAAGGAGATGACAGAGATCACCTCTCTAGGTTTTATAAGGGGTTAAACCCCTACATCCAGGGTAAATTATTACGTTATGGTCACACCGACCTGTATACCACTTTTAATGTTGCCTTGGATATTGAGAAGCACAACATTCCTTAGAATAAGACTCGCTCGTTTCAGAAAGGAAAGTCCGTCTTAGGACCACCTCCCACCGTTAGGGAAACCAGTACTAATAGGTCATATGGCATGGACTCAAAAAAGATGTTACTACTAGAGTTATGCCTCCATTAGCCTCGACATCTAAGCCCTTTGAGATTGAAACTAATTCCCATGGATGCTGATATAGATGTAATATCTCGTGATCCTGAAGATGACCCCGTAGGTGAGAGTATTCCGTCTTATGCGTTTGAGCCCGACGATTCTGATGAGTCTGAAATTGAGGGAATACCTAGTGACTTAGAAGACAATGTATGGGATGATGATAGATTGATCTGTGAGAGTATTGTGTTGCCTATTACTTGCCCTACTAGCATTGTGTCTAATCATCCAAGTATTGAGATCCAGCTCCATGTTATGATCCCAGTCGTGTTAGAGCCTACGATTACACCTACTGAGATTATATTTGAGTTATCTGAGGAGCCTGAAAGTGAGGATGTCCCAAGTGTTATTGTGCATGTATTAGCTTATGAGGGACGGATATTTTTGGATGATTTTTGCGTTGAGAACCCAAAAACTATTTCCTTGACGTTATCGCCAGTTCCTAAAGCACAAATTGAATTAGAAATTTTGTCGTCTTCGATTCTGCCAATTTCTGAGACTTTTACTGACTCTGATTCGGATATTGTTTCTAGTGTGTTGGAAGAAATTCCAAGCGAGGAAGTTATATTTTTGGACGATTCTTTGGTTTTATACCCGGATGAGAATTATTTGATGTCGTCACCGTTGGGTGAAATTTATACTGATTTGAATGTTATCCCGGGTTTGATTTTGCTGACCCTTCATCCTGAATATTTTCCCACATTAGTTGACTTACTATAACATTGAACCGATTGTCCTAGTCTGAATTTTTGTGTCACACCCACTTTATTAGTTCCTATATTGGCGTTGTCTCATCATATAGATATTCCTAAGTTGAGTGTAGTGGTATTTTGACTGTACACTACACCCCATAGATCTGCCTATGTGTCGCATTTGATTGCTCATTATTATGCATGTACGTCTACGGTTCTGTCCTCGACTATGACTTATTCTGATTCTTTGGCAATTGTGCCTCTGGATGTGGTGTCCCCTAGATATACTTATATACCACACCAAGGTTGATAATATTTACCTACCACCTTATGATGACCCTCAATTCCACACGTTAGTGACCACAGTCAGGCCCCTTGAGTTGTATCACTCGCACATCTTTTCACATACAGGAGCGTCCAACTCTATTATTTATGATGAGTAGTTCTCCTTAGCATATCTTCATGCAAGAGTGAAAATATTAAATAATAAATTAAAACTGTGAATTTGGAGCCTATAAAAATCATCCTTGATTATACGGCTCTCGTGCCCCCTGACTTAACCCCCTTATCCTCCGTATTTGGGTTGAGTCATGTAGCACATGGGTTCACTCCTCACGGTAGTTAGATACTTAGGCGCGCATTTAAAAAATTAATCACTCAATTTGTGTCGTATTTCTTACATGAAAGCTTATCACCAAATGGATCGTGCAAGGATATAAAACACTAGTGCATGTTGACTTGATTTCATTATCGCCATACATAGGTCAAGTCAATTCGCACAAGATTTTGCCTCTCAGGTTCAAAATTTACATAAGCACATTAGTGAAGCGCTAGCCACACATTATACATCTTATCAATTTTTATGCTAACATACATAAAAGAGCATCTCACTTTAAGGTTGGCGATTTAGTTTTGGTTCGTCTCGTCCCTCAACGGATGACTTCGGGCACTATAGAAAAGTTGGCAAATCGGCGAGCTAGACCTTTTCGGATATTAAAAAAATTAGGAGAAAACAGATATCTTTTGAAGTTACCCACTGATTGGGGTATTTCCCCTATTTTTAATGTTTCTGATTTAACGTCATATGTTTCTCCATCACTTGAATTATCTGCATGTCTGTTTAGTTCTGCTGTATTTTCTAATGGTTTGGGGGGTGAGTTTGTTTTTGGATCGCTCTCTTCATCGGTCTTCACTGGAGGTACGTTGGTTGTTAATGTAGAAACTTTTTCTACTTTATTGCCTAATGCTTTTCCAAGGTTCCATAGGACCACCTTTTTGCATGACAGGATACTCCAAGATAAAGTGATCTCCTCCCCACGTGGTGATGTTTGCCGCTAATTGATTCGATGGCGTGATCGTCTGGCCTCTGAAGACTCTTGGTTTCTTAATTCAGAGGTGGCTCTTATGGATGATCCTCTCCCGCACCATTACATTCAGATCAACTCACCGGAGATGAGTACTTTTGAGCGGGGGAGGATTGATGGAGATGTTGCTGATGCGCCCGCCATTGATCCCCGTCTGAGAGAGTTCGTGGATTGGGACGATCATTGCCGCAACCTCGAGGATGGGACTCTACCACGACGCCAACGCCGTCGTCGCTATTAAATAAAATATATAATTATAAATTAAATAATTATAATTGTATATTTTATCAAATTATAATTTTTAGCAATTTCTATTTAATGCAATTTTTAATTTAAGCATTTTTATTTCCAAGCACTTCTTTATTATTTTTTTATTTTATGTATTAAGATGGGTACATATAACCATCATTTGTCATTTGAATTTTGAAATTTTAATTGGGGGATTTATTTAGTGGTGTAGGCTATAAATAGCCATGCTTATGAAGAATTTATTAGAGAATGAATGAAAATTAGAAAAACCTAATCTTTATTGAGATTTTCCCCTCCTCCTCTCTCTTTCCCCACTTGGAAAATTCGGCTCCTCCTCCCCTCCCCTCTCTTTGGCCGCCAGGCACCTCTCTTCCCCTCCCTCTATTCGGCCTCCTCTCTACCACCTCCTCCCTCTCCTTTCATCTCTAAGGAAAAACCGACCCCCTCCTTGCATCATCAAATTTGGCCAACCCCTAGCCGCCAACCACCATCACCCTCACAATAGCCGACCACCATCACCCTCACAAGAAAACCGACCACTCTCCTTCCTTCAAAACCCGACCACCCCAAATCTTTTTGTGAAATTCGGCCAAGGCAAATAGATTCCTCCTTGAGAATCTAACACCGGTGTGAAGCGACGATGACGGACGAGCTACTCTCCATCCGGCGTAACTCCGGCAGAGCCGTTGAAGAGAAATCAAAGATAGTGAAATCGGAATCATCCATTCTGATTGGGTAACGAGAACTTCTACCTTCGTGTGTTTTCTTTTTCCTAGATTATTCTTGTGGTGGTAAATTATAGCGTTAATTCTTGATAGCCTTAAAATAATCGTGGTTTTCTTCGATCGATTTTGTGTCTATCTTGATTGATTTAATTTTCAAGAGGATTCGCGAACCTCGTTAACTTTTTCTTGGGAGAGATCTACCGTTTCCAGATCATAATTTTTGGTAGATCTCTTTTGGTACAACCTTCTCTCGATCGGACTGGGTGGGTCCTTTTAGTAAGAAAGAATATTGGCATATAGCCTTTATTCAATCCTAATCAATTTGGCTACCCGTTCGATAGCATTTAATTGATATAATTGCTTGGTGTGTGCGCCGCATTGGATGTTTTGTGAAAGTGTAGAATTGGATCATAGAGAGGCATTTGTGTGTGTCTGTAGATCTTTTTAGTGTCAACGTGCGGGCCTGCATCAGACATCCGTTTGGTAGCAACACCTTTACACTCTCTGGTGTCACACGAATCGACACTATGATCTGTGATATAAAGTCAACAGATAGAAATGAATTCGAAGCACCCGTATCAAATAGTGCTCTCGTCGGATAGTCCCGAATCAGAACAAAGCCTAAGACAAACAAATAAAACACTATCTATGTACAAGGTAAGAAGTATCAAAAATAATAGCAAAGTATCTTAACTCGTACCTGTGGCGACGTCACTTTGCTTTTATGGCCTCCTGTTTGCCAAGATTATACACTCGGGGTTGCACCTGGGATGCAGAGGACTCCACCACTACCTTTCCCTTCTCCGCATATGATGCTCCTGTGTTCTTTTTAACCTTTGGCGAACCAACCCGACAGTCACGAGCTAGATTCCCCACCCTACCACATGTATAACAGGTACGAGACTCTTGCCTCAAAGTTTCCCCCGACGCAACTGTAGAAGGAGCCTGTCCAAAAGACTTGGATCTTTTGCCCCACTTCCTTCGGTAGTTTTATTTCTAAGGATGCGACGCTTTGAACTCGGACTTTGTCATATCCAAGTCCCTCATGTCTTGTACCCGCTCATATCCTTCTCCAATGCACACGTTGTATCCACCAATGCCTGAAGCCCTTGGTTCACCTAACTCGAGAGCAGGAATCTCAACTCATCCCGAAGCCCTTCATAGAACCGATAATTTTTACAATGTTCGTCAGCAAAGATATACACCGTATAGCATCCCAACCTGGTAAACTCATGTAAGTAGGTGTCAACACTACTTTCTCCCTGAGTTAGACCATGGAATTCGTTTTCCATGGCTATCCACTGAGCCGATGGCAAGTGCTTTGCCAAGAACAGTCTAGAAAACTCCTCATCGAGACTTCGATTAGTTACCCTCACGTTAAGTGGTGCAACTCTATCCTATCCCACCATAGCCGATCCTCTCTTTCCAGCAAGAAGGTGCCTAAGGTGACTTTCTGTTCTTCCTCCGTCCTTATCGCCATCAATATTTGCTTGACGCACGACAACCAATCCTCCTCCTGCGTTGGGGATCCCACACCCGTAAATATTGGAGGATTGAAGCTCATAAACTGCTTTAAATACCGTTTAGCTGCTCTAGGATAAACAACAGCCTCAACAGGTTCTGCCCTTACACCAACCTGTTCTGGCACACTTGCAGACTGCGCCTACCCAGTAAGATGTGCAAGAATCATTGTAAATAGTACATCAGCAACTAAACATACTGTCTCTAGAGAAGGAGGAGGTTTAGGCACCTCAATTGGTGCTGCACTCTCATTAGAATGCTAGGGCTAAGACTTTCCAGCACCACTTCGAGTCACCTATAGGTGGACAAGATGCACTTTAGCGACTTTGCACAAGCAACAACAACATTATAGGAATGCGCAGATTCCACAAACAGGTGTATTTGCATTCCTTAGTGGACATTCTTGAGTTCATTTACGGTTAAAGCGGGTCACACTTACACGTGCTCGCCACCCCACAAAAGAATTTGACCATGAATTCGAAAGAGGAAGACCATGCTAAGCTGATACAAAATTATAACGACTCCATCAATTAAATGACATATAAAAGAAGGTCCGGCCAGGGCCCCACACTATATGCCACAAATAGGCGGTGAGGTTACATGTTAATATCAAAAACTAGTACACGCATCCTAACTCAGAGCATTCTAGCAGAAGCCTTAGTGGTTAAGAATGAACTCATCAACCATGAATGTCCATTATATATATAAATCATAATATTTATATATATCAAAGGAATGTATACAAAATACACAAAAAGTTTGGCCTTAAGGCCTTACAAATTTTCTTCATAAGTGTGGATTACATACATCGTCACGCAGGTCGGCCACAGATGAAAATAGTAAAACGTTTCTTTAATTGGCCTTCAAGGGCCAGAATAGCAGCAACAAGGGCTTCACCCCACTATTTTCCAATCGGCTCTCTAGCACCTGCACAAGGACATTCCACCTCAACGGTGGCAAATAAGGCAACGATCAGCATTCCGCTGACCAATTTATAACGACCCTACCACTTTCCTGAGGCAGTGGTATTCCTTCCCTGCAGACATAGCATTTCACAAGCAGATATATCACAAGATGTGCACTCACGCACCATCAATATATCACAAACGTCGACCACATGGTCCGACCCTCCATGCACTCAGGGCACATTATTGGTGTACCGGAAAACCAAGGACCCACCACCATTCAAGGGTCAAAAACCCAACTGTAAACATTGAGCATTCATGCACGACGGACCACGGCCGGAGACTTTAGTCTTGATGGAGAACAGACCAAGACTCTTGTTATGTGATCCTAACGAAGCTAACAACTTAGGCACTCAAGTTACACAACCATAGCATGGATATAGTTCATCCCTTGCACATTGCTCAAATCGCCAGTTCAATGTCTAGAAAGACGCGGGTTGGTATCCCCATGTCTGTTAGGCTCACCGGCCTTTAAGAGCGCATTGCTCACACTAGCCACAATGTCCCCGAAAGACTGGCTTCACAATCAAAGCGGTAGTTAATGCCAGTGTTTGTCACGATTGCATGGCGGGGTCAACAGAAACTCTCTTTCTTCGCCCAAACTCAACCCAAACTCCGCAGCATCCTGCAGTGCCAGTATATAGCACACAACCTTCGAGGGTATTTTTCTTGGAATTCCATTCCAATACTTCCTATTACTCCACTTCACAGGCACAACCCACCGACTCCACAAAATACTCATTTATACGTGGAGTGTTCTCCGATTCGAAAAATAAAGCATCACTAATCCAGACCAACCTATCTAGATGGGCTTCACACATCATGCATATTCCGTACTACACATTTCTGGATCTATATGCAAGACTTCTTGGGGATATCAAGAATCAACCAAACGGAAATCCCTCAATATTCCATATTTTGGTGGGGGAAATCCATGCACATGCCAAAATAAGGACTTCACATGTCCAAGGAGGAAGATCGTAACCCTTGATGTCCTCTTTGGTGCCATGACATAGCTTTTCTACATGGATGGAAATGATCGCCTCACTTTCCCCTTCGCGATTATAGCTTCAGATCTTGTTTTTGGCCACAAGATCTTCTCCAGCAACCTCAACAAGCCCTAGCCCCAGCCGAGATTTTTCGTCTCAAGAACTCAGGAAGAGAGAGAAAGGAAAAGGAAATAATGATTTCCTCCTTTCTTTCTGTCTGCAAAATAGGCCTCAAAGTACATGCTAGCCACACGATAAAATCAACAAAACCAAGAAACGGCTCGGGTTGAAATTAATTCACCGCTCAGTGGCCGCAAATCATCCACCTGACACGAGTCATTCCAAAATCATCGAGCTCCATTAGACGCTCTTCGTCGAGCTCAGTTTGACGACCTTCATCGAGATCCACCTTATGATCTTCATCGAGCTCAGGTCGACGATCTTCGTCGAGCTCAGGTCGACGATCTTCGTCGAGCTCAGGTCGACGATCTTCATCGAGCTCAGGTCGACAATCTTCGTCGAGCTCAGGTCGACGATCTTCGTCGAGCTCAGGTCGACTATCTTCGTCGAGCTCAGGTCGACGATCTTTGTCAAGCTCAGGTCAACGATCTTCGTCGAGCTCTGGTCAACGATCTTCATCGAGCTCAGGTCGACGATCTTCGTCGAGCTCAGGTAGATGATCTTTGTCCATCTCAGCTCAACAATCTTCATCCAGCTCAGCTCGACAATCTTCGTCCAGCTCAGCTTGATGATCCTCATACAGCTCAGCTCGATGATCTTCATCGAGCTCAGCTCGATGATCTTCGTAGAGCTCTGCTCGATGATCTTCGTAGAGCTCTGTTAGCTCAGCTCAACAATCTTCGTCGGGCTCCGCTCGACGATCTTCGTCGAGCTCAGCTCGATGATTTTTTCCAGCCTAGGTCGACGAATTCCTGTAACTTTTAGGGTGTTACAAAAGCTCCAGCTCCAACTCAACCTCTTACTTTCAAGACTCCCATTCCTTTTAGAAAAGTTCAGTTATCTTCAAATAGGTATGACCAAGAAAGCATCTATGATCACTGGGTGAATGGCGGATCCACTGGTGTGAATAAAGATTTTAATAGCCATGGTGAAAGGTATAGTAGGGTGAGTGCCTTTAAGGCTGCCCATGAAGAAATTCAAATATCCCATCCTGGACCATTTATCATTGGTGTTATAGCCCCCACTCTCAAGAATATGGCTACAGTAAAGGTTCAGGATCATTCTGTAAAAACTCAGACTAAGGGTCAGTCTTCCAGTAAGCCTGGTTTGGCTTTGTCAGATGCTATCAAGAGCATGCTTTCTGAAAAGAAGTTTGCTGCTGCTGGCACTCAGAGAAGGCCAAGCCATCCAGCTAGAAGACTTACCTTCAGTTAGATCCTTGCTGAATGTAATCTGAAGAAGGGTGATGCTCCTCTTCCTACTGTTCAGTCAGCAGTTAAGCAAACTGCAAGGCCAGCACATAACAGAAGATACAATATTCATGAATGTTGATTTTGTGGCAATGTGGGCCACTTTACAAAAGACTGCTGGTATAATCCAAGTGTGCCCAGAGTCGCTGTTAGACCACCCATCAGAAATGTTGTTGGTAGACAAGTTCATTTTCAGACAAACATGCACCTAGGACCCAATAGAAATTGGGTTCCTAAGGCAAAGTAAGTTGTGTAAGACACGTTAGTTCAAGTGGTCATACCCCTATATGGTACATGGACAGTGGTTATTCCAGGAACATGACTGGGACAAGGAGCAACATAAAGGTGTATACTCCAGTGGTGTACCCAAGGTTATCTTTGGTGGTTTAGATAGAGGGGTGACTAGAGGCTATGGTAAGATTACTAATGGCATAGTCACCATCACAAAAGTTGCTTATGTTGAAGGGTTACAACACAATCTCATAAGCATAAGCTAACTCTCTGATCTTGGCTATGTTATTATCTTCCACAAGGATGAGTGTCCTATTAAGAGGTCAAGTGACCAAGAGATCATCTTGATAGGCACTAGGAGTAGAAATATTTATTGTTTAAACTTTATTTGTCTAGATATAGACTCTCTGATCTCATATTATGTCCAATGGCGCAAGAGGCTAGCTCATTTGAAATATAAGACTATTGGCAAGCTCTTTACTCAAGAGCTAGTTAGGAATTATCCTAATGTGAAGTGAACTAAGGAGGAAATTTTCTCGGCATGCCAAAAGGGCAAGCATACCAAAGCCCCCTTCAAGATTATTGGGACCAAAGACTCTGTGAGATGTTTATATCTCTTACATATGGACTTGTTTGGTCCTATGCCAGTTCATAGTCTTGGTAGAAAGTCTACACCCTTGTGGTGGTTGATGACTTCTCCAGGTCTGCTTGGGTATTCGTTCTCAAGAAAAAGAATGAAACCCTTGATATCTTCATCAAGGTTGTCAAGCAAATTCAGAATGAGTTTAATAATTCAATAGTCAAAATCAGAAGTTACCATGGAAATAAATTTTAGTCTGAAAGCATGACAAAGTTTTATGAAGATCAAGGGATTCATCAAGAATTTTCTTCTTCAAGAACTCTCCAGCAAAATGGGATTTTTTAGAGGAAAAAGAGACCTCTCATAAAGGCTGGAAGAACATTGTTGAGTGATACATCTCTCCCAGAATATTTTTGGGCAAAGGCAGTGAATACTGTATGTCATGTCCTCAACAGGACCTCTATCACGAAGAGCCACAAGAACACTCCCTATGAGATCTTGAAAGGAAGAAAACCAAACCAAGGATATCTTAGAATCTTTGGTAGTAAGTGATATGTGCTTCATAATGGGAAGTCCTATATGACTAAGTTTGCTGCCAAGTCCATAGATGGGATCTGTGTTGGGTACATCAATCATAGTAAGGCCTATAGGATCTAGAACTTGAAAAGCCAAGTTGTAGAAGAGTCTATATAAGTAGTCTTTAATGAGCCTATTAAGATTAACAGTGAGCTGTCAAGCTCCTCTTCTAGTACTTCAAGTACAAAACAGATGATGGACAAGCTGACCATCAAGGAAGCAGCTCCAGTTATCCAAGATAAAGTGGATCTTCCAGAAGAACTACCAGGCTCACTTGAAGTGGATAAAGATCAGCAAGTAGCTGCCCAAGTAGCTGATGTTGAAGCAAGATTGCCTCCATTAATCAGGCATCTAAGGGATTATCTAAGACATCAGATCATTGGTGATGTCAACCAAGGAGTGGTGACCAGGAGCAGAACTATCAACACAGCACTATACTCAAGATTCCAATCACAGGTTGAGCAAAAGAAATTTGAAGAGGATAACATATATCAGTTCAGGATTGTAGCTATGCAAGAAGAAATGGACCAGTTTAAGAGATGCAAGGTCTAGAAGCTGGTTCCTAGACCACAAAGACATAATATCATTGGAGTCAAGTGGATTTACAGGAATAAACATGATGAAAATGACATTATAATCAAGAACAAGGCAAGACTAGTAGCTAAGGAATACATACAAGAAGAAGGTATTGATTTTGACCAAACCTTTACCCATGTAGCAAGATTGGAGTCCATCAGACTGTTCCTTGCATATGATGCACACAAGGGATTCAAAGTCTACCAAATGGATGTGAAGTCAGCTTTCCTGATTGGTGACTTAAAAGAAGAAGCCTAGGTTGAGCAGCCTGCAGGTTTTTTTGTTCCTAACTCTCATGATTCAGTTTATTAACATAGGAAAGATCTATATGGGCTAAAGCAGGCCCCTAGGGCATGGTATGAGACTTTGTCTAGCTTCCTCATTGAGAACAAAATCTCAAGGGGGAAGATAGAAAAGACCCTATTCCTAAGGAAATCTATGGGTAAGATAATCCTTGTACAGATTTATATAGATGATATAATCTTTGGATCTACTGATGACAACCTTTACAGGAAGTTTGTAAAACTTTTGCAAGGGAAGTTTGAGATGAGCAGCATGGGTGAACTTATGTTCTTCTTGGGTCTCCAAGTTAGACAGACTGATGATGGCTTCTTTATATCCCAGTCTAAATTCACCAGAGAGTTAATCAAGAAGTGTGGTATGGAGAATTCCTCCACCATAAAAACTCTCATGGGGTCAAGTGGTCCTATAGGAAAAGATGAGGTCAAAAAACCTGTTGATGAAACTTTATATAAAGTGATAATTAGCTCCCTTCTATATCTAACTACAAGTTGGCCAGACATCATGTATGCTACATATGTTTGTGCTAGGTATCAGGCTTGCCCGAAAGAATCTCACTATTTAGCTGTAAAGAGGATTTTGAGGTATTATAAGGGCACACAAGATCCTACCTTATGGTACCCTAAGAATGAAGAGTTTGAACTAACAGGCTATTCAGATGAAGATTTTGTAGGCTGCAAAGAGGATAGGAAGAGCACTTCTGGCACCTGTCAATTCTTGGGAGGAAGATTAGTGTCTTGGAGCAGCAAGAAGCAAACAAGTGTTGCAATTTCAACTGAAGAGTCAGAGTACATCTCAACAAGTAGCGGTTATACTCAATTGTTGTGGATCCAGCATAAGCTCTAGGATTATAACCTCTAGATAAGTTGAAGTCCCTTATATTGTGATTCTACTAGTGCCATCACAATTGCTAGGAATCTCGTCTAACACAGCAGGACTAAGCATATTGATATTAGATATCATTTTATTAGGGAGCATGTGGAATGTGAAGATATCAACCTAGAGTTTGTCACTACATACAAGCAAGTGACTGACATATTCACTAAGCCACTAGATGAATCAAAGTTCAACACCTTTAAATTTGAGTTGGGTATGTTGAACCTAGTATAGCTTTAGTTGCTCCTCATGTTGGTGTAGGTTATATTATTTCTTGGAGGTGGAATTGTTCTTCAGTGGAATGAATACTTTTCAAGTGGTATACCTTCAGTGGTATCTTGTTCAAGTACTATGCAGACTGGTATAGACTAGAATGTCAACCCGAAAGCCTTATAGAGGATACCTAAGTTAAGGGGGAGTAAGTCAAGCACTTGTAGAGGAAGATTCAAATGATATCCTGTAGAGATGATGCAGCATTCCCTCCAGCACTCATAAGTGGGTCAACTTGTCCAAGAGTTGCTTTTCTATACTCAGAAAGTGGGAGCAGAATATCAGTACCTCCTGACTATTTACAGAAGTCAAAAATGGTGAGGAGAAGGATATAAGTTAAGGAAAGTGGTGGTATCAGATATAATTTAAGGAAAGTGGTGGTATCAGATATAATTTAAGGAAAGTGGTGGTATCAGACCTATGTATGTATCAGATATAAGAGCAGGATATGTGAGAAGGATACAATGGGTATCAAAATGATCAAGAGGCAAGGAAAAAACAATTAAGGGGGATAGTGTGTGATGATGTTCACCCTACAGGCAAGGAAGTGAGGTAACTATAACTTGTTCTCTTATTATATGTTTTCCAAGTTAATATTTTATTACTGCATATGTTAGTGTATGTCAATGACTCATTTGATTGAGGGTTTTGACTTCTACAAATATGGGGAGATTGATGGGTCCATTACCCACAATATCCCAGATTTGAAGAAGATTTGAAGAATTGAAACATGGCAATGATATACATGGTGTTGTATATGATGTATGCCTAAGTTCATGCATGCAAGTTAGTCCTTGTAATATTTATAGGACAGGTATTCCAAGTGATATGATAAGTGGTCACAAAGTAAAGGAGTGGAGAGACAGAAATTTGTCTAATTCCAAAGGCATTGAGTGAAGCCAATTCACTCAGCGCCAGATGCAAGAGAAAATGCTGGATAGGCTAAAAATCGCCTATGTACACATGCGTTGAGTTAAGCCATTTCACTCAATGCCAGATACCATAAAGTGCTGAGTTAGGCGTGGATAGTCAAATCCATGCAGTCAGCAAAGCAATTCTGTAGCCAAGTCCACATGCGTTGACTGATGATAGTTCACTCAACGCCATTGTCAAGTATAGTTGTATATATCAATGCCTAAGTATTGGCGGGTTGAATATTCGACAAAGTCCAGAAGTGTTGAGTGAACACAGCTCACTTGACGCCAAAGTTAAAGCATTGAGTCTTACTATTTCAGTCAAAGCCTAAGATGATGATAGAAATCGACTAAGTTTAAAAGCATTGAGTGAAGCTAGTTCACTCAATGCCCAATAAAGAAGGAAGGAAAAAGCATAAAGAATTGATTGAGACCAGCTCACTCAATGCCTTCAGATAGGTGAAGAAATGACTAAGTGTAAAAGCATTGAGTGAAGCCATTGCACTCAACGCTCTCAATGCCCATGATGCAGATTGATCCAGATAGTTGACTAAAGGTTTTGCAATGAGTGGAGCTTGCTCACTCAATGCACTCAATGCCTGGAGTGAATTTGACAGAATTGTCTAAGTCCATAATCTGATGATGTTAACCAAAATTGACAAAGTAAGCAGAGTTCAAATTAAGTGCGGGGAAGCTACAGAACATGACAAATACTGCCGGAGAGCTACTGTATGTCTTCTTCCTTTAAAGCAAGGTGTAGTTGTTTTATGCAGGTGGTCCTAACTGCTTATTGGATCTATTAATTGGCAGAAGATATAAAGGTGAAGCTACTGGATTTTGAACTCAACTTTTAGGGTTTTGTTTCAAAAAGAAAAAGAGCGGCTAGACTTCATCTTCCTCACCATTGCTACTTGTAAAAAGCTTAAAGTCGATTAACTAAACTAAAAGTTCAGTTAGCTATAGCATTTTCTTCTACTACAGCAAGTTCAGAAACACTTCTAATAAAGAAAGAAAGGAGAGCCTTCAGTATTTTCCAGGTTCAGTAGCTATTTGAAGAACTCAAGACCTAGCAGATCTTTAGTCTTTTACAGCAAGTTCAGAAACAGTTTTTCTGAGATACTTCCAGTAGAGGCAGCCATTTATTGAAGAACATCTTTTGTTGCAGTGAAGATAGTTAGAGCTGAGATAACTCAGCTCTAGTAGAAGACAGAGAGAAATTTCTCTACGCCAAATTAATTAAAACCATTGTATTTCTGTAGGATCCTTTTGGGTATTAGCTGTAGGGCTTTTGAGCCTAAGGTAGGGCAGTTTTGCCTGATTTGTAGGAGAGTTATACTATTTGAGTGTAGGATCCAGCTTGGATCTAAGGTAGGTGATCATTTGATCACTGATCTATAGGTATTTTGAGCCTGAGGTAGGAGAGTCATTTTCTCTTAGTTGTAGGGCACTTATGCCTGAGTTATAGGATCCTTTGGATCTGAGATAGGGCAGTTTTGCCTGAGCAGTAGGAGAGTCATTCTCTCTAAGGTAGGATCTTTTATGGATCAGAGATAGGGCTTCCCTCCCAACCTGAGTTGTAGGGCCTTTGGTCCTGATGTAGGTTATCAGTTGATCCCTGAGTTGTAGGAGCAAGTTGCTCTAAGGTATGGCTTTGGCCTAAGTTATAAATCTTGGAGGAGAATGAGAGATCCTACGGGATCTATGGTGTAAGCTCTTTGAGCTGAGTTATATAGAAGTATCTTGTCTAACTAGAAGTTAGAAAGGTGGGAGGAGAGTGGACATACCCATAATTTGGGGAACCACTCTATATTCTGTGTGCTTTTTGGTTTGTTTTTTCTTTATTGCAGGTTCTTGAAAGCAGATAACTACTAACACACTAAGCACATAAAGAAGAAAATAAAAAAAAAGTCAAAAGAAACCAAGAAACCTATTCACCCCCCCCCCCACCTCTAGGTTGCTAACTACCTTGAAAACAAAAACTTTCACCACCTTTTTAAATGTAAAGGTTGGTAGGGCTGATTTTTTAATAAAAAAATTTCATTCTCTCTTAAAATTCTAACCTAAAAGCCTCGTCATTCTCGCCCATTTTTGTCGTCCAACTTCCCCCTTATAACTCTCACTACCAATTTGTCCTGATCGACAGCCTCCTTGCCACTCTCTCCGTTGATTTGTGTCGATGGATAGCCCCCTCGCTCACGATCGACAAGTTTTTCTTCTCCCTTCCTCGGCATGCAAAATCCTTACATCTCCCTTCCCCTAAAGGCCCCTATCCATTGGTAAGTATATCGATATATTTTTCTATTTCATGATCAGCAATGGCATATAACTTTGAAGCAGCCGAACGTAGTTTCCATGAGAAGCATATTCCAATTCAAGTTGTTAGGCGCAATAGACACAACAGGTGTTGGGTTTAGGGTTTCTGTTCCTCTCGAATGGAAGATGACATGTCCTCATCCCTGAGCTCCTTCAACCCTAAAGATCTGAGTGATAAGGAATAGTAGCATCATTACATGTATGATTTTGGCCTTTAAGGGCTAGGGTTTTCTTATCTTGCCCTTTAAGATTTTCTTGAGGGGTCGTTAGAGTTGCGTGGACTTCATTTTGCAATGCTTAGAGACAGATATTTAAATTTGTAATTATTTGATAGAGTCTGTGATATAAAATTATTCATTTGGAGCAAAAATTATCACATTCATTTGACTCTTGCTGGAAAGGTTGGAAATTGAAAACTTCTTAGCCAACTAGTTTTTCTAAGCTACATAGTAAAATTAGGAACTATACATATAATATTATTTGTGATCCCTTATAGCTTTGTATATATGTGATGATGCATAATTTGACCTAAGTTATTAATATAAAAATCTAAATAATCTAATATAAATATATTTATATTATTAATTTTATCTGCTAAATCATATTTTTTTATAAGTCTATCCTAACCATGCACATTTTACTATTTTTCTGCACGCAGCAAACTTCAGGGCCACTTTTGGGCATGTTGTGGACAGATTCAGATCTTGGGCTAAACACAAAAGTTGTATCCCTCGGAAAGACCTTTCCAACGGATGGTTACAAACCTTAATAGGATTATTGTAGCCTCGGGAATCCTCCGTCGAATTTGCTGTCCAGCAGGTTTCCTACATGTATGAAACTCGTGTTTGAGCAAGAACCGAGGATCCCGAGACAAATTGCATTATCAATTCTAAAAGAGCATGCCTTCAGTTATGGTGTGCCAAAATAAATGTCGAGTGCACTCATGTCATGGTGTTGTTGAACTATATTCAAGAATGGAATGAAGCCACAATGGTCCGATGTGATTTTTTCTCATAAGTATGAAAGAGGCTAGCCACCTTTGACTATATATTCAGCATGTGTTCTTAAAGGAAACTTCTTGGAAAGAGAGAAAGCTAGCCAACTTTTATCATGCTTTTCATGACAAGTATGAATGAGGCTAGCCACCTTTGACTATATATCAAACATGTGCTTTTTGACCAAGGGAAGCTTCATGGAAGCTTCATCCTCATGCCAAATTCCAACTCTACCCCCTTGGTTTTGGCCCTATAAATAGGCATGAAGAAAGGGGGGAAAGCATAATCCTTCCTACTTCATTTTGAGCACTGTAGAGAGCCTTTGGAGTTTGTTTGTACAATATTTTAGTTTAATATTTTCATGCTTTAATATTCTTGCAATTTCCTTTATCGTACTTGTAATTTTCTTGCAAACTCTCCTTATAATGCCTTTTTTTGAATCTTTTGTAACTTCTTTTCAATAAGAAATAAATTAGTTTGTTATTCCCTTTCCCTCTTTCTCTTTCTTTTTATGCATATTCTTAATAGGATTTTCTTTTCCTATATTATGAGTAACTAAAATTTGTTTAGTACTTGATCGAAATGATTCGAGGAATGAAATTATCTCTTTTTCTTAATCAATATCTTCTCTTTCTCATTGAACAAATGTTTAGGATTTACCCTTGATTAATTTATAGAGAGGTCATATCATCGATATATGATTTTCTCTTTTGTTTCCATACTCTAGTAGCCGAAAGGATCATGCGTATGGATTGATCACTCACGGGTAAAGGGAGTTGAATGCAATCCTTGAAAGAGGCTGACATAAATTTCCCAGATTGGTGTCAAATCCAATAGAGGGGTTAACCACATAAAGCGAGTTTTAGGGGTTTCAATTATACAACGAAAGTTCGGTTGATCTACCTAAACTCAGTTGGGCGTAGCCTTGAAAGAGGTGCGTTCATATTTTGGGAATCTCCACGGTCCAAGCATCTTTGTTAAAGCGAATTATGGATTTATCTCTTTTTGGTCATTTTCATTCCAAGGTGATTCAAGATCAAGTACTAACCTTTTAAATTATTGCTTAATCATCCTCTTTTATTGTATAACTGTTCTCTTATTTGCAAACCAACTCAAAGTGTCTAATAGATAAAATAACAAAAATCTCTTTGAAGTAGAAGTAATCAACGCACCTTTGTTCTAATACGACCTTGATATTATATCCTATACTATAAGCGATAAGGTACACTTGCCTTTATCGAATATAGATTCGGAGAAAATCATCTTCATCTTCATCTTCACTCTTTCATAAAACACCTCCGGGATTTTCTCCATCAAGTTTTTGGCGCCGTTGCCGGGGACTTGCGTCAATATTTCAAAAAATAAGATAACTGTTAATTTTATGATTTTTCCTTTTTTTCTAAAATATATATATATCTTAATAATATACCTAAAACCGCCTAAAAAGAACAAAAATAAAAAAAATTCCCTTATTAATTTTTAAACTCATCTTTAATCATTTGTCTTATTTTTCTTCTAGTATATGACCCGAGCAAGTTCTTCGAATAATCCTAAATCCCATTTTGATACAGAAATTGAGCGCACCTTTAGGCTACGCCTTCAATCTCGTGGAAAAGATTAACCAATTATTTTCGAAGAATCTATCGGAGATACTAATATAACAACTATGGGTGACCCCAATCCTAATGAAGCCCAACAACGGACCATGTCCTATTATGCATGGACGAACATGGAAAGGACACAATCTAGTATTGTTCGCCCTATTATAGCTAATAATAATTTTGAGATCAAGTCAAGCATCATCCAAATGGTGCAATAATCGGTTACTTTTGATGGTTTACCAGATGAAGATCAAAATCAACATCTTTCAAATTTTATTGAAATCTGTGATACCTTCATAATCAATGGCGTTACTGATGACGCCATTCGATTACGACTATTTCCCTTTTCTTTGCGGTCAAAGTCCAAGCAGTGGTTAGGCTCTCTTCCTAGAGGATCTATCACTACTTGGGCCGAAATGGCGAAAAAAATCATGACTAAATATTTTCCTCCTGCAAAGACCGTCAAATTACATACTGATATCTCTTCATTTATGCAAATAGACTAAGAGACTCTCTACGATACATAGGAGAGCTTTAAGGAGCTTTTGCGTAGATGTCCTCACCATGCACTTCCTACTTGGCAACAAGTACAAATTTTTTATAATGGCATAAATTTACAAACAAGGCCGATGATTGATGCAGCTGCTGGGGGTACTCTCAATAATAAAACCCCAGAGGCCGCTCAAGAGCTTTTTGAGGTAATGGCCATGAATGCCTATCAGTGGAATGTGCCCCGAGCGTGCCCTAGCAAGCCGGCAGGACTTTATGAAGTTTATATGACTGCTAATTTAGCTTTACAACTTGAACATTTAAGCAAGCAAGTGGCAGAGATGTCTGCTTCCTCTGCCACTCCTTATTGGGCAAATAATACTAGCAATACTTTTATTGAATAACATGTTGATTTCATGGAGAATCTTACTCGGCATTCCTTTAACCTGAACAACGCTCCATATAACAATGCTTATAATCCAGGTTATAGGAACCACCAAAATTTCTCATGGAGCAACCAAAGTAATGCCCAGCGCCCTCCTAATATGAACCCACCTGGTTTTCTTCCACCACCACCAAAGCCCTCTTCGATTGAAGAGATATTTTCTAAATATGTTGCCTCGAATGAATCCAAAATCCAGAATCTCACCGGATCTGTAAAGAACTTAGAGAATCAAATTGGCTAGCTTGCCAAAATGATTGTCGAGCGCCCGCTTGGAGCTTTGTCGGGCAACACTGAGATGAATCCAAGGGAGAATGCAAATGCCATCATCGTTCGCAGTGGAAAGGAGGTAACCTCTCCAAGTAGTATTGAACCCGAGGTAACTGTTTCTATTTTACCCCCTCCAGTTTTATTTTCTAATTCTCCGAATGCTTAAAAATCTCCTCTTATTTCTACTTCTGCACCCCCTTATCCATCTAAAATTAAAAATGAGCGAGTAGAGGAGCAATACAAAAAATTTTTAGAAATTTTAAAACAAATTCATATAAATGTTCCCTTCTGCGAGTCAATCTCTCAAATGCCTAAATACGCAAAATATCTCAAGGAGTTACTCTCCAATAAAAAGAAACTTGAAGATATCTCACGTGTTTCCATCAATGCAGAATGCTCAGCAGCTTTATTAAATAAATTACCTCAAAAATTGAATGATCCGGGACGGTTTTCTATCCCGTGCCTCTTTGGCAATTTATTAGTAAAGCATGCCCTCGCCGACCTAGGTGCTAGCATAAATATAATGCCTTACTCTTTGTTTAAGAAATTGGGATTAGGAGATCCAATCCCAACAAAAATAAGTATACAACTAGCAGATCGTTCTTTTAAGTATCTAGTAGCGGTAGTGGAAGATATGCTAGTCAAGGTTGACAAGTTCATCTTTCCGGTGGACTTTTTCATTCTTGACATCGAAGAGGATGCTGAAGTACCACTCATACTCGGCCGCCCCTTCCTTGCCACCTCCCGCGCAATAATAGATGTGAGTAACAAAAGCTCCTCCTTCGTGTTGGAGATGATGAAGTTACTTTCAGTATCAACCCCTCAATGCGTAATTCTCTTTCAAATGATGATTCTTGTTACCATCTTGATGCATCATTTGGAGAAGATTTTTCTTCATTTTCTAATTCTGGTCCCACATCTTGTGATGATGCAGAACATGATGAATTATTTTGTTTTAAGGAATTATCTCGTTCTTTGCCTCCTGAGCCAATTGGCTTAGAGAGTATTGAAATTACGACCTCTTACGAAGTACCACCCACTCTTGAGCTTAAGTAACTTCCAGAGAACCTAAGATATGTCTTTTTAGAAAATGACTCTAAATTTCTGGTTATCATTTCTTCTACTTTGTGTGATTCGGAAATTTCTGAATTAATTCAATTCTTAAATAGGCATCGCCGAGCTATTGCTTGGCAATTATCTGATATTAAAGGGATAAGCCCCTCCTGCACACACAAAATATTACTTGAAGATAATTCTCGCAATAGTGTACAGCCTCAGCGATGACTTAATCCCAACATGAAAGACATCGTTAAGGTTGAAGTAATTAAACTATTAGATGCAGGAATTATCTACCTGATTTCGGATAGCCCGTGGGTTAGCCCCATGCAAGTAGTACCAAAGAAAGGCGGCATGACAGTAGTGGTTAATGAGAACAATGAACTAATTCCAACTCGTACTGTTACGGGTTGGCGGATGTGCATCGACTATAGAAAATTAAATGATGCCACCCGAAAAGACCACTTTCCCTTGCCTTTCATTGTTCAAATTTTAGAACGCCTTTCTGGTCACTCCTACTATTGCTATCTTGATGGTTTATCGGGATATTTCCAAATACCAATCTCACCCGAGGACCAGGAGAAAACAACATTTACTTGTCCCTTCGGCACCTTCGCTTATAGAAGGATGCAATTTGGCCTTTGCAATGCACCAGCTACATTCCAAAGATGTATGTTGGCCATCTTTGATGAGTTGGTTGATGATGTGATGGAAGTCTTTATGGATGACTTTTCTGTATTTGGAAATTCTTTTAAATCATGCTTAGCTAATCTTGAACGTGTTCTTCAACGTTGTGAAGATACGAATCTAGCCCTAAATTGGGAAAAATGTAATTTCATGGTCCGAGAGGGGTTAGTACTCGGTCATAAAATATCGGGTAAAGGAATCGAGGTTGATAAGGCCAAGATCGAGGTGATTGAGAAACTTCCACCTCCCATAAATGTAAAATCTATTAAAAGTTTCCTTGGTCACGGAGGTTTTTATCGGCGGTTTATACAAAATTTTTCCAAAATTACAAAGCCATTAACACACTTGTTAGAAAAAGAGTCTTCTTTCATTTTTGATAATGAATGTTTAGCAGCTTTTAATATTATCAAAGATAAGCTTATCAACTCACCAATTCTAGTAGCACCAGATTGGTCCATTCCATTCGAGATAATGTGTGATGCAAGTGATATTGCTATAGGTGCAGTGTTAGGCCAACGGGTGAACAAGTATTTTCACCCAATTTATTATGCAAGCAAGACACTCACATCCGCACAGGCCAATTACACCACTACAGAGAAAGAACTTCTTTCAATTGTTTTTGCATTTGATAAGTTTAGGTCTTATATTACACTCTCTAAAGTCATTGTGTTTACTGATCATTCTGCCCGTAGGTACCTACTAAACAAGGCAGACGCCAAGCCCCGATTATTAAGATGGATCCTCCTACTGCAAGAATTTGACTTGGAGATCCGGGACAAGAAAGGATCAGAGAACTTGGCGGCTGATCATCTCTCCCACTTAGAGAACCCTGCTGCGGATATGCTGGCAGAAGCCGACATTGATGATAAATTCCCTGAAGAGTGCCTCCTCTCCATTGAAAAATTAAAGAATTCTTCTACCCCTTAGTTTGCAGATTTGGCCAACTATCTAGTGGCTCGGGTCCTGCCAAAATTTTCATTCAAGTCAGCAAAAGAAGAAATTCTTTTCCGACATAAAGAACTACTTTTGGGAGGACCCCTTCTTATTTCGTAACTGCGCAGATCAAGTAGTAAGAAGATGTGTTTCGAGCGAGGAAGGCTTGCAAATATTGTGGCACTGCCATAAAGGACCAATCGGCGGACATTACCAAGCAAACCAGACCGCAAGGAAAGTGCTGGAGGTCTGTTTATACTGGCCCTCTATCTTTAAGGATGCTCACTCTTTTGTGAGTAGATGCGACAGCTGCCAAAGGTCAGGTAACATATCTCGCCGAGACGAAATGCCCCAAAACTCCTTTTTGGAGTGTGAAATTTTCGATCTATGGGGTATCGATTTCATAGGCCCTCTCCCTCCCTCATTTAATAATAAATATATTCTCGTTGCAGTCGACTACGTGTCGAGGTGGGCGGAAGCACAAGCTCTCCCATCCAATGATGCAAGAGTGGTCATCAAATTTTTGAAGAAATTATTCTCTCGTTTTGGCACTCCTTGTGCTATAGTTAGTGATAGGGGCACACACTTCTGCAATAGCCAGTTTGCTAAAATTTAGCAAAATATGGTGTTACACACAAACACTCCACCGCCTATCACCCACAAACTAGTGGCCAAGTGGAGGTAGAGAACCGCGAGCTCAAGCATATTTTGGAGAAGACTGTCTCTTTTAATAGGAAGGACTGGTCTTTGAAGCTCGATTATGCTCTATTGGCTTATCGTATGACATACAAGATCGCCATTGGTTGTACACCATACCGAATAGTCTATGGCAAAGCTTGCCACCTTCTAGTTGAGTTAGAGCACCGCGCCTATTGGGCGCTAAAATTCCTCAATCTTGATTATACTTTGTCCTCCGAGCAAAGAAAATTCAAACTGAATGAACTAGATGAATGGCGTGCTAACGCCTATGAAAATAATAAGTTTTATAAGGAGCGCTCAATGTTCTACCATGATAAAAATATTAAAATTCCTAAAAGTTTTTCACCGAGGGATCTAGTCCTTCTTTACAACTCACGCCTTCGTCTTTTTCCAGGAAAATTAAAATCTCGATGGTCTGGCCCCTTTGTCGTCAAAGAGGTTTGGCCATATGGGACCGTTCTTATTTCCCACCCGGAACTCAGCTCCTTTAAAGTGAACGGCCAACGATTAAACTTTTATTTCTCTAATGATACTTTGGCCACCAATATTGAGACCCTCACCATATAATCTTCCATGCCAATTAGTCAAGCTACGCAACGGTAAACAAAGCGCTTTTGGGAGGAACCCCAAACTTTATCTTCTTATTACTATTTTCATTGTTTTAACATGTATTTACAGGTTTCCTTCTAGCCTCCTCGATTTCACCATCAGGGATGTCTTCTTTCCTCACTTCTTCTTTTATAGCATTTTTATTACTTCATACTTAGTTTTAAACATTGGGGACAATGTTTAACTTTTAGTATGGGGGTATAAGTCCTTAAATAATAAAAATTTAAAAAATATAAATTCAAAAAATTAAAAAAATATATATTCCTTTCTTTTATCTTTAATATATATAATATATATACCAATATATATTCCTTTCTTTTGTCTTTAATATATATATAATATATATACCAAAAAAGAGAGGATAAAACTTATATAAAATAATTAATAATTTGAGTTAATCTTTGCTAAATCATCTAGTACCCCATGACTTTTCATTTTCTTGTTTTTAATCATTTATGTACTTATTTAGTTGAAATAAATTAAATTAAATTTCATTTTGTCTATGTTTCATGAGTAATATGTTAACTCATGTAGTGTTCCTAATTAAGGTAACATGTTATTTTTGAAAAACATTCTTAAATATTTGCACTTTTTCAAAGCCATTTTTTTATGTTTTTCACTTTTATAAAATCTACCATCCCTTGTTTTCTCTTTTAAAAATATTTGAAATAATTGATTAGTGTTAAGTATAGTATATGTGAACTAATCTAAGATGCATATTATCTTCATTTTTCATGAAAAGTCAATTATCTCTATTTTCTACCTAGAATTTATGTCTCTTGAATTTTTTAATACCTTGCTTTGAGTAGACTTAAGAGCATGAAGATGATCTAGGCAACTTTTTGATTAGTTTGAGCTTTTGCATCCCGAACCTTAAATTCCTAACCATTGCTAGCCACGTTGTGCCTTTTCCATTTTCTTTTTATAAGTCCCACTTTTTTTTCACCAAAGCCATATAGCTTACTCATGTCACACACTTAAAACTTTTTTAGCTTTATGTCACTTGTGTGTACTATATTCTGTGAAAATGGTGGAGATTTGTATTATATCTCAATTACTACAAAAGAGGAAAAAGAAAAAAAAGGGAAAAACTCAATTGCTTCAAAAGAAGGAAGAAGATATGATATATATTTATATATATATGCAAAAAAAATTATGAATGACTTTTTAACCCCAACTTTATATTGCAAAATCACTTGGTGTGTCAAAATTTTATTTTATAACAACAAGTTATTTGCAAAGCTCTTTTTTTTTAAGTGTGTACCCATCATGTTTATATTTTGAACTCCACACTCTTAAAGCCTAAGCCAAAAATTTACACCTAATGAAAGTCCTTTTGATTCATGCTTCCGAGGTTTATTTTTAGTACGGTAGCGAGAAAGTAAATTGAGTAAGTTCTTAGGTAGCAGTATTGATCTTTGATTTAGATTGATATAAATATAAAATGTCTCTTAGATTTTAGTAGCAACTCAATATTCTTTTCATTTATCACATTACTCAATTTTTAGTTTTGCTTAAAAACATGGGAAGATTTATTTTTTTATGCTAGTGAAAATTGTAAAATTCTATACCAAGACTAAGTAAAAATATTTTGTTTTCTTTTCATAATTCCTCTAACTTAATTTCGCATCGTACTTTTGGTTGGCATAGCCAATTTATTTTGTTTTTTTTTTATTTTTTCTAGCTCGTATTTCTTTGCTTGAGGACAAGCAAAATAATAAGTCTGGGGGAATTTGATGATGCATAATTTGACCTAAGTTATTAATATAAAAATGTAAATAATCTAATATAAATATATTTATATTATTAATTTTATCTGCTAAATCATATTTTTTTATAAGTCTATCCTAACCGTGCACATTTTACTATTTTTTGCGCGCAGCGAACTTCGGGGCAACTTTTGGGCATGTTGCGGCCAGATTCAGATCTTGGGCTGAACACGAAAGATGTAGTCCTCAGAAAGACCTTTCCAACGGATAGTTACACGCTTTTTTCAGATTATTGTAGCCTCAGGAATCCTCCATAGAAGTTCCTATCCAGCAGGTTTTCTGCATGTATGAAACTCGTGTTTGAGCAAGAACCGAGGATCCCGGGACAAATTGCATTATCAATTCTAAAAGAACATGCCTTCAGTTATGGTGTACCAAAATAAATGTCAAGTGCACTCATGTCATGGTGTTGTTGAACAATATTCAAGAATGGAATGAAGCCGCAATGGTCCGATGTGATTTTTTCTCATAAGTATGATTGGCTAGCCACCTTTGACTATATATTCAGCATGTCTCCTTAAAGGAAACTTATTTGAAAGAGAGAAAGCTAACAAACTTTTATAATGCTTTTCATGACAAGTATGAATGAGGCTAGCCACCTTTGACTATATATCAAACATGTGCTTTTTGACCAAGGGAAGCTTCATCCTCATGAAAAATTCCAACTCAACCCCCTAGGTTTTGGCCCTATAAATAGGCATGAAGAATGGGGGGAAAGCATCATCCTTCCTACAACATTTTAAGCATTGTAGAGAGCCTTTGGAGTTTGTTTGTAGAATATTTTAGTTTAATATTTTCAAGCTTTAATGTTCTTGCAATTTCCTTTATCGTACTTTTAATTTTCTTGCAAACTCTCCTTATAATGTCTTTTTTTGAATCTTTTATAAATTCTTTTCAATAAGAAATAAATTAGTTTGTTATTCCCTTTCCCTCTTTCTCTTTCTTTTTATGCATATTCTTAATAGGATTTTCTTTTCCTATATTATGAGTAACTAAACTTTGTTTAGTGCTTGATCGAAATGATCCGAGGAATGAAATGATCTCTTTTTCTTAATCAATATTTTCTCTTTCTCATTGAACAAATGTTTAGGATTTACCCTTGATTAATTTATAGAGAGGTCATATCATCGATATATGATTTTATCTTCTATTTACATACTCTAGTAGCCGAAAGGATCATGCGTATGGATTGATCACCCACGGGTTAAGGGAGTTGAATGCAATCCTTGAAAAAGGACGACGTAAATTTCCCGGATTGGAGTCAAATCCAATAGAGGGGTTCACCACATAAAGCGAGTTTTAGGGGTTACAATTATAGAACGAAAGTTCGGTTGACCAACCTAAACTCAGTTGGGCGTAGCCTTGAAAGTGGTGCATTCATATTTTGGGAACCTCCACGGTCCAAGAATCTTCGTTAAAGAGAATTAGGGATTTATCTCTTTTTTGTCATTTTCATTCCAAGGTGATTCAAGATCAAGTACTAACCTTTTAAATTATTGCTTAATCATCCTCTTTTAACGTATAACTGTTCTCTTATTTGCAAACCAACTAAAAGTATCTAATTGATAAAATAATAGAAATCTCTTTGAAGTAGAAGTAATCGACGCGCCTTGGTTCTAATATGACCTTGATATTATATCTTATACTATAAGTGATAAGGTACACTTGACTTTATCGAATATAGATTCGGAGAACATCATCTTCATCTTCATCTTCTCTCTTTCATAAAACACCTTCGAGATTTTCTCCATCAATATGCCATGTTTTGCTACCCAGATGTTCATTAATATTTCTGTATGGTACCATATAAATCAATGTACGTGTCCTTGTTCATATCGATAGTGTTTTATGGGATGGTGATAGTATCAAGTTTGTCCACTAAAAATCGCTGGAGCATTTGGGAAGAGTTATAATTTCACAGAAAGTTCTAACTTCGATTAATTGGTTTTAGCTCTCTTATTTTCCACTTCACCCTTCTTTAACTCCAAGCAAACATGCATATTTTGATGTGCTACTTATATCTGAAAGTATATTGTGCATTCAGGAAAAGACAGTCTACTTCAAGCACTTCACCTCATTTTGGACATTCTGTATTAAAGTTTTATGTTGCTAGACTCTTGTATGAGGGCAACAACATACATAAGAGACCCAATGCTACAATATTAATTGAAGAGATAAAACAGGAAGATAAGAATTATAATATTGATATTTTTGGAGCAGACTGCATCCGAAACAAAATTTTTTTCAAAATGGCATGGTCGTGGTTCAGAACTCAATAAGGATTGTAATTTAACTCACTCTAACCATCCACCAAAGTCATTGAAATAAGAATATGATAAGTTGGTAGATGGAGGATAGACAACCTTTACTCTATTTGCTTCCTTTCTGGAATCTACTCTTCAAGGTTTGTACGATTCTTCCAATTGGTTTTGACATTTCATTTCTTGTATCAACTTGCGAAAAATGATGATTAATTCATTTGACACTGGTGTTTACATTCAAAATTCTTATTGGATCCATATTATGTTTTGTAGGGTATTTTGTGCATTTTTTTCATGTTTTTTGCTCGGTGTAATGTCCATTGGTTCTAGTAGTTATGTTGAGGCAAAAAATAAAGAGCGCTCAGACATGATTGGTATGCTATGAACCTTGATCTCTCTTCTTAATTTCTCCTCAATAAATTTTCTCTTCTTATAACTCCCTTAATTGATCAACTTTCTTTTATCTCTCTGAATATGTTTTTTGGGCTTGGCTCTTTTTAATGTACTTGTTGATGCCCATAAAACCCCTTCCTATGGATGATCTTAGTCAGGTTATATGTATTTAAGCTTTATTACTAAATGATTATAGGGTTTATTTTCCTGTAATTAATCTGCTCTTATATTTCATGACATAATGGGAAGACGTGTATGAATTTCGAGATCATTTTATTTTAAGCCTCGAATCATGGTCATTATATTTTTTTGTGATCAATTCCATGAGGTCTTTTATTGTGGAGGAGGAGGGGGTGTAAAATCCCTATTTGACTGTGCACCTAAATGTCAAGTAGCCCAATTAAATTTCACCAAACTTGACTCATGGTAGCCCTTCAGACCAACTAGACTAGATTTGGACACGTCCCATTATGGACCCATGGTCAAGTCAAACTAAGGGTTGACTTGGTCTAAACAAGTCATGAGAACATTATAGCTTCACCAAACTTATTTAAGTGTAACCTAGTTTTATCCTATGACAACACCAGACCCTCTATCTGACTACCATGCCATTTTCATGTGGCTTCCAGCCTATGCCTTGTTCAATTCATTCATAATTGGGTCAAAAGGGGAGATCGCGCAAACATGAATGAGTTCGGGCGAACAAAGAAGAAGTCGTGTGAACACACAGGGTTCGAGCGAACAAGAAGAGAGAGAGGAGAGGCTGTGAAGATAGGTTGCAGAAACGAGGGAAAGAAGTCTCGCAAACAAGGCAGCGACAAAGAAAGGGAGCCGAGCGGATAGGCAGCATGAATTGAACCCACACTACCGAAATGGTCATTATATTTTGTGTTGTGAATGCTCAAATGAACCTGGTCAACTATATGATTAATTTTCCTTGGACCTTGAAATATTATAGGAAGAACTGGTGATAGAAGGAGATGAAATAGTGACCATTTATGCCACCTAAAACCCTAAAGGCCTCCCTTTCTATATAACACCCTATAATGCCCCCCTACTGAACACCTTCCCTCTTTCTTAAATAAAATGAAATTCCCTTGCTCGCATGAGGCCTCAATGAGCATATAGTTTATGCATGTTTGTGCATCATTGTTCTTAAAATATCCATTTATTAAATTTGTCTTTTTCATGTCACCCTATTTTCAAATAATATTATATTAGAGGATTTTATGATGATAATTAATTGATCGACCAGTTTAATATGCTATGTAACATCTATTTATTTTTGATGTTTTCAAGGAAAGAAGATCTCTTTATATTGTTGGATGATATGGATAATTAGATTTCCAATGCTCAAGAGCAAGCTACATGCCAAAAAGACATTCTAGATAGGATGGAAAAATGGATTTTTGCATGTCAAGAAGAAAGTTTGCTTGATGAGTATGAACGGATAACATTGCTATGCAACATCTTTTTATGTTTTTGTATGATTAAAACCATGTTTTCATCAGGATTTGTATGTTTGTTTCTTCATGTATATGGAACATTTAAACTTTTGAAGAAGCCACTCCTTCAATGTGTTTTAAAGTGTTTAGTTTTGTTTAGTTGTTCGTAATGGTTATTTGGACGTGCAAAAAACATTCTTTGTGTGGTATTGACCAATTAGTAATGGCTATTTGAACTAATGTAAGCATTTTTAGTTCAAGCATGCTGCCTCATTCATCTCATGTATGTTACATAATCTCTGTGCTATAATACTTAATAGGATCTTGTGATACTTACTATTAAATGTTTGGGTGCGCTTGCAAAAACTATTGGTTAATATGATATCTAAGAGACAACAGAGATGGTAAAAAAATACATAGGATCAGAATACAAAATTGACAATAAAAAATATCATATAATTTTTTTATATACAAAACAATATTGGTGGCATTTTTTAACAAACGTGGCCAAAGCTGAATCAAACGTGAAATTGTAACTTTTTTTAGAAAAAATGTGGCTAAAGCTCGCCACATTAATCACAACACAATGCAGCCAAAGCTCACCACGTTTATTATTGTAAGGGTCGCTAATGTCATACCTCTATTGGCGGTGGGAATATACAAAAAATCGTGAACACTTTTGGCGATATTTGTTTTCGCGATGCTTGTGCGACGTTTGAAAAATGTCGAAAAAACATTAGCGACATTTGAAAAATGTTGCCAAAGCCTTTTTAAAACGTGGTCGATGTCCATTTTTATTGTAGTATGTATTGCAACTGTGAAATCTCTTAACAACTGCTAGATTAACTATTTCATCTTATCACCTACTTTCCTTGTACTTCACTGATTATATTGTAGCTCCTTCTCTTTTCTTCCACCCAGCTCCTAAAAGTCGTATGAGGAGAGGAAGAGAAGCCATATTAATTTATGTCTAACGGTTTTAACACTAATATTTTTTAGAGCACGCCCAGCTGAAGCAGTAGCGGTTAGGTTGGGGTGACAGGACTTGGAAACATGTTGCATCTTTAGCAGCAATACCTTTTAATACAATTGGAGGTGCTATAGTTCTTGATGTAGATTTCAGGCATTTGTACTATGATATGCACAGGAACTTTTGTAGCATTCTTTTATTTATATACAATTGTGGACTTATATGCTTAATGTGATCATGGATTTTTTGTGCTTTGTTGTTGGAACCCCTAGTTGGATTTGGGTTAGGCTCACTGAGTAAGGATATGACCCAACATGTATAGATCAGGGTCATAGTTGTGTCCTAGAGTCTAGGTAAATTTATTGAGTCAACAGTACAACGAACCAGCCTCCAACCCTACAAGAGACTCAAGACTTAGAGAATTCAAGACTTAGAAAAAGAAGTTCTACGTTCATCGAAATCCGGTCGACGAAAGTCGAGCTCAGCTAGACGAACTCAGGGAGAATTCTCTAAGCCTAGCTCGACGAACTCTGGACAAAGTACTAACTTCTTTAGTCAGAAACTCAGTCGATGAACTAAAACATCAGCTAGAAGAACTCTGTTCTCTTATCTACTAATCCTGGTTAAAGTGGTTCAACGCTCAGAAAATATTCTAAGTTCAGTTTTCAGACTCAGCTCGACGATCTTGGACCTCTACTGGACTAACTCTGTTATCAAGGCTCAGCTCGATGATCTTAGACCTAAGCTCGA
Source organism: Platanthera zijinensis (assembly GCA_039513925.1). Taxonomy (NCBI): domain Eukaryota; kingdom Viridiplantae; phylum Streptophyta; class Magnoliopsida; order Asparagales; family Orchidaceae; genus Platanthera; species Platanthera zijinensis. The sequence goes on along the minus strand of CM077084.1, from coordinate 105,027,598 downwards.
TGAACTTGATGCATAGAATGAAGTTATCAAGCAACATTCAGAGGTCGATGATCCTAGATCTCAGCTCGACGAATAGATATTCTCAGCTCGACGAACGTGGACTCAGATCGACGAATTCAATCTTATTCCTTTTCCCTTTTGTCCTTATTATGTGGCAATAATTCCTGAGTAATTAATGCTCTAATATTCTCTGAATATTACTGTTAGACAAGAGCATTAATTATGGTCTTCATCAGGATTACTGCCTACCATTTTTATAAGGTACAGTTGGGGAAACAAATCAATGCAGAAAATATTCCAAGGCCATCGGCATTTATTGTAGAAGGAAATTCAAAATTCAAAAGCGTAGAACAAGAATGGATGTCAGATGACAAGAAGAAGAACATCATCAATCAAAAAATCAACCGTCTTTTGCCTTCACATTCACAAGAACTCTTTGAAGGACAACAATACTACTGCATCTGCAAAACTGTTCCTAAAGCTTTTCTAGTAAAGATTGAAGGCTAAAAGCCCTCCACCCTGAAGCAAAGCTCTCATCTTCCTTAACCATTCAACCTCTTAGGGGGAGCTTTGACACCATCAAGAATCCACATAGTCTTCTCGTTACGACTTGAGAAAAAAAGACTTCCATCACCTTCTTTTCCTACCTCTGTACAGAGTTTTAATTCCCTTCAAAATTATTCTGGTTGCAAGTCTCCTACCAAAATACTTGAGGTTTTGTTTTTGAGCACCTTATCAAAAGCTCATTGGTGGCAGCCACCTGATCAAAAACCTGAGTGGATTCCAACCTAGGGTGGTTGAATAGTGGATGTACCCAAGTTTGGGGAACCACTATAAATTCTTGTGTTGTTTGTGTGCTTGTGTTTTTCCTGTGTGATTGTGCCGTGATACATTTTGCTGAGTAACTCAGTCGTATTTTCTCTAATTCATCTGTTGTACTAGGTCACTCTTACACATATATCATAGTAACATACCTTATTAAAAAGACTCCTTATTTCTATAGAAAATCAAAAGATCTTTAAAACTCTATTCACCCCCCTCTAGAGTTATTCAGAGCTTACCCTATCTTTCAATTGGTATCAGAGGGGGTTCATCACATCATACAGGCATACACCTGGATTAACTAAGATCTTTAGGATAAACTCTGAATAAATCTTATTAGACTCACTGATTGGATTTTATTTTTCTGATATCATGGCACAGAACAAGGATTATGCCAGCACCAGACCTCTAGTTTGCAACTTGCAAAAGTTTTGAATATGGAAGGCAAGAATCAAACTTTATATGAACTCTATTGATGAAGACATATTTAATTCCATTCTGACAGGACCACAAGCTCCAGTGCCCTCTACTTCAACCACAGTAAAATCTTAGTGCAGTGCCTCCTCCAGATCAAGCTAATGCACACAAAAAGGTAAAGATTGCTAATGCTAGAGCTATGAACATACTGGCCCAGACTATGTCAGATGACATATTTCAAAATGTTGTTGAATGTACATCTGTCAAAGCCATTTGGGATTCCCTCAACCAAATCGTAGCAGGCTCTGCTGATAAGAGGAAGGATAGAAGATCCAACCTCATATCTCAATATGAAAATTTCAGGAAAGATGAAGCAGAAAATGTGGAAGTGATGTACAACAGGATGAGCTCCATCATTAGTGAGCTCAGAAAAAAGGACAAGGAAATTACTCTAACTGAGGTCAATGACAAGATCCTCATGTGCTTCCCTAGCACTTCGGACTCATGGATCTGGCCGATCAGAGAAGCCAAGAGCATGGCTGAAATCTCAACAGAATCTCTGCTTGGAAAGCTCAAATCTTATGAGCAATTGATCAAGTCAAGAGAAGCTGCAGTTGAACCAAAGGCTTCAACACCTACTAGAAAGGAACATAACTTAGCACTCAAAGCTGCAGAAGAATGTCCCAGCTTGCCAGCCAATGAAGATCTTATGGCTCTCTTTGCTAAAAGATTCTATAAAATGGCAAGAAAGGACTTCAGGAGAAAGCCCTCAAGGAAGAGGATAAACCAAGGTATGATAAGACCCCCTCTAAAGAGGTTGTCTGTTTTGGGTGCAGGAAACCTGGACACTTCATATCTGAATGCCCAGAAGCCTAAAAGAAGGACAAAAGGCAAGACAAGGACTCAAGAAGACATCAGCACAAAGGCCTCCTCCATCAAGTACAAGAAGAAGGAGAAGGGCTTTGTAGCTGAAACCTGGAGTGATACTGAAGAAGAAACATCCTCGTCCATTTCCAGTGAAGATGATGAAGAATAAAAGAAGGCAAGAGAAATGTGCCTTATGGCAATTGATGCTAGAAGCAGCAGATCATTTTCAGAAGAATCAAGTGATGAAGAATTCCTCTCTGAAGAGGATCAGGTAATTGCTTCCTATGACTTTAAATCTAAAGAATTTCAATCTGAATTCAAACTCTTGTGTTTAGACCTGATAGGATCTGAGAAGGAAATCAAACTTCTCAGGGAAAAACTTTTAGAACAAGACAAACTCATTGCTGAAAATGAAAAGCTAACTGAAGAACTAAGCCTAGCAAATCAACAAATCATCTTTCTGAAATCTGAATTAAGTAAGGCTAAGAAACTACAAGAATCCTTAAATGGTAGAAGTTTACAACTTTTCGATATAACCAGCACAGTTAACAAAGATCTAATAATAACAAACTAGGATTAAGAGCCTCATTTAGTGAACCAATCCTAATTCAGAAAAATCATTTATCAAAACCCAACTTAATCTCTGAAAATGAAAAGAGAAATACTGAACAAGTAGAAAAGGTTAATGAAGTTCTCAAACAATTAGAACTTAGTAAAACTAATCAGAAAAAGAAAGATAAACAACATTACTATGTTCATCATATTTCGTCGAACTCAGAACGATGAATTGGGTATAGTTCGTCGAACGCAGAACGACGAACTCTGAACGCAAATAATAGTGTAACCTATTCATCGAACTGGGATCGACGAAACCAGTATGGTTCGTCGACCAGAGATCAACGTTTCTGGGGCTTTGAGAATGAATATCTCCATTCTTCGAGCAGAGATCGAAGAACTCAACCCAGATCGTCGAGCTCAGGTCAACGAACATATTCAAATTCGTCAAACTCAGTTCATAACAACAGTAACCTAAAGACCAATAAATCCTTTAATCCCCTTAGTAAGTGGATCATACCTCCTAGAAAGTATCATCCTGTAGGTTATAAGGATCAACCTGAATGCTCATTTATTTCAAGTTTTAGTTATATTAAACAACAAGGACCCAAGATAATCTGGGTAAAAAACTGTTAATCCTCCTTGTAGGTAGAAGAGAACCCTGTCACTCAAAACAAGTGGTACCTGGACAGTGGTTTCTCTAAACATATGACAGGAAACAAGGAATGCCTAATCAACTATAAAGCCAAGATTGGACCTAAAGTTATCTTTGGGGACTCAGGCTTTGGACTAATAAAAGGCTATGGAGAGTTCAAATGTGGAGTTGTTACATTCAAGAAAGTGACTTATGTAAATGGCCTTAAGCATAACCTAATATCAGTAAGCCAACTATGTGATACAAGTTATCAAGTAAGCTTTACTAACTACCTATGTATTATTTCTTTAAACAACACAACTGTTTTAATAGGAATTAGACAAGGTAACATCTACTTAGTAAATTTTGAATCAGCTAAATCTGAAATCTGCTTATTTAATTCTGTCAGCATTCAAACTAGATTATGGCACAAAAGACTAGGACATGTAAAACATAAAAATATAGCTAGTTTATCTGAAGACAATCTTATTAGAGGCTTACCTTCTGGTCCCAACAAGAAGGAAGGCCTTTGCAGGGCTTGTTAACTAGGCAAGCAAACTAAATCTAGTTTTGAATCCATTAATAAGAGTGATTCACCTAGAATCCTGTACTTGCTTCATATGGACCTCTTTGGCCTTATTGTAGTACAAAGTCTAGGAGGAAAGTCTTATACATTAGTTATTGTAGATGACTTCTCCAGATTCACATGGGTTTTCTTCTTGAGAACTAAGTCAGATACTTTTAAAGTTCACACAGATTTTCTCAAGAACATACAGATTGAGTAATCTACTCAAGTTGCATTGATCAAAAGTGATCATGGCACTGAGTTTGACTCTCTTCTTATGCAAGAGTTCTGTGAGAAGGAAGGTATCAGACATTGCTTCTCAGCTCGAAGAACTCCTCAATAAAATGGGGTAGTTGAAAGGAAGAATAGAACACTCATTGAAGCTGCAGGTACATTACTTGCAGATGCCTACATGCCACTATCCTATTGGGCAGAGGCTGTAAGCACAACAAACTATGTCCTGAATAGAAGTTTAATACATAAACAAAAGCTTAAGACTCCCTATGAACTACTCAAAGGGAAGAAACCTATAATAACCAATTTTAAAGTATTTGGATGTATATGCTATATTCATAATAATGACAAGAAACATCTTAGAAAGTTTGAAGCTAAGGATGCAATGGGAATTTTCCTAGGATATTCTCAAGTCTGCAAGGCATATAGGGTGTTCAACAAATCAACATTAAAAATTGAGGAATCTATGCATTTTACATTTGATGAATCTAACATGTTTTACAAGGAGAGAGATATCTCTACCAACAACAATCTGCAGGTAAAGAATTTGTGTAAGAGCTTTGGTTGAATCACACTCCTCTCCACAAGCTATATCAGAAGCTGAAAGTGAAGAAGAGAATGTGGAAGAAATTAATTCCCCTCAAATAGTTGATACAATTCCACAAGAGGAATTAAATTAAATAACTGTCACTGAACCAACTCCACCCAATGATCTTGTCACACTTAGGGATCACCCAAGATCTCAAGTAATTGGAGACATATCACTAGGAGTGCAGACAAGGCATTAACTCAACCTTGATGTGATGCTTGCCTGCTTTCTCTCTCAAATTAAGCCACAATCAATATCTGATGCAGAGCAAGATCCACACTGGATCACAGCAATGCAAGAGGAACTCAACCAATTTGAGAGGTGTAAAGTTTGGACATTAGTTCCAAGTCCTAAAGGCTATCCAGTAATTGGAACTAAGTGGGTATTCAGAAACAAACTTGATGCCCAAGGTGTGATATTGAGGAACAAGGCAAGGCTTGTTGCTCAAGTTTACAAGCAAGAGGAAGGAATTGATTATGATCAGACTTTTGCTCCAGTTGCCATGCTTGAAGCTATAAGGATTTTCCTAGCTTATACAGCATTCAAGAAGTTTAAAGTCTACCAAATGGATGTGAAGAGTGCATTCCTAAATGGAGAACTCAAAGAAGAGGTGTATGTTGAACAACCTCCAGGTTTTATCTCTTCATCGCATCGTTCTTATGTTTTTAGATTGCATGAGGCTATCTATGTTTTAAAGCAAGCTCCAAGAGCTTGGTATAAGACCTTAGCCAGCTTTCTCTTAGAGCATGGTTTTTCCAGAGGCATTGTAGATAGAACCCTTTTTACAAAATTGCATCATGATAAAATTCTCTTAGTACAAATATATGTGGATGACATAATTGTTGGTTCCACTGATTCAAATCTATGCAAAAGATTTTTTTTGATTTAATGCACTTAAGGTTTGAGATGAGTAGTATGGGTGAGATATCATATTTCCTTGGTCTCAAAGTGAAACAAACTCCTGAAGGAATCTTCATCTCTCAATCTAAATATGCTAAAGAGCTTATTAAGAAATTTATGATGAATGATGCCACTGCCATGAAAACTCCCATGGCTGCCAATGCTGTTGTAAGTGCTGATGAATCTGGAAAACCAGTTGATCAACCAGGTATAGGGTCATTGTTGGATCCTTATTATATTTAACAGCAAGCAGACTAGATATTATGTTTATCACATGTCTTTGTGTTAGGTTCCAGGTGAACCCTAAAGAATCTCACCTAATTTTATTAAAAAGGATTTTAAGATATATAAAAGGTTGTCCAGATCTAGGCCTCTGGTATCCAATAGAATCAGCATTTGTGTTAACTAGATTCTCTGATACTGATTATACTGGATGTAGAGCAGACAAGAAAAGCACCTCTGAAACTTGTCAGTCCCTTGGTGACATACTTGTGTTATTGTTTTGTAGAAAGCAAACATCTGTTTCAACATCAACTGCAGAAGCTGAATATATGGCTGCAGGCAGCTGCTGTTCACAGATCTTGTGGATACAAAACCAATTACTTTATTATGGTGTCAACTTAAATAATTCAACTATTCCTTGTGATAATACAAGTGCTATTTCAATTGCACAAAATCTAGTTTTGCATTCTAGAACCAAGCATATAGACATTAGACATCATTTCATTAGAGATTGTTTTGACAAACAAAAGATTAAACTTGAATTTATCTCTACTGATTTGCAAAGAGCAGACATATTCACTAAGCCATTGGACTCATACAAGCATCTGTTCATGTCAATCAGCTTGGTATGATAAATGGTAAGGATTTAATCTAATGCTCTGTCCTTGGTCAAAGAATTGTCTATGTTCGTCGACCTGAGATCGACGAACCAATAACAGTTCTTGAGATTTATTGTCGACATGAGCTCGACGAAATCTTCTGGTGAAGTAATTTTCATTGATCTAAGTTCGATGAACTTACTTCAGAAACCTTTCGTCGACTTGAGATCGATGAAATTCTTTCAAATCTTCACCTGAGATCGACGAACTGGTTGACTCTAAATTATTTCGTCGACCTTAGATCGAAGATCATTTAACATTTCGTCGAACACAGTTTGTCGGTTCATATTGTGGAAAACCTTACATCTTATGTTTTCTTCGACCTCCGTCCCGCGCTTTCAGTTTCCCTTTGCACTTGACCTTCGTTTTCTCTCTTGTAGGTGCATTCATGGCATTTCCAGCAGGCGCTCTTGCGGCAATGAAATTTAATACAGGATGCGATATGGATTTTGCCTCATTCCAGCACTCAGATCCAATATTTCTTCCCATCCTACAATTGCTGGAAGACCAGCAACTGAAACAATTGCTATCCATGAGAATCAAATTACCCAGCACAGAAATCAGAGAATGGGTGTACACCGCAACCGTCGATGAGAACAAGATGACCGGCACCATCGCGAGTAACGAAATCTCTCTTACCCTCGATATTCTTACTGAACTTTTTGGATTGAAAAATGTTGAGGAAGAGTTAGAAATTGATACGGAAGAGTTTGATATAATGTTGAATACAATGGGGTACTCAGGAGACAACCCCAATAAACTACTGAAGAAACACATATCTGTCGAGTTCAAATTTCTCGCAGATATAGTTGGGAAAGTCTTGTTGGGCAAGCACACTGCACACGATTATATTACCAGCATCAATTTCTGGTCATGTGTATAGTGGTAAACAAAAGGCAGTGGACTGGGCTCAGATCATCTTTGATCTTATCAGGAAAAGAAACAGTAAAAAGGAAGTGAACTTCGGACGGATCCTAAGAATTTTCTTGACAGCAAAGGCTGCTGAATCACTGGTCTCCCAGACCACATTCATCAATGCCAGCAAAAGGCTCACATGTGCCTTGTTTGGCAGGTGGGAGAGGACAATCACAAAGCCCTCTAAGGCTTCATCCTCTGCCACCCAAGCTTCCAAAATTACAAGGGCTATTACAGCCACTCCCAACCCCACTGAAGGGCTCCTTTCCACTCCTCCACCACCTCCTGTCCCTCTAGTTCCATCCTAATAACAAGTCCAGTCAACCCCACTTTACACTACCATCCACATCTATACCCCAACACCTCCAGCATCTCCAATTCCCTCTTCACCTACACATCTCCCATCTACTAATCCTTCACCTCCACCTGACCCTTCCATCCCTACACCACCTCTATCCCCTCTACCATCTCATCTGGTTGACATCAACCTCTCATCCCTTCCCTCATTCAACTTGATTTCCTCTCCCCTGAACTCACCATCCCCACAACATGACTCTCCCTTAGAAACTCCACCTTCACCTCCAGCTATCCATCCTCCACCACCATCTACTCAGTCAGCTATTCCACCAGTTTCTACCCTAAACCCTAAACCCTAAACCCTAAACCCTAAAACCCTAAACCCTAAAACCAAAACCCTAAACCCTAAACCCTAAACCCTAAACCCTAAACCCTAAAACCCTAAACCCTAAACCCTAAACCCTAAACACTAAATAATATTAGGAGTCTAATCAACGATCGAACCTCGGCTTAAAAGCTTTCTATTCGTAGTTATAAGCATGGGAAGTCAGCTAAGCGGAAGAATTGACTGTCTATGGCTTCCTTTTCTTACTGTTCTTTGAGTGTAATAAGGCCTCCTAGCTTCCTGAAGGTTCTAAGACAGAAGTACATATTTGTTTGAATATATAGTAGTGTTTGCGTTCCCTTCGGAAACTGCCTAAGTCAAGGAGAAATAAAAAAGCTCACACAGGGTTTGGACAGTACCTCGTTATCTCGCTCAGAAACTGCTGGACCAAAGTGCTCTATGAGCCTTTCCTTTTCTTTATTAGTAGTAAGGTCTTGGGAGGACTTCAGCCGAAGCGAAAGCCGAGAAAGCTAAAGAATTTCTTGCCTAGAAGATCAGGAAGGGAGTTTGGGCTTTAGGGTTTAGGGTTTAGCTGACTTCCCTAGTGGATCGTACCGGATTCAGAAGCTCCGTTCCTTCCGGAAATGCGAAATCTCAATCTGAATAGTGATGAGCAATTATTTCCCCTCCTGATGTCGCTATTGCAAGTAGAGATCAAGGCGCATAAGGAGTTCTCACTCTTCACACCCCATTACTCAAAACTCTTATTGCAGAGGCCATTTCCCCTCTTGTTGCTTCTATCTCATCCCTTGATGCACAGATCTCTACCCTGACTACTGCTCCATCTTCAGTTTGGGGTCTGGCTTCAGCAATTGCTGAAACCAGGCAGGGGGAGATACTTCATGAAGAAGTAGCAGCAGCAGTAGGACTAGTTGTACATACATTAGATACAGCAGAAGCAGCAGCAGATAGTACAGATTCTTGTATAATTTATCTAATTCAATTTATTGAAACTTACATGGATATTGATGAGTTAGTTATAGCAGAAATAAATACTGTTGGTGATATTGTCATCCATCCCATAGTAGACTTGGTAATTTTGTTAAAGACTTTTGATACAGCTTATCTAAGTCTCCCTCCAGCTGAATTTACTAAGCCATCATTGGCTATTATCCCCTACTCCTCCCCAACAAGTTCTGATGTTGCTAAGCAACTTAAATACAGTTTTGCCAAGATTTCTGAAACCCTAGCAGAGACAACCAAGGTTGATTCAGTCAAAGCCTCCTCCCCTCTAAAAACATTTTCTATTCCAACATTTATCATGGATGATTCCCCAATGCCTGATATAGATGCCTTGATCATGGCTGATATTGAAGAAGAGAATAAGGCAGCTGCTGAAAGCACTGTCACAAGTAACTCCCCAGGATTAATTGATATTCCTCCTCCAGCTCCCTTCCAGCATGGAAAACCCTCCATTTCTGCTGAGTTCCTAAAAGAGATAGATGACTTATATAATAATCCTCAAGGACAGTCATATGATGATGATGAGGATGATGATGACTCTGATGAGGAACCCAAGAAAAAGAAAGTCTCAAAGAAAAGGAAAGCTCCACCTCGTCCTGCTCCCAAACTTGGAAACACTAATGGCACACCCTACTATATTCTACAAAACATAACTCCATACAAGGCCAGCTTGGATGTGGCTATCCAAGAATGAACAAAAGGAAAGAAATAAGAGCAGAAGGTATTCTCCTCACCCATAAAAATTTAGAAGAGACCCTCCTCCTCCTCCACCAGCTTCTGGTGCTTCTAGAACTAGTTCTCAAAAGTCAGATTCACCTTCCAATCCCTCATACACCAGAACATATCAGAGGTATGAAAGGTCATCAAGACAGCAGTACCATAGAAGTAGTCAGCAGAGAAATATTAGCTGTAAAGAACAAATAAAAGAGATGGTGTATCAAAACCTAGAGTTCTCTCCTCCTCAACCACAAGCTGAACAAAGAAGACACTCTGTACCTAAAGGAAAATACAGTGAGGCCGCACCTCCCAAATCCTTATACACTCAAAGTACTGAAAGCCAAGATGAAAGTGCGGAAGAGAGATCTACCTTCACTCTAGAGGGGGGGTGAATAGAGTATTTTAAAATAATTTTCAGTTGAAAAGAAATAAGGCAAATTAAGATTTAATTTATATTTAAGTGTATATGTGCTTGCTATGAAACAAAGATAAAATAAAAACTAAAGAAGCACACAGCACAATGCAAAGATAAACGCACAGCAAACCAGACGACACAAAGAGCTATAGTGGTTCCACAACAACTTGGGTACGTCCACTCTTCTACCACCCTTGGTAGGAATCCACTCAGGAAGAGTTGATCAGGTGTCCTGACACCAAAGAGCTTTTGACAAGGTGCTCAAAAACAAAAACTAGATTTTTTGATCAGGTGTCTTGCCACCACTGAGTTTTGATAAGGCTCTCAGAACCACACTCAAAACTTTTGAAGGGAGTCTTGATAACCCTTTTACAGCAGTAAAATAAAAAGGAGTTGAAGGTGTCTTCTCTGTTCTCAATCAAATGAGAGAAGCACAAGTGGATTTGATGAAGATGTCAAAGCTCCCCCTGAGATGTAGAATGGTTCAGGAGTGGAAGCTTTGCACAGGGTGATAGGCCTTCAATGAGACTTCTCCAGCAAATGATGATTTCAGCAAGGCTGAAATGTGAGTTGTCTTGGAGAGTTGAATGATGAAGCCTTTTAGCACTTGAAGCAGATCTTTTAGTCACAGAAGATGAAAACTTGATTAGAGAATTTTTGTTGTTCTTCTTTTGTAATGCAATTCTTGTGTCTCTTGGTGTTGGTGTTGAATGATCTGTCTTCTTGTGTCTCTCTTTTCTTCAGCTCTAAAATCTCCAAGAGAACTGAGAGAATAACAATGAATTCTTGACTTGAATGACCGAATAAACAGTCTTGAATGATTTCCAAAAACATCATTTGTCTCTAGGGAAAGTCCATTAGCAATATTCCATTTTTACCTTCCTTGACATTTGCATCAGATAGCTTGAAACGGCTAGGAAATCTTTTGCCATTAATGCAGCAATTAACTCTGAAAGAATTTGAAATAATTCCATAACTGATATTGACTTAATAGCAGAAAACGTCGACCTCATCAAGAAATAGTCGATCGGAGATCGACTATGGTCGACCAGAGCTCAGAGTTAATGAAATTGAACTGGAACAGAAATAGTCGATCTGAGCTCGGAGAAAATGGACATAAGCAACAAACAGAAGGCGTCGACCTGATTTGGACATAAATCGTCGACCTTAGCTTCAACAGAAAATGTCGATCGGAACTCAGGGAAAAAGCGTCGACCTAAGCTCACCAGAAAACGTCGACCTGGCTAAGGCAGAAATCGTCGACCTTGCTAAATCAGAAATAGTCGATCTTGAGCTTGGCAGAAATCGTCGACCTTCTCTTAGATAGAAATAGTCGACCTAAGCTTGACGACAAAGCGTCGATCTAAGCTTGACGACAAAGCGTCGATCTAAGCTCAGCAACAGAGCGTCGATCTAAGCTTGACGACAAAGCGTCGATCTAAGATCAGCAACAGAGCGTCGATCTAAGCTTGAAGACAAAGCGTCGATCTAAGCTTGAAGACAAAGCGTCGATCTAAGCTCCACGATAGTCGACCTGAGCTCAACTATTTTTAACATTTGTCTCAGCTTTGATTTCATATCTTGAATGGTCCTGGGGGCAGCTTCAAACCTAAGTTCTAAGCCCTAGACACATTCTAACTTGACCTTTTCAACTATACAACTAGGTCAAACAGATATCCTAAATACATAGTGATCCTTGCCCAAATTAGTAATAGGGTGTTCCAACAATCTCCCCCTATTTGGGTTAGGATTACTATTTACAGGACTTAGAATAAAATACAATCATCAAATGCAATCAAGCAATAAAAATTAAAGCAACAAACAGCATAGCAGCAATCTGATAGAACCTCAGCAAGAGATTTAAGAAATGAATAAGCCACCTGCATACAAAAATCATTCCTTTTTACTTCCTTTCTTGAATAGAATTTCCCTGTTGGGATTGAGGGATTCCTTCTTTGATCTCCTGTCATCTTCTGCACCTAAGAAGGTTTGAGCTTTTTCTCTAGGAACCACAGCCTCAGGATTCAGCTTCATATAATCTACAGGATCAAAGAATTTCCTTGAAGAATACCTTTCCAACTCTTTCTTTCTTTGATCTGATAGGGTTGTAATGTTGGAAATGTCTTTGCCTTGCTCTCTGGCCTTTTTTATTTGATCTAGAGCAGCAAGCTCTTTCATTCTAGCAGTCCAGGAATTAGGATTATTTTCAGGATCCTCAAAAGGAACAGGAGCTTCATATCTGTTAATGGTTTCAGGAGCAGCAGCAGTTCTTGATTCAACAATTTCTCTGAACTTATATGGTTAAGGACCTTGAGATGAGTCACGTTGCCTTTGTCCTTCCCTTTAAGTTCTGTAGTCTCTGTGATTACCTCTATACTGTCCTCTTCTGGACTGATTGCCTCTTTGATAATGCCCTCTGGGAGGATATCTTTGAGATGGTTGAGAAGGGCTTTGCTTTGGGGCCGAAGGTAGAGAAGCTGAGCCTCCACCTGATCCAGAATCTGGAGGAGGAGGAGGAGGCTGAAACTTAGAGGAGCCTTTCTCATACCTGTCAAATTTTCTCTTTTTCTTTATTGCCTTCAATTGATTTTTGGAGTATTGCATCCACGGCTCAGTAATTTGGCAATCATGCAATATATAGTAGGGTACATCATTTGAATCCTTGGCTTTTTCGAGAGGAACTCTTTTCAGAGCTTTGCTTCTTGCTTTTCTTTTCCATACAATAGTACTATAAGAGTCATCAGATTCTATTTGGAACTGATCACTTTCAGAACTTTGAGGTTGATCATACAGATCGTCGATCCTTCTGATATAATCTTCTTGATCTTTGAGCTTTTCAGAGACAGCAGGAGCAGGAGGAGAAGGTACAGCAGCAGAACAAACAGTATCAGTAGGAGCAGAAACATCAACAATCATATCATCAGCAGCAGAAATCTCAGTAGACAAAATAACAGTCATAACTTCATCATCAGCAGTAGCAGCAGCAGCACAAACAGAACCAACATCCACAGCTTTAAGAGAATTGACATAAGATTCAATTATACTGGGATCATATATTAAAAGAGGCACAATGACCTTAGTAAAATCTTCAACTTTCTGAACAGGAACTGGTGCAATTTGATGGTAGATAGAATCAAAACTACTCAGCAGTGACCTGAGGTCCACTGTAAATAAAAGCACTGGAGCAGCAGTATCAGCAGCAGGCAATATAGCTGGAGGAGCAGCAGCAGCTTCAATAGCTTCATAAGGCATCTCCCCCTGGCTTGATGCAGACGGAGCTGGATCAAGGCACCTAAGTGAAGGATTGTCCTACGGAGAAGTGAGAGCGGAGAGTTTGGAGGATAGCTCCTGAATGGACTTCTAGAGTGGAGCTAAGGAGGTCTCCAGCAAAGCCACTAGCTTGGGAGCCAGTAGCTCATATAGCCTATCGGCCAGACTCAGGAGATCCACTTACTCAAGAGAGACTTGAGTAGAGGTGAATGAAGATGTGGCTGGGACTGAAGAAGTGGCTGCACGACTTGAAGGTGAGAAAGGAGGGATGGATGGCTGGGATATAGGGATGGTGGATATGGATGGTATAGGAATGGAGGTGGATGGTAAGAAAGAGGGTTGATCCAAAATGTCATACAACAATTGTTGGTAAGAGGAGGAGGATGGAGGATCAATAGAGGAGGAGGGAGAATCATCCATGAAGGAATCATCCAGAATGGAAGAGTCAATTGATGGATAATAGAAAAGAGGGTGGAATGATTCTGAAATGGTGGCTGGAGGAGATGAAGAAGGTAATGAAGTGGTGATGGGGGAGGAGATGACAGGCTGAATGAGAGAAGAGGAAAGCAATGAAGAGACAAGGGGAGGTGGAGAAATAGGAGCAGAGGAGGAGGCAGGCAATCCCTCAAGAGATGCTGTAGGGGAAGAGGTTGATAAAGTCCTTGTGCCTGAAGCAATTGTTACAGCAGCAGCCCTACTGGGTCTGAGGATCTGCCTGTCCCACTTGCTGAATAGGGCACAGGATAGCCTCTTTGAAGCATTTATGTGCATCCCAGTTGAAATCAGTAATTCTGGGCACCTGGAGTGCAGAAATACTCCTAAAATCCTTCCAAAATTCACAGACGACTTGCTAATCTTCTTCTTGATTGAGTTAAAGACGATTGTTCCCCAATCCACTTTCTTCCTGTCAACAATTGAACCCATCAAGTTCAACTGATACTGCGTGATTGTATCATGCACCGAGTGCTTTGCCAAAAGCACTTTTCCCGTAATGTCGGCGAGAAATTGAAACTCAATAGCCAAATCCTTCTTCAATAACCTGTTAGGGTTCGCGGTAGAATAACCCATTCGTTCTAACAACGAATTAACTTCCTCTCCAGACAAAGCGAAGGAATCAATTCCAGAACTGAGAGCGAACACTTCCGTCGGGAGATTTAGGGATAGCGGTACCTTCGTTCCGCTGATTGCTCCGACAACAGTAGTCTCGTTCTCAACTGTTGCTGAAAACACCCATTCTTTAATCTCATTTGCTGCAATCTTAATTCTAGTTGACATCAACCGCACTAGCTGCTGGTCGCGACAAAGATTCAGAATGTCCTTGAAGCGCTGATCGCTTTCGTCGAAAGAGTCCATGTCGATGTCAAATCCTGTATCGAACTTCATTTTGGAGAGAATAGCGACTGTCACTGCCATCTATACCTGCAAAAGTTCAACAAACAAGAACAAGTGTAGAGAGTTTTGGAGGGAAGATGAAAATTTGCAGAGAGAATGAAGGCGAAAGCGACGAACGGCGGCCGAAAAATGATTTTATATTAGGGTTAGACACGGAAAAGAGAAAACCGTCAAACTCCGTTCGAAGTTTTCGGCTGACGGGGAAACTGAAGAGTCTTTAATGACGTTGAACTCCGTTCAACGCTATTAAATAGCATCGAGCTCAGCTCGACGACGACTATTCAGAAAAAAGAAACTAGCGCTAACTAAGGAAGCTGAACTTCGATCGACGTTTTTGTAGAACATCGATCTCCGGTCGACGTTCTTTTAAAAAAAAATGTCGATTTCAGTTCAGAGACAAGATATATATTATAGACACTAGAAAATATAATATTTTTTAGCCTAGTCTTGGTCTGTTTTTAGCTTTTGAAATCTTGGGATTTAATTTAAACTTCCTCCATCTAGCATTCCTAATTGATTCAGGAAGAAGGTATGCTTCTTTTCATCCAATGGTTTGGTGAAAATAACTCCCCTTTGAAAATTAGTTGGGATATATTGAAGTTCAATTTTATTTTTCTCTACATTATCCCTTAAAAAGTGATGTCTAATCTCTATATGTTTTGTCCTAATATGGAGGACTGGATTTTGTGTTATAGAGATAGCACTAGTATTATCACAAAAAATTTTAGACATCTCTAAGTTGTAGCCATAGTCTATGAGCTGATTTTGTATCCATAATATTTGTGAACAGCAACTGCCTGCAGCCATATATTCAGCTTCAGCAGTTGAGGTTGACACAGATGTTTGCTTCTTACAAAACCAGGAGACAAGTCTGTCACCAAGGAACTGACAAGTTCCACTAGTGCTTTTCCTGTCTACTCTGCATCCAGCATAATCAGCATCTGAAAATCCAGTTAATTCAAATCTTGAGTCTTTTGGATACCAGAGTCCTAGATTTGGACAACTTTTTACATATCTAAGAATCCTTTTAACTAGAGTTAGGTGTGACTCTCTAGGGCTTACTTGGAATCTAGCACATATGCATGTAGCAAACATTATATCTGGTCTACTAGCTGTAAGGTACAATAGAGAGCCAATCATTGCTCTATATGTTGTCTGATCAACATGTTTGTCATGCTCATCAACATCCAATATAGCATTGGTAGGCATGGGTGTTTTCATACAGGATGCCTCAGACATACCAAATTTCTTAACCAATTCTTTAGCATACTTGGTTTGGGAAATAAATATGCCTTCAGCATGTTGTTTTACTTGCAATCCTAAGAAGAAGGAGAGCTCACCCATGCTACTCATTTCAAATTTGGAATGCATCAGATTAGAAAACCTTCTGGACAAATTTGAATCAGTAGATCCAAATATGATATCATCTACATAAATTTGTACTAGTAGGGTATGGAACTTATGGGTTCTAATAAAAAGAGTTTGGTCTACTCTACCCCTTATAAAATCATTTTCCAGAAGAAAGCATGCTAGGGTCTCATACCATGCTCTAGGAGCTTGCTTGAGACCATATAATGCTTTATGCAATTTGAAAACATGATCAGGATAAGTTGAAGAGATAAAACCTGGAGGTTGTCTAACATAGACTTCCTCTTTGATGTCTCCATTGAGAAAAGCACTCTTCACATCCATCTGGTAGACCTTGAATCTCTTGTGAGCAGCATAAGCTAGGAATATTCTAATGGCCTCTAACCTTGCAACTGGTGCAAAGGTCTGGTCATAGTCTATTCCTTCTTATTGAGAGTAGCCTTGAGCAACTAGCCTTGCCTTGTTTCTTACAATAACTCCTTGATCATCCAGCTTTTTCTGAACACCCACTTTGTTCCAACAATGGAGTGATCATTTGGCTTAGGCACTAGTTCCCAAACTTTATTTCTTTCAAATTGATGCAACTCCTCTTACATTGCAGTGATCCAGTGTGGATCTTGCTCTGCATCTTGAATGGATTGAGGCTCAACTTGAGATAGAAAACAAGTGTGCATCAGGTTCTGGTTGACCTGATTTCGGGTTTGCACACCAGTTGAGATGTCTCCAATCACTTGGGAGATTGGATGATCTCTTGTTGTTACTAGATCAACAGGGGATGTTGATTGTTCACCAACCTTTGTTGTTGTTTCCTCTTGTGGAATAACAACTGGCTCTTCAGGATGATTTTCTTCAAGAGGTTGAACTTCTTCTTCATCATCACTGCTCTCATTCTTTTGCTGAATAGGTTGAGTGGCTGTATCCTCTTCTTTAACCTGTAATCTTTCCATACTTTCTGAAATAGAGTGTACCTGCAAAGGTTCTATGGTAGAAGTAGACTTCTCCTTATAACACATGTTAGTATCAACAAAAGTAAAATGAACAGATTCTTCAATTTTACAAGAAGATTTATTATATACCCTATAAGCCTTGCTGATCATGGAGTATCCCAGAAACACTCCTTCATCAGCTTTAGCTTGGAATTTTGCTAAATACTTCTTGTCATTATTATGAATATAACAAGTACAGCCAAAAATTTTAAAATAATCTATTTTAGGTTTCTTCCCTTTGAGCAATTCATAGGGAGTCTTACCCTTCAGTTTATGTATTAAACTTCTATTCAACATATAGTTGGAGGTGTTCACTGCCTCAGCCCAAAAGGATAGAGGTAGGTGAGCATCTGTCAACAATGTAGTAGCATATTCAATTAGGGTTCTATTTTTCCTTTCAGCTACCCCATTTTGTTGAGGAGTTCTAGGAGCTGAGAAAGTGTGTCTGATCCCTTCACTTTGACAGAACTCTTGCATAAGAAGAGAATCAAACTCTGTCCCATGATCACTACTGATCAGGGAAATGTGAGTGTTGAACTCAATCTGTATGCATTTGAGAAACTCTGTCAAACACTTAAAGTTATCAGACTTCTTCCTCAGAAAGAATACCCAAGTGAATCTAGAGAAGTCATCTACAATCACTAAAGCATAAGATTTCCCTCCTAAGCTTTGTACTGTAATGGGTTGAAAAAGGTCCATGTATAGCAGATATAAAATCCTAGGTGAATCACTCTTATTAAGTGACTTAAAGCTATTTTTAGTTTGCTTGCCTAATTGACAAGCCCTGTAGAGTCCTTCCTTCTTATAGGGGCCAGAAGGTAGTCCTCTAACAAGGTTGTCCTTGGAGAGCCTAGCAATGGTTCTAATGTTTAAATGTCCTAATCTTTTATGCCATAAATCATTTGGCTTGCATACTGAATTGAATAAACAAATGTCTGTATGGGCTGAAAGAAAATTTACTAGATAGATGTTACCTTTCCTTTTACCTATTAACACAGTTGTGTTATTTTCTGACTTGATCTTGCACAGGGATTTGTTGAAGTTCACTTTATATCCTTCATCACATAGCTGACTGATGCTTATCAGGTTATGCTTCAGTCCTTCAACATATGCCACTTTCTTGAAAGTGACTGAGCCTATCTGAACAGCACCATATCCTTTGGTTTGGCCAAATTTGAATCACCAAAAATCACTTTGGGTCCAAGTTTGGTTATGAAGGATGATAGGTTCTCCCTGTTCCCTGTCATGTGCTTTGAGCACCCACTATCCAGATACCATTGTTGGTTAGATACTAGATAGGTCTTCACCTGCACATAAACATTTTATTTGTTTTTGACCCAGTTTACCTTGGGCCTAGGTTGATAGCCTTTAAAATCTGAAATGAAAGACATCCCAGGTTGACTCTTATAACCCTCGGGATGATATCTCCTAGGAGGTACTATCCATTCAGTATAAGGGTTGAAACATTGGGATGCAGGACTTCTAGGATTTAATTTAGATTTGCTTCTGAAGGCATGTTCACGGCTCTGAGCTACGTTCGGAGATCGTCGAGCTGAGGTCGACGTTCCTAGGTAGGATCGTCGAGCTCCGTTCGAAAATCGCCAGTGCTGAGCTTCAGAGTCTAGAAAGCGTTGAGCTGAGTTCGACGTTTCAGCCTTATGTCATCGAGCTCTGTTCGAAGCTCGTCGACCTCTGCTCGATGCTTTCTGCTGAACCATGATTTTCTTTGGCAGAT
The DNA here is from genome assembly GCA_039513925.1 of Platanthera zijinensis. Classification (NCBI taxonomy): domain Eukaryota; kingdom Viridiplantae; phylum Streptophyta; class Magnoliopsida; order Asparagales; family Orchidaceae; genus Platanthera; species Platanthera zijinensis. Next base: position 105,008,691 of record CM077084.1, on the reverse strand, counting down.
CAGCATTCTTCCTAGCTACCTCTACTACTCCCTTCCCTTTGTCAGAGACAAATTTGATTGGAGTTGTTAATATTGTAGGTTGGCTGGATGAAGCACCCAAGCCCAGTGTACTATTGAATCTAGAGTTCACTGTGCTTGTGATTTCCATTAGTCTGATACTTCTCCCATTGAGGGATTCTTCAAACTTTTTGGCTTTTGATAGTTCACTTTTTAGTTAAGCTATCTCCTCCCTACAGCATTCCAACTCCTCAGAGAGTTTGAGGTTATTTGAGTTTAGGACACTGTATTCAGATAATTGATTTCTGAGAGAGATTATCTCTTTCTCAGATTTTAGTAAATCTAAGCACAGTGTCTTAAATTCAATTATAAAGTCCTCAGAAGTAAAATCAAAAGAGCTGATTACCTGATCTTCTTCTTGGTTGAATTTCTGAATCTGATTCTGATTCAGCATCAGAGTTTTGCTGTGAGGCATTGATAGCCATCATGCAAAATTCTTTTTCATCAGCATCATCTTCATCATCACTGGAGCAGGATGAAGTTTCAGAATCCTCTTCTGTTTCACTCCATTTCTTAGCAACGAAACCCTTCCTTGTATTCTTGTTCTTGCTAGAGGAGGCTTTGTCTGAGCTGTTCTTCTTGTAATCTTTCTCTTTTCTTCTTTCTCTTCTATCCTTCTTGTCCTTATTCTTGTTTTCTGGACAATCAGGCACAATGTGGCCTGGTTTCCTGCAACCAAAGCAAATAATTTCTTTGTTGTTATTTGTCTTATCATACCTTGGCTTATCATGTCCTTTGTATGGCCTTTTTCTGAAGTCTTTTCTTGCCAGTTTGTAGAATCTTTTGGCCAATAGACTGACCAATTCCTCATTGCCTGTGAGCTTTTCTTCAGGCAGGTCCTCAATAGCTTTGAAAGCTATTGACTTCTCTTTCTTTATGGCTGGTGAGGCAGCCTTCTGCTCTTCTTCTCTGTTTCTGATGAGCAGCTCATAAGATTTGAGCTTGCCTAGGAGAGCTTCAGTAGTGATTTCACTTAGACTTCTGGCATCTTTAATTGGCCAGATTCTTGAATCCCAAGTGCTGGGGAAGCACATTAGGATCTTGTCATTAAGCTCAGTTAATGAGATGTTTTTATCCAAGGTCTTTAACTCATTGACAATCAGACTCAATCTGTTGTACATATCTGCTACTGACTCAGTCTCTCCTTTCTTAAAATTCTCATATTGGGTTATGAGGTGAGATCTTCTGTCTTTTTTTTTGTCAGCAGATCCTGAGACAATATCTGAAAGTTTGTCCCAAATTTCCTTAGCTGAATTGCATTCAGCTACCTTCTGAAAAATCTCATCAGACATTGTCTGGGCTAAGATGTTCATAGCCTTGGCATCTGCAGTCTTCTACTTCTTTATATCTGCATCTGTTCCAGAAGGAGGTGGAACAGCATTTGTACTTGAGCTTGCTGGTGGACTTCGACAAACTGTCAACACAGAATTGAAAATATCTTCGCCAATAGAATTCATGTATAATTTAATCCTTGCCTTTCAGAGTGCAAACTTTGAAAGATTGCACACTGGTGGTCTGGTGCTAGCATAGTCTTTATTCTGTGCCATGGTTTTATATAAAAATAAATATAATACAACTAATAACAAGCCTCTATAGAAGGTTGATCTTTTTCAGAGATCTTTTGGTTCAGGTGTTAGCCTGTACAAGCAACCAACCTAGTGATGGTTTAGTTGTTGTATAACCAACCTGCCTCTGATACCAATTGAAAGTGCGGAAGAGAGATCTACCTTCACTCTAGAGGGGGGGTGAATAGAGTATTTTAAAATAATTTTCAGTTTAAAAGAAATAAGGCAGATTAAGATTTAATTTATATTTAAGTGTATATGTGCTTGCTATGAAACAAAGATAAAATAAAAACTAAAGAAACACACAACACAAAGCAAAGATAAACACACAGCAAACCAGACGACACAAGGAGCTATAGTGGTTCCCGAACAACTTGGGTACGTCCACTCTTCTACCACCCTTGGTAGGAATCCACTCAGGAAGAGTTGATCAGGTGTCCTGACACCAAAGAGCTTTTGACAAGGTGCTCAAAAACCAAAACTAGATTTTTTGATCAGGTGTCTTGCCACCACTGAGTTTTGACAATGCTCTCAGAACCACACTTAAAACTTTTGAAGGGAGTCTTGATAACCCTTTTACAGCAGTAAAATAAAATGGAGTTGAAGGTGTCTTCTCTGTTCTCAATCAAATGAGAGAAGCACAAGTGGATTTGATGAAGATGTCAAAGCTCCCCCTGAGATGTAGAATGGTTCAGGAGTGGAAGCTTTGCATAGGGTGATAGGCCTTCAATGAGACTTCTCCAGCAAATGATGATTTCAGCAAGGCTGAAATGTGAGTTTTCTTGGAGAGTTGAATGATGAAGCCTTTTAGCACTTGAAGCAGATCTTTTAGTCACAGAAGATGAAAACTTGATTAGAGAATTTTTGTTGTTCTTCTTCTGTAATGCAATTCTTGTGTCTCTTGGTGTTGGTGTTGAATGGTCTGTCTTCTTGTGTCTCTCTTTTCTTCAACTCTAAAATCTCCAAGAGAACTGAGAGAATAACAATGAATTCTTGACTTGAATGGCCGAATAAACAGTCTTGAATGATTTCCAAAAACATCATTTGTCTCTATGGAAAGTCCATTAGCAATATTCCATTTTTACCTTCCTTGACATTTGCATCAGATAGCTTGAAATGGCTAGGAAATCTTTTGCCATTAATGCAGCAATTAACTCTGAAAGAATTTGAAATAATTCCATAACTGATCTTGACTTGATAACAAAAACGTCGACCTCATCAAGAAATAGTCGATCGAAGATCGACTATGGTCGACCAGAGCTCAGAGTTAATTGAAATTGAACTGGAACAGAAATAGTCGATCTGAGCTCGGAGAAAATGGAGATAAGCAACAGACAGAAGGCGTCGACCTGATTTGGACATAAATCGTCGACCTTAGCTTCAACAGAAAACGTCGATCGGAACTCAGGGAAAAAGCGTCGACATGAGCTCTCCAGAAAACATCGACCTGGCTAACGCAGAAATCGTCGACCTTGCTAAATCAGAAATAGTCGATCTTGAGCTTGGGAGAAATCGTCGACCTTCTCTTAGACAGAAATAGTCGACCTAAGCTTGACGACAAAGCGTCGATCTAAGCTTGACGACAAAGCGTCGATCTAAGCTCAGCAACAGAGCGTCGATCTAAGCTTGACGACAAAGCGTCGATCTAAGCTCAGCAACAGAACGTCGATCTAAGCTTGAAGACAAAGCGTCGATCTAAGCTTGAAGACAAAGCGTCGATCTAAGCTCCGCGATAGTCGACCTGAGCTCGACTATTTTTAACATTTGTCTCAGCTTTGATTCCTGATCTTGAATGGTCATGGGGGCAGCTTCAAACATAAGTTCTAAGCCCTAGACACATTCTAACTTGACCTTTTCAACTATACAACTAGGTCAAACAGATATCCTAAATACATAGTGATCCTTGCCCAAATTAGTAATAGGGTGTTCCAACACAAGCTGAGACAAATTTTCAAGCACAGTCTATAAATTTCAAGCCTGTAGCACTGCTATCCTCATAGGAAGATCAATTATCTGTCAGTCAGGATGACGATCCAAACTTTAGGATGGCCATGCTTCAAGAATTGATTGCTCTATCACAGATGAAAAAGGCCAGAGAAGAAGGACATGACCCAATAAAATTCTCTACAATGTCTACATATAGAGAAAAAGAACTTGAAAGGCTTCAGGTAAGCAAGAAGCTGTTTGACCCTACTAAATATATGACTAGACATCCAGAAGCAATTGTTCCCAGAACATAAACTTAGACAATGATTAGAGAAGCTGATTTATATATGTCAAAAAGAGAAGATGCCAATCCTATCAGGGAAATTATATTTACAAACCCTAGAGAAAAGAAGAAGGAAGAAAAATCCAAGAAGTAAAAGCAGACAATCCTAAAGAAATATTGTTACTTGTGGTATACATTGTTAAATTTATGTTGTTTTTCTGTTATAAAGCTATGTACATATATATGCTGCACTTAATATTATTATCTGCCAGATATATGTTGTGTTTCTGCTTTGTATATTTCTTTTGTATTAAGTCTGTTATTAGTGACCTCACCCAAATAGGGGGAGATTGTTGGAACCCCTAGGTGGATTTGGGCTAGGTTCACTGAGTTAGGATATGACCCAACATGTATAGATAAGGGTCATAGTTGTGTCCTAGAGTCTAGGTCAATTTCTTGAGTCAACAGTACAACGGACCAGCCTCCAACCCTACAAGAGACTCAAGACTTAGAGAATTAAAGAATTGGAAAAAGAAGTTCTACGTTCGTTCAAACTCCGGTCGACGAAAGTCGAGCTCAGCTAGACGAACTCAGGGAGAATTCTATGAGCACAGCTCGACAAACTCTGGACAAAGTACTAACTGCTTTAGTCAGAAACTCAGTCGATGAACAAAAACATCAGATAGAAGAACTCTGTTCTCTGATCGACTAATCCTTGTTTAAAGTGGTTCAACACTCAGAGAATATCCTAATTTCAGTTTTCAGACTCAGCTCGACGATCTTGGTACCTCTATTGGACTAACTCTGTTCTCAAGGCTCATCTCGATGATCTTAGACCTAAGCTCGACGAACTTGATGACCAGAAGGAAGTTATCAAGCAGCATTCAGAGGTCGACGATCTTGTATCTCAGCTCGACGAATAGATATTTTCAGCTCGACAAACTGTGGACTCATATCGACAAATTCAGTCTAATTCCTTTTCCCTTTTATCCTTATTATGTGGCAATAATTCCTGAGTAATTAATGTTCTAATATTCTCTGAATATTACCGTTAGACAAGAGAATTAATTATGATCTTCATCAGGATTACTGCCTACCATTTTTATAAGGTACAGTTGGGGAAACAAATCAATGTAGAAAATATTCCAAGGCCAGCAGTATTTATTGCAGAAGGAAATTAAAAATTCAAAAACGTAGAACAAGAAGGGCTGCCAGACGACAAGAAGAAGAACATCATCAATCAAAAAATCAAGCGTCTTCTGCCTTCACATTCACAGGAACTCTTTGAAGGACAATAATACTACTGCATTCTTAAAACTATTCCTGAAGCTTTTCTAGTCAAGATTGAAGTCTAAAAGCCCTCCACCCTGAAGCAAAGCTCTCATCTTCCTGAACCATTCAACCTCTTAGGGGGAGCTTGACACCATCAAGAATCTATATAGTCTTCTCATTATGACTTGAGAAAAGAAGACTTCCATCGCCCTCTTTTCCTACCTTCTGTACAGGGCTTTAATTCCCTTCAAAATTATTCTGGTTGCAAGTCTCCTACCAAAAGACTTGAGGTTTGGTTTTTGAACACCTTATCAAAAGCTCATTGGTGGCAGTCACCTGATCAAAAACCTGAGTGGATTTCTACTTAGGGTGGTAGAAGAGTGGATGTACCCAAGTTTGGGGAACCAAAATAAATTCTTGTGGTGTCTGTGTGCTTGTGTTTTTCCTGTGTGCTTGTACTGTGATACATTTTGTTGAGTAACTCAGTCATATTTTTTCTAGTTCATTTGCTGCACTAGGTCACTCATACACATATATCATAGTAACATACTTTGTTAAAAAGAATCCTTATTTTTGCAGAAAATCAAAAGATCTTAAAAACTCTATTCATCCCCCCTCTAGAGTTATTAGTTGCTTAACCTATCTTTCATTTATTTTATTGATGGGTTGGAAAAAGATATATTAGCCAGCAGAATAGTCTTATGTGGTACAAGTTAGCCCATGTACAGATCGTTGACACCGCTTCACAATGTGATGGTTTCACAGGCCATTAGCACTGTTTTTTTTAGCGAGTGTACGTGAGAGAATGTTGATAGATGTGAGAGCGTGTGAAAGTGGAATTGAGGGTCGTGCTCACCTCTTCCAAATAGCAAACTAAATCTAAATGTATCATTCTTCAATCACAAGCAAAGAGCATTTTCATAGCAATGTTTGAAAACAAATCACATGAAAATCACCATGCTAAGAAATACCATTTACAACAAGTGTTCATTAAAGTAAGCATCAATAAACATGAAATTAAAAATTCGAAAGCCTAGGTTTATGGAGGAAGAGAGAAAGAGATACAAACAACATGACACTTTGTCAATATTGTAGGAGGTTGCACTGGGTTGTCATGATATGATCGTCTTCTCGTTAGATCACACCAGATGCATCAACTCCTTGTTCTCCTTGATTGGAGGTGATAAAAATGGTAGAATCTCACTTTAGGATGGTAGAATCTCACTTCGAGATAGTGCGGATTCTTGGAAATATCTTAGGCCTCCAAGACCTAGCTTGGAGGAAGAGGATGAATTGCAGCAATCCAACCCATAGGGTTTCAGCGAATATTTCGTGTCGCAAGACAGAACTCTCTAATATGCTGATATCTATGCTTTAAACACTATTTTCGTCAAAATTTGGCCGCGCATGGGAAATCACATGATTGTGCGTTCGAACGTGTGGTTCCCGGTTCCGTTAAATTTCCGAATTGAGAAACATTGGGCCAGTGTGATTTTGTTCGTGCATGGGGAAAACAAGATAGTGTGAGAAGGAACGCACAGGTGGCGACAGGACACTAATTTTCCCTGTTAAAAAGATAATTTGTGTGATTTTCTTCACACTATTTTAACAAGCATGCAAGAAGGAAATCATACGGGTACAATAAATCATAAAAAATTTAGACAGAATTAGGTCACTCGTGCGTTTTTTGCTCACGCACATGAAAAGTAGGCTGTGAGGAAAAATAGCATGGGCATGGACAGAACCCTCATTTTCAATGAATGACTATGCACGAACACAGAAAGAATGCGCAAAGATATTGCACATAGTCGTGCGATTAAGATATAGTGAAATCACGATACATGTAAGATCACACACGAGCAAAATTCCCATGCGTGAAGGAAAATTGCATGACTGTGCCAATTTCAGAGAATTCATAAAATAGTTTGGATCTTCCCCCATGTGTATAAAGCAAAATCTCCAAGTCCAATTGCCTCCAGTAAGCATGCACATTTGCTAACATCAAAAGATAGACTAATGGGGAGCAAAATCTCACCCCAATAACAGTTGAGTGCGCAATTGCACATCAACATAAGCTTTTTGTGCACTTATTATGCAAATAACGTTCTAGTGTAATATAAGTGAATTCCTATCAAAAGTGATGTATTGATACTTGAAAACAAGTTCAGGCGAGTACAAAAAAACTCTATGTAAATCATACTCATCAACTTCATAGCCTTTTGTACTAATGGAGAACATAAATTGGGCACCGTGGTCAGACGACTTTTTAGCACCTTTAACGCTCGTGCGCACGTCCATTACCAAACAAACTTCTTCTCCATCTCAACCAAGGTAAGGAAAGGTAGAGCTGTGCTTAAGAAGTTATCTACGAAGCACCTAAGAAGCCAATAAGGCACGAGAAGATTCAGAATTTCGTCACATTTTTCAACATAGGTCATGTAACGCCCCAAGTCTCGATATTTTGAATGGGCTTTGTAGGATGAGCAACACGTCTTGGGACACGGGCGTGTCCAAGGCCGTGTCTTGCTGTGCTTGAGGAAACACGGTCGGGGATATGGGAGTGTCCAAGGCCGTGTCCTGCTCTGTGTACTCGAGTGTGGCGCAGGGCGGTCTCATTTGTGGCGATGTGTAGTGTCGAGTGTGGCACACGACCTGTGACACGGGCGTGTCTAGGGAAGCATCAAGCTAAGATCAACGAAATGCACTTGACATAATGCACTAGACGCTCCTCGAGAGGCAAGTCATGTTGGTAACACATCCTATGACACGGGCGTGTCAAGGGTAGAGTCCTTCTCTGGTTTTGGCCAGGCCTGTGCGCACTATTGAACACGGAATGGACATGGGCAGGTCTGAAGCCGTTTCTGGCACACGGCTTGTACCATGAGCATGCCACAGGGTCGTGTCCTGTGCTGGCGAAGTCAGTTTCTTTGTCGCTTAAGGAACACGGCCTGTGACACGGGCGTGTCACAAGCCGTGTTCAGGAAAAGGAAATATAGTTTCAGGGTGATTCGTGGTCGTTCATTTCCTTCAATTAGGTTGCAATGGTCCAGATCTATCACTGTTGTGTAAAGGACGAGAGTTGAAGGATAAACTATAATTTTTATCAAGCCTTTCTCTTTCTAAAGTGATAGAGAGTGGGGAGAGCAAGGAAGGAGGAGGAGGAGGAATCCGGCTACCAGTGGAGCTTCAGATCACCTGAATCGCGAGCCTAGTCAAGATTTATGGAGGCAAGGCCGTTGCGGTGCTTTTCATCCGGATAGTTTTCCATGGCTCCAAAGTGATCGTCAAGGGTAACGATCTTTCTTCCTTGAAGAAGTGAAGTCCTTGTTTTGGCATATGCATGGATTTCTCCCACCAAAAGGTGGATTATGACGGGATTTCCTTTGGGTTGATTCTTGATATCCCCAACAAGTCTTGCATATAGATCCGGAAATGTGTAGTACGGAATAGACATGTTGTGTGAAGCCCATCTGGACAGGTTGGTCTTGATTGGTGATATTTCATTTTGCGCACCGGAGAAGACTCTGCATATAAACGTGTATGTTATGGATTCGATGGGTTGTGCCTGTGAAGGGTAGTAACAGGAAGTACTGGAGTAGAATTCTAGGAAAATACCCTCATGATTCTTGTGTAATATACTATGTTTGGGTAGAGTTTGGGTGCAGAAAGATAGCTTCTGCTGAACCCGCCAAGCTACCGCGAGGAATGCTGGCATTAGCTCCCCTTTTAGATTGTGAAGCTAGTCCTTGGTGGACAGTGTGGCTATTGTGAGCTGCGAGATCTTAAAAGGCTTAGTGCCGAACAGGAAAGGTGAAGCCGACTCGCGTCTTCCTATGTGGACATGAGTACAACGGTATTCTGTGATGGTATGGTGACTTGAGCAACAGGTAATGGTATAGCTGGACCTGCGTTATGTCGGCTTGACAAGAGAGTGTCAAGGAATTAGGCTTTCATCGGTTGCATAATGAGAGTCTTAGGCATGCGCACCATTAAGACTAAATGATCAATACCGTTTGGTTTCGGAACTTGAACAGTTGTGTGGTTTTTTGATACACCAAGAATGTGCCCTGAGTGCACGGAGCGTCGGGTCGCATGGCCGACGATTGTTATATATTGATTGTGCGTGAGTGCACATTATGTGATATCTGCTTGTGAAATGATATGCCTGTAGGGAAGGAATACCACTCCCATAGGAAAGGGGTAGGGTCATTATAAATTGGTCAGCTGAATGCTAACCATTTCCTTGTTTGCCACCATCTTGGTGGGCTGTCCTTATGCATGTGCTGGAGAACCGAGCGGAAAATAGAGGGTTGAAGCCCCTACTACTGCTGCTACTACTGGCCCTCAGAGGCTGAGCGAAGAGCCTTATTATATTCATGTGTGGCCGGCCTGCGTACCGATGTTTGTAATCCACACTTTTAAAGCTTAACTGTAAGCCCTTAAGGCCGAACCTTTGTGTATTTGATGTACATTCCATTGGGGTTATGTATAAATGAGGTTGTTTATATATATAATGGACATTCGTGGTTGTTGAGTTCAATAATAACTTTAGAAGCTTCCGCTAGCATTCTTTGAGTTAGGATGCGCATATGTTTTGGTATTAACCTGTAACCTCGCCACCTGTTTGTGGAATATGGTGTGGGGCCACGACCGGACCTTCTATTATATGTTATTTAATGGATGGGGTCTTTACAATTTGGTATCAGCTTGTCTCGGTCTTCTTCATTCGAATTCGTGGTCGAGTTCTTTTGTGGGGTGGCGAGCACGTGTAAGTGTGACCTGGTTTAACATTAATGAACTCAAGAATGTCCACTAAGGAATGCAAATACACCTGTGTGAGGAACCCGCGCGTCCCTATTTTGTTGTTATTGCTTGTGCAAGGTTGCTAAAGTGTGTCTTGTTCACCTATAGGTGACTCGTAGTGGTGCTGGGCAGTTTGAGCCCCATTATTCTGATGAGAGTGCGGCACCGGCTGAGGTGCCTACACCTCCTCCTTTTGCGGAAATAGTATGCTTTGTTGCTAAGGCACTGTTTGCAATGATTCATGCACAGCCTACTAGGCAGGCACAGCCGGTATTGGTGCCAGAACGGGTTGGTGTAAGACTAGAACGTGTTGAGGCTATTGATCCTCGAGCAGTTGAATGGCAGTTGAAATTGTTTATGATCTTTAATCCTCCGACGTTTACTGGTGTGGGATCCCCAATGAAGGCAGAAGATTGGTTTTCACGCGTCAAGCAAATATTGACGGCAATAAGGACGGAGGAAGATCAGAAGGTCACCTTGGCCACCTTCTTGTTGGAAGGAGAGGCTCGGCTATGGTGGGACGAGATAGAGTTGCATCACTTAGAGGGCAGGCAATTAACCGAAGTCTCGATCGAGGAGTTTTCGCGACTATTCTTTGCAAAGCACCTACCAGCAAAACAACGTATCGCCATGGAAAATGAGTTCCACCGTTTAATGTGTTGGAACCCTTGTTTGTATTTGTGCTAGGTTCACTCTTAGGATGTTTTGACCCCCAATGTATAGTCAGGGTCTTGGTCTAGTCTATGTTAGGTCCTTTTAGGTCAAGCTTGTGCAGACCAGCATTGTAGTGGACTCAGACTTAGGCTCAAAAAGTTTATGTGGATTTTCTATATCAGTTCGACGATAGTCGAACTCAGCTCGACGATCGTCAACCTCCCTTCGATGATCTCAGAGTCTTGTATTCTGAACTGAGCTCGATGATCTACGAGCTCAGGTCGACGATTTGATTCTCTCAGCAGTTATCTCTATTCTACGATAGCTATTCTCAGGTCAACGGTCTCTTATCTCAGCTCGACGATCTCTGGAATAAGCTCTACAATTTCTTACTGCTTTCAGTTGTGAGTTTTTCAGTACAGTCAGAAGAATTTCTTTTAAGGCATATATATTCTATTAATTAATGCTGCTATTTCCAAGGCTGTTAGCTGTTTCATGAAGAATTAATTAAGGCTTTCACATAATACTCCTTTAGCATATTTTATGAAGGCAGATATGGAAGTGCATTTATGTTACCAGCGTTTCTAGCCGTTGGGCCTCTAAAATATTGCAGAATATTATGCATTGTCCAGGGAATTCAAACTTATGCCTTTTCTTATTATGACGATATTTATATATCTGAATATAATAGTGAAGTAAAAGAAAAGATTTTACAAGACAAGAATCAGAGAGACAGGGATATATGTATATACATAGAGAATTTTCTTCAAAAAAAAACCAATCATTTTTCAACTCTCAAGGACTGTTACTCTGCAGTAATAAGGAAGAAGGAGAATCTTTCAAAACTGTCTCTTGAGTCTTCTTCATTCCTCAGGCCTCAAGGATTCACAAAGAGCTTAAATCTTGTTCAATCTTCAGATCTAAAAAGGCTCTACTACTGTTCTTCTTGAAGACCTACACCCAGGGCCAAGTTCTTTCTTCCTGAATCAATTTTACATCTCAGGGGGAGCTTGAACATTTTTCTTCAATCCACATTATCTTCTCACTTGATTGAGACAGAGAAGATTTCTTTTTATTTCTCTTCTTAACTCCATTTGTACAGGGTTATCTCTCCCATCAAAAGTGAACTCTTGGTGATAGAGCACCTGAACAAAAACCTATTGGATTTTGGGCTCCTGATCAAAAGCTCAAAGGGTCTCTATATCTACCTGCAGCAGATCTTGTGGTGGCAGGGCACCTGATCAAAAACCTGTAGTGGATTCCTACCTGGGTGGTAGAAGAGTGGATGTACCAAGATTTGGGGAACCACTATAAAATTTCTTGTGTTGTTTGGATGCTTTGTGTTTTCTTTTTGTGCTGTGACTGTGACTGTAACTGTTTATTATTTCTTTTCTAATATATTAGTATCATTAACTTAATTCTGCACTAAATCTAAACAAAATTTTTATATGCTCTATTCACCACCACCCCCCCTCCCCTCTAGAGTAAAGTCTATCTATCTTTCTCTTTCAATTGGTATCAGAGGGTGTGTTTTAAGGTTGTACAGGCTAACACCTGAACCTAAAGATCTTTGATCGATATTTTGTTTTACTCTATTTCTTTTTCTTATACCATGGCACAGCACAAGGACTTTACAAGCACCAGACCTCCAGTTTGCAACTTGCAAAAGTTTGGAATCTGGAAGGCAAGAATCAGACTTTATATGAACTCAATTGATGAAGACCTTTATGCTTCTATCTTAATAGGATTACCTCCACCACCAGCTTCCACTCCAAGTACTTCCATAAATATGACTGCAGTACCCCCTCCAGACTATAATGATGCATACAAGAAAGCAAAAATTGTTGATGCAAAAGCCATGAACATACTGGCTCAAACAATGTCTGATGACATATTTCAAAAGGTAGCTGAGTGTAAGTCAGCTAAGGCTATTTGGGATTCCTTAAACCAGATGGTTGCAGGATCAGCAGATGAAAGGAAGAATAGGAGAGCTCATCTCATCTCCCAGTATGAAAATTTCAAAAAGGAAGAAACTGAACAAGTTTCTGAGATGTACAACAGACTCAGCATCATTGTTAATGAGTTGAAAACTCTTGACAAAGACATCTCAGTCACAGAATTGAATGACAAGATTCTCATGTGCTTCCCCAACTCTTGGGACTCTAGAATATGGCCTATCAGAGAGACCATAAGCACTTATGAAATGACCACAGAATCTGTCTTAGGAAAACTGAAGTCCTATGAACAATTGCTAAAGACAAGAGAAGCTGACCAGCAGAAGACTGTTACACCAACCAGGAAGGAGCAGAATATTGCTTTCAAGGCTTCAGATGAATCAGAACATCTCCATCAAATGAGGAGGTTATGAGTCTCTTTGCAAATAGATTCTTCAAAATGGGGAGAAAAGAATTCAGAAGAAAATCATCAAGAAGTGATGATAAACCAAGGTATGACAAAACCCCTTCTAAATAGGTTATCTGTTTTGGTTGTCAGAAACCTGGACATATTCTCCTAGAATGTCCAGAAAACAAATACAAAGAAAGAAGAAAAGAAAAAGACTCCAAGAAGTACTCCAGCAAACCATCCTCTTACAAGCACAAAAAGAAGGAGAAAGGGTATGTTACAGAAACATGGAGTGACACTGAAGAATCATCTTCCTCCAATTCTAGTGAAGATGAAGAAGAAGCAAAGGCCAAAGAAATCTACTTGATGGTCATCAATGCTCCATGACATGTTTCAGAAGAAGGAGAATCTGAACAATGTTCAGATTGTGATCAGGTATTGGAAGACTTTGATTTTACTTTTGAAGAATTTAAACATGATTTTAAATCTATGTGTAGTGATCTAATTAAATCTGAGAAGGAAATCAAACTTCTCAGAGAAAAATAATTTAACTATGATAGCTTAGCTTTCAGAAAATCTTAAATTGAAAAATGAAATAAATCTGTGTAATGAAAAAATCAACTTTCTGAAAATTGAACTAAGTAAAGCAAAACACCTAGAGGAATCACTGAATGGTAGAAGTAAACAACTTGTATAAATTAGCAGTACACTTAATGCTAGACTTAATGGAAGTAAGTTAGGATTAGGTGCATCATCCAGTGAACCACCTATTATTCAGAAAAACCATCTCTTACAACCTATAAAGTTTATTTCAGATAAAGGAAAGAAAAACACAGAACAAATTAAAACAGTGAACAAAGTGTTAAACAAGTTGAGATAAATAAAGAAAAACAAAAAGCTAAGTCTGAACAAAAATCGTTGAACCAAGATCGATAATCTCAGCATTATTCGTCGAACGACGATCGACGATCTCAGAACCCAGAGCTTGAGCCTAAATTCTCTGCAAACGGGGATCGACGATATCACTATGTGTCGTCGAGCAGAGATCGACGATCGTGGAACCTAGATAATAGCCATTATTTTTCTGAGAACCAAGATCGACGACATCAATGCTGATCGTCGAACGTAGATCGACGATTTCAACATAAATTGTCGAACCCAGTACAGTTTTATCAAAATTTTAATTTCAACAGAAATTTTTATAAGAACTCTAACTACAAACCTTTCGATCCCTTAACTAACTAGATAATCCCAGCTAGGAAATTTCATCACTTAGGCTATAAAAGTCAACCTGAATATTCTTATATTTCAAGCTTTAAGTATGAGAAGAAGCTAGGACCTACGGTTACCTGGGTCCAAAGTATATGAGTTGTTGTTTTGCAGGTAAAAACTATCCTATCATACAGGAAAAATTGTATTTGGATAGTGGGTGCTCCAAGCACATGACAGGAAACAAGGCAAATATGAGTAACTTCAAGGTAAAGCTAGGTCCAAAAGTCATTTTTGGAGACTCAAGCTTTGGTTAGACAGAAGGATATGGAGAATTTAAACTTGGAGCTGTCACATTCAAGAAAGTGGCATATGTAAGTGGCCTGAAACATAACTTGATATTCATAGGTAAGCTATGTGATGCAGGTTATGAGGTATGTTTTACTGACTCAAAATGTAATAATTCCTTAAATAGCAATATTGTGTTATCAGGTATCAGGTTAGGCAATATTTACTTAGTTGATTTCAACTCTACCTATTCAGAAATTTGCTTATTCAACCAGGTTAGCAATAATAATTCCTTGTGGCACAAAAGGCTAGGTCATGTAAATATTAGAAACATTATAAGGTTATCTAGGGACAACCTTGTTAGAGGATTGCCCTCTTGCCCCTACAAGAAGGAAATCCTTTGCAAGGCTTGTCAAGAAGGCAAGCAAACTAAAAATAGTTTTAAATTAGTTAATAAGAGTGATTTCACCCAGGATTTTGCATCTGCTTCATTTGGATCTTTTTGGACCAATTGCTGTACAAAGCCTGGGAGGGAAGTTTTATAGTTTAGTTTTTCTAGATGACTTCTCTAGGTTAACTTGGGTTTTTTTCTTGAGAGACAAGTCTGATAACTTCAAGGTTCTTACAGATTTTCTAAAATGCATAAAGATTGAGTACTCTACTCTAGTTGCATTGATCAGAAGTGATCATGGCACTGAGTTTGAATCTCTTCTTATGCAAGAATTCTGTGAGAAGGAAGGTATCAGGCATTGCTTCTCTGCTCCTAGAACTCCTCAACAAAATGGGGTAGTTGAAAGGAAAATAGAACACTCATTGAAACATCAGGCACATTGCTTGTTGATGCTCACATGCCTCTATCCTATTGGGCAGAATCTGTAAGCACAACAAATTTTTGTCCTGAATAGAAGTTTGATACACAAACTTAAGGGCAAGAATTCCTATGAATTACTTAAAGGGAAGAAAACTAAAATAGATTACTTTAGAATTTTTGGTTGTATCTGTTATATACAGAATAATAACAAAGATTATCTTAGAAAGTTTGAAGCCAAAGCTACAATGGGGATCTTTCTAGGATATTCCCAAGTTAGCAGGGCATATAGGGTTTTCAACAAATCATCTTTGAAAATAGAAGAATCCATACATGTTATATTTGATGAAACTAATATATTTTATAAGGAGAAGGAAGCTTCTACTAGTAACTACTTGCAGGTACCAAAAATATGTAAAAAGCTGGATAATCTAAATCTCACTCAGGAAGTGATATCTCATCCATCTCCACAAATTGATGAAGATAGTGAAGAAGAATCTCTTGAAATTGCTGAAGCCCCTCTATCAGCAAACTTAATTCTACAAGAGGAATTAGTTCATAATGTTGATGGTGATGAACAAATTCCACCTCCTGACTATGTTACACTTAGAGATCATCCCATATCTCAAGTGATAGGAGACATGATAATGGGTGTGAAGACTAGGCATCAACTTAACCAAGATGTGATGCATGCCTGCTTTCACTCTCAAATAGAGCCCTCATCCATTAAAGATGCTGAGCAAGATCCTCACTGGATTATTGCAATGCAAGAGGAGCTAAATCAGTTTGAAAAATGTAAAGTTTGGAACTTGGTTCCTAGACCCAAAGGACATCTAGTTACTGGAACTAAATGGGTCTTCAGGAATAAATTGGATACTCAAGGAATAGTTGTCAAAAACAAAGCAAGAAAAATGGCACAAGGCTATAGGAAAGAAGAAGGTATTGATTATGATCAAACCTTTGAACCTATTACAAGGCTTGAAGCTATCAGAATTTTCTTGGCTTTTGCTGCTCACAAGAAATTCAAGGTATATCAAATGGATGTCAAAAGTGCTTTTCTCAATGGGGAACTCAAGGAAGAAGTATATGTGGAACAGCCACCAGGTTTTATCTCTTCAACCCATCTCTCTTATGTTTTCAAATTGTATAAGGCTCTCGATGGTCTAAAGCAAGCTCTAAGAGCTTGTTATGAAACCCTAGCTAGTTTTCTTTTAGAACATAAATTTTCATGAGGTATTGTAGATAGGACTTTGTTTATAAGACATCATCATGATATAATTCTGTTAGTTCAAGTATATGTTGATGATATTATATTTGGATCTACTGATTCCAAACTTTACAAAAGGTTTTCTGACCTGATGCACTCCAAATTTGAAATGAGTAGCATGGGTGAACTCTCTTATTTCCTTGGTCATCAAGTGAAGCAAGCCCCTGATGGCATATTCATCTCTCAGTCTAAGTATGCTAAGGAATTAGTAAAAAGGTTTGGGATGGTTGATGTCTTAGCTATGAAGACACCCATGGCTTCCAATGCAGTAATTGATTCTGATGAAAAGGGCAAACCTATTGATCAGAAAAACTATAGGGCCATTATTGTGTCCTTATTATATCTTACTGCAAGTAGACCTGATATAATGTTTGAAACATATCTCTATGCTAGATTTCAAGTCAACCCTAAAGAATCTCATGTAATTCTTCTCAAGAGAATTTTAAGATATTTAAAGGGTTGTCCTAATCTAGGACTTTGGTATCCTACAGAGTCAGAATTTGAATTATCTAGATATTCAGATGCTGATTATGCTGGATGCAGAGTTGACAGAAAAAGCACTTCAGGAACTTGTCAGTTCCTGGGTGATAGGTTAGTATCCTGGTTTTGCAAGAAACAATCTTCTGTGTCTACATCAACTATAGAAGCTGAATATATAGCAACTGGTAGTTGCTGCTCATAGATCTTTTGGATTCAAAATCAGCTACTGGATTATGGTTACTCTCTCAAAAATACCACATATATTGTTACAGTACCAGTGTAATATCAATTGCACAAAATCAAGTCCTGCATTCTAGGACCAAGCATATAGAAATAAGGCATCATTTTCTTAGAGATTGTGTAGACAAGAACAAGATTAATCTCAAGTTTATCCCCACTGATTTTCAAAGAGGAGATATTTTTACCAAGCCTTTGGATGTGCAAAAACATCTATTCTTTTTGAATCAGCTTGGAATGATAAATGGAATGGATTAAAATTGAATTTTGTCTTTGTAAAGATTTGATCAACGATCATCGAACAGAGATTGACGATCTTCGAACTCATCTTGAGCTCAATCGTCGACCTGAGCTCGACGATAGCTCTGTGTGAAGACAAAAATCTTCGACCGGAGTTCGACGACTTTGCTTCAGTAAATTAATCATCGACCTAAGCTCGACTATCAATTTACGCAACTGAAATCTGAGACCAATGATAATATTTATTTTAAAATTAATCGTTGACCTAAGATCGACGTCTGTGATTTTGTCGTCGGACAGAGATCGTCTTTTCATATTTCAAAATCTATATGTAGGTTTCTCTTCGATCTCTTTCCCACGCCTTCATGATTTCCTCTTGCTCGTGATCTCTTCTCTCTCCAGTCTACAGGTTTTCCATGGTGATTTCTCCAGCAGTTCTTTCAGCGATGAAGTTCGACACTGGCTTCGATGTCGACTTCGACTCCTTCAATCACTGTGATCCTATTTTTCAAGAAATGATACAGTTATGTGATGATCAGGGCTTGAAGAAGTTCCTGACTACAAGGATAATGTTATCTGTCGCAGAAATCAAAGAATGGGTCTTCTCTTCCTCAACTGATGACGGTTCAATGATCGGTTCCATCTCTGGATAACAGGTGACTCTAAACCCTGCGATTCTTACTGAAATCTTTGAGTTAAAAATGGAATAGATGAGCAGGAACATTATAGTTCAGAATATAGCAGAATGTTATTAGAGATGGGCCATGCCGAGGGCATCCCATCTAAGCTCTTAAAGAAAAATTTATCTATTGCTTTTAAGTTTCTTGCGGATTTAGTGGGCAAGGCGCTGCGGGTAAGCATTCAGCACATGACAACATAAACAGGCAACAATTTGCCATCATGTCTGCTCTGGTAAATAAGAAGTCCATTGACTGGGCTGGGTTGTTCTTTTATTTGATAAAGAGAAAGAACAATAAGAAGGAAGTCTGTTTAGGAAGGATTCTCGGAATCTTCCTTCAGAAGAAGGCTCCAGAGCTGTTGGTTTCTACAACAATAGTCATCAATGCCAGCAAGAGGTTGGACTCCTCTTTGTTTGGGAAGTGGGAGAGGACAATTCAAAAGCCTTCCAAGGATGGAACCTCCTTAAATTTACTTGAGGACACAAGGGCAGTAACAACCACTCCTCACCATAATGAAGAAGCTCCTCCTCCTCCTCCAGCTTCCCCAGTCATCTCCAGAGTCCCTTCCATTCCTACCACTGTGATTCAAACCTATACTTCCTCCCCAGCTATCATTTCATCTCCTACTCAGTCACCACTTCCATTTCATCCACTTCAATCTCAAAACCTCAAGACAATAACCTTTCCAAATTTTGATCTACTTTCACCTCACTCATCCCCTTCCCGTCAACATGGTTCACCCATCCATATTGAAACCACTCCAGTAAGTTCTCCACTTACTTCCCCTCTCAACTCTCCAAGAAACTTACCTATTCACGATGAAATCATGACTGATTTCACTCCTCCTTCCTCTTTTCAATCTGTCTCAACTCAGACTCCAACTTAGTTTCTTCCTCTTGATCCCTCTTTTCTTCCTCATCTTCTGGAGCTCATCACTCCAACTCTCAAAACATTAATAGCAGAGGCTATTTCACCTCTTTTTCTCTCTATCTCTAGTCTATCTGCTTCTCTTGCTGCTTCCTTTGTCCCTTCTTCATCTAGGGGCATGGCTCCAGTTTGTACTGAAACAAGGCAGGGGAGATGTCCAATGAAAATGCTGCAGGTTCAGTCTTAGCAAAGCTTCAAGCTTAGTCTCCTCCAGTTGTGCAGGAAGAGGAAGTGTTTCAGAAATTTTGTGCAGACATAGTTCTTTACTCAGATTTGCTAATGTCAGATGAAGACACTGATGTGTCAATTCCTGAGATTTCCAGTGGTTACTATTTTATTAATCCCTCCATTAATTTAAAAATTCTTTTACATTCATTCTCTCTATTTAGATCAGTTTTGTTTTCAGATAAGATTAATTTTTCCAGGGCTATGGTCTGTTATACAAGACCCATGAGTCCTTCTGTTGTGAAACAACTTCTGTAGATTCAGTCAGCACCAGTTTATACAGATATTCCATCAGTTACATTATGTACAGATATGTCCTCCCCTTTGTATATTGAGCCTATGCTTTTGTCAGAAGAAGAGAATGAGTTTAATGCCATCTTAATTGTTGATGAACTGATTCATCTAGTGGCTGCTAGAAATTTGAGTTCAGCCCTAGAGACAAGTGTAATAAAGTTTTGTGAGCTAAGTGCTCCTATTGCTGAAATGTCCTCTATGGACATTGATCCAGTTCCTAGTCCTATTGGACCCTCATATCCAATAGATGACAGTCCTCTTCCCTCTCTTGATGAAATTATTGCACTTGATATTCAGGAAGAAGCCCAAGAGAAGGCTGCCAAAAAGTCTGCTGACAAACAGATACAGGAAATAGATACACTGTATGACAATCCTCCTGATTCATCTAATGATGATGAGGATGATGATTCAGAGGATTCTGATCCCAAGAAAAGGAAATTATCAAAGAAAAGAAATGTTGCTCCTAAGGAGGCACCCAAGCCAGGCAATACTAATTACACTCCTTATTACATTTTGAAAGGAATCAAACCATATCCAGACATAGAAAGCTGGATGTGGTTATCTATGAATGAGCAGAAAGCCAGGAAGAAGAGAAGGAGATATTCACCTCCTCCTCCTCCTTAGAGGTTCAGAAGAGGTCCTCCTCCTCCTCCTGCTACTGGTGCTTTTGGGATTGCTAATCAATCTTCTGATGCATCTTCCAGGCCTTCCTCCTTCACTAGGACATATCAAAGGCAGGATAGATCATTCAAATCTTAGCCCAAAGGAAGCAGTCAACAACAAATAAATCAAAGCTCCTCAGAACAAGTTAAAGAAGTCATTTATCAGAAACTCTCCTTCTCTCCTCCTCAACAACATAAAGTACTACCCAAAGTTCAAAGCACCGCTACCTATCAGTCCAGAAGACATGATGAGTCTCACAAGCCCAAGGTAAAGTATAGTGAGGCTGCCCCTCCAAGATCCCTTTATTCTCAAAGTGATGATCATCATACTTCTACAAGCTTTCAGGCTCAATCCACTCAATTCAAACCAGATTCAGTATTGCCTCCTCAAGAAGATCAGCTACCTGTTGATCAGGAACATGATCCAAACTTTAGGATGGCCAGGCTTCAGGAACTGATTGGTCTCTCTCAGATCAGAAAAGCTATAGAAGAAGGAGAAGATCCATCTAAACTCTCTACTATGTCTTCCTATAGAGAAAAAGAGCTGAATAAACTTCAAGTCAGCAAGAAAGTCTTTGATTTAGCTGATTATATAGCATTGCATCCAAAAGCTATTGTGCCCAGGACAAGCACTCAAACATCTCTTGGTGGATAAGACCTGATGATCTCTAAGAAGGATGTACCAGATCCTGATAGAAAGATAATCTTCTCTAAACCCTCCTCTGGTCCTTCTGATAAATTATAGTTTATATTCTGTTATGTCTCATTGCTTAAACTGAGTATGTACAATGCATTACTATAACATATCTACTGATGTTATTTCATACCTACATATATTTATGGTTTTTGTATTTTCCTTTGCTTTTCTATTTTGTTCTTTAGTGACCTCACACAAATAGGGGGAGATTGTTGGAACCCTTGTTTGGATTTGTGCTAGGTTCACTCTTAAGATGTTTTGACCCCTAATGTATAGCCAGGGTCTTGGTATAGTCTAAGTTAGGTCCTTTTAGGTCAAGCTTGTGCAGACCAGCATTGTAGTGGACTCAGACTTAGGCTCAGAAAGTTTATGTGGATTTTTTATATCAGTTTGACGAAAGTTGAACTCAGCTCGACGATCGTCGACCTCCCTTCGACAATCTCAGAGTCTTATATTCTGAACTTAGCTCGACGATCTACGAGCTCAGGTCGACGATTTGATTCTCTTAGAAGTTATCTCTGTTCTACGATAGCTATTCTAAGGCCAACAATCTCTTATCTCAGCTCGACGATCTCTTTACTAAGCTCTATGATTTCTTACTGCTTTCAGTTGTGAGTTTTTCAGTACAGTCAGAAGAATTTTTTAAGGCATATATATTCCGTTAATTGATGCTGCTATTTCCAAGGCTGTTAGCCGTTTCATGAAGCATTAATTATGGTTTTCATAGAATACTTCTTTAGCATATTTTATGAAGGCAGATATGGAAGTGCATTTATGTTTCCAGCGTTTCTAGCCGTTGGGCCTCTAAAATATTGCAGAATATATGCATTGTCCAGGGAATTCAAACTTATGCCTTTTCTTATTCTGACTGCATTTATATCTCAAAATATAATAATGAAGTAAAAGAAAAGAGTTTACAAGACAAGAATCAGAGAGACAGGGATATATGTATATACACAGAGAATTTTCTTCAAAAAAACTAATCATTTTTCAACTCTCAAGGACTGTTGCTCTATTGTAATAAGGAAGAAGGAGAATCTTTCAAAACTGTCTCTTGAGTCTTCTTCATTTCTTAGGCCTCAAGGATTCACAAAGGGCTTAAATCTTCTTCAATCTTCAGATCTAAAATGGCTCTACTACAGTTCTTCTTGAAGACCTACACCCGCCAAGTTCTTTCTTCTTGAATCAATTTTACATCTCAGGGGGAGCTTGGACATTTTTCTTCAATCCACATTATCTTCTCACTTGATTGAGACAGAGAAGATTTCTTTTTATTTCTCTTCTTAACTCCATCTGTACAGGGTTATCTTTCCCTTCAAAAGTGAACTCTTGGTGATAGGGCACCTGAACAAAAACCTTTTAGATTTTGGGCTCCTGATCAAAAGCTCAAAGGGTCTCTAGATCTACCTGCAGCAGATCTTGCGGTGGCAGGGCACCTGATCAAAAACCTGTAGTGGATTCCTACCTAGGTGGTAGAAGTGTGGATGTACCAAAATTTTGGGAACCACTATAAAATTTCTTGTGTTGTCTGGATGCTTTGTGTTTTCTTTTTGTGCTGTGATATGACTGTTTGTTATTTCTTTTCTAATATATTAGTATCTTTAACTTAATTCTGCACTAAATCTAAACAAAATTTTTAAATACTCTATTCACCCCCCCCCCCCTCCTCTAGAGTAAAGTCTATCTATCTCTCTCTTTCATAACGCAAGACGAAAGTAGTGTGGATACTTACTTGCATGAGTTTATGCGGTTGGGACGCTATGTAGGGTCTATCTTTGCTGATGAACAACGTAAAACCAATCAGTTCTACGAAGGGTTGCAGGACAAGTTGAGATTCCTACTCTCAAGTTTGGTGAACCAGGGGTTTCAGGCGTGGGTGGATATGGCTTGTGCGTTGGATAAGGATATTAAGCGAGTGGAAGGAAAAAGGGACTTGGCTGTAATAAAGTCCGACTTCAAAGCGCCCCATTCTGGAAAATCGAGTTACCAAAGGAAATGGAGCAAATGATCCAAGTCTTTTGGACAGGCTCCTTCTACAGTTGCATCGGGGGCAACTTCGGGGCAAGAGTATCGTACCTGCTTTACATGTGGTGGATTGGGGCATATAGCCCGTAATTGTCGGGTTTGTCCGCCAAAGGTGGAAAAGAAGACAGGAGTGTCTTAAGCTGATAAGGGAAAGGCAGTGGTGGAGTCCTCTGCATCCCAGGTGCAGCCCTGAGTATATAATCTTGGCCAGCAGGAGGCCATAAAAGCAAAGTGACGTCGTCACAGGTACGATCTAAGATATTGATTACGTACTTTTCATATTTCATACTTTGTGTGTATCTTGTGTATGAAGTGTTTGTGAAAGTGAGGGGATAAGATACTACTCTAAGAGGCGGGGTGAATAGAGTTATTCAAAAATTATGACACTAGACAAAACATAATAGTTTACCTCAAACTCCCTTGGAGTGAAATTTGCGGAATGAAAAGATTATAGATATTTGGAGATAACCCTAAGAGCCTAACACAAAGTGATAGTGCACAGACTCAAGCTAACTGTAATTACAGTTAAGACTTTGGAAATCCTAATCAGCAACTAGCAAATCCTAGTTATATCTAATTCACATCCACAAGTGCAAGAATTAAATTGAAGCAAGCCAGATGACACAAGGAAGTTTATAGTGGTTCCCTCTAAACAACTTGGGTACGTCCACTCTTCTACCAACCAAGGTAGGAATCCATTACAGGTTTTTGATCAGGTGCCCTGCCACCACCAACTGATCTACTTCAAGGTAGATCAAGTAGAAACCCTTTAGAGCTTTTGATCAGGTGCTCAAAATCCAACACAGGTTTTTGATCAGGTGCCACTGCCACCAAGGGATCACTTTTGAAGGGAGTAATAACCCTTTATACAGGAGGGGAGAAGAGAAGGTTAAAAAGGGTCTTCTCTATTTTAAAACAATAGATTAGAGAAGCACAAAGTGGACTTGCACTGAGCTAGAAAGCTTCAAAAGGAATCAAGGCTCCCCCTGGCTCAAAGAATGATATCCAGGTGAAGTCTTGCTTCAGTGCAGAACTCTTCTGAACTTGTGACAGAAGCTGTCTGAAGTTCTTGAAGGAAAGCTTCAAGAAGACTCTTGATAAAATATAAAATAGAAATGTTCTTCTTCAAGCAGCTTTTCTTCCTTCTTCTTCTTCTTCAAAAGAACTCTGAGTCTGAACTTCCTGGAAGCAGGATGAACTCAGGATTGAAGAAGAGCAGAAGAGCTTGAAGAAGGTCGATCTTCTCAGTTGAATGAAGATTGCTGAGAGTTGTATCTCAGTTAAACCTTGTTGAATCTTGTATATGAATAGCTGTGAATGCTAATCTGAAAAACTTCTCTAGAATAATCTTGTTGTTAGCTAGCTGAAATTTTTTCTTCTCCAAAGGATTCCTTTATATATGGCAGCCTTTGTAACAAGCAACTGCTCTAAACTTTCAATTTGAACTTTTTGTCTTCTTCTGAAGATCTTGAAACGATCTGGGCTGCAAATATCACAAAGACAAAACAATACTCCTGCAGTCAAAATATTGCTATAAAAGGGATAAACCTTTTCTCAAGGAAGCTGCAGGAAGCAATCTGATAATAAGGAGATACTAAATAAAAGTCACATCAGAGACAAACTCTTTATAGCCAGAAGGAATACTTTTCAGTCTAACGGCTATAAAGGACAGCATGGCAGATAAAGCAAAAAGATATTTCAACTAATAAGACAAAAAAACTTTGTCAGATAAAGCTTGACTTATGCACAAAGGATGGGGCAAAGATTGTCTTGAGATGTATGTACAAAATCAATGAAATAATCTTTAATAAAATGTCAAATAAATAGGAAATAAATTAGAGAACAGAAGGAGTACAAAATTACTAAAGGCAGACAGAAGAACGTCGAATGACCCTCGGAGTTCGTCGACCGAACTATAGAGATCTTCGAACTATCAGAACAGATAGTCGAACGACACAGATAGTCGAACTATCAAAGCAGATAGTCGAGCTATCAAAAAGATAGTCGATCCATCAAACAGATGGTCAAACTATCAACGTAGAGGAGATAGTCGAACTATCAAACAGATAGTCGAGCTATCAAATAGTTGAACTATCCAAGGAAGATAGTCGAACTATCAACAACAGAACAGATAGCTCGACTATCAGAGCAGATAGTCGAGCTATCAAATAGTTGAACTATCAAGGCAGATAGTCGAACTATCAAACAAAACAGATAGTCGAACTATCAAATAGATAGTCGAGCTATCAGATAGTTGAACTATCCGAGCAGATAGTTGAACTATCAAGCAATACAGATAGTCGAACTATCAAACAGATAGTCGAGCTATTAGATAGTTAAACTATCAAGCAGATAATCGAACTATCAAGAAATCTGTCTGGTCAAAAGAAGTCGAGCAGGGTTCGACGATCGACGAGGTAGATACCACAGATCATCGAGCTTACAAGAGTTGAACTAACTGAGAGATAGACAATCTGCTGACTGACGATAGTCGACCAACTGATAGACGATCGTCGAACAGTTGATAGACGATAGTCGAGCGGCGTTCGACCATAGTCGAACAAAAAACAACTTAACCAAATCTTTATCTGGATAAGTGACAACTCTACAACTAAAACAATCTAACCAAACAACTAACCTTTGACCATAGATAAATCTTGGGTCAAGAAACTAATTGAGAGGACTAAACTCAAATCCAAACTAGGGTACCAACAATCTCCCCCTATTTGGGTTAAGTCTCTCAAAACAAAACTACATGAAATAAATATAACTCAGAAAAGAAACATCAAAGCATCAAATTGCATTAAACAAACGTCAAAACAATCTGACAATAAATAAAACTTAAGCAGCATCAATCTTGTTTAGATATAGAAGAACCAGGAAGAAAAGAAATTTTTCTGAAAGGAGAGCTTCCTTCTTTGATAACTTTAAATCTTGTTCTCCAATGATTTTAGATTCTCCAGCTCTTGGCACTACTGCTTCTGGGTGCTTTTCCATATATTTAGAAGGATCAAAAACCTCAGATCTAACCTAGAATTTATCTAGCTCCTTCTTTCTGAATTTAGACATAGTAGTTAAGCCTGTAATATCTTTACCTTCAGCTCTGGCCTGTCTAATTTGAAATGATCCAACTAGTTCGAGAAATCTGGCCATCCTGAAATCAGGATTTAGCTCTTGGCTTTCATATTCATTTTCACCAGTTGAATCTAAAGGTTTTACAGTTCTGAATTTTGTAGAGAGTTCTAGCATACTTGCAGCTTTCTCTTTATTTTCTTGAATAACTAGAGAAGGTGGAGGAGCAAACTCTGCATATTTTTTACTTGATTTTTCAGAGTGAATAATCCTTTTTCCTTTTGAATCAGTTTTCTTTGTTTGAGCTGGCTTTTTGGATGGTATGCTTTTGCTTCTTTTGGAGGAGATGCTTTCCTCTGGGGTGAAGGAGAAGGAGAAAAGGTTGCCTTCTTATATACTATCTCCTTTTTCCTTTTGAATCAGTTTTCACTTGCTCTTTTGTAACAGCATCTTGCCTTTGATGTCCAGATTGAGATCTGCTTTGATATCCAGCTTCTTCTTTGACTTGAGACGGAGTGAATCTAGCAGAAGGGGCTGATGGATTGGCAGATACATTTCTAGAGGATACTGCACTTGGAGGTAGAGGAGGAGGTCCTCTGGGATTCCACTTTGGCGTTGGACTGTCATACCTTTTGCTTTTCTTTTTCTGCTTTTGTTGATTTTTGGATAATCCCATCCAATGTTGATATTCTTTAGACTTGGGATCTATCCCTTTCAGTATATAATAGGGAACATCATGATCAGGATTAGGAGGAGGAGGAGCAGCAGCTTTCATTTTCATTTTTGCTGCTTTCTTTTTCTTAGAATTTTCTGACTCATCAGAATCCTCCTCATCATCAGAATGAGATGATGGAGGTTGATCATAGAGGTCAAAAGCATCTTACTCAGCTTGTTCTTTGGCTTTTAATGCAGCTTTCTCTTTCCCTTCTTCTAAGGCATCCTATGCCAGAAGAGTATCCAAATCTAGTCTTGGGGAGTCATCCCAGACTATTGATTTTTCTTCTTGTACATCTGAAACTTTCTCTTGATCATCTTGCAAGCTATCTGAGCTTAGGTTCTTGAACAGCAGGTTCTTGAGCTGGTTCTGGAGCTTGCGAGCTGGTTGTTCTTGAACCTTGAATAGATCTGAAACCAAAGGACACAAAGGTGTTCTAAATGGTATCGAAACATCCCTTCCAGGTATTCACAGGCTAGCATGTCAGTTAAATGTCAAGGAATTGAGTAAATGAATTACCTTCAGGATTTTCTTCAGAATTTCCTAACTCCCACAAGTCATCTAGATAGGGTAATGACTCCTTCTAGGAATAGAGCAACTAAGGGAGTGGAGCTTCTCAAGGCACACTTTGAAGGCAAATTCTGCTTCCTCAGATGGCCTCTGAACTGGTGCTGGTTCTGCAGAAGATGTTGTCATGTCTACTGGAATAATTTCAATGGGGTCAGAGTAACAAGAGTCCTGAGGCATCTTCCTCGAATCTCCCCTGCCTGATTTCAGTAGATACTGAAGTCACTAACTGAAAGGGCTCAGCAGACTTAGAGAGGGCTATGATGGAGGATGTCAGGGAAGAGATGGCCAGACAATTGCTTCTTCAATCATGATTTTGATTGAAGGAGTAATTAGCTCTAGGATGTTTGAAATGAAAGATGGGGTTATTTCAAATGATGTGGATGGGGGAATCACAGTAGATGGAAGAACATCAGGGACAGTGGTCTCCTGATGAGATATGTTGTGAACTGGTGATTGATGGGTGGATGCAGGAAGATCAAAATGATTTGAATGAGGAATTGGTGACTGAGGTGGAGTGGGATGAGTCTCAGAAGCTAACAAATCAAAACTAGGATGAGAAATTCTAGCAAGATGTGAAGGGAGTGGAGATGTTGGTGGTGATGCGTGGAGAATAGAGGAGGAATCAAGTAGAAGAGAGACATTGGATGTAGATGGTAATGCAGAAGTGGATGGCAATGTAGAAGAAGTGGATGGCAATGCAGAAGAAGAAGTAATGGGGGGAATGGAGGAGCCTTCTTCATGTAGGTGGGGAGTGACTGATACAGCCCTGGTGATCTCAGATAAAACAGGAGATACCCCAGCTGGTGAAGGCTTCTGAATGCTCCTTTTCCACTTAACAAATAAGGTGGGATCCATTTTCTTACTGGCATTGATGGAAGTTGCAACTGTACCCAACAGTTGAGGATATTTCTCTTTCAGAAATATTCCTATCACCCTTCCAAGGGTTACTTCCTTCTTGCTGTTCTTCTTTTTGATCAAATCAAACACTATCCCTGCCCAATCTATCTCTTTCTTGTTGATAATTGCACTCATCAGGGCAAACTGCTACCTGGTTATATTGTCATGAGCCGAGTACTTACCTAACAGCACTTTTCCAACAAGTTCAGCTGAGAACTTTATCCTCAACGGGAAGTTAACTTTCAGCAACTTTGTAGGAATGCCCTCAGCATGTCCTAGCTCTACGAGCATTCTTCCATACTCTTGAACATCTTGGTCATATTCATCTTGTCCATTCAATAATCCAAAAAAATCAGTCAGAACGGAAGGAATCGGGATTACCTCTTCGCCTCCTATTGTCCCAGTCATGGATTCGTCGCTGGAAGACGAAGAGTAAACCCACTCTTTGATCTCTGGGATGTTGATCTTGATCCTTGCTGACATCAGCTTTTCCAAACCTTGATCCTTGCAGAGCTGTTGCATCTCTATAATCTCCGTATCGCAAGCGCTGAACGACTCGGAATCCACGCTGAAACCGGCGTCGAACTTCATCGCAGTCAGGAGAGCTAGAGTAACCGCCAATGATTTGGTTGGAGAGGACGACGAAGACGAAACGGCAGAAGGCGCAGGGCAGAGCTCAAGCAGAAAGATGGAATACGAAAAGAAGAGCTCTATCGACTACTAAAAAGACGATCTCTTAACCTAGGTCGACCATCAGTTTTATATTAAAACAGCAATCGTCGATCTATTTTAACAGATACTGGAGACGATAGTCGGACGGTCGTTCGACGATTGTTTCCTGAAGCAGAGTAGTCGATCAATCGTTCGACTATTTCTGTCTTCACAAACAAACAAGCCTTCGTCACCCATAGGTCGACGATAGGCTCGACCTGTTCGACTATCGTCGAACGTCGTTCTACGATCTTCAAACAAATTTCAACAAAGACAGAAGTCACACTTAGTCTT
Source organism: Platanthera zijinensis (assembly GCA_039513925.1). NCBI lineage: Eukaryota > Viridiplantae > Streptophyta > Magnoliopsida > Asparagales > Orchidaceae > Platanthera > Platanthera zijinensis. Next base: position 104,979,490 of record CM077084.1, on the reverse strand, counting down.
TTCCATTAATCATGCTTAGTTGAACCAAAAAGAACAGATGCTTTTGTTCATCTAAGGGCTTGGTGAAAATATCACCTCTCTGAAGGTCAGTGGATAAGAACTCAAGGCTGATCTTGTTCTTTTCCACACAATCTCTCAGGAAATGGTGTCTAATCTCAATGTGCTTGGTTCTAGAGTGGTGAATAGGATTTTGTGCAATGGAGATAGCACTGGTACTATCACACATGATTTTGGTATTCTTGTGTGTGTACCCATAATCCAAAAGTTGGTTTTGAATCCACAGGATCTGTGAACAACAACTAACAGCTGCTAAATATTATGCCTCTGTAGTTGAAGTTGAGACAGAAGCCTGTTTCTTGCAGAACTAAGAGACCAATCTCTCTCCCAGGAACTGACATGTTCCTGAGGTACTTTTCCTATCAACTCTACAAACAGCATAGTCAGAATCAGAGTATCCAATTAACTCAAATTCTGATTCAGCTGGGTACCATAGTCCTAAATTTGGACATCCCTTCAGGTATCTCAAAATTCTCTTGAGAAGAATCAAATGAGATTCCTTGGGGTTGACCTGGAATGTAGCACATAGGCATGTGGCAAACATTATATCTGGTCTACTTGCAGTTAAATATAATAGGGAACCAACAATGGCCCTATAGTTTTTCTGATCAACTGGCTTATCCTGATCATCAGAATCTATAACTACATTAGTAGTCATGGGTGTATGCATTGCTGAAGCATCAGGCATCCCAAACTTCTTTACCAATTCCTTGGCATATTTGGATTGGGAGATGAAGATGCCATCAGCATCTTGCTTTACTTGGAGACCAAGAAAGTAAGACAGCTCACCCATACTACTCATCTCAAACTTAGAATGCATCAGGTCTGAGAACTTTTTGCACAGTTTGGGATAAGTGGAGCCAAAAATAATATCATCCACATAAACTTTAACTAACATGATGGTGTCCTTGTGATGCTTAACGAAAAGGGTTCTATCAACTACTCCCCTAACAAAGTTGTGCTCTAACAGGAAACTAGCTAGAGTCTCATACCAGGCTCTGGGTGCTTGTTTAAGTCCATAAAGAGCTTTTTGCAACTTGTAAACACATGATGGTTGAGTTGAAGAGACAAACCCAGGAGGTTGTTCAACAAACACCTCTTCCTTTAGCTCACCATTTAGGAATGCACTCTTGACATCCATTTGAAAGACCTTAAACTTCATATAGGCTACATAGGCTAGAAAGATCCTTATTGCCTCTAGCCTTGCAACAGGGGCAAAGGTTTGGTCATAGTCTATACCTTCCTCCTGTCTGTAGCCCTGAGCTACAAGCCTAGCTTTGTTCCATTTGCATCCAATAAACACCCACTTGGTTCTATGATCATTTGCATCTAACTTGCTCCTCTTTCTAAACACCCACTTGGTGTCTTTCAAATGATTAATCAAACAGTTGGCCTTTTGGTCTTGGATGACCAAAGTCCATCGACTTTACATCGAGCTTTCGAGATGAGGTCGAACTGAAGTGATTAAGCTCCTCTTGCATAGCAATGTCATCCAAATAGTAATGGGGATCTAGCTCAGCATCTTTTATGGTGAGGGGCTCAATCTGTGAAAGGAAACAAGTATGCATCGCATCCTATCTTAATTGATGTCTTGTTTGCACACCAGCTGATAAGTCACCAATCACTTGAGATGTAGGATGATCTCTAAGTGTGACAAGATCAGTAGGTGGGATGTAATCTTCAGCAATAGTTGGGATTAATTCCTCCTGAGGAATTGGATCAACTATTGGTGGTACAGCAACTGCTTCCATAGTGTCTTCATAACTGTCTAAATTAGTGATATGAAGAGTTGATAGATGGAGAATCTCTTGAGTGACATCTTTGCATGATTCTGGTACCTGCAATGAGCTTGAGGAAGGAGAAGTTTTCTTCTCCTTGTAAAACATCTTTGACTCATCAAAAGAAACATGCACAGACTCCTCTATTTTAGAAGTTGATTTGTTAAACACCCTATAAGCTATGCTTACTTGGGAATATCCAAGAAAAATTCCCACTGAAGCTTTTTCTTCAAACTTTCTAAGGTATTCTTTGTTGTTATTGTGAATATACACTACACAACCAAAGACTCTAAAATAATTAATTTTAGGTTTCTTTCCTTTAAGCAACTCATAAGGAGTTTTACTCTTAAGGTTGTGTATAAGACATCTGTTCAAGACATAATTAGTTGTGCTAACAGCTTCTGCCCAATAAGAGAGAGGCATGTTAGCATCTGCCAATAATGTTCCAGCAGCTTCAATCAGGGTTCTATTCTTCCTTTTCCACTACCCCATTTTGTTGGGGAGTTCTAGGAGCAGAGAAGCTATGTTTGATACCTTCTTTCTCACAGAATTCTTGCATGAAAAGAGACTCAAACTCAGTACCATGATAACTTCTGATCAAGGCAACATGATTAGAATACTCAGTCTGCATACATAGCAGAAAGTCTGTAAGAACTTTGAAGTTATCAGCCTTAGTTCTCAAGAAGAACACCCAAGTGAACTTAGAGAAGTCATCTACAATCACTAAATTGTAATACTTCGCTCCTAGACTCTGTACATTTATTGAGCCAAAAAGGTCCAAATGTAATAAATACAGGATTCTAGGTGAATTACTTTTATTTACAGATTTAAAAGAGTTTTTGGTTTGCTTGCCTAATTGACAAGCCTTGCGTAGGCTCTCCTTCTTGTAGGGGCAAGAAGGTAAACCTCGAACAAGGTTGTATTTAGATAACCTAGATATGTTCTTGAGGTTAACATGGCTAAGCCTCCTATGCCATAAGGTGTTATTATTTGTTACTTCATTAAACAGGAAGATTTCAGATTGAGTTGAATTAAAATCTACTAAATAAATATTATCCTGTCTAATACCTATTAACACAACATTACTATTTAAAGTAATATTACAGAGAGTGTTAGTGAAAGATACCTGATATCCTGCATCACATAACTGGCTTATTGAGATAAGGTTGTGCTTCAGTCCAGTTATATATGGAACTCTTTTGAATGTTACTGCTCCAATGGTAATACTACCATATCCTTCTGTTTGACCACAGCTGGAATCTCCAAAGATCACCTTTGGTCCAAGCTTGGCCTTGAATCTTGACAGATTTTCTTTGTTTCATGTCATGTGTTTGGAACAGCCACTATCCAAATACCATTTATCTTTAGTAATTGGATAGGTCTTCACCTGCAAATTAAACAGTTAGACATTGTGGACCCAGACAACCTTGGGTCCATTATTCTTCACATAATGAAAACTTGAAATAAAAGAATAAGCAGGTTGAGGTTTATATCCTAAGGGATAGGATCTCCTAGGTTGAATGCTCCATGCAGTTCATGGGTCAACAAACCTAGGGTTTCTATTTACATTAGGATTTCTAAGGTTCAGGTGATTATTTTGAAAATCATATTGAGATCGTCGATCATCGTTCGACGATCGATGCTTAGATCGTCGAGCATCATTCGACCATTGAGCCTTCGATCGTCGAGCATAGTTTGACGACTTTTGTAGTTCCTTAAATTTTTGCTTTCTCTTTTCTCTCTTAGCTTTATTTAAGGCTTTGTTAACTAGATTTACTTGCTCAGTATTATTCCATCAGCTGAAATAAAGTTTACTGGAGTTGAAAGATGATTTTTAAGAACCAAGGGGGGTTCACTTGATGAGGCTCCTAAGCCTAGCTTATTATTGCCTGATCTAGTGTTTGTCATGCTAGTGATCTCTAGCAGCTTAAGGCTTCTACCATTTAGAGATTCTTCTAACCTTTTTGATTTAGCTAGTTCATTTTTAAGGAATTTTATTTCTTCACTGGACTTAGTGAGTTCTGCTTCTAACCTAGCATTTTCAATGGAGAGGATTTTTGATTCTGCTATCATATTTCTAAGCTCCTTAATTTCTTTTTCTGAACAAATTAAATCTAAGCAAAGTGATTTAAATTCAGATTTAAATTCAGCAGAAGAAAAATCATAAGAAGATAATACTTGATCTTCTGTAGGCATTTCTTCATCATCATTAGAACTCTCTGATGCGGAGTGGTTGCTGCAGGCATCAATTGCCATAAGGCAGATTTCCTTTGCCTTCTTCTCTTCCTCATCTTCACTGGAGCTTGAGGAGGAAGATTCCTCATCTGAATCACTCCAGGTCTCAGCAACAAATCCTTTCTCCTTCTTCTTATTTTTATAGGAGGAGGACTTGGAGTGCTTCTTCTGATGTTCTTGTTCTTTCCTCTTATCTTTGCTCTTTTCCTCTCGACACTCTGGTAGAATGTGTCCAGGTGTCCTGCAAACATAATAGATAATTTCTTTAGCAGGAGATCTGTCATACCTTGGTTTATCTTCATATCTTGAAGACTTCTTTCTGAAGTCCTTTCTGCCCATCTTGAGAAACCTTTTGGCAAAGAGTGTCATCAGCTCCTCATTGGATTGTCTTCCTTCAGAAGCATCAGCAGCTTTGAGAGCAAGAGTTTGCTCTTTCCTTGTTGGAGTTGGAGTCTTAGCTTCAGCTGCAGCTTCCCTAGACTTCAGCACTTGCTCAAAAGATTTGAGCTTGCCAAGGAGGGCTTTAGTTGAGATTTCAGTAGTACTTCTGGCCTCCTTGATGGGCCAGATCCTAAGATCCCATGTGCTGGGGAAGCACATCAGTATCTTATCATTGACCTTTGTCAATGTTATCTCTTTATCAAGAGTTCTCAGCTCATTGATGATTGAGCTGAGCCTGGTGTACATTCCTTCAACTGATTCATCTTCAGTCTTCTTGAAGTTTTCATATTGGGATATAAGGTTGGACCTTCTGTCCTTCCTCTCATCAGTTGAACCAGCTACAATCTGGTACAGTAAGTCCCACATGGCTTTTGTAGAGGTTCAATCAGCAACTTTCTGGAAGGTTTCATCAGACATAGTCTGAGCCAGAATGTTCATTGCTTTAGCATCAGCTACTTTTGATTTCTTGTAAGCATCATTATAGTCTGGAGGTGGCACTACACTGAGATTTGTAGATGTTGTAGTAGTGGCTGCAGCAGGTGGTGTTGGAGTTCCTGTCAAAATAGAATAAAAAATATCTTCATCAATAGAATTCATATATAACTTGATTATTGCCTTCCAGATGCTGAACTTAGCTAAGTTGCATACTGGAGGTCTGGTGCTAGAATAATCCTTGTACTGGGCCATGAAGTGAATATCTTTAAGCTTGGTATCTATCAGGATCTTGTGACTCAGGTGTTATCCTGTGCAGTCAGTCAACCTCCCTCTGATACCAATTGAAAGTGAGGATAGATACAACTCTAGAGGGGGGTGAATAGAGTATTCAAAAATTATGACACCCTACTCAACTCCCTTAGAGTTAATTTGCGGAATGAGTTTATAGATATTTGAAACCTTAGAGCCTAACACAAAGTGTAGTGCACAGAAGAAAGCTAACTGTAATTACAGTTGAGCAGCTTTGGTCCTATCACAGCAACTAGCAATCCTAGTTATTTCTATTCATAGCCACAGTGCAATAATTAAATGAAGCAACACAGATGACACAAGAAGTTTATAGTGGTTCCCTCTAAATAGGTACGTCCACTCTTCTACCACCCTGGTAGGAATCCACTACAGGTTTTTGTTCAGGTGCCCTGCCACCAACTGATCTGCTTCAGGTAGATCAAGTAGACCCTTTGAGCTTTTGATCAGGAGCTCAAAATCCAACACAGGTTTTTGATCAGGTGCCCTGCCACCAAGGTTCACTTTTGAAGGGAGTAATAACCCTTTATACAGGAGGTTGAGAGAGGGTTAGAGGGTCTTCTCTATCATTAAAAAAATATTAGAGAAGCAAGTGGATTGCACAGAGCTAGAAAGCTCTAAGGAATCAAGGCTCCCCCTAGCTTAGTGATATCCAGGAAGAAGTCTTGCTTCAGGGTGCAGGAACTCTTCTGAACTTGTGACAGAGAGCTGTCTTGAAGTTCTTGAAATAGCAGCTTGAAGAAGACTCTTGATTTGTAATGGTGTTCTTCTTCAACAGCTTTTCTTCCTTATTCTTCTTATTCTTGAGACTCTGAGTGAATGTTCCTGGCAGCAGGATGAACTCAGGATTGAAGAAGAGAGAGTTGAAGAAGGTCGATCTTCTCAGTTGAATGTAACAATATCTGAGAGTTTTATCTCTTGTTGTTGAATCTGTATATGAATATCTGTGTGTATCTCTCTTCTCTATATCTTGTTGTTGTATATTTTTTTCATTCAAAAGAAGCTCTTTATATATGGGCCTTTGTAACGGCTCTAAACTTTGTTTGAATTTTGTCTTCTTCTGAGATCTGCGATCTGGGCTGCAAATAGCAAAAAAAAAACATATCCTGCAGACAGACATGCTATAAAGGGATAATGCTTTCTAAGAAGCTGCAAAACCAATCTGATAAAAGGAGTACTAAAGAAAGTCACATCAGACTAAACTCTTTATGGCCAGAGAAGACTTTTATGTCTAACGGCTATAAAGGACAGCATGGTAGATAAAGCAAAAAAGATATTTCAACTAATAAGACAAAAAAAACTTTATCAGATAAAGCTTGACTTATGCACAAAGGATGGGGCAAAGATTGCCTTGAGATGTTTGCACAAAATCAATGAAATAATCTTTAATAAAATGCCAAATAAATAGGAAATAATTCAGAGAACAGAAGGAGTACAAAATTACTAAAGGCAGACAAAAGAACGTTGAATGACCCTCGGAGATCGTCGACTGAACTACAGAGATTGTCGACCTATCAGAACAGATAGTCGAACGACATAAATAGTCGAACTATCAAAGCAGATAGTCGATCTATCAAAAAGATAGTCTATCCATCAAACAGATGGTCGAACTATCAACGCAGAGTAGATAGTCGAACTATCAAACAGATAGTCGAGCTATTAGATAGTTGAACTATCCAAGGCAGATAGTCGAACTATCAACAACAGAAAATATAGTTGAACTATCAGAGCAGATAGTCGAGCTATCAGATAGTTGAACTATCAAGGCAGATAGTCGAACAATCAAACAAAACAGATAGTCGAACTATCAAACAGATAGTCGAGCTATCAGATAGTTGAACTATCCGAGCAGATAGTTGAACTATCAAGCAATACAGATAGTCGAACTATCAAACAGATAGTCGAGCTATCAGATAGTTGAACTATCAAGGCAGATAGTCGAACTATCAAGAAATCTGTCTGGTCAAAAGAAGTCGAGCGGGGTTCGACGATCGACGAGGCAGATACCACAGATCATCGAGCTTACAAGAGTTGAACTAACTCAGAGATAGACGATCTGTTGACTGACGATAGTCCACCAACTTATAGACGATAGTCGAACAGTTGATAGACGATAGTCGAGCGGCGTTCGACCATAGTCGAACCAAAAATAACTTAACCAAATCTTCATCTGGATAAGTGTCAACTCTACAACTAAAGCAATCTAACCAAACAACTAACCTTTGACCATAGATAAATCTTGGGTCAAGAAACTAATTGAGAGGACTAAACTCAAATCCAAACTAGGGTACCAACAGTTTGTCTTAGGCTTTGTCCTGATTCGAAACAATCCATCTAAAGCACTATTTGATACGGGTGCTTCACATTTATTTCTATATAAGGACTTTATAGCGCGAATCGGAGTGCCTTGTCATATGACGACAGATAGTGTAAAGGTATTGTTACCAAATGGATGTGTGATGTGTGCGGATAGGACTTGCTGCGTGGTGGTTCAAATAGGAAGTCGGGATTTATTCTTGAACGCATCTCTGCTACCGATATCAAAATTTGATGTGATCTTTGGTATGGACTGGCTCTTAGAGCAGCGTGCCTTTATTGATTGCAATTCAAAGGAGATCGCACTGGGCCTAAATACCGAGCTTGAGACTAAGTTCGCTGGTATGTGAGGAGTGAGCGGGATCTTGATATCTGCACTCCAAGTCGTCAATGCTGTTCGGAAGGGCGCAGAGTTAATCTTCATACTTATTCAGGTTATTGAGTCAAATGCCAGTGTGAATGATGTTCTGATTATATCATAGTTTGTTAAAGATCTTCCTAGGTTACCAACCTAATGGGAGATCAACTTCACTATTGAGCTGGTGCCAGGTGCGAAACCTGTGGCCAGCTCGCCGTATCGAGTAGTGCTAAAGGAAATGGTAGAACTGAAAGTTCAACTACAAGAGTTACTGGAATAGGGATACATACGCCCAAGTATGTCACCTTGGAGCGCACCTATTCTTTTTTTTCGAAAAAGAAGGACAGTAGTCTGCGGTTATGTATCGATTATCTCGAATTGAATAAGCTGACAGAGAAAAACAAGTATCTGATTCCACAAATAGATGACTTGTTCGATCTGCCAGTGGGATCAACCGTCTATTCTAAACTGGACTTAAAATCTGGTTATTACTAGTTGAGGATTCAGGAAGGTGACATTCCTAAGATAACGTTTAGAACATGCTACGGTCATTATGAGTTCACTGTAATGTCGTTTGGGCTATATAATGTGCCATCAGTGTTCATGGACCTAATGCACCGAACGTTCCGAGAGTACTTGGACTTGTTTGTGATCATCTTCATTGATGATATCTTGGCATACTCTCAATCTGAAGCTGACCATGCGAACCATTTATGGTTGGTGTTACATACACTGTAGAGAAATAAGATCTATGCCAATTTCTCAAAGTGTGAGTTTTGGCTATCGTCAGTGGAATTTCTTGGCCATGTGGTAAGTGGAGAGGGCATTGCGGTGGATCCGTCAAAGATAAGAGCCATATGGGAGTGTCCAGTGTTTTCTTCGATGGCCGAAGTCAGGAGTTTTATTGGAATGGCAGGCTACTACAGACATATTATAGAAAACTTATCACGGATCGCTTTGCCTCTTACCACATTAACAAGGAAGGATCATAAGTTTGTTTGGACGGCAGAGTGTGCGCGAGTATTTGAAGAGATAAAGAGTCATTTGACCACGGTGCCTGTTTTGACATCGCCATGTGGTATAGACGGCTATGAGATTTATAGTGATGATTTAGGGAGCGGCTTAGGCTACGTACTTCTTCAGTTTAGAAAGGTGTTCACTTATGGCTCACGCCAGTTGAAAGTGTTTGAGCAAAGCTATCCCGTCCACGACTTGGAGTTGGCGGCGGTTATTTTTGCACTTAAATTGTTGCGTCACTATCTATATGGCGTAAAAGTGGATATATTTACGGACCACAGGATCCTAAAGTACCTATTGGATTATAAGGATCTCAATATGCAGCAATGAAGATACATGGAGTTCCTCGGGGACTACACCTTTGATATTCACTACATTCCCGGAAAGGGAAACGTGGTCGCAGATTCCTTGAGTCGTAGGACTCCGTCAAGGGCAAATTGGTTATAGATGCATGATAAGTGTCTGATCCATGAGTTTGATGCATTACAGATTTCTTTTATTGATAAGAATTCCACAGAAAATACATGCTTGAACTGGACGGAGGTACAGTATGACCTTGTGGACAGTGTTCGGCGAGCAACGGAACTGGATGAAAGTCTACAACGCTATGCAGTGGATGGTTCAAATAACCAATTCTGCTGGGATGATGGCCTTTTGAGGAAAGAGGGTCATTTGTGCATCCTAAGTATGGGTAAGCTAAGAGAAGAATTGATGTATGAGGCTCAAATTACGAAATACTATATTCACCCAGGGAGCACAAAAATTTACAAGGACATGAAAAAGCTGTTTTGGTGGCCAGGGTTAAAGATACACATAGCACATTACGTGGATAAATGTCAAACATGTGCCTTGGTAAAAGCTGAATGCCAGAAGCCCGAAGGTTTCCTGAAGTCGCTACCTATTCCGGAATGGAAGTTTGATGATATTTCAATGGATTTTGTGTACAGTTTTCCGAGATCTCAACGCGGTAATGATTCGGTTTGGGTGATCGTAGACCGGTTGATTAAAGTGGCTCACTTCCTTCCGAACAAGAGGGACGATTCAGTGGAAGTCTTGGCAAAACTTTATATTGAGAAAATCGTACGATTGCACGGTGTTCCCCGTAGCATCGTAAGTGACCGTGACCGGCGATTCACTTCGAATGATTGGAGGCTAATCCATCAATTGTTGGGAACAAAGTTAAAGTTCTGTACGACCTTTCATCCCCAAACGGATGGACAAACTGAGAGGACCAATAGAATGATGGAGTACATGCTCCGAATATGTGCCTTAGATTTTGGAAAGAGGTGGGAAGATCATCTCTATATGATATAGTTTTCCTACAATAATAGCTACCAAGCTAGCATAAATATGGAACCGTTTGAAGCTTTGGATGGTCGGAAATGTCAGACACCATTAGCTTGGGCAAAAACAGGCGAAATTAAACTATCTAAGCGTAAGGAAGTCAAAGAAGCTAATTCGACGATACGCTCTATTTTGGAGTGTTGAAGTATGAGACCGAGCGGTCTAGCGGTCTGAGTCTGGCGGGTTGTAGACTGCATGGTCTAGCGGTTACTCTCCAGCGGTTTGTCATCCAGAATGTTGATGTTTGTGGACTGAGCGGTCTGGCAGTTTACCTCCGGCATCTGGGAGACCGGGCGGTCTGGCGGTCTCCTACTGCGGCTTGGTCTCTTCCTTCTGGTGTTGCTGAACAATTAGCCCATCTGTCTAACCATTCGGCCTGTTTGGTCTCATTATTTTCTAGCCGCTCAGCACTGTAATTTTTTAGTCCCACATTGTCTATTTGTACTCTCTCCACTCTCCTCCATTCTATAAAAGGGAGGCCATACCTTTGTAAATTATACCTTTTTCAGATAATAAAATTTTGTTATACCACTTCCAGTTTGTTCTTGTTCGTTTCTTACATGGTATCAGAGGGAGGTTCGCTACTGATAGCCCAAGATAGACAAGAAAAGTATTATAACGCCAAGCACCGAAACGTTTAGCTTGTGGCTTGCGATTGGGTCTATCTGAAAAGGCATGTCCAGGATTCAGCGCTTGAAAAAGTTAAGTCTGAGATATCTTGGTGTGTTTGAAGTGGTGAAGCGAATTGGAGAAGCTTCCTATCGGCAAGCTCTTTCGGCAGAATTGAGTGGATTGCATGATGTGTTCCACATATCAGTGCTTCAAAAATCCGTAAAAGATCCAGCTCAAGTGATTGTGAATGATTGCGTACCGGTCGAATTTGGGCTAACGATGAAGTTTCGGCCCATTCGGATCGAGGATAAAGCCGATAAACAGTTGTGAAACAAGACAATCTTGATGGTCAAGCTTCGATGGGACAACTGTGGTCGTGAGGAGCTAACATGGGAGCGAGAGCAGACCATGCGTACAGAATTTACCGAACTATTTATCTAAACTTGTATAGCAGCTTCTGTTTTATGTTGTATAGAACATTACATGTTGTAACAACATTTTGTTGAAGAGTTTCCTGAGTCTTGTATACAAATTTTGGGATGAAATTTCTTATAAGAAGGGGATGATTGTAACGCGGCCTGAGACACGGGCGTGCCCAAGGTTGTGTCCTGCTCTGCTTGAGGAAACACGGCCAGGGACACGGGCGTGTCTAAGGCCTTGTCCTTCTCTGTGTACTCGAGTGTGACCTAGGGCGGTCTCGAGTGTGGCGCTCGGCAGTTTCGAGTGTGGCACGCGGCCTGTGATACGGGCGTGTCTAGGGTCGTGTCCTACTGAGATTGACGAAATGCACTTGACTTCATGCACTCGACGCTCCTCGAGAGGCAAGTCGTGTTGGTCACACGGCCTGTGATACGGGCGTGTCAAGAGCCGTGTACTTCTCTGGTTTTGGTCAGGCCTGTGCGGACTGTTGAACACGTGTTGGACACGGTCATGTCCGAAGCCGTGTTTGGCACACGGCCTGTGATACGGGCGTGTCATAGGGCTTTGTCCTGTTCTAGCAGAGTAAGTTTCTTTGCCGCTTAAGGCACATGACCTGTGACACGGGCGTGTCACAAGCCGTGTTCGGCCAAGGAAATTGAGTTTCAGAATGATTCGTGGTCGTTCATTTCCTTTAATTAGGATCCAACGGTCCAGAGCTATCCCTGCTTTGTTAAGCCCGAGATTTGAAGGATAAACTCTCATTTCTATCAAGCTATTCTCTTTCTAAAGTGTTAGAGAGTGGGGAGAGCAAGGAAGGAGCAGGAGGAGCAATCTGGCTACAGGTGGAGCTTCAGAGCCCTGAATCGCGAGTCGAGTCCAGATTTGTGGAGGCAAGGCCATTGCGGTGCTTTTCATCTTGATAGTTTTCTATGGCTCCAAAGAGATCGTCAATGGTAACGATCTTTCTTCCTTAGACATGTGAAGTCCTTGTTTTTGCATATGCATGGATTTCCCCCACCAAAAGATGGATTATGGAGGGATTTCCCTTGGGTTGATTCTTAATATCCCCAACATGTCTTGCATAAAGATCTGGAAATGTATAGTACGGAATAGACATGTTGCGTGAAGCCCATCTGGATAGGTTGGTCTTGAGTGGTGATGTTTCATTTTGCGCACCAAAGAAGACTCCGCATATGAATGTGTATGTTATGGAGTCTATGAGTTATGCCTGTGAAGGGTAGTAACAGGAAGTACTGGAGTGGAATTACAGAAAAATACCCTCGTGATTCTTGTATTGTAAGCTATGTTTGGGTTGAGTTTGGGTGCAGAAAGAGAGCATCGGCTGAACTCGCCAAGCGACTACGAGGAACGCTGGCATTAGCTCCACTTTTGGATTGTGAAGCCAGACCTTGGTGGACAGTGTGGCTATTGTGAGCTGCGAGCTCTTAAAAGGCTTAGTGCCGAACAGGAAAAATGAAGCCGACCCGCGTCTGCCGTTGGGCCATGAATACTGCGGTATTCGGCGATGGTATGGATACTTGAGCAACGGGTAATGGTAGAGCTAGACCTGCGTTATGTCGGCTTGACAAGAGAGCGTCAAGGCATTGGTCTTTCATCGGTGGCATAATGAGAGTCTTAGGCCTGCACGACATTAAAACTAAATGCTCAATACCGTTGGGTTTCGGACCTTGAACGGTGGTGGGACCCTGATTTTTTCGGTATACCAAGAATGTGCCCTGTGTGCACGGAGCGTCGGGTCGTGTGGTCGACGTTTGTGATATATTGATTGTGCGTGAGTGCACAATGTGTGATATATCTACGTGTGAAATGCTATGCATGTAGGGAAAGAATACCACTGCCCTGGTAAAGGGGCAAGGTCGTTATAAATTGGTCAGCTGAATGTTGATCATTGCCTTATTTGCCACCATCTTGGTGGGCTATCCTTGTGCAGGTGCTGGAGAACCGAGCAGAAAATAGGGGGCTGAAGCCCCTACTGCTGCAGCTGCTGCTGGCCGTCGAAGGCTGAGTGGAGAGCTTTATTATGCTCATGTGTGGCCGTCCTGCGCGCCGATGTTTGTAATTCACGCTTATAAAGCTTAACTGTTAGGCCTTAAAGCCAAACCTTTGTGTATTTGATGTACATTCCTTTGAGGTTATATATGAATGAGGTTGTTCATATATATAGTATACATTCGTGGTTGTTGAGTTCAATAATAATTTTAAAAGCTTCCGCTAGCATGCTTTGAGTTAGGACACGAATATGTTTTTGTATGAACCTGTAACTTCACGGCCTGTTTGTGGCATATGGTGTGGGGCCCCGGCCAGACCTTCTATTATATGTTATTTAACGGATGAGGTCGTTACAGGTCACTCTCTTATTGCAACTATATTCATCAGATCCACTATGATCCCTCTCCACTAACAACTTGACCTAATAATACCACGGACGGTAGCCAACACTCGCATTTAGAGAACTTGGTGTTTAATTGACTCTTCTTAAGGGTGCTATGAATTGTGCGTAGGTGATCTGCTTGCTCCTCTTCTGACTGAGGATAAATAGATATATCATTGATGAAGAAAATCATCGTGAATTTGTAGTGTCTGTATCGAATACTGAACACAGTTTTTGGAAATATAAGATTTCCTGATTCTCAAGTAGCAGTAACCGAACTTCAGATCAAGTTTTGAATACAAAATCGATCTAATTAGTTGATTGAACAAATCGTTGATTCGTGGAATCAAATATTTATTCTTCACTGATAGCTTTTTGAATTTGTGGTAGTCTATACATAGACGCAAGCTTCCGTCCTTGTTTTTTCACGAAGAGGATTAGTGCACTTCAAACAGGATGAACTTGGACGTACATTGTCTTGCGCTAGTAGCTACTGCAATTGAACTTCTAGTTCTGTCATCTCCTTTGTCGCTATTCGGTATGACGAAAGTGACATGGGTTTGGCACCACACTCAAGCTCAACAGACAAATCGATTTCTCGCTGAGGCGGAGCTCCGGGGAGATTTTTTGACACATGTTTGCATACTCCACTACTATTGGAATATAACTCAAATTGTGTTTGGGCTCCGTAACATCCATCTTAGTGAAGAACAACTTTGTGCCTTTCTAAACCACATTGACCACTTAGACAGCAGATATCAGTAGCTTGTTCGATCCCCGCATATCGGAAAATTTAGTCTTGCGTTTAGCGATGATGAGACACTGATCCTTTTCATCACACTGGTGGATTGGCGGATGATGGCGTCCTGGAAGTCTACGATTTTATGCTTGGTTTACATGCGGTTGTATATAGTTGATCGATCAATCGATGGTCAGATTAGGCGTGTTTTATTTTGAAAATTTAAGATGTATTGGGCAGGTTTTGATTTGATCATACAAGGTTAGAAAAATATATTTTGGGTAGCCTTTATTTTTTGGACAGACTAGCCGTTGGTCTCTCTCTCCCTCTCTCTCTTTCTCACCCTTTCGTCAGATTTCTCTCTCTCCCTGTTCCCTCTCATCCGTCTCTCTCCCTTTCTCGCTCCGTCCCGCTCCCCACATTCTCCCTCCCTCTCTCTCTCCATGCTGAGTTGTATTCTCTTTTTCCATATAAAATAAAAATGAACATTTCCCCAAAAAAGCGTCTGCTAAATTGTGCAACAAGTACTGTTGATAGATCTTCTACTAAAGGTTTCGTTTGTGGGGACTTATTTTCACCGGTCAAGCGGTTACGATCGCATGAACCGGATCTTAATTAAGAATCAGCTCATGCAATTGTAACCGTAACCGCTTGACCGGGAAAAATAAGTCCCTCAAACGGAGCCTAAATAAAGTGAAAATTATATAAATCAGTTCCCTGAAAAATGCTAGCCGAAATAATTAGCACCCGCAAGCATCCAACAGCTCCGGACATAATTCACCTGTTAAATGTAACAACAACAACAACCTCATCTGTTTGATTGAAATATTGTATAATTGCTCCACTCAACTTTATAGAAAGTGTGATCTCTTGAACTCAGCTTTCTAATAATAGATACATGCACGTGTTGAACGTAGAAGGGCTCAAAAAATTAATTAACGGCTGGGACTAAGGCTTAGATGGCATATCAAACCATGCTTAGAAGAATTCATTGATCTAGGCAAATTGAGTTTGCCTTCTATCAGGATAAATACAGAGAATACTATCATTCAAATTTGGAATGATAGTGAACAGCGCGTGCAAGAAAGTCCTTGGCGGCAATCACCTGTGCCATGAGTGCGGGTGCATAATTATTTTTGTGTGTGTGAACGGGATATTTTAAAAAATTACCTATGTTATATTACAGTCAACTTTTTAAATAAAAATTTGTATAATATGTCTAGATATTAAAAATTAAGCTTAGATTTTTAATGGTTTTCTTTACCAAAAAAATCCACAAAATTATGAGGTCACCAAGAATCAACTAATGACCTTTATCTTACAAAAAATATCAACATGCCAACTATGACAATCCTAATTTATTAAAGGTTTAATGTATAGTAACAATATATAATTTTTATGAGAACAAATAATTTTAATTTAATTTAAATGTGAATGCCCGCCCACACTAGGCTCTATGTGGGCCTACTCCTATGTGGCATCCAACATTTCTGATAGGTTGCAATGAGCTTAGTTATAAACCAACATATCTTTTGCAGCCTTTGAAAAAATTTGATAGTCGTGGGAAACAGAAAAGTAGACCCAAGAACATTCAACATGTTTGAGTCAAATAAATCGAATGCATAAAGCAGAGCAGGAATCTTGTAATATCAAAAATCATTATTACAAAGCAAGGCATAAATGGCTAGACATGTTTCGCCGATGTACCTGAGGACAACAAGAAAAGAAAGCAAGATGAAACAAGTCGCGCGGACTAATAGAGAAGTCTCTGACTTTGCTGATAGCCTCTATGGAGTCCGCTCAAACCGACTGGTCGTCATACCGCAATCTTGCCATGCGGACTACCCGTTATTCCAAGGCTGAACTCTGTTCACCGATCTGCTGCTGCCGAACTTTAACAAGCCGCCAGAGCGGACAGCTTATTGAACAGGGAAAAGTTGCAGAAGAGAAATCGCCTGGTCGCAAGCGACCTGCTGTAAACCGCCGATTGCAATCTGCAGAGTCCGCACTACCTTAGAACCAAATCTCTGGCTCTTCAATGCTATCCGCACAACCTGCACAGCAGAAACCAGTTAACCTCTTCAACCCGGGCTGTTAGAAAATTCAGGCCGTAACAACTAATTGCGAGTAGACTTACTGTTCATTCAGTTACTATAGATGTGTCAGGGGTCCTATTTATAGGCACGGAGAGAAGTATAGTCACCGCCCTAACGATAGAAACACCACCTGAGCTCGCGGTGAGAACAGAGTGTATCTTCAAGTCCCGTGAATACAAAATCAGTCTGTCGCGACAAGAAGGTTTAAACAGACCGCCACATATCAACAAGAGAGGATAGAGAAATCTATCCGCCTTGTCGCTAAACCTCAAGACAGGGAGGTCACAACCAACAAACCCTGCGGATACAACCACAGTTCGCACATCTATGCGGACACAACTCTAGTCCGCACAAGTTAAGGACAGCACAACACATACAAGATTGAGCTCGCCTGGACTTGGAACCAACACCAAGATCACCAAGACTGCTGGAACAAACGGACTCGAACACTAGTCTGCCTAGCATGGCGAACTCACCAGAATGCATCAAACGCGGATACAAGGCGTATCCGCCTAACACTGCTGGGGAGCTTGCACAACGCTGGCCGACCTGGCTAGTCACCAGCTCTGTCCGCACAGACCGCGCGGTCTGACCTAAACCGCCAATACAGTCTGCAAACACTGCGCAGACAGTACGCCCAGACTGCCACTTTCACTTCAAAAAATTCAACACTCCCCTTGAAGTGAGAACTGGAAACCAGCCTTAGCAATCCTCGTAACCGTAAGAACGACCCCTTTGACAACGAATTCGTGAAGATGTCCGCGATGTTGTCCTCACTCCGCACATGTCCAACTACCAGAGATCCCTCCAACACCTTCTCTCGAATGAAGTAGTGCTCAATCTCAATGTGATTGGTCCGCGTGTGACAAACTGGATTATTAACAAGTTTAAGGGCACTTTAATTGTCACTGCGTAGCAGAGTAAGACCGTGCACTTCTTCATGGACATCCTCTACAAGTCTCCTAAGCTAGATGGCTTCCCGAGCTGCCAAAGTCGAAGCTTTGTACTCTGCTTCTATAGTAAAGACGGGCACCGAGTCTTGTATTTTGCTGCACCATGAGATAGCAGCTGATCCACGTGTGAAGACATAACATGATGTTGACTTCTGGTCTTCTGAATCTCCCCCATAATCAGCGTCTGAGTATTCGTGTAGATTAAAACCTGTCTCTCTCCTATAGAGGAGACCCATATCAGAGGTGGACTTGACATATTTCAGAATGCTCCTTGCCGTCATCAGATAAGGTTTCTGTGGTTCCGCCATATACCGACTCCTACAGCATAAGCTATGTCTTGCCTTGTAATCTTCAAGTAAATAAGGCTCCCAACCAGAGAACAGAACCCAAGAGGATCCATAAGAATCCTCCCCTCATCTCGCCAAAGTTTGATGCCAACGTCAAGTGGATTAGAGCTACTTTTCCCTTCCCTCATACTGATTCGATGAACCATCCATTCCGCATAGCCTTTATGGGAGACAAGTATACCGCTCTCTTTCCTCTCTACCTCGAGTCCAATAAAGTGGTGGAGCTCACCAAAGTCCTTCATCTTGAACCTTAAAGCTAGCTCTTCCTTGAGCCTAGCTACCTCCTCCTCTGAGTTACCCGTGATGATCATATCATACACGTACAATAACACCAAGACTAGAAGCTCCCCCTTTTTATTAACAAACAAGATTGAGTTTGAGTTAGAAGCAAGATAACCACAGAACTTGAGGTATTCTGTGATCTTCCCAAACCAAGCTCGAGGAGCCTTCCTCAAACCATAAAGGTCCTTTAGGAGCTTGCAGACATAGCCTGGATCATCTTCAGACACGTATCTCTGTGGCTGATCCATGAAGATGTCTTTGTCGATTTCCCCGTAAAGAAAAGCATTCTTTACGTCTAGCTTCCACATCTTCCAACCTTGGCAAGCTGTCAAGTCATTACCACA
Source organism: Platanthera zijinensis (assembly GCA_039513925.1). Taxonomy (NCBI): domain Eukaryota; kingdom Viridiplantae; phylum Streptophyta; class Magnoliopsida; order Asparagales; family Orchidaceae; genus Platanthera; species Platanthera zijinensis. The sequence goes on along the minus strand of CM077084.1, from coordinate 104,961,018 downwards.
CAAATTGAAGACATTTTAGCAATAGGGCTAAACGTCTCCTCGTAGTATTCGTTGTACTTCTGAGAAAACTCTCGAGCTACAAGGAGAGCCTTGTCCCGCTCGATGCTCCCATCTGCCTTCTTCTTTAGCATATATACCACTTGCAAGTCACAGGAGTAACGCCATCACCTTTGGCACAAGGTCCCAGGTCTCATTTTTCATGGGAGCAGTCATCTCCTAATCCATGGAATCTTCCCACTTGTTAAATCTAGTGGCATCATTAAAGCTAGAAGGCTCTTGCTCGTCTAGAGGGCCTATGAAGAAACAAGAGACAAAGCTCACTGTGTTTCTTTCGCAGTACCGAGCTGGTGGCTCAATGGTCCTCTTTGATCTCAAAAGAGTCTGACCCTTGCTAACCACCTCTGTTGTGTAACGTATCCATCCGTTAAATGAAATATAATAGAGGGTCCGGCCGGGGCCCCACACCATAGTTCACAAACAGGAGGAAAGGTTACAGGTAAATACAAAAAACTATTCGCATCCTAACTCAGAGCATGCTAATGAAATATTTAAGGTAATTTTAACTCAACTCATTTGAATGTTCACAATATATAAAACACCATTTATATATAACAACACAGGAATGTCTCTTTACACAAAAGATATGGCCTCAAGGCCTTACAGTTACATTTCATCAATGTGGATTACAAACATCGACACACAGGTCGGCCACACAAGAAAACAAAAAAAATTCTTCATTCGGCCTTCGAGGGTCAGTAGAAGCAGCCAGGGCTTTAGCCCACTATTTCCCGCTCGGCTCTCCAGCACCTGCACAAGGACAATCCACTGTAACGGTAGAAAATAAGGCAACAGTTAGCATTCAGCTGACCAATTTATAATGACCTTACACCTTTCCCGGGGCAGTGGTATTCCTTCCATACAGGCATAGCAATTTCACTGGTAGATATACAATTCAAGATATCACAAACACCCGCCGTACGGCCCGATGTCCCGTGCACTCGGGGCACATTATTAGTGTACCGGAAAACTAGGGTCCCACCACCATTCAAGGGTCCAAAACCCAAAGGTAAACATTGAGCATTCATGCTCCACAGCACATGGCCGGGGACTTTAGTCTTGACGATGAATTGCCCAAGACACTTATTATGTGAACCTAACGAAGTCAATAACATAGGCACTCAATTTAGACAACCATAATGCGGATACAGTTCAGCCCTTGCCCGTTGCTCAAATCGACAGTTCAATTTCTAGACTGGCGCGGGTCAGCTTCCCATTGTCCGTTCGGCTCACCGACCTTTAAGAGCGCATAGCTCACATTAGCCACGACGTCCCTGAAGGACTGGCTTCATAATAAAAGCTGGAGTCAATGTAAGCTTTCATCACGATCGCTTGGCAGGGTCAATAAAAGCTCTCTTTTTGCGCCCAAACATAACCCAAACCTTGCAGCATCCTGCAGTGCCAACATATAGCACACAACTTCGAGGGTATTTTCCTGGAACCCCATTCCAGTACTTCCTGTTACTCCACTTCACAGGCACAACCCGCCGACTCCACAAAATACTCGTTTCTACTCGAAGTCTTCTTCGGTGCGCAAAATAAAACATCACTAATCTATAGCAACCTGTCAAGATGGGCTTCACGCAGAAAGTCTATTCGGTACTACACATTTCCGGATCAATATGCAAGACTTCTTAGGGATTTCAAGAATCAACCCAACCGAAATACCTCAACATTCCACCTTTTGGTGGGGGAAATTCATGCACATGCCAAAATAAGGACTTCACATGTCCAAGGAGAAAGATGATTACCCTTGACATTTTCTTCGGAGGCATGATACTGCTTTTCTACGTAGATAGAAATGAATGCCTCACTTTCCCCTTCGCGAATCTAGCTTCAGATCTTGATTCCAGTCACAAGATCCACTCCAGAACCTTCAGCAAGCCCTAGCCGAGTTCTCTACTCCAGAACTGGAACACAAGGAAAAAGGAAGAGAAAAAGAAATAATGATTTCCAAATTCCAACCACTCTGCCTAAGTGGTCTCTAGTTTCACCACAACCACACGATAAACTTATCAAAATGCAACAACGGCTCTGGTTTAGGTTGAAAAGTTACCCACCGCTCAGTGGCCGCATTCCAACCACCTGACACGAGTCGTCACTTTGGCGACAAGAGAATTCGACAATTTGTCGAACGGGGTCACAACACCGCCTACCTTAGCTCAAATTTTTTTGTCGAGATCTGCTCATAATTTCGTCGAGCTCTACTCGACGATTCATCGAGCTCTGCTCAACGCTTTCCGTCCAGCTCAGGTCAACACTTAGCTTGACTTTTTGGGGTATTACAATCATCCCCTCCTTACAGAAATTTCTTCCGAAAATTTGCATATAGCACCCAGAATACAGTAACCAATATGTTATAATATACATTTTCTTCAACAAAAAATGTTACAACATTTTATACAAATAATTCGGGAAATTCAGCATGTATGGTTTGCTCTCGTTCCCATGTTAGCTCCTCACGGCCACAGTTGTCCCACCGGACTTTGACCATCCTGATTGTCTTGTTCCACATCTGCTTATCCGCTTTATCCTCGATTCAAATGGGTCAAACCTTCATCGGTAGCCCAGACTCGACCGGTACACGATCAGTCGCAATCACTTGAGTTGGATCTTTCACGGCTTTTCGAAGCACTGATATGTAGAATACATCACGCAATCCCCTCAATTCTGCCGAAAGAGCTAGCTGATAGACAACTTCTCCAACTCGCTCAACCGTTTCAAACAGACCAAGATACCTCAGACTTAACTTTTTCAAGCGCCGAATCCTTGACACGCCTTTTAATGGCTTGATTTTTAAATATACCCAATCGCCCATCGCGAATTCCATGTTCCGATGCTTGGTGTTGTAGTACTTTGCCTGCCTATCTTGGGCTATCAGTAGCCTCTCCCGGATAGAGCGTATCGTCGAATTAGACTCTTTGACTTCCTTATGCTTATATAATTTTGACTCGCCTCTTTCCGCCCAAGCTAATGGTGTACGATATTTCCTACCATACAAAGCTTTAAATGGAGCCATATTTATGCTAGCTTGATAGTTATTATTGTAAGCGTACTCCACCATATAGAGATGGTCTTCCCACCTCTTCCCAAAATTCAAGGCGCACATTCGGAGCATGTCCTTCATCGTTCTATTGGTCCTCTCAGTCTGGCCATCTGTTTGTGGATGAAAGGTCGTACTATACGTTAATTTTGTCCCCAACAATTGATGGATTAGCCTCCAATCATTCGACGTGAAGCACCCATCTCGATCACTTACAATGCTGCGGGGCACACTGTGCAATCGTACTATTTACTCAACATAAAGCTTAGCCAAGACTTCCACTGAATCGTCCCACTTGTTCGGAATGAAGTGAGCGACTTTATTCGACCGGTCTACAATCACCCAAACCGAATCGTTACAACGTTGAGATCTCGGTAAACCGTGCACGAAATCCATCGAAATATCATCAAACTTCCACTCCGGAATAGGTAGAAACTTAAGGAAACCTCCAGGCTTCTGACATTATGATTTCACTAAGGCACAGGTCTGACATTTCACCACGTAATGTGCTTTGTCTTTCTTTAACCCCGGCCACCAGAATAGCTTTTTCATATTCTTGCACATCTTTGTGCTCCCTGGGTGAATTGAATATTTCGTAAAGTGAGCCTCATACATTAATTCTTTTCTTAGCTTACCCATAATTGGGACGCAAAAATGACCATCTTTACGCAAAAGGCCGTCATCCCAGGAGAATTGGCCATTTGACCCATCCACAGCATAGCGTTGCAAACTTTCATCAAGTTATGTTGCTCGCCGAACTCTTTCCGCAAGGTCATACTGTACCTCTATCCAGTTTAGGCACACATTTACCGTGGAATTCTTATCAACATAAGAAATCTCTAATGCTTCTAGGTCATGGATCAGGCGCTCATCATGCATTTGCAACCAATTTGCCCTTGTCGGAATCCTATGAGTCAAGGCATCTGCAACAACATTTACCTTCCTGGGAGTGTAATGAATATCAAAGGTGTAGTCCCCGAGGTACTCCATCCATCTTCTTTGTCGCATATTGAGATCCTTCTGATAGAATATGTACTTCAGGCTCTTATGGTTCGTGAATATATCCACTTTCACGTCATATAAATAGTGACGCTATAATTTAAGTGCAAAAATCACCGTCGCCAACTCCAAGTCATGGACGGGATAATTTTGCTCGTGCACTTTCAACTATCGCGAGCCATACGCTATAACTTTTCCAAATTGAAGAAGAACGTGGCCTAAGCCGCTACCCGATGCATCACTATAAACTCATAGTCATTTGTACCACATGGCGACGTTAAAACAGGTACCGTGGTCAAAAGACTATTCAACTCTTCAAAAGCTCGCCCGCACTCTGGCGTCCAAACGAACTTCTGATCTTTTTGCGTCAGTTCGGTGAGGGGTAAAGCTATTCGGGAAAAGTTCTCTATAAAGCGTCTGTAGTAGCCAGCAAGTTGAAGGAAACTCCTGATTTCAGATACGGTAGACAGAATCGGCCACTCTTGTACTACAACGACTTTCACCGGATCCACTACTATACCTTCAACACTAACCACATGGCCAAGAAAAGCTACCGACGATAGCCAAAATTCACACTTGGAGAACTTGGCGTAGAGTTTTTTTCTTCTCGGGGTGTGCAACACCATCCGTAAATGGTTCGCATTGTCTCCTTCAGATTTGGAGTACACCAAGATGTCATCAATGAAGACGATCACAAATAAATCCAAGTACTCTCTAAAAGTGCGGTGCATTAAGTCCATGAACACCGATGACGCATTACATAGACCAAATGACATTACAGTGAACTCGTAATGACCGTAGCGTGTTCCAAACACTGTCTTGGGAATGTCACATTAACGAATCCGCAACTAGTACTAGCAAGATTTCAAATCAAGATTTTAGTATACCATTTACCCGGCCAGTTGATCGAAAAGTCATCTATCCGTGGAATCAGATACTTATTTTTCTCCGTCAGCTTGTTCAATTCACGATAGTCGATATACAACCGCAGACTATCATCCTTCTCTTTCACAAAGAGAACAGGTGCGCTCGAAGGTAACATACTTGGGGTATATATCGCTGTTCCAGCAACTCTTGTAGTTGTACTTTCAGTTCCGCCATTTCCTTTGGCGCTACACGATATGACGAGCGGGCCACAGGTTTCGCACCTGGCACCAACTCAACATCGAAGTCAATCCCCCACTAGGGCGGTAACCCAGGAAGATCTTTAGGAAACACATCAGCAAACTCCGATACTATCAGAACGTCACTCACACTGGCCTTTGGCTCAACATCCTGAATAAGCTTGAAGAATTACTCCGTGCCCTTCTGAACAGCATTGACGACTTGGAGAGCAGAATCCAAGATCCTGCTCACTCCTCGCATACCAGCGAATTTAGTCTTAAGCTCGGTATTTTGACCCAGTGTGACTTCCTTTGAGTTGCAATCAATACAGGCACACTGCTCCGAAATCCAGTCCATACCAAAGATCACATCAAACTCAGATATCGGCAGTAAGGATGCATCCAACCAAAAATCCTAACTTCCTATCCGTACCTTTACATAGCAAGCCCTAACCACATGCACTACGCATCTGTTAGGCAACAACACATTCACATTATCTGCCGTCATATGACTAAATACTCTGATTCGTGTTATGAAGTCCTCAGATAGAAATGAATGTGAAGCACCCATATCAAATAGTTCCCTCACTGGACAGTCCCGAATCAGGACAATGCCTAAGACAGACACATCATACAGAAGCTTCACACAAGGTATGAAGTATGAAAAGTATTAAACCAATATCTTTGTTCGTACCTATAATAACGTCACTTTGCTTATGGCCTCCTGTTGGCTAAGGTTATACACTCGGGGTTGCGCCTGGGATGCAAAGGACTCCACCACTGCCTTTCCCTTATCAACATATGACGCTCCTATCTTCTTTTCTATCTTTGGAGAACCAACCAACAACACGGGCTAGATTCCCCACCCTACCACATATATAACATGCACGAGGATCTTGCCTCGAAGTTTCTCCCGACGCATCTATAGAAGGAGCCTGTCTAGAAGGCTTGGATCTCTTACCCCACTTCCTTCAGTAGTTTGATTTTCCCTGGTACGACGCTTTGAACTCGAACTTTGTCATAACCAAGTCCCTTTTGCCCTATACCCGCTTCATATCTTTTTCCAATGCACAAGCCGTATCCACCAACGCTTCAAACCCTTGGTTCACCGAACTCGAGAGCATGAATCTCAACTCATCCCGCAGCCCTTCGTAGAACCTATTGGTTTTACGCTGTTCATCGACGAAGATAGACCCCGCATAGCATCCCAACTATGTAAACTCATGTAAGTAAGTATCGACAGTACTTTCTCCCTGAGTTAGACGTTGGAACTCATCTCCATGGCGATGCGTTATGCTGATGGCAAATGCTTTGCAAAGAACAGTCTCGAAAACTCCTCTATCAAGACTTCTGTTAGTTGTCTGCCCGCTAAGTGGTGCAACACTATTTCGTCCCACCATAGCCGAGCCTCTCCTTCTAGCAAGAAGGTGGGCAAGATGAATTTATGTTCTTCCTCCATCCTTATCGCCGTCAATATTCACTTGACATGTGACAACTAATCCTACGCTTGCATTGGGGATCCCACACCCGTAAACATGAGAGTATTGAAGCTCATAAACTGCTTCAACTGACGTTCAACTGCTCGAGGATCAACAACAGCCTCAATAGGTTCTGGCCTCACACCAACCTGTTCTGGCACCATTGCAGGCTACGCCTGCCTAATAGGCTGTGCATGAATCATTGCAAACAACGCCTCAACAACTAAATGTATGGTCTCCGCAGAAGGAGGAGGTGTAGGCACCTCAGCTGGGGCCACACTCTCATTAGAACTCTGGGGAACAGACTGCCCCGCACCACTTCGAGTCACCTATACGTGTAAAAGACACACTTTAGCGATTTGCAAGAGCAACAAATTTATAGGAACATACAGGTTCCTCAACAGGTGTATTTGCAATCCTTAGTGGACATTCTTGAGTTCATTTATGTTATAGAGGGTCGCACTTACACGTTCTCGCAACCCCACAAAATAATTCGACCAAGAATTCGAAAGGGGAAGAATAAGAAAAGCTGATACCAAATTATAACGTCTCCATCTGTTAAATGAAATATAATAGAGAGTCCTGTCAGGGCCCCACACCGTAGTTCACAAACAGGCAAAAAGGTTACATGTTAATACCAAAAACTATTCGCATCCTGACTCAGAGCATGCTAACGGAAGCCTTAAGGTTATTTGAACTCAACTCATTTGATTGTACACAATATATAAAACACCATTTATATATAACAACATAGGAATGTCTCTTTATACAAAAGTTATGGCCTCAAGGCCTTACAGTTACATTTCATCAATGTGGATTACAAACATTGGCACACAGGCCAACCACACATGAAAACAGTAAAATTCTTCATTCGGCCTTCGAGGGCCAGTAGCAGTAGCCAGGGCTATAGCCCGCTATTTCTCGCTCGGCTCTCGAGCACATGCACAAGGACAGTCCACCGCAATGGTTAAAAATAAGGTAACGGTCAGCATTCAGCCAACCAATTTATAACGACCCTACCCCTTTCCCAGGGCAGTGGTATTCCTTCCCTGTAGGCATAGCAATTTCATAGACAGATATACAGTTCAAGATATCACAAACGTACGCCGCACGGCCTGACGTCCCGTGCACTCAGGGCACAATATCGGTGTACTAGAAAACCAGGGTCCCACCACCGTTCAAGGGTCCAAAACCCAATAGGAACATTGAGCATTCATTCTCCACGGCCCACGACCAGAGACTTTAGTATTGACGGCGAATAGCCTAAAACTCTCATTATGTGATCCTAATGAAGCCAATTACCTAGGCACTCAAGTTAGACAACCATAACATGGATACAGTTCAGCCCTTTACCGTTGCTCAAATCGCTAGTTCAATGTCTAGACAAACGCGGGTCAGCTTCCACTTGTCCGTTCGGCTCACCGAACATTAAGAGTGCATAGCTCACAATAGCCACAACGTCCCCGAAGGATTGGCTTCACAATCAAAGTGGGAGTCAATGCCAGTGTTCGTCACGATCGCTTGGTGGGGTCAACAGAAGCTCTCTTTCTGCGCCAAAACTCAACCCAAACCTTACAGCATCCTGTAGTGCCAACATATAACACACAACTTTGAGGTTATTTTCCTGGAACTTCATTCCAGTACTTCGTGTTACTCCACTTCACTGGCAAAACCCACCGACTCCACAAAATACTCGTTTATACGCGGAGTCTTCTCCAGTGCGCATAATAAAATATCACCAATTTAGACCAACCTATCCAGATGGGCTTCACACAACATGTTTATTCCGTACTACACATTTTTGGATCTATATGCAAGACTTCTTGGGGATTTCAAGATTTAACCCAACGAAAATCCCTTAACATTCCACCTTTTGGTGGGGGAAATCCATGCACATGCCAAAATAAGAACTTCACATGTCCAAGGAGAAAGATTGTTACCCTTGATGTTCTCTTTGGATCCATGATACAGCTTTTCTACATGGATGGAAATGATCCCCTCGCTTTCCCTTTGCAAATCTAGCTTCATATCTTGATTCCAGCCACTAGATCCACTCCAACATCTTCAGCAAGCCCTAGCCGAGTTCTCTACTCCAGAACTGGAACATAAGGAAGAGAGAAATAGAAAATGAAATAATTATTTCCAAATTCCAACCCTCTGCCTAAGTGGTCTCTAGTTTCACTCCGGCCATACGATAAACTCATCAAAATGTAGAAACATCTCGGGTTTAGGCTGAAAAGTTACCCACCGCTCAGTGGCCGCACTCCAGCTGCCTGACACGAGTCGCCACTTTGGAGATAAGATAATTCGATAATTCATCGAACGGGGTCATAACACCGCCCAACTTAGCTCGACATTTTCATCGAGCTCTGCACATCGATTTCGTCGAGCTCTGCTCGGCGATTCATCGATCTCTGCTCGGCGATTTCGTTGAGCTCTGCTCGACAATTTTCGTCTAGCTCAGGTCAATTCTTAGCCTGACTTTTTCGGGTGTTACATGATGTTTCTTCTGAAATAGCTCCATTCCCGGGCAAACATGGAGCATCGCTTCCCCTTCTTCCTAAACTAGAAGCTTCTCCTCAGAGCTAGAAACACCTGGAGCTCCTAGTGATACAACCAACTCCACCATAAGTTCTTCAGCAACCTCCTTCTGTCCTTCATCAAACCAGCTCTCATGTATCTCCACCGATGAGATACCTCCATAAGATGTCAATTCGTCGAAGACCATGTCCCTAGAGATGATGAACTTCTTCATCACTAGATCCATACACTTCAATACCTTCTTCTACTCGTCATAGCCTATGAAGACAAGCTTCCTTGTATAACACCCCAAAAATCTCAAAATTGGATTTGAGGTGCAGGCTGGTTGACATGGCCTGGGACACGGGCGTGTCCCAGGGCGTGTCGGGGGTACACGGCCTGGGACACGGGCGTGTCCCAGGGCGTGTCACTCAATAAATAGCCGGTTTGAGTCAGAAATGTACACGGCTCGGAACCAAGCCTTGAACACGGCCGTGTCAGAGTTGACACGGGCGTGTCCGAGGGCGTGTGCCTACCCGTGTACTGCTCTGACTGGTTTTAGGGCTCGTTGAGGACCGTGTAACTGGGGTGACACAGGCGTGTCACATGACTGACACGGGCGTGTCAGGTTCGACACGGGAGTGTCGATGCCCGTGTTCTGGTAGTTTTCAGTCGGTACGTGTGCCGCTTAAGGGTACACGGCCTGTGACACGGGCGTATCACAGGCCGTGTAGGCCAAAAATGTATAGTTTTCAGGCAGATCGTGGCCGTTTATTTTTCCTTAAAGAAGATCCTGTGGCTGGGGCTCATTCCTGGCTTGATAAGGCCGGGGAAGGAGAAGGCTAAGCTCATTTTGAGTTTCATCTTCTCTTTCTAGCTTTAAGAGAGAGGTGAGAGCAAGGTGAGGAAAAAGAAGTGGAATCCGGCTGCCGGTGGTGCTACGGTGGTCCAAATCGCGAGCCGAGTTCGGATTTGCGAAGGCAACGCTGCTGCGAAGGCTTTCATCCGTCTCAATTTCTCTCCATGGCTCCGAAGCGAGTTCCTAGGGTAACGATTTCCTTCCCGGACATGTGAAGTCCTTATTTCCTGCATTGCATAGGGAAAACCCTTCCCCGCGAGTGTGCGGTGGGGTGTGGCGTCCCTTGGGGTAGATATGTGAAGTCCCCCTTATTAGAGTCCGGAATTGGAGTACGGATCTAGGCATACTGTGTGAAGCCCATCTGGACATATTGGTCTGGATTGGTGATGCTTGTTTGCATATCGGAGAAGACTCCGTGATTATTGCTTGTATGCATGATGGATAAAGTACTGGAGGAAGTCCAGGAAAATGTGAGAGTTGGGTGCAACTCTTGTGGCCATGAGTTGCCACTTTGTGTGCGGTTGAGCGTTGGGCTGCAACTGTATGAAAAGGCTTCGTGCCGAACAGGCAAGGTGAAACCGACCCGCACCTTTAAATGTGGCCTCAGGTACGATGTGCTTGGTTGGGCAAGGCGATTTGAGCAACTGGGGGTGGCTGATCTGTACCTGCGTTATGTAGGCTGGACATGAGAGAGCCAAGGCATTGGGCTTTCGTCAGCGGCATAATGAGAGTCCTGGTCCTACGTGCCGGACTAAATGCTCAATGGTGAGATCCGGTGTTTCCGGTGCACCCGAGAGTGCCATGAGTGCACGGGACATCGGGTCGTCGTGCCGGCGTTTGTGATATGTGACTGTGCGGTCGTGCACGTCTTGCTTGAATTGCTATATATATCATATTGGAAGATTGCTATGCATGGATGGAATTCCGCTGCCCCGTGCCAGGGGCAGGGTCATTATAATTGGTCAGTTGAATGCTGACCGTTGCCCTGTTTACCACCGCTTGGTGGATTGGTTCTTATAGGTACTAGAGGTGCTGGTCCGAGCGGGACTTAGCGGGCTGAAGCCCAAAGCTGCGTTGCTGCCCTCGAAGGCATTGTTTTGTTTCTTTTGTTCATGTGTGGCCGGCCTACGTGCCGATGTCTGTAATCCACACTCTTGTTAAGAGAAATTGTTGGAAGGCCTTAAGGCCAGACTCTTTTGATGTTTATGTACATTCCTATGTTATAGTGGACAGTGTTCTTTATCTTGAGTTCAAAGATTCAACTGTGAAACTTCCGCTAGAATGCTCTGTGTTAGGATGCGTTGATTATGATATTAGTTCGTAGCATCTCCGCCTATTTGTGGAATATGCTGTGGGGCCCCGGCCGGACCCTCTATTATATTCTTCTTGACGGGTAGAGGTGTTACAATTTGGTATCAGCTTGTTGGTCGATCTCTTCCGAATTCGCGGCCGAATTCTTTTGAGGGGTGGCGGGCACGTGTCAGTGCTGGCTGTCGTTATAACACTTAACTTGAACTCAAGATTGTCCACTTAGGAATGCAAATACACTTGTTTGTTGAACTTGTGTATTCTTTTTGTATGGTTGCCGTTTTCATTGGTCGTTAACCTGTGTATTTTACACATATAGGTGACCAGAAGTGTTGCGGGTCAATCCGAACCACAACGTTCTGTTGAGAGTGCGGCACCAGCCGAGGTGCCCACAACTCCTCTATCCGCTGAAACAGTCCGTCTCATCACGGAAATGGTACTTGCTGTGATGAATGCTCAGCAAGCTGGGCAGGCACGTCCTGCAGTGGTGCCAATGCAAGCTGGTGTACGGCAAGAACCGGTAGAAGACGAAGGTGATCCGCGGGTAGCAGATCAACAATGGAAGCAATTCTTGAGCTTCAACCCTCCGCAGTTTCATGGGGCGGGTACACCGGCCCAAGCAGAGGATTGGCTTGCAAGGATCAAGAGGATTATGAGAGCTATCAAGGTTGAGGAGGAAAAGAAAGTTATGTTAGCTACTTTCCTACTGGAAGGAGAGGCGCGATTGTGGTGGGATGAGATTGAACTGCATCACTTGGCCGGCAGGCAATTGGCAGAGATTACAATGGACGAATTTTCTCATTTGTTCTTAGCATAACATCTGCCAATGCAGCAAAGGATATCGATGGAAATGGAATTTCAACGGTTAGCACAGGGAGATCGAAGTGTGGATGACTACCTGCATGAGTTCACCCGTTTGGGAAGATATGCGGGCACGATCTTCGCCGAAGAAGAGCGTAAGACTAGTCAGTTTTATGCGGGACTGCGAGATGAGCTGCGGTATTTGCTCTCGAGTTCTGTGAGTCAGGGATTCCAAGCCTTAGTCTATACGGCTCATTCTTTGGAGACGGACATGAAACGGGGGCAAGCAAAGGGAAACTTGGCGGTTGTGAAGCCAGAGTTTAAGCCGCCGCGTCCGGAAAAGTTTGGCTACCGAAAGAGATGGAATAAGAAGGCCAAGTCTTCTGGACAAGCTCCTTCTGCGACTGTGACGGATACATCTGGGTATGGATCTCGTGCTTGTTTTACGTGCGGGAAGGTTGTACACTTCGCACGTGAATGTCGATCTGGTCCTCCAAAGGGTGATAAGAAGACGGAAGCGTCTTATGCGGAGAAGGGGAAAGCTGTGGTGGAGTCTTCTGCCTCGCACGCGCAGCCCAGGGTCTTCAACCTTGGACAATAGGAGGCCATTCAGCAGGCGGATGTCGTCACAGGTACGTGTAGATTTTAATGTTTTTGTTTTTGATGTGCTGTGCTTGTTTTAATTGTAATGTTATAGGGTTTGTCCTTATACGAGAGTATCCGGCGCGAGCACTGTTCGACACAGGTGCTTCACATTTGTTTCTGTCTGAGGACTTTGTCTTTCGTGTCGGGGTGCCTATCCGGACCACGACAGACAGTGTAAAGGTGTTGTTGCCTAACGGATGTTTGATGTGCGCGGATCGATCTTGCGGTCTTGAGGTCAAGATAGGAAGTCGGGAGTTCAAGGTGGAAACATTAGTACTGCCGATCAAAGAGTTTGATATAATCATTGGTATGGAATGGCTTTCAGAGCAGCGTGTAAGACCCCATTTTTTTTTCTTTTTCAACCACCGGGGTCTTAGGCCCAGAACCGCAGCTTTGCGGTGACTCCTTCACGTCCAGAAGGATCATCACCACAAGGCGCCGATTCTGCCGGCCAATTCGATCACAGAAAAGTAGCATAATTATTGAAGTAAGAACAATGCATTCCATAATAATACATCACATGTAAATAAGATAAAAATCTCCACGAAGGGAGTGTCCACAGAAATCATCAGAGTACTATAAATACGGGCTTATGCCCGGTACAATATGTCCTCACTACAAGTCTCTCATGCGGAAGCGAAAACAGAAACTACTCAAGGTCGAGACTCACGGTCCCGGCTGTGTGAACTCCGGAGCTAGACTGCCCCATCTCTAGGCGCACCGATCTCTGGGGCTGCTCCTCCATGCTGGGCTCCACGATCCCCTAAATGATGCGGTTCGAAAACCGTTAGTCATAAAGACTAAGCCCTATCATCCCCTACCCCTTCCCCCATGGCTCCTAGGTATCGAGCGGGGAGGAAGAAAGGGAAGGACATGATGGTAGAGATAAATCAAGAAACAGGTGACTATGGACTTAATCTAGCAAGATGTATTCGGTGAGCAGTTAATATGATTGTTATAATAGGTCTAGCAGTAAGAAAAACAATTATATGAATTTAAACCTTCACTTATGTGAGAACACATAAGCAAAAGGGATCTTTTGCAAGGCTCCCATCGTATAGAGTGTCCCATACCACTTATACGTTGGGGTGTCGGTTATCAAACAGCAATGGTTGTTATATATTGAAATTAACCTTTGATTTATAAACTTGCCCACACAAGCTTATAGACCAAGGGGTCGTTTTGCAGGTCCTAATGTATAAGCGTCCCATACCACTTATACTTTAGGTGTCAGGGTTAAATGAATCGATTATGCTATGACATGCTAGTGGGAATGATGAAACATGCAAGTGCAACTCACACACCCGACTCTGTGCACACAGACCTTTAGTTCCCCCTTTCGGAGCCGTTACCTCCCAGGATACCTCCGTAGTGGCAGACGGAAGCGGTGGGTTGGGCCTCGCCCACCTCAAAACCAGTAAAAGCACCACTGGTCTGACCTATCGTACGCCTCAACGCTTGGTGCACTAAGCGGACGCCTGCGTACTCTTGCCGGCTGGCGCACCGGACTTCTGTTGGCGAAGTGCTAACCACCTCGGCGAGTCAACGATATCGGTGTCGGTGCAATCGAACTCCCCGATATCGTAAAACCCACCACCTTAACTTTTCTTATCTTATGCATATGCAAGTTTATTCGTAAACACACAAAACCGAGTCGAAGCTCCCCGGACCAAACGTCCGTCTCCAACCAACCGAGCCGAAGCTCCCCGGACCATCCCGTCCGTCTCTTAACCAACCGAGCCGAGGCTCCCCGGACCTAAACGTCCGTTTCCAAATCACCCGAGCCGAAGCTCTCATCAATCTTCCTGTGCCAACAGTGTTTGTGAAAAGTGCAATCCTAGTTACCTAGTTACTCTTGTCGATTTGTTATTACAGTTTACGTTAGTCCAGGACTGCCCCCGGTATACCCCGTGAAGGGCTCTCAAGGGGCACTAGGAACCAAGACGGCGGCATTACGGCCCGAAGTTCCCTTTCGCAAAGCACTTAATATTATTGGTTTATTTCCCTTAACCCATTCCCTTCTCACATTACGATAGACTATCCTAGGGTGATTTTTAAACCTTCCACTCTTCGGGGAAGACGATCTTTCGTCGAACCCGAGCACCTCTTAACTCTAGCTATCACCACTACTCACTACTCTTTATATCTTCCTAATGCGATTTCCTCCACTATTGCCCACCCAAACAAAATGAGTTATTTAACTCCAATGTCTTCCTCAGATCATGTCTTATTTCAATTCACAATTTCTATATGCAGACCGACCTAGGCTACATGTCGAACCGGTTATGCAATGATCCATTACTCATCCAAATGCCCTAAATTATCTACTGGTACCATGATATAAATGACCTAAGTCCGAAAAATGGAAATTTTCCTAATTTAATTGGCATTTAATTAAATTCCTCGAAAATCCCAAGGACTACCGGTTTGAACATGAACTACCCTAAGTTCTCATGCAAGATGTCCAGCAAATTTATGATAAATACTAGGTTATCTCAATAGGTTAAATCCTAAGTATCATAATTTTTCTATCATTAGAAGGGCATGAAAACTATTTTAGAAATAATCTCTAACTTCTGTTATTTATGAATCAAGTACAGAAAATATTCTTCCAAAAATTATAAATAATTTATGTCATGCAGATAAAGGCCTAAAATTAGCACTGGCCAAGTTTCACAATTTTCCAGCAAGTATTTTATCCATAATTAATTTTTAAACATAAAAGCCCTTTCTATCATCTGTGAATAAAGTACTAGATTTACTCAACATAAAAATTCTATAAAAATCCAGGGATCAATGTTCTACTGGCCAAGATCTAAATCCAGAATTTCAACTGGTTATAATTAATTTAAAACCTCCAAATAATTGAAACAATAAATCGGGCAAATAATCCTTTAACACATGAAGTATAACATTTATTAATCATAAAGTTCCAGGAAAATTATCATAAGTCTAAAACATCCTAAAACTCCCTCTTCCCGAGTTTCATAATTTTTGGATTAGATTTAGTGCTTAAAATAACTAAATTACATTTTTATCCTAATCCAAAACCTCAACTTCCGAGGTACCTAATTACCTCCAATTCCTTCACCATTTCAACCAGAGGGTTTTCATCATATCATCCCCCTCTCCTCCAAAATTTCAAGGGCATACAAGAGCTTTTGCTCCTATGTCCTTCACAAACCTCAAACTCCCACCCGTTGGATTTGAGCCAATCTCTTAGGGTAAAATCCACCCTAAGCCACACCATGTTACCCAAGAGGGTAGATATAGACTCAACAAATCAGCGGCCAACAACTTCAGCCTCTTTTGAGGAGATTTGTCCACTCCATCTCCAATCGTACTTTTCCCCAAAGTACCCCTCACCAAGACCTATCTAGGACTTGATACTTCCCTATTCAAAACTCGACCAATCGAGTTGAAATTTTGTACAAATCTTAACATTGATGCCAGGGACCAACACCCAAAATTTGGGGGAGTTTGGACTTAATTTCATCTCCTAATTAATTTTATATTGTTTATTAAAATTTTACAAAAACTTTAGGCAAAAGTTCTCCAAAAATTCTCATTTTTGGACAGCCTCTCGATACACATATTATAGATCTCCAGTCCAAATTTCAAGTCATTTGGACATGTTATGAACCGTGGGCAACCATTTAAATTTCTGGTTAGCCTAGGTCTTGATCCCACTAAAATGAGTGTTGTGGTCAAACCACTCACCCAAATTGAATAAAATCAATTTTAAATTAAAGTAGACCCAGAGGGATACAACTTTTGTGACTGGTCATTTTTCCTAAATCGGCCTCTAAGTGCCTCATTTCGCAGCCACAAAATATGTTCAAATAATCTATTTTCCATTAAGTAATATATAATAATCTATGTATTATAATATTAATTCTACTGTTCATCTTCTTCATGAACCCGAACAGACAGAAAACCATTTTTTTCCTGTAAGCGTTCCGTGATCCGTCGCCGGCCGTTCGGTCACTTCCCTGGCCAGCCACCACCACCACCACCTCCGTTGAGGCGATGGCTAGCGGTCGGCGGTGGTTTGGCCGCCGGAGGTGGCGGTTTCCGGCGAACTCAAAATATCTGTTTCATGGTTTTTCCATGAAAACGAGAGATGGGTCCGGCTCCGTTGAGCTCGAACCTCCTTTCTAAGAATCCTAAGATCTACCCATGAAAGAGAAGGAGCAGAGGAGGACCTTGTTCACGGTTTGAAGGCGAGAAGAACGACGGGGTGCCATGCCGCGGTGGTGGCGTTGCTGAACTTCTCCTACAGCAAGAACAAGGATCTGATCCGATTACTTGAGCGTGTAACCTTCTCCTCTTGCCCCAAGTGGGCTTTTATAAGTCAGATAGTGGGAAGATGAATGGGTAAAGCCTTAATGGCCATGAAGGTTCTCCCCTTAACGTTTCGGTTACAGTGAAGGGATAAGAAACGGTGAAAACTGAACAGGTGTGTCCAGCTGGTGGCTTCCTATTGGACCATATCTTCCTCATTTATTATATAATTACAGAAGGAAAACGGCCTGAAATTACTCCTGGTGTAACTTCCCACACCAGCATTTATTACCACGCGTGTTAGAATAATTTCGGGCCTGAACCGTCGTTTCGGCCAATGTCACGGGCGTGACACATAGGTCACGGGCGTGGCAAGCCCGAATAGCCAATTCTGGGTTCGACGATCGTCGAACTGAGATCGACGATCGTCGAAGGCTGGTCATGCCCTAGGTCACGGGCGTGACCTCTAGGTCACGGGCGTGACATGCCCGAACGGCAAATTTCGAGGTCGACGATCGTCGAATTGAGATCGACGATCGTCGAAGGCTGGTCACGCCTTAGGTCACGGGCGTGACACTCATGTCACGGGCGTGACATGCCCGGGCCGCAAGGTCGACGATCGTCTCACGGCGATCGACGATCGTCGATGGGGTCACGCCCATAGTCACGGGCGTGACACCTTGGTCACGGGCGCGACATGCCCAGACAGCACGTTCGACGATCGTCTCGTGGAGATCGACGATCGTCGAAGTAGTCACGCCCAGGTCACGGGCGTGACGGGTCGGTCACGGGCGTGACCAACCCGTGACCCGAAATATTGATCGCTTTATTTCAATTTTATGTGTTTCCTGGGATTCCGTCACAACTAACCGACTCCTAGGGGTCTAGCCGGAAATGGGATGTTACAAATCCCAATAAACAAAACAAAAATTTCGTCCTCGAAATTGAGGTTGAGCCTACGGGGATTTCTATCGGAATAAATTAAACTTGTAACATCCCATACGATCTTTCTATTGGGTTCAGGCGACTGTTCGTTTGATAACGAAGACAATCTCCCCAATAAACAAAAGATTAGCCCCTACCTTTCTGATTAAGTGCGCATGTCTAGGTCCTAGATTTTCCGTATCTAGTCTTAACATTCCAAAACAAGAAGGCAATCTATAGTATACCGAGAGGTGGTGAGATGTACCTGACTGAACAACTCTGGGTATCTTTGCCTCATCAGATCCTGCGGTTCCCAGGTGTGCTCCTCCTGACCGTGATTTCTCCACAAGAACCTTGACTAAGGGGATCTTCTTGCGGCGCAAGATCCGCACTCCTTTGTCGTCGATCCGAACCGGCTCCAAGTGAACCGATCGGTCTGAAGCTACCGGCCCTTCAGTGGTCAAAATCCGCTGCTCCGGGCGTAGTAGAGCCCTTCTCAGCGAAGAGATGTGGAAGACGTCGTGTAGAGCTGCCAGCTCTGGTGGCAACTCTAGCCTGTAGGCTAGGGGTCCGATCCGCTCCAGGATCCGGTAAGGGCCCATATACCTAGGGCTGAGTTTCTTCCTCCGACCGCGCACCCGTGAGACTCCGTGCATGGGCCGGATCTTCAAGAACACTCGATCCCCTACCCGAAAATCCACATGGCGATGTCGGGCATCATAGTATTTAGCCTGTCTGCTCTGCGCCTCCAACATCCTATCTCTGATCAGTCTCTCCTGAGCCTCGGTGTCTTCAACAAAATCCGATCCCAACAGCTTCGGATCCTCGTCTTGAACCCAAGAAAGCGGGGTCCTACATTTTCTTCCATACAACGCTTCATAAGGTGCCATCCTGATGCTGGACTGGTAGCTATTATTGTAGGAGAACTCGACCAACGGTAACATCATCTCCCACGGCTCCCCTCGGTCCAGTATACACAGTCGTAGTAAATCCTCCAAGGTCCTGTTGGTGCGTTCTGTCTGCCCGTCCGTCTGAGGGTGGAAGGCCGTGCTAAAAGTCAACCGGGTGCCCAGATATGCCTGCACTGACCGCCACTCCCTGGATGTAAACCGTCCATCGCGGTCCGACACTATCGTCCGGGGCACGCCATGATATCGGACATACTGCTCCACAAACTTCCGTACCAGCACTCCCACCGAGTCATCCTTCCTGATCGGTACAAAGCGGGCCACCTTCGTCAACCGATCGACAATCACCCAAATCGAGTTGTTCCCTGTCCGAGACCGGGGAAGACCATGTATAAAATCCATCGTTATATTGTCAAACTTCCACTCCGGCACCGGGAGTGGCTGTAACAATCCTGCGGGGTTCCTGCACTCCGCCTTCACCAACTGACACGCCTCGCAATGGGTCACGAAATACGTAATGTCTTTCTTCATGCCCGGCCAAAACATCATCCTCTTCAAATCAGCGGTCATCTTTGTGATCCCCGGGTGCACCGAGTACCGGCTGCAATGCGCCTCCATCATAATATCCTCTCGGATCTGGCCTCCTGCGGGTATATATACTCTGCCTCTGAAGTGGAGCAAACCATCTCTCAGGGAATAATCTTCTGTCGAACCTTCCTCCAAAGCTCGGAACATCGGCTCCGCCCACGCATCTGTCCTCTGTCCGTCCCGAATGCGATCCCGAATATCGTCTATGGCCACCATCGATGCCAGATACTCCCTATACAGAACTGGGTCATCCTCGGACACTAGGGATATCTGCATATCTCTGAATGACTGGACTAGCTCCATGGACATAACCTGGGGCCCAGCTTCGGAAGTGGCAGCTCTCCGGCTCAACGCGTCGGCCACCACGTTTGCCTTCCCTGGATGGCAGTGCATCTCATACTGATAATCTGCTAAGAACTCCACCCAACGCCTCTGCCTGATATTCAGCTCCTTCTGCGTGTCCACGTATTTCAGGTTCTTGTGATCGGAGAAGATATCGCAGTGGACTCCATAAAGATAATGGCGCCAGACCTTCAGAGCAAAAACGACCGCTCCCATCTCGAGGTCGTGCACCGGGTAGTTCCTCTCATGGGTCTTCAGCTGGCGGGAGGCATATGCTATGACATGTCCGTTCTGCATCAGCACCGCTCCCATCCCTTGTTATGATGCATCGGTATACACTTGGAATCCTTCCTTTCCGGATGGAAGGGCCAGAATAGGGGCCGAGATGAGTCGGTCCTTCAGCTCCTGGAAAGCCGCCTGGCACTGCGGGGTCCAAACAAAAGGTGCCTCCTTCTTTGTCAAAGATGTGAGTGGGAGGGCAATCCGAGAGAACCCCTCCACGAACTTCCGGTAGTAACCGGCAAGTCCCAAGAAACTGCGTACATCGGTGGCTGTCCTCAGCTGCGGCCAATCGCGAACTGCCCGAATCTTTGCTGGATCTACTGCTAACCCGGCTCCGCTGATGATGTGGCCTAGGAAGGCCACCTCCTTCAACCAGAACTGACACTTGCTGAATTTTGCATAAAGGCGATGCTCCCGCAACCTCTCCAAGGTCAGTGCCAGATGCCGAGTGTGCTCCTCCTCCGTCCTAGAGTAGATTAGGATGTCGTCTATGAATACTATGACGAACACATCCAAGTAGGCCTCGAAAACCCGGTTCATGAGACTCATGAACGCCGACGGAGCATTCGTGAGCCCAAAGGGCATCACGGTGAACTCATACAGGTCATATCTGCTACTAAAGGCCGTCTTCGGGATATCCTCCTCCTGGATCCGCAGCTTGTAGTATCCTGATCTCAAGTCCAGCTTCGAGAAATAATGGGCCCCCTCCAGCTGGTCGAATAATTCGTCTATCTGTGGGAGTGGATAGGTATTCCGGACGGTCAGCCTGTTTAGTGCTCGATAATCGATGCACAGGCGGAGTGTCCCATCCTTCTTCTTCACGAACAGGACCGGTGCTCCCCATGGCGAGGAACTCGGTCTAACAAAACTTGCCTCAACTAATTCCTGCAACTGAGTCCGAAACTCTGCCAACTCCTTTGGGGCCATCCGATAAGGGGCCCTAGACGCCGGCTTGGCTCCCGGCACAAGCTGTATCTGAAAATCCTGCTCTCGGTGTGGAGGTAGTCCTGGCAGTTTCTCCGGAAAGATGTCAGCGAAATCTCGCACCACCGGGATGTCTGTCACCGACTCCTTAACCTCCGCCATCTCAAATAGAATCTGATAGACCTCCTCTCCCTGCAGATGGGCCTTAACGGCCTGTACCGAAGATAAGAGTATACGAGAGACAGGTCTTATACCTTCGATGGTAATGAAAGAGTCCCCATGTCTCACGGTGATCCTCTTTGCCTGGCAGTCAATCTGGGCATAGTTCCAGTGCAGCCATGCCATGCCCAGGATCAGGTCGTAGTCCGTCAGCTTCAAAATTGTCGCTGGAGCCTCGAACGCTTTTCCACCAATTTCTGCCTCCATATTGCAGTGATCTGTGGTAAGGAGCTCAGATCCATCTGGTAGTCGCACCCTCATCCTCGAGCCTATGAACCGCTCCACACCTTCCAGTCCTTCTACGAACTTCTCCGACACAAAGGAGTGAGTAGCTCCAGTATCGAACAGCGTGCGGGCCGGCTTGCCGCTGATGAAGACTATACCTGGGGTGATTAAACATCTTAGGGTTCTATAAAGAATTTTCTTTCCTTGTTAACCTATCTAGTGCGGTTCTGAGTTTTAACAACTAAAAGGGAAATTCTATGAAAATAAAGAAGCATTGCTGCGTACCTGCTATGACCTGCTCCGGATTTCGAGGCTGCGCAAGGTCCAGAGCATATACCTGCTCTCTTTCCAGTCTACGATCTCCCCACTGCTATCCACGACCACGGCCGCATCCTCGGCCTCCGTAATGCTGAGCTGGTGGGCCGCCCTGATGTGCTGGAGGTGGTGCCCCCCTCATGGGGCAGTTCCTCCGAATGTGCCCAATCTGATGGCAAAGAAAACACTCTGGTGGGGGATACGCCATTCCCCCGGGTCTCGGCATCTCCTGCATCCGAAGAGGGGGAGGGGCTAATACCACCTGTTCCCTCGGCTCCGGCCTCACGTCTTGACGAGGCTGGTCCTCTGTCCTCCTCCCCTTTGGTACAGCACCCTGCCGCTGGTCATTCCTACCTCTCCGTCCCTGATCCTCTGCTGGCCGCTTCCGGCCCCGGGTGGTGTGCCAGTCAGCCTCAATCCTTTTGGCCATCTCCAAGATCCGGGAGATGGGCCCGTTAGATACAAACAACAGAGCCTCCCTCAAGTCCTCCCGCAGGCCCTTATAGAACCTCCTGATATACCCTGCCTCGTCCAGCTGGTAGGAATCTGCGTATCGAGCCAGATGGTCAAACTCTCGATGGTACTCCACCACGGTCCGGGTACCCTGCTTCAGCTGTAAGAACTGCTCCTCCAAATCATCCCTAGCCGACTGCGGAACGAAATGCTCCAGCAGTGCGGCCCTGAACTCCTCCCAAGTAACCTCCGCAACCTCCCTATCAGCAAATGTCATGTCCAACAGTGTCCTCCACCACCTCTTTGCATGGGACTCCAGGCAGGAGACAACCAGAGCCACCCTCTCCTCCCATGGACACCGAATCCCGGTCAGCATCTCGTACATGATATCTAGCCACTCTTCCGTCCGAACAGCCGACTCTGTCCCCAAATAGGACGGGGGAGCCAGTCCTCGGAAGATGCTTAGCCAGTTGGCCCCCGGATTTGGCTGCGGGGCCGGAACCTGCTGGGCCCTGAAGGCCTCCAGAATGGCAGTCAGGGTCTGTCCCATGTCTGACTGAAGGAAAGGAGTGAGGGCCGGTGGGGGTGGTGCAACATCCTGAGCCTGTTGAACTCCACCTTGTGGCGTAGTCCGTGCTGGAGGCTGCGTAACAAAAACACACGCTGAGAAAACTTTCAAATATTACATAAAGGTGGACAATTTATATGTGATCCCCATATGGGCACACCACTGCTTCCGCTGCTTAGTTTGTCCCCAAACTAAACTCGAGCGGGGGTGACCTAGGGTTTGTGGACTGCTACTTCCGTCTGATCGATGTTTCCTCTGATACCACTTTGTAAGACCCCCCCTTTTTTTCAACCACCGGGGTCTTAGGCCCAGAACCGCCGCTTTGCGGTGACTCCTTCACGTCCTGAAGGATCATCACCACAAGGCGCCGATTCTGCCGGCCAATTCGATCACGGAAAAGTAGCATAATTATTGAAGTAAGAATAATGCAGTCCACAATAATACATCACATGTAAATAAGATAAAAATCTCCACGAAGGGAGTGTCCACAGAAATCATCAGAGTACTATAAATACGGGCTTATGCCCGGTACAATATGTCCTCACTACAAGTCTCTCATGCGGAAGCGAAAACAGAAACTACTCAAGGTCGAGACTCACGGTCCCGGCTGTGTGAACTCCGGAGCTAGACTGCCCCATCTCTAGGCGCACCGATCTCTGGGGCTGCTCCTCCATGCTGGGCTCCACGATCCCCTAAATGATGTGGTTCGAAAACCGTTAGTCATAAAGACTAAGCCCTATCATCCCCTACCCCTTCCCCCATGGCTCCTAGGTACCGAGCGGGGAGGAAGAAAGGGAAGGACATGATGGTAGAGATAAATCAAGAATCAGGTGACTATAGACTTAATCTAGCAAGATGTATTCGGTGAGCAGTTAATATGATTGTTATAATAGGTCTAGCAGTAAGAAAAGCAATTATATGAATTTAAACCTTCACTTATGTGAGAACACATAAGCAAAAGGGATCTTTTGCAAGGCTCCCATCGTATAGAGTGTCCCATACCACTTATACGTTAGGGTGTCGGTTATCAAACAGCAATGGTTGTTATATATTGAAATTAACCTTTGATTTATAAACTTGCCCACACAAGCTTATAGACCAAGGGGTCGTTTTGCAGGTCCTAATGTATAAGCGTCCCATACCACTTATACTTTAGGTGTCAGGGTTAAATGAATCGATTATGCTATGGCATGCTAGTGGGTATGATGAAACATGCAAGTGCAACTCACACACCCGACTCTGTGCACACAGACCTTTAGTTCCCCCTTTCGGAGCCGTTACCTCCCAGGATACCTCCGTAGTGGCAGACGGAAGCGGTGGGTTGGGCCTCGCCCACCTCAAAACCAGTAAAAGCACCACTGGTCTGACCTATCGTACGCCTCAACGCTTGGTGCACTAAGCGGACGCCTGCGTACTCTTGCCGGCTGGCGCACCGGACTTCTGTTGGCGAAGTGCTAACCACCTCGCCGAGTCAACGATATCGGTGTCAGTGCAATCGAACTCCCCGATATCGTAAAACCCACCACCTTAACTTTTCCTATCTTATGCACATGCAAGTTTATTCGTAAACACACAAAACCGAGTCGAAGCTCCCCGGACCAAATGTCCGTCTCCAACCAACCGAGCCGAAGCTCCCCGGACCATCCCGTCCGTCTCTTAACCAACCGAGCCGAGGCTCCCCGGACCCAAACGTCCGTTTCCAAATCACCCGAGCCGAAGCTCTCATCAATCTTCCTGTGCCAACAGTGTTTGTGAAAAGTGCAATCCTAGTTACCTAGTTACTCTTGTCGATTTGTTATTACAGTTTACGTTAGCCCAGGACTGCCCCCGGTATACCCCGTGAAGGGCTCTCAAGGGGCACTAGGAACCAAGACGACGGCATTACGGCCCGAAGATCCCTTTCGCAAGGCACTTAATATTATTGGTTTATTTCCCTTAACCCATTCCCTTCTCACATTACGATAGACTATCCTAGGGTGATTTTTAAACCTTCCACTCTTCGGGGAAGACGATCTTTCATCGAACCCGAGCTCCTCTTAACTCTAGCTATCACCACTACTCACTACTCTTTATATCTTCCTAATGCGATTTCCTCCACTATTGCCCACCCAAACAAAATGAGTTATTTAACTCCAATGTCTTCCTCAGATCATGTCTTATTTCAATTCACAATTTCTATATGCAGACCGACCTAGGCTACATGTCGAACCGGTTATGCAATGATCCATTACTCATCCAAATGCCCTAAATTATTTACTGGAGACTTACCATGATATAAATGACCTAAGTCCGAAAAATGGAAATTTTCATAATTTATTTGGCATTTAATTAAATTCCTCGAAAATCCCAAGGACTACCGGTTTGAACATGAACTACACTAAGTTCTCATGCAAGATGTCTAGCAAATTTATGATAAATACTAGGTTATCTCAATAGGTTAAATCCTAAGTATCATAATTTTTCTATCATTAGAAGGGCATGAAAACTATTTTAGAAATAATCTCTAACTTCTGTTATTTATGAATCAAGTACAGAAAATATTCTTCCAAAAATTATAAATAATTTATGTCATGCAGATAAAGGCCTAAAATTAGCACTGGCCAAGTTTCACAATTTTCCAGCAAGTATTTTATACATAATTAATTTTTAAACATAAAAGCCCTTTCTATCATCTGTGAATAAAGTACTAGATTTACTCAACATAAAAATTCTATAAAAATCCAGGGATCAATGTTCTACTGGCCAAGATCTAAATCCAGAATTTCAACTGGTTATAATTAATTTAAAACCTCCAAATAATTGAAACAATAAATCGGCAAATAATCCTTTAACACATGAAGTATAACATTTATTAATCATAAAGTTCCAGGAAAATTATCATAAGTCTAAAACATCCTAAAACTCCATCTTCCCGAGTTTCATAATTTTTGGATTAGATTTAGTGCTTAAAATAACTAAATTACATTTTTATCCTAATCCAAAACCTCAACTTCCGAGGTACCTAATTACCTCCAATTCCTTCACCATTTCAACCAGAGGGTTTTCATCATATCATCCCCCTCTCCTCCAAAATTTCAAGGGCATACAAGAG
Organism: Platanthera zijinensis; assembly: GCA_039513925.1. Taxonomy (NCBI): domain Eukaryota; kingdom Viridiplantae; phylum Streptophyta; class Magnoliopsida; order Asparagales; family Orchidaceae; genus Platanthera; species Platanthera zijinensis. The sequence continues at coordinate 104,935,082 of CM077084.1, read as the reverse complement.
CTTTTGCTCCTATGTCCTTCACAAACCTCAAACTCCCACCCGTTGGATTTGAGCCAATCTCTTAGGGTAAAATCCACCCTAAGCCACACCATGTTACCCAAGAGGGTAGACATAGACTCAACAAATCAGTGGCCAACAACTTCAGCCTCTTTTGAGGAGATTTGTCCACTCCATCTCCAATCGTACTTTTCCCCAAAGTACCCCTCACCAAGACCTATCTAGGACTTGATACTTCCCTATTCAAAACTCGACCAATCGAGTTGAAATTTTGTACAGATCTTAACATTGATGCCAGGGACTACCACCCAAAATTTGGGGGAGTTTGGACTTAATTTCATCTCCTAATTAATTTTATATTATTTATTAAAATTTTACAAAAACTTTAGGCAAAAGTTCTCCAAAAATTCTCATTTTTGGACAGCCTCTCGATACATATATTATAGATCTTCAGTCCAAATTTCAAGTCATTTGGACATGTTATGAACCGTGGGAAACCATTTCGATTTCTGGTTAGCCTAGGTCTTGATCCCACCAAAATGAGTGCTGTGGTCAAACCACTCACCCAAATTGAATAAAATCAATTTTAAATTAAAGTAGACCCAGAGGGCTAGAACTTTTATGACTGGTCATTTTTCCTAAATCGGCCTCTAAGTGCCTCGTTTCGCAGCCACAAAATATGTTCAAATAATTTATTTTCCATTAAGTAATATATAATAATCTATGTATTATAATATTAATTCTACTGTTCATCTTCTTCATGAACCCGAACAGACAAAAAACCATTTTTTTCCTGTAAGCGTTCCGTGATCCGTCGCCGGCCGTTCGGTCACTTCCCTGGACATCCACCACCACCACCACCTCCGTTGAGGCGATGGCTAGCGGTCGGCGGTGGTTTGGCCGCCGGAGGTGGCGGTTTCCAGCGAACTCAAAATATCTGTTTCATGGTTTTTCCATGAAAACGAGAGATGGGTCCGGCTCCGTTGAGCGCGAACCTCCTTTCTATGAATCCTAAGATCTACCCATGAAAGAGAAGGAGTAGAGGAGGACCTTGTTCGCGGTTTGAAGGCGAGAAGAACGACGGGGTGCCATGGCGCGGTGGTGGCGTTGCTGAACTTCTCCTACAGCAAGAACAAGGATCTGATCCGATTACTTGAGCGTGTAACCTTCTCCTCTTGCCCCAAGTGGGCTTTTATAAGTCAGATAGTGGGAAGATGAATGGGTAAAGCCTTAATGGCCATGAAGGTTCTCCCCTTAACGTTTCGGTTACAGTGAAGGGATAAGAAACGGTGGAAACTGAACAGGTGTGTCCAGCTGGCGGCTTCCTATTGGACCATATCTTCCTCATTTATTATATAATTATAGAAGGAAAATGGCCTGAAATTACTCCTGGTGTAACTTCCCACACCAGCATTTATTACCACGCATGTTAGAATAATTTCGGGCCTGAACCGTCGTTTCGGCCAATGTCACGGGCGTGACACATAGGTCACGGGCGTGACAAGCCCGAATAGCCAATTCTGGGTTCGACGATCGTCGAACTGAGATCGACGATCGTCAAAGGCTGGTCACGCCCTAGGTCACGGGCGTGACCTCTAGGTCACGGGCATGACATGCCCGAACGGCAAATTTCGAGGTCGACGATCGTCGAATTGAGATCGACGATCGTCGAAGGCTGGTCACGCCTTAGGTCACGGGCGTGACACTCATGTCACAGGCGTGACATGCCCAGGCCGCAAGGTCGACGATCGTCTCATGGCGCTCGATGATCGTCGATGGGGTCACGCCCATAGTCACGGGCGTGACACCTTGGTCACGGGCGCGACATGCCCAGACAGCACGTTCGACGATCGTCTCGTGGAGATCGACGATCGTCGAAGTAGTCACGCCCAGGTCACGGGCGTGACGGGTAGGTCACGGGCGTGACCAACCCGTGACCCGAAATATTGATCGCTTTATTTCAATTTTATGTGTTTCCTGGGGTTCCGTCACAACTAATCGACTCCTAGGGGTCTAGCCGGAAATGGGATGTTACACAGCGTGCCTGTATTGATTGCACTTCAAAATAGGTCACACTTGGGCAAAATACCGAACAAGAGACCAAGTTCATTGGTATGCAAGGGATGGGTGGGATGTTGTTATCCGCTCTCCAAGTTGTTAAGGCAGTTCGGAAGGGCGCGGAGTTGTTCTTCACACTCATAAAGGCAGTGGCGTCGAAGGCCAGTGTGAATGAAGTGCCGATTGTGTCAGAATATGTTGATGTGTTTCCAAAGGACCTTCCGGGGTTACCTCCCCAAAGGTAAATCGACTTCGCTATCGAGCTGGTGCCGGGTGCGAAACCCGTGGCCGGTTCGCCGTATCGGGTAGCGCCAAAAGAAATGGCCGAACTGAAAGTTCAGTTGCAAGAGTTGTTGGAGCAGGGATACATACACCCAAGTATGTCATCTTGGAGCGCGTCTGTTCTTTTTGTGAAAAAGAATGACGGTGGTTTGCGACTATGTATTGATTATCTCGAACTGAACAAGCTGACGGAGAAAAACAAGTATCCAATTCCACGGATCGATGACTTGTTCGATCAGCTAGCAGGCTCAACCGTCTATTCGAAGTTGGATTTGAAGTCTGGGTATTACCAGTTGCGGATTAGGGAAGGTGACACTCCCAAGACAGCGTTTGGCACACGCTATGGTCATTATGAGTTCACAGTGATGCCGTTCGGCTTATGTAATGCGCCTTCGGTCTTCATGGATCTCATGCATCGAACGTTCCGCGAATACCTGGATCTGTTTGTGATTGTGTTTATTGATGATATCCTTGTATATTCACAATCGGAGGAAGATCATGCAAACCACTTGCGGCTGGTATTGCATACCTTGCGAAGAAATAAGCTGTATGCCAAGTTCTCTAAGTGTGAGTTCTGGCTCTCGTCGGTGGCTTTTCTAGGCCATGTGGTAAGTGGAGAGGGCATAGCGGTGGATCCGGCTAAGATAAGTGCCATTCGTGATTGGCCAGTGTTGTCTTCGGTCGTCGAGGTCAGGAGTTTCCTTGGACTGGTGGGCTACTATAGACGGTTCGTGGAGAACTTCTCCCGGATTGCTTTTCCTCTGACTACGTTAACGAGAAAGGATCAGAAGTTCGTTTGGACACCGGAGTGCACACGAGCTTTTGAGGAGCTGAAAAGTCGTTTGACCACGGCGCCTGTTTTGACGTCGCCATGTGGTATAGATGGTTTTGAGATATACATCGATGCGTCAGGAAGCGGTTTAGGCTGCGTTATCCTGCAGTTTGGCAAGGTGATCGCCTATGGCTCACGTCAATTGAAAGTGCATGAGCGTAATTACCCCGTCCATGACCTGGAGTTGGCAGCGGTGATCTTTGCGCTAAAGTTGTGGCGGCATTATCTTTATGGCGTGAAGGTGGATATTTATACAGATCATAAAAGCTTAAAGTATCTACTCGATCAAAAGGAATTGAATATGCGACAAAGGAGGTGGATGGAATTCCTTGGGGATTATACCTTCGACATCCACTATGTTCCCGGAAAGGGAAATGTGGTCGCTGATGCCTTGAGTCGTCGGACTGCGGTGTGGGAAAATTGGTTGCGGATACATGATGAGCGGTTAATCCAGGAGTTGGAAGCTTTGGAGATATCTTGTGTGGAAAGAGATTCTTCGACTGTTGCATGCGTGAACTGGTTGGAGGTTCAATATGACCTGGCTGACAAGGTTCGGCGGGCAACGGAGTTGGATGAAAGTCTCCAACGCTATGCAAAGGAGGGGTCTAGTGATCAATTCTCCTGGGATGACGGTTTATTACGGAAAGATGGCCGATTGTGCGTCCCTAGAGCGGGTAAATTGCGCGAAGGATTGCTATACGAAACACACTTTACAAACTACTCAATTCACCCTGGGAGCACAAAAATGTACAAGGACATGAAGAAACTGTTCTGGTGGCCTGGTTTAAAGAAGGACATAGCCGCGTATGTGGCTAAATGTCGCACTTGTGCTTTGGTAAAGGCAGAATGTCAACGGCCGAGTGGTTTCCTGAAGTCGTTGTCGGTTCCGCAATGGAAGTTTGAGGATATTTCTATGGATTTCGTGCACGGATTGCCGAGATCTCAGCGTGGCCATGACTCAATCTGGGTGATTGTAGACCGGTTGACAAAGGTGGCTCACTTTATACCGAACAAACGGGACGATTCAGTGGACACGTTGGCAAAGCTCTATGTGGAGCAGATTGTTCGATTGCACGGTGTTCCCCGGAGCATCGTAAGTGACTGAGATGGGCACTTTACCTCGAAGGATTGGAGATTAGTTCATCAGATGTTGGGCATGAAGTTAGCATTCAGTACGGCCTTTCACCCGCAAACGGATGGCCAAACTGAACGAACCAACAGAACGATGGAGGATATGCTCCGTATGTGCGCCCTGGACTTCGTTAAGAATTGGGAAGAGCATCTTGTTATGGTGGAGTTTGCCTATAATAATATCCATCAAGCGAGTATAGGCATGGCCCCATTTGAAGCGTTGTATGGTCATAAGTGTCGTACACCGCTAGCTTGGGCAGAAACTGGTGAGACCAAACTTTTAGGCAAAAAGGAGGTCGAGGATGCTACCTCAACAATACGCGCTATTCGCGAGAGGCTCCTAATAGCCCAGTATCGGCAAGCCAAGTATTACAATGCTAAGCACCGGAACGTGGAGTTCGCGGTGGGTGAGTGGGTCTATTTAAAGATTAAGCCCTTCAAAGGCGTATCTCGGATTCGGAGGTTGAAAAAGCTAAGTCCGCGATACCTTGGTCCGTTTGAAGTGGTGGAGCGAGTTGGGGAAGCTGCCTATCAGCTAGCTCTTTCATCAGAATTGAGTGGATTGCATAATGTGTTTCACATCTCGGTGCTACGCAAAGCAGTCAAGGATCCAGCTCAAGTAATTGACAAGGATCAAGTGCCGGTTGAGTATGGGCTAACGACAAAGGTGAAGCCTATACGGATCGAGGATCGAGCCGAGAAACAGTTGCGGAACAAAGTGATCGGGATGGTCAAAGTCCGATGGGATAATTGTGGCCGAGAAGAGCTAACATGGGAGCGCGAGCAGACCATGCGAGCCGAGTTTCCCGATTTATTTTCGTAACTTGTTCGCTTGTTGTATATGTAATAGAAACATATAAATGTTTTGTTATTTTCTCCCTACTATCTTCAAATTTCGGGACGAAATTTTATTAAGGAGGGGAGGATTATAACACCCCAAAAATCTCAAAATTGGATTTGAGGTGCAGGCTGGTTGACACGGCCTGGGACACGGGCGTGTCCCAGGGCGTGTCGGGGGTACACGGCGTGGGACACGGGCGTGTCCCAAGGCGTGTCACTCAATAAATAGCCGGTTTGAGTCAGAAATGTACACGGCCCAGAACCAAGCCTTGAACACGACCGTGTCAGAGTTGACACGGGCGTGTCCGAGGGCGTGTGCCTACCCGTGTACTGCTTTGACTGGTTTTAGGGCTCGTTGAGGACCGTGTAACTGGGGTGACACGAGCGTGTCACATGACTGATACGGGCGTGTCAGGTTCGACACGGGCGTGTTGATGCCCGTGTTCTGGTAGTTTTCAGTCGGTACGTGTGCCTCTTAAGGGTACACGGCCTGTGACACGAGCGTGTCACAGGCCGTGTCGGCCAAAAAGGTATAGTTTTCAGGCAGATCGTGGCCGTTCATTTTTCCTTAAAGAAGATCCTGTGGCTGGGGCTCATTCTTGGCTTGATAAGGCAGGGGAAGGAGAAGGCTAAGCTCATTTTGAGTTTCATCTTCTCTTTCTAGCTTTAAGAGAGAGGTGAGAGCAAGGTGAGGAAGAAGTGGAATCCGGCTGCCGGTGGTGCTACGGTGGTCCAAATCGCGAGCCGAGTTCGGATTTGCGAAGGCAACGCTGCTGCGAAGGCTTTTATCCGTCTCAATTTCTCTCCATGGCTCCGAAGCGAGTTCCTAGGGTAACGATTTCCTTCTCGGACATGTGAAGTCCTTATTTCCTGCATTGCATAGGGAAAACCCTTCCCCGCGAGTGTGCGGTGGGTTGTGGCGTCCCTTGGGGTAGATATGTGAAGTCCCCCTTGTTAGAGTCCGGAATTGGAGTACGGATCTAGGCATACTGTGTGAAGCCCATCTGGACATATTGGTCTGGATTGGTGATGCTTGTTTGCATATCGGAGAAGACTCCGTGATTATTGCTTGTATGCATGATGGATAAAGTACTGGAGGAAGTCCAGGAAAATGTGAGAGTTGGGTGCAACTCTTGTGGCCGTGAGTTGCCACTTTGTGTGCGGTTGAGCGTTGGGCTGCAACTGTATGAAAAGGCTTCGTGTCGAACAGGCAAGGTGAAACTGACCCGCTCCTTTAAATGTGGCCACAGGTACGATGTACTTGGTTGGGCAAGGCGATTTGAGCAACGGGGGGTGGCTGATCTGTACCTGCGTTATGTAGGCTGGACATGAGAGCGCCAAGGCATTGGGCTTTCGTCAGCGGCATAATGAGAGTCCTGGGCCTGCGTGCCGGACTAAATGCTCAATGGTGAGATCCGGTGTTTCCGGTGCACCCGAGAGTGCCATGAGTGCACGGGACGTCGGGCCGTCATGCCGGCGTTTGTGATATGTGACTGTGCGGTCGTGCACGTCTTGCTTGAATTGCTATATATATCATATTGGAAGATTGCTATGCAGGGATGGAATTCCGCTGCCCCGTGCCAGGGGCAGGGTCGTTATAATTGGTCAGCTGAATGCTGACCGTTGCCCTGTTTACAACCGCTTGGTGGATTGGTTCTTATAGGTACTGGAGGTGCTGGTCCGAGCGGGACTTAACGGGCTGAAGCCCAAAGCTGCGTTGCTGCTCTCGAAGGCATTGTTTTATTTCTTTTGTTCATGTGTGGCCGGCCTGCGTGCTGATGTCTGTAATCCACACTCTTGTTAAGAGAAATTGTTGTAAGGCCTTAAGGCCAGACTCTTTTGATGTTTATGTGCATTCCTATGTTATAGTGGACAGTGTTCTTTATCTTGAGTTCAAAGATTCAACCGTGAAACTTCCGCTAGAATGCTCTGTGTTAGGATGCGTTGATTATGATATTAGTTCGTAGCGTCTCCGCCTGTTTGTGGAATATGGTGTGGGGCCCCGGCCGGACCCTCTATTATATTCTTCTTGACGGGTAGAGGTGTTACACCTTGCATTCGTATCCAGCTTAGTCCTAAGAGTATCCACGACATGTATGTAGTAGGTTGAGTCAAACACTTGAAGGTGTCCAACGCTGGGCTTCTCCTTAAACATCATCTCAAAGGGAGACTTCATGTTGATTTTACTCAGAAGCATCTGATTGATGACATAAGATGCGCAATACATTCCCTCTGCCTAGAAGGCCCTAGGAATGCCTTTTGCATGATTATAGCACTTGCAGGTCTCCGTTAGATGATAGATCTTCTGCTTTGCTACTGCATTTTGTTATGGAGTATGAGCACAAGTGAGCTCTCTCTAGATTCCTTGCTTCCAACAGAAGTTAAAGAATACTGAAGAAACAAACTCACCTCCATTGTACGTTCTCAACTTCTTGATCTACATGCCAAGTCGGCCCTCCACCAGCTCCTTTAACTCCACAAACAATCGGAAAGCATCTGACTTATCCTTCATGAAATACACCCAAGTGTTTCATAAGCTATCATCAATCAGGACCAGCATATACCTGCTATCTCCAAGGCTGGATGTGACGGTCGACCCCATCAGATCACCATAGATACACTCCAATGCTACTTTACACCTAATCTGAGACTTATAAAACTAAAGGCGATGAGCCTTTTCGTATTGAGATCCCGCACAGACATGACCATCACCAAAGGATAAAAACTTAGGCAAGACTTTCATAAGGCTCTTCACTTTCATGGCTTTCAGCTTGTCCATCCCAACATGTCTCAACCGCTCATGCCAGATAGCAGCACTATCATTGGATCTCATCCGATCAACATAGGAGCTTGTTGATAACACAAACAAGTCCCTCACCCTTCTCCCAACATGAACAACATCAGCCTTCACCGCTGATACGTTGCGGAGAAACTTCACTTCTGTCAGACTGAATAGAACATGATAGCCCGTGTCAACAACATTGGTCATAGAGAAGAGGTTCTTATTCATGCATGGTACGTGATATACACTCCTTAATGTGAGTGGACCGTTATCACTACCCAAAGACACAACACCCTCCTTCTCAACTATATGAATAGTATCATCAGCAGTTATAATAGCTTCGTTAATTGAGAATGTTTGCAGTGATGAGAAATTTGACTCATCTCCAGTGAGTTGATGACCACACCCCGAGTCAACGATCTAGTCATCTTGGTAATCGACGGTGGAAAGACCACAGACACACGTGCCTGTCAGAAAAGCACTTCCCCACCCGACTTCCTCAGCACTAGAACCAGCTCCCTCCTTATCTATAACATGTCAATGTTGCGGCTTGACCTTGTAGTCTTTCTTGACACTACTAGAAAAATGAGTATTAGATACACATTTTTTGCCAGGGTTCAAAAATCGTGGCTAATATACTAGTATTAGCCATGATTGCAAAATCGTGACTAATATTTAGGTTTTAGTCACGGCTATAAAAAAGCCTTGCTAATACCTTTTTATTAGCCATGAAAAGCAAAAAAGCGTGGCTAATATTTAGTTTTAACCGACATCTAAACAATCAAAACCATTTATCTTAGCCCCCATCAACCGTACTCCCCTAATTTTATCGCCAAAAAAAGGTTCGCCCACTCTCGTGCCCAAATCTATCGCTCCCTCACTCCTGCACCGCTGCACGCTCTTCTCAAGCCAACGAAAGTCACGGAAGGCTGAAAGGCAAACAACGAAACCCTAATACTTGGACGACGCCGACGGAATGCGAGAGGCGAATCCTGCCACTCTGGCGCTAGCTAGGTGAGTCGGTGATGGACCCGATGGTTGATTGTTTGTAGTTTAGTTCACGAATTAACGTTCATGATTCAGGTATTAAGTTCTTCGTTTATATTAACAAAGTTTAGGTGAGTCGGTGACACTTATTAAGTTCTTCGTTTGTATTGAGGGCTACCCTACATGGCTACTTCCCACTCATTTTGTTAGATAATGGAAGTTCAGATTGAGGCTTTCCAAATGCTGTTGGGTATTGCATCCACAATAGACCTGATTTGAAAAAGAGCCTGAATAAGCTAAGTTGAATTAACTATGTATTTGACAATTCTATCAAGTTGTGCTTGCATCTATTCCATGCTAAGTACACACAAATATCAGAGTGCAGTGATTCAATATACACGGGTCTTCGCAACGTAATCCCTCGCTGTGTAGATCAGTGTGTTGATCCACGTGTGCTCTCTCAATTGGAGTGTACTTATTTTCAAGTACAGGGTCAAGGTAGATCAAGAGCAGAAGAAGGAGAAAGGATGGGTCAAAGACCAAGCTATCAAAAGAAGGAAGGAGGAAAATCCTTCCAAGTAAGAATCGACGGGAATCGTTAGTGATTCCCGCCGACTTCGACGGGAGTCGTTAGTGATTTCCGCCGACTTCAACGGGAATCACTAAGTGTCTCCCGCCGACTACTTCCGGCTGGCAAAAGTCAGAAATTTTGCCAAGGCAGAATCGACGGGAGTCGGGAGTTATTCCCGCCGACATTGACGGGAATCACCAATGACTCCCGCCGATTTTGCCTTAGCCAGATTTCGCCGCTCGCTGGACCGGTCCAGGTCGCCGTGCTCAATTCGCCCAGATCTCGGGATTTTCGAGGTGGGCCCCACAACGGTCTTCTAGGATTTACCTTTGGGTATAAAGACGTACTTATTCCCGTTGTCTACAGGACACACCAACCCACCGGAATACAAAACTTGGTCGTGACCTAGCGCATCGCAATCTCCTCCCGCATGCACGTCATCGATCGGAAGTAGTCGCCATCACTGATCTCAGCCCATCTCTGATCGCTCGACGATAGCACCGAGGCAAGCAGCCGGTCTCACGTGTCTCTCTCGAGATCTCTTGTCTTCCGATTCGTTGAACGAGACTTGTTATCCCTTCTGAATCGGTTAAGACGTTTGATCCGACTGAGATCGTTCGAAGACCTAGCTTGCTTCGTCAAGAAGTTTGGATTTACAAAGCATCGCCGCCGCACTTGCTTTCCACCGCCGATCTTGACAAGATCCATTCCAAGTGAGAAATCTGGTTGTGGACTCTTCATACTTTTCGTGCAAGCTTCAACGAACGAAGAAGGACATCGGAATCTCCATAAAGCATTGTTTGTATTTTTGTTTACATTCAATTTTGTTGTAAAGGAGTTTTCATTCCTATTTGTAAGGGTTGGGTGCAACCCATTGTAGTGGAGTTGAGACTCTGTTGTTGGAAGGGTTCCTTCCATGGTTAGGGGAGCGTTGCTCCTAGTGTGAGGATTAGATTTCAATCCGTTTGGAGAAGTGACCGAGTCATCCCTTGGTGGGAGATAGGTCGAAGGGGAAAAGTGGGCGTACCCAAATCGGGGAACCACTATAATTCTTTGTGTGTTTTCTGTGTTTTTTTTGCTTACTTGTGCAGGTTAGTTTTATTCCGCAAAAGATTGCATGACACCTATTCCCCCCCTTATAGGCGGATTAGGTAGACACTAGATACTTTCAAGTGGTATAAGAGGGAGGTTACTCATCAATAAGGTTAACACCTTGAGTAAGATCCTGTGTTTAGTGTCAAGAAGAAAGAAGATCTCAGGAATGGACGGACACAAGTATACATGAAAGATTCTAGTTTACTCCAAGCTGAATTTTCCCATCTGGAAGGAAAGGATCAGGTTCTATATGGAAGCAGTCGATCCCCGACTCTTCATGATAGTGGAGGAGGGCCCTCATATCCCCACTAAGGCCTCCACCATTGATCTGACCAAGATGGTGCCCAAGAGGCTCTCCGAGATGGATAAGGATGAGATGGTGCTTGTCGGACTAGACAAGAAAGTTCAAAACATTTTAGTGAGCGCCATCGATGATTCAATGATGCAGAATTTCAGCAACTACAGGACTTCCAAGGATATCTAGCACTGCCTGATCATTCTGATGGAGGGCACAGATGAAGTAAGGGATGATCGAAGATCCCTTCTGAACCAAAAGTATAAGGCCTTCAAGCAAGGTCCCAAGGAAGAAATCAGAGTGACATTCGATAACTTCCTGAAGATCTTCAATGCCCTGAAGGGTTATGGCAGAGTGTTCACCGATGGTGAACTAAATGACAAATTCCTTAGATCCCTGACTAAGGAATGGGACACCAAGATTTGCGCCATCAGAGAGTTTGGCAAGCTGGCAGAAACTGATCCCCAGATTCTGTTTGGGAAGCTAATGTCCTACGAGCTTCAGCTGAACACCAGAAAAGCTGAAGAGGAGGTCGATAAGGCTGCAGCCAAAGAAAAGACTGTGGCCCTGAAAGCTAATAGCTCAAGGAGAGGCAAGGGTGGATCCTTGTCCCGCTCTTGGAGAAAGGCTGAGGAAGAAGACTCTGAACCATGCTCATCCGGCTCAGAGCTATCTGAAGAAGAATTCTCTTTCATCACTCGAGAGTTTAAGAAGTTCCTCAAGATGAGGAATCAGAGAAAAGGAGATGGCTCCTCCTCCGGGCATCAGAAGAAGAATTACTCTTCTGACAGGTATGATTCTAAACAAAACAAACATCATTCTACTGACATTATCTGCTTTGGGTGCAATAAGCCAGGCCACGTCATTGCTGACTGCCACCAAAGCAAGAGAGATAAGGGGAAAGGAGAGGAGCACAAGTCCTCTCGAGACAAGAAGAAGGAGAGGAGCTGCATTACTAAGAAACCAAAGACACTGAGTGAATCTGACTCTTCAAACTCTAGTGATGATGAGGAAGCCTACATCGGGCTAATGGGTCGCTCCGACTCAGATGGAGATTGTCCCCCATTTACTGGGAAGGTAAAAGATCGCACCCCCCTCTATGACTCTGACTCTGACTCTGAGTCTCCTGAAGATGATCGCGAGGACCGCCTATCTGCCCGTAAAGCTAAACTCCTCGAAAAGTATGAGCTCCTGCTCAATACTTTTGAAGAATGCCGAAAGAGGTTGAGCGCTCAGAAAAAGGAAGTCAAATTACTTAAGGATGAGGGTGTGTCCCTAAGAGAAGAGATCACTAGCTTGATATCTCTCCTACAGGAACACCTGGACCTGACTTCTGAGCACTCAGATTCTCTAAGGCTCCTTGACCAAAAGCAGGATGAAATTAACAAGCTGGAAGAACAGCTTGCGGCTGTGAGGAAGATTGTCAAAAGCTTCTCTATGCCTAAGACCATTCTTCCTATGGTTGATGAATTCTCTGCTCAGGCTAAGGGGGATTGCTTAGGGCTTGTGGCCGTACCTGGTAAATCATCCAGGAGAAATAGAAATCAGAGGAAAAATAAGTCTACTAAGAAGGCCTATGCTGTAGAAAAGGGAAAGGCCCCACTCGGTCCTATTTCATTCTGAAAGCCTAGTTTTCCCTGCAATGAGCATGACCTTGAGTCAACCTATGGCCACCTCTTCCGGCCCTCGGTTGAAAAGCCCATGAGCAGGTATAATGGATGGACCTTCCCCCACAACTACGGTGAGAGTGTCTTCAAGGCACCTTTTGAGGAAATCCAAGTGGAGAATTATGGCCACTTCTCTAGCAGCCATAATAGGAAGCAGGCACCAAAGGCCAAGCCTGTTATACAGACGGAACAGGAAGTGAAGGAATCATATGAGTACTGTCATCATGATGCCTCCACCTCCAAATCTAAGGTTCCGGCTGGACCCACCATTCCAAGGGTAAAGCAGGAGCCTAGGAAACGGTATAACAGGTTTGACTGTTGGTGTTGTGGAAAATTTGGTCACTTTGCCGTGGATTACTGGTTTAATCCAAGAAACAATGAGACTCCTCATGTTAGCAATGCGAGGCCGACCACTCGTAGGGTTAACCACCCGAGGGGGAGTGTGCTAACAAGGAATCTAGGACCCAAGTCCGATTGGGTTCCTAAGGGAAACTAATTCTTTTTTGCAGGTATGTCAAAAGGCCACAAAAAGGCCAATCTGCTACTTGGACAGTGGATGTTCCCAGCATATGACCGAGACAAGAAGCCTGTTGCGTGATTACTCCCCAGTCGAAAATGGACACAAAGTCATCTTTGGAGGATCAGATCGAGGAGTCACCAAGGGTTATGGTATGATATCCAACGGTGTATTCTCTATCACAGACGTGGCCTATGTTGAAGGGTTAAACCATAACCTGATCAATGTAAGCCAGTTGTGTGATAAAGGATACGACGTTAAGTTCTGCAAGGAAAAGTGCCTGATAATATCGTGTGCCTCTTCAGAGATGGTATTAACTTGCAGTAGGAGCAGAAATATTTCCTGTTTAGATTTTCTTAGCATAAACTCTTCTACCCCCGTTTGCCTAGTAGCAAAAGACAGTGCATCTCTCTATGAATTATGACACAAGGGATTAGCACATATTAATTTCAAAACTATTAATATGCTGTTTTCTAATAACTTAGTAAGGGATGCCCCTACTATTAAGTGCATAAAAGATATCCCTTGCCTTGCATGCCAGAAGGGCAAATAGACTCGGGCTACCTTTAAGGGCATTATAGACAAAGACTCTTCTAGATGTCTTTATCTTCTGCATATGGACTTGTTCGGTCCAGTGCAAGTTCATAGCTTAGGAGGCAAATCGCAAACGCTAGTGATTGTTGATGATCACTCTCGATTTACGTGGGTGTTCTTCTTGAAATGAAAGTCAGATACGTTTGACATCTTCACTAATTTTGTCAAGCAGATTCAGAACGAACTTAACTGCTCTGTGGTCAAAATCAGAAGTGACCATGAAACCGAATTCGAGTCTGGGGCTATGATAGAATTCTGTGAAGAACATGGTATCTTTCATGAGTTTTCCTCCCCGCATACTCCTCAGCAAAACGGAGTTGCGGAGAGGAGGAATAGAACGCTCATTGAAGAATGTACGACAATGTTGAATGACGCTTCTATTCCAGAGTACTTCTGGGCAGAGGCTGTCAATACAACTTGTCTCGTGCAAAACTGAGTCTTCATCAACAAGAATAATCGTAAGACGCCTTATGAGCTATTGAAAGGCAGGAAACCGACCATGTCCTATCTAAGGATTTTTTGCTGCAGATGTTATGTACTCAATAATGGGAAGTACCCACATACTAAATTCGGAGAAAAATGCTTCGAAGGCATCTTCATGGGCTATAACAGCCATAGTCGGGCATATAGGGTTTTCAATAAGAAAACCCTAGTGGCAGAAGAGTCAATTAATGTTGTATTTGATGAAGGAAGCTTGCTTCATAGCAATTCTTCTAGTGGTATTCTTGAAGATGCAGGTGCAAGGCCTGAATAGCTAAGTCTAGATGAGATTGCTAATAATGAAGCTCCCAAGTACGTCAAGGTATCCACCTCAACACCAACTAGAGAAGATGACGGTCAGGATGGGGAGATTCTCCCAGAAGAGGGAGGAGCCCGAGAAGTTGTTGGAGCTCTAGATGCCAGACTCTTAGAGCTCAAACACGTGATGGATCACCCAAGAGATCAGATCATAGGAGATCCTTGGGACGGTGTCAGAACTCGCAGAGGTACAATTAACGAGATTTTGCACCTTAGTTTCCTGTCACAGGTTGAGCCAAAGAAGTTCGATGAAGCGAACAAAGATGCGTCGTGGCTATTGGCCATGTAAGATGAACTACATCAATTCAAACGATGCAACGTCTGGACGCTAGTTCCCAGACCAAAGAAACAGAATGTGATCGGCACTATGTGGATCTTCATAAACAAAATGGATGAACAAGGTGTCATCATCAAGAACAAAGACAGACTGGTGGCTCAAGGATACAGACAGGAGGAGGGGATTGACTTCGACTAAACCATTACACTAGTTGCAAGGCTCGAAGCGATCAGGTTGTTCCTGGCATATGCCTCTCACAAAAGATTCACTGTCTATCAGATGGACGTGAAGTCTGCTTTCCTGAATGGAAATTTAAAAGAGGAAGTATACGTCGCGCAACCCCCAGGTTTTGTTAATCCAACACTCCATGATCATATTTACTTTCTTAATAAAGCATTATATGGCTTAAAACAAGCTCCTCGAGCTTAGTATGAGACTCTGTCTAGTTTTCTTCTTGAGAACAAGTTCTCGAGAGGAAAAATAGATAAGACATTGTTTCTTAGGGAAGTCAAAGGGAAGATTTTGTTTGTGCAAATCTATGTCGATGACATAATATTCGTCTCAATGGACAACAACCTGTGCAAGAAGTTTTCCAAACTTATGCAAGGGAAGTTTGAAATGAGCAGTATGGGAGAGCTGAAGTATTTCCTGGGACTTCAAGTGAAACAGTTTGAGAATGGAATTTTCATTTCTCAAACAAAGTTCATAAATGAACTCCTCAAGAAATTCGGAATGGAGAGTGCAACATCTATGAGGACTCCAATGGGATCCACTATGTCTCTTGACAAGGATGAGAAAGGGAAACCTTTTGATGAAACCAAGTACATAAGTATAATTGGATCCATGCTCTACCTTACTGCTAGTAGACCAGATATTATGTTTTCCACATGCGTTTGTTCTAGATATCAGGAAAACATTAAGGAATCTCATTTTGTCGCTGCAAAGCAGATTTTTAGATACCTTAAAGGTACACCAAATCTTGGCTTGTGGTACCCAAGAAATAATGATGTCGAGCTGATAGGCTTTTCAGATGCTGACTTTGCAGGAAGCAGGGATGATAGGAAAAGCACTTCCGGGACGTGCCAATACCTCGGAAGAAGGCTTATATCATGGAGCAGTAAAAAGCAGAACTGTGTTACAACCTCTACGGCTGAATCTGAGTACATCTCAGCAGGCAGCTGTTGCGCACAACTTCTATGGATCAGAATGTAACTTGAAGATTATGACTTGCAGTTCAGAGAAGTTCCCATATATTGCGACTCCTCGAGCGCAATTACAATTGCGAACAATCCTGTGTCGTACCGCAGAACAAAGCATATTGAAGTGCGCTACCACTTCATTCGGGAGCATGTGGAGAATAAAGATATATCTTTCTTCTATATCCCCACGGATAAGCAGATTGTAGATATCTTCACGAAGCAACTAGACGAGGCCAAGTTTAATTTATTCAAAACTGAAATCGGTATATTGAACCTTGAAGATTGAAGACTGAAAGGCTCAAGGCTCTTAGATCAAGAGGAAGCGTCTGCTAGGAACTCAAGATCGGGCATGGATGCAAGATCTGAGGGGGATCATTTTGCTCCAAGTGAAGTCCCAGGTTTGCAGAAGTCGAAAAGGGGAAGATTACCCTCTCGGCCAAGGCTAAGGTGGTGCTAAGTAGGCCACAAAGGCAATGCTACTCTCTGATAGGGGGAGATCACCTCGGCTAAGGCTATGTTGCTCTCAGGAAAATGGTAATGAATTTAACACTTAACTGAACTTTCATTTTATGATTTTCATTTCCATATATTCTATTCACCTTAGCTTGTAGGGTTTAGGCTTCTTCAAATAGGGGGAGATTGTTGGGTATTGCATCCACAATAGACCTGATTTGAAGAAGATCCTGAACAAGCTAAGTTGAATTGACTATGTATTTGACAATTCTATCAAGTTGTGCTTGCAGCTATTCTATGTAAGTACACACCAATGTCAGAGTGCAGTGAGTCAATATACATGGGTCTGCGCAACATAATCCCACACTATGTAGATCAGTGTGTTGATCCACGTGTGCTCTCTCTATTGGAGTGTACTTATTTTCAAGTACAGGGTCAAGGTAGATCAAGAGCAGAAGAAGGAGCAAGGATGGGTCAAATACCAAGCTATCAAAAGAAGGAAGGAGGAAAATCCTTCCAAGTAAGAATCGACAGGAATCGTTAGTGATTCCCGCCGCCTTTGACGGGAGTCGTTAGTGATTCCCGCCGAGTTTGACGGGAATCACTAAGTGTCTCCCTCTGACTACTTCCGACTGGCAAAATTCAGAAATTCTGCCAAGGCAGAATCGACGGGAGTCATGAGTGATTCCCGCCGACATCGACGGGAATCACCAATGATTCCCGCCGATTTTTCCTTATGCAGATTTCGCCGCTCGCTGGACCGGTCAAGGTCGCCGTGCTCAGTTCGACCAGATCTCGGGATTTCTGAGGTGGGCCCCACAACGGTCTTCTAGGCTTTGCCTTTGGGTATAAATACGTACTTATTCCCGTAGTCTACAGGACACACCAACCCACCGGAATACAAAAATCGGTCATGACCTAGCGCATCGCGTTCTCCGCCCGCACGCACGTCACGGATCGGAGTAATCGTCGCCGCTCATCTCAGCCCGTCTCTGATCGCTCGACGACAGTACCAAGGAAAGCAGCCAGTCTCACGTGTCTCTCTCGAGATCTCTTGTCTTCCGATTCATTTAACGAGACTTGTTCTCCCTTCCAAATCGGTTGAGATGTTTGATCCGACTGAGATCATTCGAAGACCTAGCTTGCTTCGTCAAGAAGTTTGGATTTACAAAGCATCGCCGCCGCACTTGCTTGCCGCCGCCGATCTTGACAAGATCCATTCCAAGTGAGAAATCCGGTTGTCGATTCTTCATACTTTTCATGCAAGCTTCAACGAACGAAGAAGGACATCAAAATCTCCATAAAGCCTTGTTTGTATTTTCTTTTACATTCAATTTTGTTGTAAAGGAATTTTCATTCCTATTTGTAAGGGTTGGGTGCAACCAATTGTAGTGGAGTTGAGACTCCGTTGTTGGAAGGGTTCCTTCCGTGGTTAGGGGAGCATTGCTCCTAGTGTGAGAATTGGATTTCAATCCGTTCGGAGAAGTGACCGAGTCGTACCTTGGTGGGAGATAGGTCGAAGGGGGAAAGTGGACGTACCCAAATCGGGGAACCACTATAATTCTTTGTGTGTTTTCTGTGTTTTGTTTGCTTACTTGTGCAGGTTTGTTTAATTCCGCAAAATACTGCACGACACTTATTCCCCCCCCCCCCCTTATAGGTGGATTAGGTTGACACTAGATACTTTCAAATGCTTTTATTAACCAAACTGTGTTTAGATTAATTTATGGATTTCCTCTAATAAACATGAATAATCGTTCAGAGCTCCCAGTGTTTCACCCTTCTTCGTTTGCAATATTAATTTCAGATTGAAGTTTTTTCTGATTAACAAAGTTTACTTTTCATTGCAACATTTATTTTACAACTACAGTAAAGTGTTTTTTGATTAAGTGATTAACAAAGTTTAATTTTTCTGCTTAACAAAGTTTAATTTCTCCTTTTCTCAATTTCTTCTCGGATGGTTAGATCATGAAGAATAGAGTCTTGACATGCGTTTTCTTTTTATATATACTATGAGTTTATGAATACATTATCTTGGCCGAAATGACTCGATATGATGCGCTTGGGCTTTTTGGCACTTTGCACCCCCCATTTGCACCATTTTGGCAATTGTAAAATATTTTCATGTTATGCTCATTTGATTTCTCTAACTGCATTCTAGTATATTTTCAAATGTTCAACTAAGAGTAGAAAAATGTTCAACTGGGCTTTGTAAATAATGTAAATTGGAAATGTTCAATTGATAGGATATCCAATTTAGAAGAAATGTTCAACTGGCAGAAGATATTCAACTGGCTGGAAATGTTCAACTGATTGTAAAAGGTGGTAGAACATGTTGGCCTTCAATTTCGGTACCATCACTGACCTGTTTCCCCATACTTATTCTCATCAGTAAATGAAACCTGGAAGGTTTAATTACAACACTTGAAACAAGTATAAAATTTGGCAGACTTTTCCTGGCATTCAATTTAACTGTATTTACTTCATCATGAACTGTATTTACAAGGATATTTGTCCAGTTAACTGTATTATTTTCATCATAGAACATAGCCACTATGCAATCAATGTGTGTGTGTGTGTTCTGTGTCCAGTTAGTGCAATCAATAGTTGTGTGTGCTTCTGTGTTCAATGGTTGTGCAATTTGTGCATATTGTGTTCCTTATTTTCTGTTCTCAGCGGTTATGTTCAATGTGCCCTATGGTATGTTCAATGCATCTAGATTAATTCTGTTTCCACATACTTGAAATTAGGTGTCTCAAATTATCATTATAATAATAAAATCTAATTATTTGAATTTCTGCAGTTTGAAAGTATTTTATTGCTCAGGATAGCCTCATTTTTTTCATTTTTTTTGTATTTTTCTGCAGTTTGATGACTTCTAATGTACTGTTTAAAAAATGATTTTTTTGAGTGTTGTCACATTGTAATAATCTCTATATAAGATGATGTATTAATATTCTAGTATTCTTCAGATTGTGATGTTTTATGGTTCTCTTCAAGTTAGCCAACTAATACATAATCCACTTAGCCTGTGATGTTTTATGGTTCTCTTCAGATTGTGATATTTTGAGCAATGCTTGCAATTGGCTTTGAATTCATCATTGATTCATGGTTTATTGAAGTGCTCTCAACACCTTGCAATGTGTTTGTTCACAACTATTTAAAAATTTTAGCCTGAAAGAGTGAGATTAGAAGAATCTAATTGAGAGGTATTTAGATTTTCAGAATTTATAAAACTGTAGAATGAAGCCTTGTAGTTCCTAAGATTGAGAGCTAAGAGTGAATATAATTGCTGTAAGATTAATAATGATAAAAGTAGAAGCATTTATTTGGTAAAAAAATAATTGTAAGAATTTTTTTAAAAAAATAATATTTAATAAAGTAGTTAACATGATTGCTATAAGGTATTTGACTAATGAAAAAACCCATACTTTATTAATAAACTAAAAGGATACATTAATTAAAAAGGTAAAAAAAATTTATATAAAAATTAAAAGGTTAGTATATAAAGTTAACAGTCATAATCTCATTTTAAACAAACGTACCCAATATATATATATACACACACAAACACACTATAGTGGCAGCAAGTGTTTGTGTGGTCATTACTCATGGAGTTTGTTTTAGAAGACCAAGAAAGTGTAATAGATGTAGAATGAATTGAGTTTTCTTGAGGAGATGGTATGTTGAGCACATGGTCATGGCTTGTGGGCAGCACTAACCATGCCAAATTTTTTTTAAAAAAATATTGAAATTACTATTAGCTAGGATAAAACTGTGGCTAAGAGTCATTATTTGTCAAGTTATTAGCTACGACAGTTTTTCGTGGCTAAAACTATTTGCTACGACCAATTCGTGGCTTAAAAGTTTTAGCCACGACAACTTTAGCCACGGAGATTTCCCGTTACTAGACTGTGGCTAAAGCTTTTTAGCCATAGTTTTGGACTTTTTGCCAGGGAAATTTGCGCTAGCCAAAAGTCTGTTTTCTAGTAGTAAAGTGACCCGGCTGATTGCACCTGTAGAACTTCAACTCCTTCTTTCAGCCTTTCTTAGGAGCAGTGCTCCTCTCTTGCTGATAAGAAGTTGAAGGCTCATCCTTAGCAGTAGTCTTCTTCTTCTTCTCCCATCTCTTCTTCTTTCCCGTGAAGAGCGCATCATCACCTCCTTTAGAGATAGTAATCCCCGCCATCTATCTAGCTAAGCTTTCCTGCGAAGTCAGTAGGTTCTCCATCTCAAGCAAAGATGGCTAATTGGCCTAGCCTTAAACAGAAGTAATAAAAGCCACATATTCCTCCCGCAACCCGCATATTATGTGCCTCTTCATCTTTGCTTCAGAAATGAGCTCATCAGGATCTAATGCTGAAATCTCAGCGCACAGGTTCTTCATTTTTAAAAATGAAGGTAGAGATGGACAGATCTCCTTTTGTTGCCCTAGCCAACTCATTTTCTAGGAATTTTAGCCTTGCTACATTCTTCCTGTTGAAAAACTCATCAAGGGAAGTCCATATCTCTGCAGCAGACCAACATCCTTGGATGTGGTCGGAGAGTTCTGGTGAGATAGCCCACTTGAGATTAAACTCAGCTTTCGCATTAGTCTTCCTCCAAGCTCTCAAGGTATCAACACTGGCAGCAGTAGCAGCCTCTTGCGTATCATCTCTACAAAAGACATCTCATAGGTCCTCCCCCAGAAGATAACTATTCATACACGACTTCCACTTCTTGAAGTTAGTCGGTGTAAGAAACTCGATACCAAGACCCCTTGCATACCCAACTTCCATTGCACTACCCTTGGTTTACTTATACTCACAGAAGCAAAAAAGCAAGCTAACGGTTGAACACTGCTTAAGCCTCTGTTCCCTCTGATACCATGAAAAAATTTGATAGTCGCGGAAAACGGAAAAGTAGGCGCAGGAATACTCAACCCTCTTAAGTCAAATAAAACAAATGCATATAACAGAGCAGGAATCTTGTAAGATCAAAAATCTTCATTACAAGCAAGATATACATGGCGATACATGCTTCGCCGATGTACCCGAGGACAATAAGAAAAGAAAGCAAGATGAAACAAGTCGCGTGGATTAAGAGAGAAGCCGTCGACTTTCCTGCTAACCGCTATGGAGTCCGCTCAAACCAATAGGTCGTCAGGCCGCAACCTTGCCGCGCGGACTGCCCATTATTCCAAGGCTGAACTCTGTTCGCCGATCTGCTACTGCCGAATTGGACAAGCCACCAGAGTGAACAACTTATTGAACTGGTAAAAGTTGCAGAAGAGAAATCGCCTAGTTGCAAGCGACCTGTTGTAAACCGCCGATTGCAATCCGCAGAGTCGACACTGCGTAAAAACTAGATCCCTGACTCTTCAGTGCTATCCGCCTAACCTGCAAAGCAGAAACCGGTTAACCTCTTCAAGCCGTGCGTATAGAAAATCCAGGCGCAACAACTAATCGCGAGTAGACTTACTGTCATTCAGTTACTGTAAATGTGTAAGGGGGTCCTATTTATAAGCACGAAAGGGAGTGTGGTCACTGCCCTAACGATAGGAACACCACCTGAGATCGCGGTGAGAACAGAGTGTATCTACAAGTCCCGCGAATATAAAATCAATTTGTCGTGAAAAGAATGTCAAACAAATCGCTACATATTAACAAGGGCGGATAGAGAAATCTATCCGCCTTGTCGCCAAAACCCAAGCCAGGGAGGACGCAACCAACAAACCCTGCGGATACCACCACAGTTCGCACATCTATTCAGACACAGCTCTAGTCCGCACAAGCTGAGGACAACACAATGCATACAAGATCGAGCTCGCCTGGACTTGGAACCAATACCAAGATCACCAAGACTGCTAGAACAAACTGACTCCAACACCAGTCCGCCCAACATGGCGAACTCCACCAGAACGCATCAAACGCGGATACAAGGCCTATCCGCTTGGAAATGGTGGTGAACTTGCAAAATGCTGGCCGACCTAGCTAGTCGCCAGCTCTATCCGCAAAAATCGTGCGGTCCGACCCAAACGACCAATACAGTCTGCACAGACCGCGAAGACAGTCCCCCAGGCTGCCACTTTCACTTCAAAAAATTCAACAGCCTTTTCCTATATAATTATTTTGAATGGTAATAGGGTTGATAACGAGTTGAGTTCAGACAATTTTTGCTCTGTTCGAAATTGAAATTTTCGACTCGAAATCAGAATTGATTTCGAGTCGAATGACTCGATTCGAAATAACTCGATTCTGAGTCAGCTCGAAATCGAATCGGGTCTGCTCGAAATCGAATCAAGTCGGCTAAAAATTGAGCAGTATTTCGTTTTATTTCTAGTTTGCTCCAAATTAAATAGTGCAATCTATAAATTTAGCAAATGAAGCACTTAAAGACTTCATTTTTTTTATTTATATTTAGATTTTATTATTTTTAATTTTAAAATAAGAATATATTAATAAATATATAATTTTTTTAATTAATTCGATATGATTCGAATCATATTTCGAGCGATTCAGGGCTGACTCGAAATCGACTCGAAATCAGATTCAAGTCAAATCGAATCGAATCAAATTGAGTCGAATCAATTTTATCCGATTCCGATTCAGCTCAATTTTTGAACGATTTTCGAGCGACTTTCAAGTTTCTAATAACATGCTCATCCCTAAATGATAATGATAATTTATTGTATGTCTTTTAATGTGAATGATCATTTTTATGATTATTTCATTATCCTCATGTGATCTTAAAATGGTTTATGGTGTTTCGTAAGAAAGGGTGCAAGAAAATTTATTTCCATCCCTCGCTTTTCTTTTAAGCATTCCAGTTTTGAAACCTTTAATGCTATAAGGCCATACTAGTAGGTGGACCCTTTTTAGGCAACACTGTATTCTTAATTAGGGAAATATCAAAGCATAGTTGAGTAGCAGAAGTGGGTCAAAAAAATTTATACAAACAATATAAAAACATATTTCATATAAGGGAAGATGTTACAATTTAAAAAAGATGAGAAGATGAACAAATTTTGTTCCTGAAAATTTGCAAATTTTTTTATTTTACAAATGTATGGAAAAAAGGAATATATCGCATAAGTAATTTTCAACTTGGAGCATTTTTTCTATCATCTTCTGTTAAACTGTGATGGTATGCGAGTGTATAAGAGCATCAAAATAAAAAGATTATTCAAAATATTACAAATATATTTCATACAATTTTACAAAAAGTTAATCACCAGAAAAATAAAATAATATTTATACATAAATGATATTCTAAATAAA
Source organism: Platanthera zijinensis (assembly GCA_039513925.1). NCBI lineage: Eukaryota > Viridiplantae > Streptophyta > Magnoliopsida > Asparagales > Orchidaceae > Platanthera > Platanthera zijinensis. The sequence continues at coordinate 104,911,448 of CM077084.1, read as the reverse complement.
ACTAGGATATGACTATGGAACAGTAACAACTGTAGCCTGGTTCCCATGCCGGTCCAGCTAATGTATACAAAGCACTCCCTACTCAATTCGGCCAAAACCGTCAATTCGCCCAAGACCGTCAACACTCAAGGTTAGACTGGCTTAAAATGAGGGGAAAATAGCTAACCGTACCTGGTCGGCGAGCCGGTAATGTACCTATAATACGCATCCCAGCTCAACCCGCCCAAGAACTGTCAACTCCCCAAAATAAACCTTATTGCAGGTCACTCGAGGCGCTCTTAAACGGGTCAACAATGAGTTGTCCTAGGTTGGGAGCGATTGAGCACGCAAACTGTCACAGAATAAGCAGACGACTGGCAAAAGAGTGTTTTTACGTGGAAATCCTCAGGAAAGAATAAAAAACCATGAGTACGAATATGTGCCGGCCAAATTTCATTATTTCTTGGTGTGTTACAAGTGTTAGTTGAGAACTTGAGGGTGACTGGAGGCTCCTTGGAAGTGGGGGCAATGTGCCTATTTGAATCTGGAGTCTGTGGCAGGCGCTCAGGAGCGAGAGCAATGTGCTCGGCGCAATCTGGAGTCTGTATCCTGTTCTCTGGTTGCAAGTGGCATAATCTGGAGTGATGTGCTTGGTTTGATGTGATCATTGCAATGTGCTCAACGCAATGTGCTCGGTGAAATGTGCTTAGCGCAAGCCCCAAGGGGTCATAAATTCATGCGGCAAGCTTTCAAGAGATCTTCAAAGGCTTTCAAAGATCTTCGAAGACTTTCAAAGCTCTTCGAGAATTACTTCAAACACTCAAGGATATCTTCAAAAGATTCCTCTGGAGCTCTTTGGGGCAAACATTTAATGTGTTATGCGCACTCGCATCACGAGTCGTTTTATTTCTATATGAACACCCATGATGGGTTTCATTCTTTTGCGCAGTCCCATGAAGTATATGGTTATCCGCACATCATTATCGTATAATTTACTATATTTACATTGCCATGTGAATTTCCACAATACGCACACCCGTCATGTGGATTTCCGTTATTTCATCACATCTTCTTATACTTAATTATACACATATTTACGCAATTGGCTATGTGCACACCTATTATGGGAATTTTGCTATACTCACACCCATAATGGTTGCACGACCAAGATAGTGGATTAAGGAGGTTGGGAGGTAGGAGTGGGACAGAGGCTAAGGGGCCGACCAGCGGAGGAGGATGGATGGTGGAGGTCGACGGGTGGAGGCCGAACGGGTGAAGGTCGTGCAACCTAGGAGGTCGGTCAGGTATTCGGGCCGGATATGTGACCAAAGGTGGTCGGTCGAGCTGTCAGCCGAGCGGGCAAGCCGGTCGGGTGTCTAGCCTGCCAGCCAAGGAGGTCGGTCATTCATGTGTCCAAGAAGGGTAGCCGGGTGGACAGGCGAACGATAGGTCGGTCGGGTATTCGGGCCGGATATGTGACCAAAGGTGGTCGGTCGAGCGGTCAGCTGAGCGGGCAAGCCGGCCGGGTGTCTAGCCTGCCAGTCAAGGAGGTCGGTCATTCATGTGTCAAAGAAGGCTAGCCGGGTGTACAGGCGAATGATAGGTTGGGCGCCCAAGGAGGTCAGCCGTGTGAGGGCTGGCGCAGTCGCGCATACGGGCGCATGTGACCACAAGGTCGTGCGGTAATGCGGCTACATAACTATGTGCGGCGGTGCGATCACGCGTAAGGGTGCGGGAAGCCTTTTGACTGTAAGGCTAATGAGCCTGCGACAATATGGTGGTATGCGTCGCTTTGGTGTCGTGCGACCAAGATCTTGTGTGCAAGGGTGTTTGCGCGGCCGTGTAGACAAAGGAAGACTTTGTAACATCCCTCAAACTACTAGACCCCTAAGATTTGTTTTGTCATGGCTAGGTCATGACAAAACCCTAGGAAACTTAAAAGGCCAAGTGAACAGAGGCATGAAGGTAGAAATCACATTGGTCTGCATATAACACAACCTCATCACCACCCCTAGGGTTTGACTTTAAGACCTCAACTTGACTCCAAGACCACACCACAACACCCCTAACCCTTTAGGAGGTCCATAGGGTCACCAAGGACTCATTTGGGTCAATCAAAGTGGTCAAGTTGACCAAAGTCAACCCTAACCCTAAATGTGTCAAACTAACCTACATAAGGCCAATTGACCTTCCCTTAGCCAAATTGACCCCACCTACACTTTCCTAACCATTTAAGGAGGTCAATGGGTCACCAAGGACCCATTGGGGTCAACTAAAAAGGTCAAGTTGACCAAAGTCAACTCTAACCCTAAATTTGTCAAAGTGCCCTAACTAAGGGTCAAGTGGCCTCCAAGGTGCCAACCAACCCTTTCCAACCCCTCCTAGACCTTAGGAGAGGCAAATGGGTCATTTAGGACCCAATGGGGGAAACCCAAAAGGTCAATTTGACTAAAGTTAACTCAACCCTCGTTTAGGTAAAATCAACTCAAGTTGACCAAACCAAGCCCAATCCATTTGGGCTAAGCCCAATTGAGGTGGTCCACTAGACTCATGAGGTTTAGAATTATCAAAAATGCCACTCATTTTCTTGAAATAGTGATTAGGAGCGATAAATCTCCATTTCCCCTTTTAATGGAGGAGAGAGAAAGAGAGAGAGAATGATGACATCAATGGCGGGGAAGATGAAGCCCCTCAAGTTCCCCATTAATGGCTGGATTAAACTCCCCTGGGGGAGAGGAGGAGTTTCCAGCCATTTCCCGGCCTAGTTAAGCCTAGGTTCACCACCCCAAGCCATGGCCGAAAACCTCCACTCAAGGCCATTAATGATATTAAAGCCTAGACCTCTAATATCCCCCATTTGATCATCTTAAAAGCTTCCTTGGATCATTAGCAGTCATTTCCACTCCTCCCCTGAAGAATTCGAGCCCTTATGTAGTGCAGCTGCAGAGCACCCAAAAGCTCAAAAGCTGGTAATGACGACACGACGATCGGGTTGACTCCAGCCACCTTAGAAGGTCCTATCCTCCTCTCCTTTTTCATTGGATAGATCTCAATCTATCAGCGGATTGATTCGAGTCCAATTGGTCCCAGATCGAGCAGGCTGAAATCTTGTTTTTAAAGCTTTTTCCTCCACTCACAACTCACTGTTTGGGCCACATCCGGCCGGCCAACCACCGCGAATCACCAGCCACCACCTCAACGAAGGCGGTGGTGGTGGTCGGCCGGTAAAAGGCGTGGGTGGTCGGGAATTCACGGGCAAAGACGGCCCAGGACAGGCCAATCCTAGCCATTGGCTCAAGGAAGAATACGACGGGATGCCGTCAATCCTTGATTTAGGATTCGTGCTGACCGATTTAATATATTTCATTTAATTTTATACATCCTGTCACACATTATGCAGTAGTTAAATTTAATTATTAAAAATACTTAGAGGCCTTTTTGGAGAAATGGTTAACATAAAAATCTTAGCCCTTGAAGTCTAGTTTATTTTAAAATTGATTTCAACTCATTTGGGTCAGTGGTTTGACCACATCACTCAAAATGATGCAGTCTATACCTATGGTTAATCGGAGATTAAATTGAGTGCCCCCATCAAACCAGCAATCCAAATGACTTGAAAATGGACTGGGGTTCACTCTTATCTATACCTCTACCATATCCAAAAATAGGAATTTTTGGAGAACATTTTCTATAGTTTTTGTAAAAATTTAATAAATCATGTATGATTTAATTAGGGGGGGGGTGAAATGACCTCAAAATCATCTAAAATTTTGGTGGCTGACCCTTGGGGTTATGATAGTTCACTGGTAAACCCATTTGGGGCTGATTTGATTAGGTATTGATGTAACCAAAATTTTGTCCATTAAGGGTAAATTAGGGCAAATGTGTGTTTGATGGATTGACGGGCCAATCCTCACCCAAAGGGGGATGGGACCTTGGCTAGAGCCTCAAAGCCAACTAATAACCCCCACAAGGGATCTAGGTGTGATTTGGGGTTGAGATTCCCTAGGACCCTAGTGTAAGCCCTAGGGATGGGTTTTGAACAAAATGAAGGACATGCGACTACATGCCCTTGGAATGCCTTATAACTTGATAGAAGGGTGACTAAGGTGTACTTTAACCCTAGGAAGTAATTGTAGAACTTTGTAGAGCTTAGATCCCTCTTGTAAAAACTTAGGACCGTTTAGGGCACTTTTACACTTGATTTTATTACTGCATCATAGGACCTTGTATGATCTTGAAAATTAGGCAGTGGTAATATTGCTATTAAGCTCTGGAAATTTTAGTGTTAATTTTAAATCAGTATCTGAGATACTTCATTCACTACCTTTGTTGTTGCCCTAATTATTAAGTAATTTATTAATAGACATCTACTCATTAAAAACTTATACAATTTGGTCAGAGGTCCTTTTGAGTAATCCTTGAGCTTTATGAATTTTTATAGAATTATTAGAGGAATGTCTATATGGGTTGCTTCACGAGGTGCCTAATATTGATTTGCTTTAAATGATTTAATTATGTGACCAAAAAAGCTTCTAAATTAGTAATTCTTAGTCAGTGGTCCTTTCTGTATATATTTTTTATCAGGTAATTTTCCCATAATTTTTGGATGATTGTTTGTAATATTTCCTTCTTTACCTTATCTCGGTGATTATTTAATCAATATATTATTTGGAGGTTAAAAACTTCTTGGAAAATTTTGAATTTCAGTATTTATTATTATTTTGATGACATAATCCTATCATAATTTTGCTAAGGCCATACCTAGATAGGAAAGTGTACTTGTTGTTCAAAAGCAGAGATGACCTGAGTTTGCAGAAAATATAACAAATGCCAAATAAATTAGGAAAAATGTTAACTTCTTGATTTAACCTTAATTATCATGATATACCCCCAGTAATAATCTTAGGTCATTTGGATGAATAATTGGAGGGGTTACCATGCATGCACACAATGTAGCTTAATAGGTCTACACAAGTATAAAACTGTAGAAGTAAGGTAACATGTAGGCATTTATATGGGTTGATGAGATAGTTGGTGTACCTAGTATTGTTGAAAATGAATAGGGTCACCAAAAGAAGGTAAGTTGTGTGAGCCTAGTTGTGCAAGGGCAGAGTTGAGCTCGGGATTGACGATAGATCGTCTTTCCCTAGAAGATGTCTAAATAAACTTAGGTTTAGATCAAGTGTAAAATCAGGAGAGTTTGGGAACATTGGTAGTTACCAATAATAATTAGTACCTTGTGAAAGAGAGCTTTGGGTTTCAGCCCATCGTAGTCCCTAGTTCCCTCGAGAGCCCTTCATAGGGAATACTCTGGGCAGTCCAAGGTTAACCCTAAACCGTAAGATTTAAATGTTAAAGAGAAATTAGAAATACTAGGACTTCACCTTCACTCACCTCGATGACTCGGGAGGTTAGCTTGATTGGGTTATCGATCGGTAGGCTCGGTGGTTGTGGAAAGGAGCAAGTTAGCCAGACGAGTCGTAGGATCGGAAGATAGTTGTAACAGACGGGTTATTCCGGGTAGCCGATGGCTCAGAATTTCATGGTTGCATGGGCATAAAGTGGCGGGTCTTTGGTATTTGATAATTGTTCACACCGACGTCGATACGATGACTTGGCGGGTGTGGTTTACACTTAGCCAAGGAAAAAACTGTCGGTTGGTCAGCATTGTACGTTGTGACTCTGGTGTGTCCTTCAGAGACTTACGTAAGGGCTAGGCCTAGTAGTGTGAATACCCGCCTAGGAGTGGGATGGCCCGACCCACTATCTCTGTTAGCCACTACGGAGGCTCCTGGGAGTGAAGCTAGCTTCCTAATAGGGGAAACTAAAGGTCTGTGTGCATAGAGTCGTGTGTGTGTGTGTTGCACTTGCATGAATCATGACATAACATATCACTACACACATGCCTGCATATAACCCGACACCCCATCGTATAAACTAGTATGGGATAGCTTATACGTTGGGAGCCTTGCAAAAGACCCCTTAACTTGTAAGTTTGTATGGACATTCTTATAAGTTAAGGTTACATATTCCTTAGCTTACTTTACTTGTCCTTTTAATACTTATTGTGTAGCATGCACTTACTGCACTGTCTTTACCTTGTTTGCATTACTACACTATAATTTTAGAACTACTAGCTTGCATTCCTTTTTATAGCCCTATAAACATTAACATATACCTGCTAGATAGCTCTACCGTCGCCTGCCTTGTTCCTCCTCTACACCACCATAACTTTCCTATCATTCCTCCCATACGGTGCCTAGGAGCCACTGAGGGTGGGGTGGGGGAAATCAAGCTTAGTCTTTTGAATAACGATCGGTGGACCAAACAGTTCAAGCCAAGTTTGGTTTTCTGCCCTTCATTAGTTCATAAGGAGTCATATTCAACCTTTTGTTGATTGAAGCTCTATTAAGAACATGAAATGTTGTGTGAATTGCTTTAGCCCAGAAATATTCTGGGAGAGAAGAATCACTCAGCATGTTTCTTCCAACTTCAATAAGAGTGATGTTATTTCTCTCAGCAATTCCATTTTGTTGGGGTGTTCTTGGAGTGTAAAACTCTTGCTGAATCCCAAGATCTTCACAAAACTTTGTCATGCATTTAGATAGAAATTCAGTTCCATGATCACTTCTAATTCTGACCACAGAACTGTTCAATTCATTCTGTATTTATTTGACAAATGTTTTTAAGACATCAGAAGTTTCAGACTTTTTCCTTAGAAAGAAAACCCAAGTAAATCTAGAATAATCATCAACAATAACAAAAGTATAGACATTCCATCCTAGAATATGAAATGGCATAGGGCCAAATAAGTCCATTTGCAAGAGGTATAAACACCACATTGATTCTTCGGTTTCAATACTTTTGAATGAAGCTTTGGTCTGCTTGCCTTTTTGGCATGCAGAGCAAATGCTCCCCTTAGTGCATTTAGTGTTAGGACCATTCCTAACTAGCTCTTTTTGGAAAAGTTTGCCTATAGACTTGTAGTTCAAATGAGATAGCCTCTTGTGTCAGAGGCAACCTCAATCCGAAGAGAAGAAGTCCACAAAAACCCTAGGCCACCCCGTGCGAGCATAGTTTGAGGACAAACTAGCTGCGGAAGTAATGGTGTGCCCATAAGGGGAATCATATGAAAAATTCCACTTTTTCATTAGTTCCACTCGTACATTAACTAACAATTGGAATTTTACTTTGTAGCTTGCAACGAACCCTACCCTTCAATAGGGTACACCTCAGGCATATAACATAGTTCCACCCCCGCCGGCTCCGACTCTGTTCCAGCAAACGGATATGGGGCAGACACTGACGGCTATTCTGGAGGCCTTCAGGAATCAACAGGCTCCAGCCCCTCAGCCAAATCCCGGGGCTAACTGGCTGAGCATCTTCCGGGGTATTTTTCCTAAATCCTACCTCGGGATGGAGTTAGCAGTCCGTACAGAGGAGTGGCTGGACATTATTTACGAGATGCTGGCTGGGATTCGATGTCCGATGGAGGAGGATATAGCCTTGGCAGTTTCCTACTTGGAGTCACACGCGAAGAGATGGTGGAAGTCACTGTTAGACACCACCTTTGCTGGAATGGATTGCGCAGACATCTCTCGGGAGTAGTTCAGAGTAGTTCTATTGGGGCATTTTGTACCTCAATCGGCAAGGGATGAATTGGAGGACAGGTTCCTGCAGTTGAGGCAGGGTTGTAGGACGGTGTTGGTATATTACCGGGAATTCACACACCTAGCCCGTTTTGCGCACTAATATCACCTGGATGATGCGAGATACACGAAGAGGTTCTACAAGGGCCTTCACGATGATATGAGGCAGACCCTTCTCTTTGTTTCTGACGGAAGCTTGGCAAAGATCTTTGTAATGCCCCCGATTTTTCGATAATGTTATTGAAAGAGAGAGGATAAGATACTTATTACTCTAGAGGGGGGTGAATAGAGTATTCAAAAATTAAGAAACTCTAAACACTTCTCTTGAGCAAATTGTAGAATTGAAATATAAAAGCTTTAAACCTAAAGCTTATCAGAGTGTAGTGAATAAAACAAGCTAACTGATGTTTCAGTTTAGCTTTATACCTAACACAGCAACTAACAACCTAGTTATATCTATCACAGCCACATATCAACGATTAAAGTAAACAACCAGACAACACAAGAGATTTATAATGGTTCCCCAATTGGGTACATCCACTCTTCTACCACCCTGGTAGGAATCCACACAGGTTTTTGTTCAGGTGCCCTGCCACCACAAGATCTGCTTCAGGTAGATCTAGAAACCCTTAAGGCTTTTGATCGGGTTCCTAAGAACCAAACACACAGGTTTTTGATCAGGTGTCCTGCCACCAAAGGTTCACTTTTGAAGAGAGTAATAATCCTTTTACAGGAGATTAAGGGAAAGAGTTGAAGGTGTCTTCTCTATGTTCAGAGAGGTTAGTGGATTGCTCTCAGAAAATCAAAGCTCCCCCGGGCTTAGAGAATGTCCAGGAAGAAGCTTTGCTTCAGGGTGCAGGAACTCAAGATTGCTTTGAAGCTTTTTCTGATGCAGCTTTGAAGAAGACTCAAGATGTTGATGGTTCTTCTTCTTCAGCAGCTTTACAATCTGGGAGGAGAGTTCTTCTTGAAAGCTTGAGCACTGAGTGTTGATTTTCTTGAAGATAGGATGAACTCAGGAAACAGTAGAAGAACAAATTCTATTTCTTGAGAGCTCATGTTGTATCACACTTGTTGCTTGGTTCTCTTGTTTCTGTGTCTGTGGTTATCGTTGTCTTCAGCCGACTGCCTTCATAAAAGATAGAAACTTCTCTTCTGTGAAAACCGATCTCGAGACCTGCACAAAAAGTCTTTCCAAATAATAGAATACGACAAAGTATGGAAACCTGTACCTACAATCTCTTTGTCATTCCCAAAAAGTAATTAAGGATAAAATAAATATCCTTTCAATTTGACTTAACAAACTGGCACAGGAAACCAAGACTAACGGCTATAATACAGCTGTACACAATCCAATCTTTCCTTTAATAAAACAAACGGCTTTATTCTGTCAAAATCTTTTAAATCAATGCATAAGAAATATTGCAAATAAACAATATAGTATAGGCATTGTAATAAGCAAAATATTTGAATAGAATATGATTTAAATAAGATTGAATATTACAGGGAATCATCTGAAATGAATATTGATAAAGGGAGACAGAAATTGTCGAGCAAAGATCAAAGATCGTCGATCTGGACAAGCAGATCGTCGACCTGAAGACAGAACAATGTCTAAACAGAAATCGTCAACCTAGGCTAAACGATCGTCGATCTGAGCAAGCAGATTGTCGATCTCACTTCAGAGTACATATAACTCTGAGATCGTCGATCATCATTCGAAGATCGTCGAGTGACAATTGACTATCGTCGAGCACAAAACTTCTAAACAGAATTTCTATTTAAGTCCATTCTCAACTATCCAATTTCGGTCTATCCTAACTAAACTTATGGTAGACTAACAATTAGTCTAACCATTGACCATAGATAAATCTTGGGTCAATAAAACCTAAATGATATGACATGGCCCAAATCAAAAACTAGGGAACCAACAATCTCCCCCGATTTGGGTGATGTCACTCAAACACTAACAAAACTAAGATAATCAGATAAAATAAACAGCAATAAATAAATCATCAAACAGATGAAATAGATAAGCAACACATAAGTCACAATTGATTGTCAACAGAATCTGAAGGAAGTGTAGAAGAAGAAGGAGAGAATGTGAATTTCCTATTAGGATCATAAGCATCTTTCTTTGACAGCTTCAAGTCCTGCTCTCTAATGATCTTTAGCTCTCAAGCTTTGGGTAGAAAATCTTCAAGATGTTTCTCTATATACCTCGAAGCATCAAACACTTCTAAACTGACTTGAAATCTTTCCAGTTCTTTCTTTCTGTATTTTGACATGGTAGAGAATCCTGAGATATCTTTTCCTTCAGCTTTAGCTTTCTTGATTTGTGCATATCCAACCAATTCTAACAGTCTAGCCATTTTATAGTTAGGATCCAGCTCTTGACTTTTATAGGCATTCTCATCAGAAGGATCCAATGGATTTATAGTCTTGAATTTTACAGATTGAGTTAAGAAACTCTCAATTTGCACTTGAACTGGCTTGATCTTTATATCTGCTGGCTCTTGAATTATAAGACTGGATGGAGGAGCAAACTCAACATACTTTTTGCTTGATTTATCAGAATATATAACTCTTTTTCCTTTGAAATTTGCTGGTTTGGCCTGAGCAGGTTTTATCTTTGAAGGTGATCTAAGGGCTGGAGGAGGAGAGAAGGTGGGTTGTTGATATACAACTTCCTTAACTTGCTCTCCTTGAATGTTTGACCTTTTAGACTGCCTCTGATCACTAGAGATGCTTGGAGGAGGCTGTCTTCCCTTTTTCTGATAGGTATAGGACTGATTTTGCCAGGTAGAAGGAGCAGAAGCTCTGGGAGCAATATTTCCCGAGGAACCAGCAGAGGGAGGAGGAGGAGGAGGACCTCTCTGAATTCCCTTAGGAGGAGGAGAGTACTTCCTGCTCTTCTTCCTTGCTTTCTATTCATTATTAGAGTACCACATCCAAGCCTCAAAATTCTTAGCTTTGGGATCAATTCTTTTCAAAATGTAGTAAGGAATATCATTATCTGGATTAGAAGGAGCTGGAGATATAGCTTTCCTTTTCTTTTGAACAGACCTTTTCTTTTTACCATCAGAATCATCAGAATCTTCATATTCATCCTCAGAATGTGAGGGTTGAGGTTCTGCATACAAATCATAAATTTCCTTTAACATAGCCTCTTCTTTCTCTTTAGCTTGTAGAAGAGCTTTTTCTTTTTCTTCTTCTAGAATGTCTTGGGCTAGGAGAGAGTCCAAATCTTGACTTGGAGTATCATCCCAAAGAGTAGATAGAGCAGACTCAGCTTCTGGAACTATAACTTGCACACTTTTAACTGAAAGCTCTACTGAATTCAATTTATCTTCTAGGAAAGAGGTGATGATCCCTTCTAGATGTCTGGCAACTATAGGGGTAGAAATCTCCTCAAGACAGAATTTGAGGGCAAGGGCTGCTTCAGTTATTGCCTCAGAAATAACAAAACTATCCAAAAGCTGAAGGCACATTGGTCTTTGGTAGCACACAATGGCCTGAAGAGGATCAAAATAACAAGGGAAGGAGAGAGGATTAAGAAAGTCTCCACAGGATGACTCATCATCTGAGACAAGGAATGCATCCAGTTCCTATTCCAAAACTACTAGAGCATCAGAATCTTCAACTATCTTCTGAATAGAATCTTGAATAGCTGTATCTGGAGCTGAAACAACTGCCTCTGGAGCTGAAACTGACAATCTTTCTAACTCTGGAAATCTTTGTAACTCCAAAGCATGGCATGAATCATCTTCATAAAGCATCTCCCCCTGCCTGGGTTAAGTGAGAACTAAACCAAGGCCCCTAGATGAAGAAGGGTTTGTGAGGGTGGAAATGGAGGTAACAAGAGAAGAGATACATAAAGAAAGAGGGGCAATGGCCTATGCTATCATGGCTTTGATGGAAGGGGTTATGAGGTCTAGGACAGATGCAATGAATTTTTGTGTAATATAGGGTGATGGAGGAATGCTAGAAGGGGCATCATCAGATTTGATGGTTTTCTGAGCAGGAGCTTCATCAAGTGGGGAATTGTGATGAGATGGATGATCATGTGTGGGTGATTGATGATTTGAGGTAGCTGGGGAGTGAGATGGAGAAAGCAGATTTAACAAAGAGTCTATGTTAAGATTGGGTATCTCAGCTAGATGAGCTGGAGTAGGAGAAGCAGGTTGTGATGGATTGTTCATAGGAGAAGAATGAGTTGCAATGGAGGTGGATGGAAAGGAGGGTAAGGAAGGATTTTATTCATCAGGGTGGGAAGTGGCTTCAGAAGCCCTTGTGCTCTCAGATGTTATAGGAGCATACTTTGCGTTGAAGGGTTTCTGAATGACCCTTTTCCACTTAGCAAACATGGATGAATTAATCCTTTTGCTGACATTGATCGCTATAGGAACAGAGCCTAACAGCTGGGAAGCTTTCTTTGATAGAAAGAACCCGATTAGCCTTCCTTGAGTTACCTCTTTCCTATTATTCTTCTTCCTGATCAAATCAAACAACAATCCATCCCAATTGATTTCCTTCTTATTTACATTGGCTGACATCAAGGCAAACTGTTGCCGGTTGATGTTGTCATGAGCTGAGTGCTTTCCAAGCAGCACTTTTCCAACCAGATCCGCCAAAAACTTGAAACCAACAGATAGGTTTACCTTCAGGAGCTTGGATGGGATTCCTTCTGCATGACCCATTTCTAACAACATCCTTCCGTACTCAGCAGAATCTTGCTCATACTCATCAGAGCCATTCTTTAACTCAAACATTTCAGTTAGAATATCGGGAGTGAGAATTACCTCCACGCCGCTGATTGATCCTTTCATCTCTTTGTCATCAGAAGACGATGTATACACCCATTCCTTGATTTCTGATAGGTGCAGTTTGATCTTTGTAGTCAAAAGATTTTTGAGTCCTTGTTCATCGCACAACTGCAACATTTCTTTGAAAACTGGTTCACTATCACTGAAGGAATCGAAGTCAACACTGAAGCCTACATCGAACTTCATCACGGATAAGGTTGCGGAGGAAATCGCCATGGAGTTGATGAGAGAAATCGCAAGAAGAGAGGGAGAAAGCGCGGGACGAGAGCTCAAAATAGTTCTGGAAGCAGAATATGAAACGACGAGCTCCGTCGACGATCTTCAGACCTAAATAGACGATCGTTTAGAAATAAACGAAAGTCGTCGATCTCTGAATGAATATCAAGAGAATCGGTTGTTGATTTTCGGTCGACGATCGATTTCCAAAGCAGAGTCATCGATCATCGATCGACGATTTCTGTCTCTAAATGCAAAGAGCTGTCGTAGACCTAGGGTCGACGATTTAGCTCAACCTGTTCGACGATCTTCGAATGCCGTTCGACGATCTCAGAACAGATTTCAACTTAGCAGATTTTCACTTAGTCTGATCCATTCATCATGCCTAGTTTATTCAAAAAGAATGGATGTTCCTGTTCATCTAAAGGCTTTGTGAAAATATCACTTCTCTGAAGATCTGTGGGTATAAACTCGAGATTGATCTTATTCTTGTCCACACAGTCCTTAAGGAAATGGTGTTTAATGTCAATATGCTTAGTCCTTGAATGGTGCACAGGATTTTGTGCTATGGAAATAGTACTGGTACTATCACACATAATTTTGGTGTTTTTCTGTGTGTACCCATAATCCAAGAGTTAATTTTGAATCCACAGAATCAGTGAACAGCAACTGGCAGCTGCTATATATTCAGCCTCTATAGTTGAAGTTGAAACAGAAGTCTGCTTTTTGCAAAACCATGAGACTAATCTCTCACCTAGGAACTGACAAGTCCCTGAGGTGCTCTTCCTGTCAACTCTACACCAGCATAGTCAGCATTTGAGTATCCAATCAACTCAAATTCTGATTCAGCTGGTACTAAATTCCTAAATCTGGGCATCCCTTCAAGTATCTTAAGATTCTCTTGAGAAGAGTTAAATGAGATTCCTTGGGGTTGACCTAAAATCTAGCACATAGGCATATGAAAAACATTATATCAGGCCTACTTGTAGTTAAATATAATAGGGAATCAACAATGGCCCTATAATTTTTCTGATCAACATGCTTTCCTTTATCATCAGAATCAATAACTATATTAGTAGCCATAGAAGTGTGCATTGCTTAAGCATCTGCCATCCCAAACTTCTTTACCAATTCCTTAGCATATTTAGATTGGGAGATGAAGATGCCATCAACATCTTGTTTCACTTGAAGACCAAGGAAATAAGACAGCTCACCCATACTACTCATCTCAAACTTAGAATGCATCAGGTTTGAGAACCTTTTACATAGTTTGGGATCAGTGGAACCAAATATAATGTCATCCACATAGATTTGAACTAAAAGGATTTTGTCTTTGTGGTGCTTAATGAAAAGGGTTCTGTCAACTATGCCTCTTACAAACTTATATTCTAATAGGAAGCTAGTTAGAGTCTCATACCATGCTCTAGGAGCCTGCTTAAGTCCATACAGAGCTTTTTCCAACTTAAAAACATGTGAGGGATAAGTTGAAGAAATGAACCCAAGGGGTTGTTCAACAAATACCTCTTCCTTTAGCTCACCATTCAGGAATACACTCTTTACATCCATCTGGAACACCTTAAACTTCATATAGGCTACATATGCTAGAAAGATCCTTATTGCCTCTAGCCTTGCAATAGGAGCAAAAGTCTGATCATAGTCTATTCCTACTTCCTGTCTGTAGCCCTGTGCTACAAGCCTTGCTTTATTCCTTATGATAATTCCTTGTGCATCAAATTTATTTCTAAACACCCATTTGGTGCCTATAATCAGCTGACCTTTTGGTCTAGGGACCAACTTCCAAACTTTGCATCTTTCAAACTGGTTTAGCTCTTCTTGCATAGCAATGATCCAGTGGGGATCTTGCTCAGCATCTTTTATGGTTAAGGGCTCTACCTGAGAAAGAAAACAAGCAAGCATCACATCTTGACTTAGTTGATGTCTAGTTTGCACACCAGTTGAAATGTCTCCAATCACTTGAGATGTAGGATGATCTCTAAGTGTGACATAATCAGTTTGTGGTATGTGATCTTCAACAGCAATTGGGATTAATTCCTCTGGTGGAATTAGATTAGCTGTTTGTACAGTTGCAATCACTTCTACCTGATCTTCATCACTGTCTGAATCAATTATCTGAGGAGCTGGTTGAATCCCCTGAGAGAGTTTTAGCTCATCCAAGTTCTTGCATAATTCAGGTACCTGCAAAGAATTACTGGAGGAAGTTTTCTTCTCTCTGTAAAACATTTTTGTCTCATCAAAAGATACATGGACTGACTTTTTAATTTTCAAGGTGGATTTATTAAATACCCTATAAGCTTTGCTTACTTGGGAATATCCTAGAAAGATTCCCATTGAAGCCTTTGCCTCAAACTTTCTAATGTAATCTTTGTTATTATTGTGAATGAAGACTACACAGCCAAAAACTCTAAAATAATCTATTTTAGGTTTCTTTAATTTAAGCAATTCATAAGGAGTCTTCCCCTTAAGTTTATGTATCAGACTCTTATTCAGTACATAGTTAGCTGTGTTAACTTTTTCTGCCCAAAAGGATAGAAGCATATTAGCATCTACTAATAATGTTCCTGCGGCTTCAATCAGGGTTCTATTTTTCCTTTCCACTACCCCATTTTGTTGAGGAGTTCTAGGAGCAGAGAAGCTATGTCTGATACCTTCTTTCTCATAGAATTCTTGCATAAGAAAAGAATCAAACTCAGTACCATGATCACTTCTGATCAAGGCAACTTGAGTAGAGTACTCAGTCTGTATACAAAGTAGAAAATCTGTAAGAACTTAGAAGTTATCAGATTTAGTTCTCAAGAAGAACACCCAAGTGAATCTAGAGTAATCATCTACAATAACTAGGGTATAGAATTTCCCTCCTAGACTCTATACATCTATTGTACCAAAGAGATCCAAGTGCAATAGGTACAGGATTCTAGGTGAATCACTTTTATTTACAGCTTTGAAACTATTCTTGGTTTGCTTGCCTAGCTAACAAGCCTTGCATAGGCCTTCCTTCTTGTAGGGGAAGAGGGCAAACCTCTAACAAGGTTGTATTTAGATAACCTAGATATATTTTTAAGATTAACATGACTAAACCTCCTATGCCACAAAGTATTATTAATACTCACCTCATTAAATAAGCAAATTTTAGAAGAGGTGGAATTAAAGTCTACAAGATTGATATTTCCTTGTCTAATACCTACTAACACAATTTTATTTTTCAAAGTAATATTGCACAAAGTATTAGAAAACCAAACCTGGTAGCCAGCATCACAAAACTGACTTACAGAAATAAGGTTGTGCTTCAGTCCTGTGACATAAGCTACCTTCTTGAAAGTCACTGATCCTATGGTGAATTTACCATATCCTTCAGTCTGACCACAGCTGGAATCACCAAAGACCACTTTTGGTCCCAACTTGGCTTTGAAGCTTGACAGGTTCTCCTTATTTCCAGTCATATGCTTGGAGCATCCAATATCCAAATACCACTTTTTCTGAGTGATAGGATAGGTCTTCACCTGCAATAAGATAGATTAAACATTGTGGACCAAGGTAACCTTGGGTCCATTGTTCTTCACATAGGAAAAACTAGAAATAAAAGAGTATGCTGGTTGAGAGTGATATCCTAAGGGATGAGATCTCCTAGGTGGGATAATCCAATTTGCAGACCAAGGGTTGCTATTAAACTTATTGTTTATATTAACATTGTTGTAATTTTAAAAATTTAGTTCTGATCGTCGATCGATGTTCGACGATCGGTACCCAGATCGTCGATCTTGGTTCACAGAATAGAATTCTGGGTTCCACGATCGTCGATCTCTATTCGACGACTCAGGCTGAGATCGTCGATCCCTCATTGCCAAGTAGTTATACCCAGTAGGTGAGTTCAGAGATCGTCGATTGTAGTTCGACGATGGGTTCAACGATCGTCGATGGGCATTCGACGATTTTTGTATTTCTATGAATTTCTGTTTCCTTTTGTCTCTCTTGATTTTATTTAAGGTTTTCTTAGCTTTTTGAATAACCTCAGTGTTGTTTATTCCCTTTTCAGAAATAAACTTTACTAGAGTGGATAGATTGTATTTAAGGAGCAGTGGGGGTTCACTAGGTGAGGCACCAAAGCCTAACTTATTGTTGCCTGTCCTTGTGTTGGTTGTGCTTGTGATTTATAGCAACTTAAGGCTTCTGCCACTAAGTGAATCTTCTAACCTTTTAGCTTTAGCTAGTTCTAATTTAAGAAATTTAATTTCTTCAATTGATCTAGTGAGTTCAGCTTTCAAATTAATGTTTTCATTAGATATAGATTCTGATTCAGCTAGTCTGTCTCTAAGCAATTTAATTTCCTTTTCTGAGCTAAGTAAGTCTAGGCACAGAGTTTTAAATTCATCCTTGGATTCATCAGATGTAAAATCATAAGATGCAATTACCTGATCTTTATCAAACAATTCATCTTCCTCATCTTCGGTTATCTCTGTAGTTGAGTTACTGCTGCAGGCATTGATTGCCATAAGGCAGATCTCCTTACTTTTCTTCTCTTCCTCATCATCTTCACTGGAGCGGGAAGAAGAAGAATCTTCCTCAGAATCACTCCAGGTCTTTGCAACAAGGCCTTTCTCTTTCTTCTTATATTTGTGAGAAGATGTCTTGGAGTGATGCTTCTCATGTTCCTTTTCTTTTCTCCTTTCTTTATGCTTTGTCTCTGGACACTCGGGGAGAATATGTCCAGGCTTCCTGCATCCAAAACAAACAATTTCATTAGAAGGGGTTTTATCATACCTTGGCTTGTCATCATATTTTGATGACTTTCTTCTGTTGTCTTTTCTTCCCATCTTGTAGAACCTCTTGGCAAAGAGTGCCATCAGTTCTTATTTTGATTGAGTCCCCTTGGACTCATCATCAGCTTTAAGAGCAAGGGTTTGCTCTTTCTTTGTTGGAGTAGGTGCTTTAGCTTCAACTTCTCTGGATTTCAGTACTTGCTCAAATGATTTGAGCTTGCCAAGGAGAGCTTCAGTTGAGATCTCTGTTGTACTTCTGGACTCTTTGATTTGCCAGATTCTGAGATCCCATGTGCTGGAAAAAAACATCAGTATTTTATCATTGACCTCTGTCAATGTGATCTCCTTGTCAAGTGTCCTCAGCTCATTGATGATGGAGCTGAGCCTTGTGTACATGGCTTCTACAGTCTCAGCCTCTTCTTTCTTGAAGTTCTCATATTGGGATATGAGGTTGGACCTTCTGTCCATCCTCTCATCAGCTGAACAAGCTACAATCTGATTTAGTGAGTCCCACATGGCTTTTGCTGAGGTGCAATCAGCCACTTTCTGGAATGTCTCATCAGACATAGTCTGATCCAGAATATTCATATCTTTGGCATCAACAATCTTGGCCTTCTTGTAAGTTTCATTGTAGTCTGGAGGTGGCACTGCACTGAGGTTTACAGATGTTGTAGCAGCAGCAGGTGGTGTTCGTGGCCCTGTCAAGATAGAGAAAAAAATATCTTCATCAATAGAGTTCATGTAAAGTCTGATTCTTGCCTTCCAGATGCCAAACTTGGCTAAGTTTCATACTGGAGGTCTGGTGCTAGAATAATCTTTGTACTGGGCCATGAATCTAATGTGAGTGAATATGGTATCAGAGTATCTTATCACAAGATCTTATGGTTCAGGTGTTAGCCTGTTCAACCAATCAACCTAGGAATGGTTAAGCTGTTGAAAAACCAACCTCCCTCTGATACACATTAAAAGAGAGGGGATAAGATACTTATTACTCTAGAGGGGGGGGGGGGGTGAATAGAGTATTCAAAAATTAAGAAACTCTAAACACTTCTCTTGAGCCAATTGCGGAATTGAAATATAAAAGCTTTAAACCTAAAGCTTATCAGAGTGTAGTGAATAAAACAAGCTAACTGAAGTTTCAGTTGAGCTTTATACCTAACATAGCAACTAGCAACCTAGTTATATCTATCACAACCATAGATCAATGATTAAAGTAAACAACCAGACAACACAAGAGATTTATAGTGGTTCCCCAATTGGATACATCCACTCTTCTACCACCCTGGTAGGAATCCACTACAGGTTTTTGTTCAGGTGCCCTGCCACCACAAGATCTACTTCAGGTAGATCTAGAAACCCTTCAGGCTTTTGATCAGGTGCCTAAGAACCAAACACACTGGTTTTTGATCAGGTTCCCTGCCACCAAAGTTTCACTTTTTAAGGGAGTAATAACCCTTTTACAGGAGATTAAGGGAAAGAGTTGAGGGTGTCTTCTCTATGTTCAAGGAAGCTAGTGGATTGCTCTAAGAAAATCAAATCTCCCCCTAGCTTAGAGAATGCCCAGGAAGAAGCTTTGCTTCAGGGTGTAGGAACTCCAGATTGCTTTGAAGCTTTTTCTGATGCTGCTTTGAAGAAGACTTAAGATGTTGATGGTTGTTCTTCTTCAGCAGCTTTGCAATCTGAGAGGAGAGTTCTTCTTGAAAGCTTGAGCACTGAGTGTTTATTTTCCTGAAGACAGGATGAACTCAGGAAGCAGCAGAAGAACAAATTCTTTTTCTTGAGAGCTCTTATTGTATCACACTTATTGCTTGGTTCTCTTGTTTCTGTGCCTGTGGTTATCGTTGTCTTCAGCCGACTGCCTTCACAAAAGATAGAAACTTCTCTTCTGTGAACACCGGTCTCGAGCCCTGCACAAAAAGTCTTTCCTAATAATAGAATACGACAAAGTATGTAAACCTGTACCTGCAATCTCTCTGTCATTCCCAAAAAGGAATTAATGATAAAAGAAATATCCTTTCAATTCGACTTAACAAACTGGCACAGGAAACCAAGCCTAACGGCCATAATACAGCTGTACACAATCCAATCTTTCCTTTAATAAAACAAATGGCTTTATTCTGTCAAAATATTTTAAATCAATGCATAAGAAATATTGCAAATAAACAATATAGTATAGGCATTGTAATAAGCAAAATATTTGAATAGAATATGATTTAAATAAGATTGAATATTACAGGGAATCATCTGAAATGAATATTGATAAAGGCAGACAGAAATTGTCGAGCAAAGATCGAAGATCGTCGATCTGGACAAGCAGATCGTCAACCTGAAGATAGAACAAAGTCTAAACAGAAATCGTCGACCTAGGCTAAACGATCGTCGATCTGAGCAAGCAGATCGTCGATCTCACTTCAGAGTACATATAACTCTGAGATCGTCGATCATCATTCGAAGATCGTCGAGCGACAATCGACTATCGTCGAGCACAAAACTTCTAAATAGAATTTCTATTTCTATCCATTCTCAACTATCCTATCTGGGTCTATCCTAACTAAACTTATCGTAGACTAATTGTTGGGTATTGTATCCACAATGTACCTGATTTGAAGAAGCCCCTGAACAAGCTAAGGTGAATTCACTATGTATTTGATGAATTTCTTCTAGTTGTGCTTGCAGCTATTCATTGCTAAGTACACACCAATGTCAGGGTGCAGTAGGTCAATATACACGGGTCTGTGCAACGTAATCCCTCGTTGAGCAGATCATTGTGTTGGCTTACGTGTACTCTCTCTATTGGAGTGTACTTATTTCCAAACACAGGGTCATGAAAGATCATGAACAGACAAGGAGCAAGGATGGGCCAAAGACCAGCTCACGGGATGAAAGACGAGAATCGTCTAAGTGTAAATCGTCGAGAATCACTAAGTGATTCTCGCCGATTCGCCGAGAATCACTAGTGATTCTCGACGAGTCGTCGAGAATCACTAGATGATTCTCGCCGGGTTGGGCCGGCTGTCTCGACGCTGTCAGAAAATTCTCTAAGGCAGAATCGTCGAGAATCACTAAGTGATTCTCGCCGATTCGTCGAGAATCACTAAGTGATTCTCGCCGATTTGTCGAGAATGACTTTGCATTCTCGACGATTCGGCGAGAATCAAATGTGATTCCCGCCGATTCTCCCTGGACTCTATAACCTGTGCAGCCAGAATTCGCCAAGTAGAATTCGGCGAGAATCGTAAGTGATTCTTGCCGATTCGTCGAGAATCACCTACGATTCTCGCCGATTTTGCCTTGGGCGATTTTTCTGAATTCCTGGACCGGTCCATGTTACCTGCAGCTATTTGAACCGGACTTTGGTCTTTGCTTTGGTGGGGCACACAACGGTCATCTCCATGACCTATTGTATAAATACACAGGTATTTGTGTATAGTGGTTCACGGATACAGAATACGAAAGCCGAGCCGCCGACTAACCCTAAAATCGCGAACCAGCTCCGCCTCCGTCGCCGCCGCTCGTGCAGTGGTCACCGTAGCTGATCTCGATCTCCTTCAGATCCCCGGTGATAGAAGCCAAGTCTTGCACAGCGTCTCACGCGTCTAACCAGAGATCTTTTGTCTCTTGATTTGAGATAGGGAAATCCATCCCCGTCCGAATCGATCGAGACGATCGATCCTAGTGTGACCGTTGGAAGACCTTGCCGACTTCGCTAAGATGATTGAATCTCCAAAGCATCGCTGCTGTTTTCAGTTGCCGCCGCCAACACCGAGAGCCTTGCCGCCGCCCTTTGCCGCCGCCGGTCTCGGGGAGATTTTCTCCAAGAAAGATCAAGGGTTGTGGACTTTTCGTTGCCTACAAGAACAAGTAGTCTAACGAAAAGGGACACCTAGATCTTCAAGTTGTTTGTATTTCTTATACACTCCAATTTCTTTTAAATTGTAAAGGAACATTTGGTTCCTAGTTGTAGGGTTGGGTGCAACCCGTGTTGTGGGAGTGTTGACTCCAACGTGTGGAAGGGTTCCTTCCGTTAGTGCAAGGATTGGATTTCAATCCTATTGGTGAAGTGACTGAGTCGTCCCTGGTTGGGAGATAGGTCGAAGGGGGAAAGTGGACGTACCCAAATTGGGGAACCACTATAAATTGCTTGTGTCCTGTCTGTGCTGTGTTGTTTTGTTTTCTTGTGCATGTATAATTTTAATTCCGCAAATACGCTGCAAGACACCTATCCCCCCATAGGTGAAGCTAGTTGGCACTAGGTGGACTTTCAAGTGGTATCAGAGGGAGGTTACTCATCAAAGGGGTTAACACCTCGAGTAAGTTCCTGCATCTAGTTTCAACAAGAAGATCAGACTCAAGCATGGAGTTGGATTATGATGTCCCTCCTCTAAGACTCCCCTCATGTACAAAGGAGTACTATCCTGTATGGAAGATGAGAGTACTATTTCATCTGGAGGCCATCGACCCTCGAGCATCACTCATTCTGGAAGAGGGTCCCTTCATTCCCATGAAGGCCTCCTACTCTGGAAAGGATATGCAGATCCCCAAGGAGACTACTGAAATGTCTGAGATTGAATTCTCTCTTTTCAACTTGGATAAAATGATTCGTAAAATCATCCTGGATGTCTGGACTGTACCTTCCCGGTCAAGACTTGAAAAGTGTAAGACGGCCAAGTCCTTGTGGCAAACTGTATCAGACCTCATGGAGGGATCAGACAGAACAGGGATAAGTCATCAGCAAGAGGATGAGGCATATATGGGGGTTAGCATTTCTGAAGAAGAAAGTGATGACCAATTTCTCAGTATCAGGGCTCCTGTGTCCTTATCAGAGACTGAGGAGGAAGTTGATGAAGACTGCTCAGCTGAGGATGACTCAGCTGCCCCGGTCAGTCCTAACACTATTCCTGATCAGCTAAGTCAGGACCATGTAACTTCTTCACCTTGCCCCTCTCTTCCTCATGTTCCTGAAGACAGGAATATTTTGGATGATTGCCCTCCAGAAAATCCTGATGCCCTGAAGAGTGTCCTTCAGAAAAGCAACCTGATTGTTGAGGAGCAAGCTCAGGAGATTGCTCGGCTGAAAATCTTATTGGTTCTCCAATTGGTATCCAATAAGGTTAAGGACTCTAAAATCTCAGATCTAGAGAGTAGTCTAGAGAATGAGAAGAGGATAGTATCCGACTTTTCCAAGGTTGATGCTATCAAAAGAAAAGAAGAAAACAGGTGGATCTCCCGAATTATCAATTCATGGAGAAATGGGAAAACGGTATTTAGACCCCCCACTCCAGGAAGGAAAGGTACTCATCATGCCTACAGGTATGATCACAGGAACAACCGTGGTCACTGCAAGGGTGATCTGCCCTCATGTGGAAATACCCATAATGCAAGGGCTGTCATGGCCACCCTTGAGAGAATGCCTAAGGCTCATTCTGAACCCTTTGTATTCTCGGCCACAGCCCCAACTCTGCATGAATCTGCTGATATCAGCTCTCAATGCTCCTCTCACCACCCTAGGACACAAAAAGGGGGGGTTAGAAGTCATGCAGTTAGTGCTCATGGGGCCTTTGAAAGGGTGCTGACTGAAAGGAAGGCACCACCTCCTAGGCCTCATGACGCTTACTACATGCCTTCCTTCCACCCTTCCAAGTGTCACGATGGAAGAGGAAATTTTGAGAGCAGATCCGGCTCTATCCCGTTTAGACCTAGGTCCTTGACTACCTCAGTCACCGTGTCAGGTCATAAACGGAGATACAATATTCACACATGTTGGTGCTGTGGCAAGGTGGGTCACTTTGCCATAGATTGTTGACATAACCCCTCTATGTCAAGGGCAAGGGCGTTTCCACCTCCTCTGGGCAGAGGTAGTCTTCTTGACAGGATTTCTAAGGGAAGGCATTCGAGTTTTTATGCTAACAAGAACCTAGGACCCAATACATATTAGGTTCCTAAGGAAAGGTAACACTCTTTTGCAGGGTAGTCTAGGTTCCCGTAAACCTAATGGGAAGCAGACAGGAGATGTTCCAAGAATGACGTGGAACAAGTATCTGGAATAGGAGCAGTGCCATCAACACAGGCACATTCAAGTTGACCACCTGGTGTGCCTTGAGCAGAAGATCTAAATGATACATCTTTTAATCTCAGACGTTTGCACCAGTTGCACGGCTCGAGGCAATCCGGCTATTCCTAGCATATGCCTCTCACAAAGGTTTCACAGTCTATCAGATGGACATGAAATCGGCTTTCTTGAATGGAGACTTGAAAGAAGAAGTATACGTCGCTCAACCTCCAGGTTTTGTCAATCCTACTTATCCTAATCATGTATATTTTCTTAATAAAGCGCTATATGGCTTAAAACAAGCTCCTCGAGCTTGGTATGAGACATTGTCTAGCTATCTTCTTGAGAACAAGTTCTCTAGAGGAAAAATAGACAAGACATTGTTTCTCAGGGAAGTCAAAGGCAAGATTTTGCTGGTGCAAATCTATGTTGATGACATTATATTCGGCTCAACGGACAACAATCTTTGCAAAAAGTTTTCCAAACTTATGCAAGGAAAGTTTGAAATGAGCAGTATGGGAGAGCTGAAGTATTTCTTGGGACTTCAAATGAAACAGTCTGACGAAGGAATCTTCATTTCTTAGACGAAGTTCACAAATGAACTCCTCAAGAAATTTGGAATGGAGAATGCAACCTCTATGAGGACTCCAATGGGATCCACCATGTCTCTGGATAAGGATGAGAAAGGGAAACCTTTTGATGAAACCAAATACAGAAGCATCATTGGATCTCTGCTCTATCTTACTACGAGTAGACCGGATATCATGTTCTCCACATGTGTTTGTGCTAGATATCAGGTGAACACTAAGGAATCTCATTATGTCGCTGCAAAGCGAATTCTTAGATACCTTAAAGGTACCCCTAATCTTGGCTTATGGTACCCGAGAAGAAATGATGTCAAGCTAATAGGTTTTTCAGATGCTGATTTTGCAGGAAGTAGGGATGACAGGAAAAGCACCTCCGGGACGTGTCAATTCCTCGGAAGAAGGCTCATCTCATGGAATAGCAAGAAGTAGAATTGTGTTGCAACCTCCATAGCGGAATCAGAATACATTTCGGCTGGGAGCTGTTGCGCACAACTTCTATGGATCAGAAATCAGTTAGCAGACTATGATCTCCAGTTCAAGGAAGTACCGAGGTACTGTGACTCCTCCAGTGCAATTGCTATTGCCAACAATCCGGTATCGCACAGCAAAACGAAGCATATTGAAGTGCGTTACCATTTCATTCGGGATCACGTGGAGAACAAGGACATCTCTCTCTGCTATGTTCCCACTGACAAGCAGATTGCAGACATTTTCACAAAGCCCCTTGACGAGGCCAAGTTCAGTATGTTCAAAACGGAATTGGGGATGCTAAACTACGAGGAATGAAGACTACAGAAGCTCAAGGCTCATGCGTTTAGGGTCTGCTAGGAATTTCGTGAAAGCAAAGGTACAAGAACTGAGGGGGAGCATTGTGTCTCATGCTTCAGTCCCCGATTTGCAGAAGCCGAAAAGGGGGAGATTACCATTACCCTCTCGGCTAAGGTGCTAAGGTGATAGCTCCACAAGCTCTAAAGATAACGGTATGGAATTTCAACTTTTTATTTTAAGTTCTATTCTTCCAAGCCGTTGTATTCACCTTAGCTTGTAGGGTTTAGGCTTCTTCAAATAGGGGGAGATTGTTGTGTTTGTATTCACAATGTACCTGATTTGAAGAAGCCCCTGAACAAGCTAAGGTGAATTCACTATGTATTTGATGAATTTCTTCTAGTTGTGCTTGCAGCTATTCATTGCTAAGTACACACCAATGTCAGGGTGTAGTAGGTCAATATATACAGGTCTGTGCAACGTAATCCCTCGTTGAGCAGATCAGTGTGTTGGCTTACGTGTACTCTCTCTATTGGAGTGTACTTATTTCCAAGCACAGGGTAATGAAAGATCATGAGCAGACAAGGCGCAAGGATGGGCCAAAGACCAGCTCACGGGTTGAAAGACGAGAATCGTCTAAGTGTAAATCGTCGAGAATCACTAAGTGATTCTCGCCGATTCGTCGAGAATCACTAGATGATTCTCACCGGGTTGGGCCGGCTGTCTCGACGCTGTCAGAAAATTCTCTAAGGCAGAATCGTCGAGAATCACTAAGTGATTCTCACCGATTCGTCAAGAATGACTTTGCATTCTCGACGATTCGGCGAGAATCAAATGTGATTCCTGCCGATTCTCCCCGGCCTCTATAACCTGTGCAGCCAGAATTCGCCAAGTAGAATTCGGCGTGAATCGTAAGTGATTCTCGCCGATTCGTCGAGAATCACCTACGATTCTCGCCGATTTTGCCTTGGGCGATTTTTCCGAATTCCTGGACCGGTCCATGTTACCTGCAGCTATTTGAACCGGACTTTGGTCTTTGCTTTGGTGGGGCCCACAACGGTCATCTCCATAACCTATTGAATAAATACACAGGTATTTGTGTACAGTGGTTCACGGATACAGAATACGAAAGCCGAGCCGACGACTAACCCTAAAATCGCGAACCAGCTCTGCCTCCGTCGCCGTCGCTCGTGCAGTGGTCACCGTAGCTGATCTCGATCTCATTCAGATCCCCGGTGATAGAAGCCAAGTTGAAAGTGAAGGGATAGATACTACTCTAGAGGGGGGTGAATAGAGTTATCAAATTTTGCACAGACAAAACTTAATAGTCTACCCAACTCCCTTGGAGTGAGGTGCGGAATGAAAAGATTATAGATATTGATTTAACCTTAGAGTCTAACACAAGTGTTGTGTACAAACACAAGTTAACTGTAATTACAGTTAAGCTTGGAAAAACCTAAACAGCAACTAGCAGCCTAGTTATATCTAATCACAGCCACAATGCAGGAAATAAACAATTGAATCCAGACGACACAAGGAGATTTATAGTGGTTCCCCAAACAACTTGGGTACGTCCACTCTTCTACCCACACGGTAGGAATCCACTCAGGTTTTTGATTAGGTGCCCTGCCACCAACAGAATCTGATTCAGGTAGATTCAGAAACCCTTTAGACTTTTGATCAGGTGTCTAAAAACCAAGCACAGGTTTTTGATCAGGTGCCCTGCCACCAAGGGATACTTTTGAAGGGAGTAATAACCCTGTACAGGAGGGGGAAGAAGGTTAAGATGTCTTCTCTATTTTTCAATAGATTAGAGAAGCACAAAAAGCTTGCACTGAGCTAGAATGCTCTAAAGAATCAAGGCTCCCCCTGGCTCAAAGATGTCCAGGTGAAGTCTTGCTTCAGTGCAGAAAACTCTTCAGAAAATTCTGAAGGAGAGAGCTACAAGAAGAAAATAAATAACAAAAAGAAATCTCTTCAAGCAGCTATCTTCTTCTTCTTCTTCAAAGAAACTCTGAGTTGAACTTCCTGAAAGCAGGAGAACTCAGGTGAAGAAGAGATGATGATCTTAACACTTCTCAGTTAGATGGAGTTTGCTGAGAGCAGGAAGCTTGAGCTTGAAGAAGGCTTGAGTGCTTTTGAATATGTGTGTAACACTAGCTTCAATCCTTCTGCAAAGGGTTCTTTTTATATTAGCAGCAAGCAACGGCTCTCTTCCATTTGAATTCTTTGTCTTCTTCTGAGCCTTGAGACCTGGGCTGTAAATATCAAAGAAGACAGAAATATCTCTGCAGCAAAACATTCTATAAAGGGAATAAATCACTTTCTAAGAAGCTGCAGGTTTAAATCAAATAACAGAGGACTAAATAAAGTCACATCAGAAATAATCTCTTTATAGTAAAGAAGAAGACTTTTCAGTCCAACGGCTATAAAGGGGTTGACAGCAGATAAAGTAATTTAAATGACAGCTAATAAGACAA
Organism: Platanthera zijinensis; assembly: GCA_039513925.1. Classification (NCBI taxonomy): domain Eukaryota; kingdom Viridiplantae; phylum Streptophyta; class Magnoliopsida; order Asparagales; family Orchidaceae; genus Platanthera; species Platanthera zijinensis. The sequence goes on along the minus strand of CM077084.1, from coordinate 104,884,119 downwards.
ACAACTTTATCTTAAAAGACTTGAACTCAGGCAAAAAGAATAGAGCAAATAATGCCTGGAAACTCTATCATACAGCTTGAAATAATGTGCCAGAAAATGTATTAAATTAATTAAATATAATAAATAAATACAAAATACAAAGGCAGGCAGAAAACGTCGAACGACCTTCGGAGATCGTCGACCGACGCACGGAGATCGTCGATCTATCGGGCAGATAGTCGAACGATCCAGATAGTCGACCTATCGAAGAAGATAGTCGAACTACCCCGGGAGATAGTCGATCTATCAGAGCAGATAGTCGAACTACCAGATAGTCGATCTATCAGGACAGATAGTCGAACTATCAAGCGCACAGAGATAGTCGACCTATCAAGCAGATAGTCGACCTACCTCAGAAAACAGATAGTCGACCTATCAACAGATAGTCGACCTATCAGCGCAGAACAGATAGTCGACCTATCAACAGATAGTCGACCTATCAGCGCAGAACAGATAGTCGACCTATCAACAGATAGTCGACCTATCAGCGCAGAACAGATAGTCGACCTATCAACAGATAGTCGACCTACCAGCGCAGAACAGATAGTCGACCTATCAACAGATAGTCGACCTACCAGCGCAGACCAAAACATCGACCAACTGATAGACGATCGTCGATCAGTCGATAGACGATAGTCGAACGGCGTTCGAATATGGTCGAACGAAAAAACTACTTAACCAAATTCTCGATTTGGAAAAGCGAGGACTCTACAGCTAGACTCCTAACCATTGACCATAGATATTTCTTGGGTCAAGGAGCACAAAGGAGAGGACTGAACTCAAAACAAACTAGGGTACCAACACAAGTCTTGCACAGCGTCTCACGCGTCTAACCAGATATCTTTTATCTTTTGATTTGAGATAGGGAAATCCATCCCCGTCCGAATCGATCGAGACGATCGATCCTACTGTGACCGTTGGAAGACCTTGCCGACTTCGCTAAGACGATTGAATCTCCAATGCATCGCTGCTGTTTTCAGTTGCCGCCGCCAACACCGAGAGCCTTGCCGCCGCCCTTTGCCACCGCCGGTCTCGGGGAGATTTTCTCCAAGAAAGATCAAGGGTTGTGGACTTTTCGTTGCCTACAAGAACAAGTAGTCTAACGAAAAGGGACACCTAGATCTTCAAGTTGTTTGTATTTCTTATACACTCCAATTTCTTTTTCATTGTAAAGGAACATTTGGTTCCTAGTTGTAGGGTTGGGTGCAACCCGTGTTGTGGGAGTGTTGACTCCTACGTGTGGAAGGGTTCCTTCCGTTAGTGCAAGGATTGGATTTCAATCCTGTTGGTGAAGTGACCGAGTCGTCCCTGGTTGGGAGATAGGTCGAAGGGGGAAAGTGGATGTACCCAAATCGGGGAACCACTATAAATTGCTTGTGTCCTGTCTATGCTGTGTTGTTTTGTTTTCTTGTGCAGGTACAATTTTAATTCCGCAAATACGCTGCAAGACACCTATCCCCCCCATAGGTGAAGCTAGTTAGCACTAGGTGGACTTTCACTAACAATTAGTCTAACCATTGACCATAGATAAATCTTGGGTCAATAAAACCTAAATGAGATGACATGGACAAATTCAAAAACTAGGGAACCAACAATTATTTGATTTGGTATCGTCATATTAATGACGTCAGGGCATTACCTTTTTACGTCATGTTGGCGGCGCTTCACCGTTAGTGCGTTTTCGCGTCCGTTGGGTCTATTTGACCAGATTTTGGGGTTTTGATGAGATTGAATGTTTTCTTGTTGGAAGAATTAAATTGGTGATATGTATGCTTATAGTAAGCATTTGATGTTAGTATCTCAAGAATGGCGCGTCGGATTCTAATGTTGTCTTCGCTCCTAAATTCGTAGAGTCGATAATTCATCCGGGAATATCAGTCAAATCTGAGTTTCTGAAAAATGCCCTTCTCAGTTCTCGAGAAGCCCTGGCTTGTTCTCGGAAAGCCTGCCTTGTACTCGATGTGGCTAGCTCCGTTTCTCGAGAAGCCGGGAGTTGTTCCGAGAAGTTTATATTATTTCTCGAGAAGTGTTAATTGTTCCTGAGAAATCCGGAAGCCATTCTCGAGAAGTCCTCATCCCTCTCGAGAAATCCATCCTCATCTCTCTCGAGAAGTCCTCAGCCGTTCTCGAGAAATCCTTATCCTTCTCGAAAAATCCACACCTTTTTCTCGAGAAAACCGATTCAGCCGACCCTTGTACGTTCACTTAAGTGTAATAAATTTTAATATTATATATATATATACACACATCTCTTTTCTCCTCTTAATTTAAGCCGACCATCTTCCTTCCCGTCGTCCCCGAACCAGAGAAGCGAGAGCGAGAGATAGAATGACCGTTCGTGAATCTTCTTGTGGCCGCCGACGGTGCTCCGGTGCTCGAAATCTTCAAACGAATATAGATCTGGAAAGCTCTCAAAGAGAGCTACGTCATCGTGGTAAAGTTTTTCCCGTTTCTTGAGTTTTTTTCGTTAGGATTTTTGGCCCTAGCCTCTATTTCGTCCATTTTTGTTTATATTTCGACTTCCCCCGTCTTATTTTTCCCCGATCAACGACGAGGGTGATTTTGAGAATTTTTTCTGACAAAACCAAGGCAAGTGGTGGTTTTTCCCTCCTTCGTCCTTTTATCGACCTTGATGATAACTGTTAATCTTCTTTATTTTGTCTTTTTGCATTTTGTCTTTTCGAGTTATAGATATATTTGATCTTTTTTTTGAAATCCACTTGTAGTATTATTCTTGTTATACTAAGCTAACCATATAGCGTTGTTTATGAATATTAGTGTTGTGTTTCCATGCATGATTTACGTTTGTTGGACATTTACCGTCCCTTAACCGCTATGAAGATCGAGGTTGAGTTTATTTAGGATCGTGCATTTGTCCTAAGGTTTATCAACCGCTCCATAAATCTAATGATGTTTAGTAGAATCCGATGTGCCAATTCTTGAGATTTATAACATGTTTTTTCTTTGTTGCGAGTGTTAGTGGACGAAACCACCGCTGCAATGTTTGTTCCCTTTATTAATATCTTGTGGAACTCTTTCGGGTGTTTGGGCATCTATGGTGAATGGTGGAGTGTTTGAGTCTCCCCCGTAGTTAGAATGATATTATATCTTGGAGGGTGTGTCCGGATGAGCGACCACCTTGCCTATGTTTTTGGGTAGAGTTGACCACATGTGGCTAATAAAGTTTTGTGAATTATTTCTTATGATTTAATCATGCTTTCCACCTTTTAGCCCTGGGAGTCTGGTGTAGTTTGATGTACGTGATGATTCATATAAGTGCTATTTTCTGATCTTGGTACTTTACTTTTGTGCTCTACGTTAGTACTTTTGTCTTGGGTTGGTACCATATTTTGACTTTGTTTACGTTTGGCTTACTTTTCTGCCACCGCTTGTACCCTCTTGCTGAGATGTTCTGTCTTTGGAATTCCTCAGGTTTGGAGCTTTAGATGGTAGTGGAGCTATTTTTGGAGTTCCTGAGCATCAGTGTTGGGCGTGGTTTTCACCTCGCCGTTGCGAGGTAGTTTGTTGTTTTAGTTTACTTCACTTAGTTTAGACATACTTTAAATTTGTGTGGGTTCGTGTCAGATTGTTGACGCCCACAAGATAGTTGATTTTAGACACTTTGCTAGCTGCTATTTTGCTTTCTTCCTAATTATTTGGATTACTTGATCTCTGAGATGTTTTATGCTAGGATTACATGATAGGTATTTTCAAGTTTAAAACTACTATTATTACTTCATGCATTGCACATTTTAAAATTCTAAATCATTATATTTAGCAACCGTAAAATCTATTTCTTATTACTATTATAAGAATATATTCTTGCATACCATGAGTTGTCCTCTGGGGACATTTATACTCATATAGGAAGTCTAATCTTGTAAAAAAGCATTTTACACAGCGTATAACTATTTTTCTCGTGGACTAGATGAGCCACTAAGCAGAGGAATACGACTAACTGCTTAACTTAAACTGGATTTTTCACTAAATAACTAAAGATCTGTCTTTATATGTTAAGTAGGAGTTTTGCCTGAGCATCCGTAGTTATCTCCTGCTGACGTGGCATCATGACGCGCATTTCCCTTACTCTGATATATCTTTAAAGGCGGTGAAAATGCGGGTTGTGATAGTTGGTATTAGAGGGAGATTGGTTTGATAAGTTATTCGAACCAGCCAATCTGTTGTAGATCTAATTTCCTTCATTCATTTTCATACACATACTGATGTGTCATCAGTACGTCTTAGCCGAAGCATAGTCACTACACACATAGCATGATAAGAAGTATATGAGGCATATTATGTAGTATGAGATGCATAATATGTGTTTGTATATGGATCCATCATTAGAGGCAACATATGACGATTATGTAGTATGGGATGCATAACCACCATCACATGGATGCCCATTAGTACATTTTTTTCTCATTGCATGTAATATTATGTAGTATGGGATGCATAACATTTCATGTGTACGCCGCTCATAACATGCATTAAATCCTTTTTAGAATGCATAACACTACATACCTAGCATATCATCGCAAAAACACGCATGCTAAGTAAAGGTTTACATGATGACACATGTACACACATAACTTTAACTAAGAATAAAGAATCCATACATTCATATCATAGATGCATGAGTCAATAGGATGAGAGGATATTATCCTAAGTAGGACATGTCATCATTTACAAAATCCCAGAGCAAGTTTGCAGCATAAGCAAGTGTCTTTTAAGTATGGTTTGAACTAAGTTGTGTGGCCGAGTTGTAAGCTAGGATTTTGATGAGTTGTTCGTTTGCCATTTTAGAAATGCAAGATAAATGTCCTGCGATGGGGTCGACCCCCTAGTCAGAGGGTGAGTTGTCAGGTGCGCAAAGCATTGCGATGATCGAGAGTTTGTGTCAGAGCAATGAGGCAATGTCGAGACAATTAGTTGCAATGCAATCGCAAATTCAGTCCTTGTTGTCTGCCGCTCCTGCGGAGCAACCCTTAGTGCAAGATTCTGCCGTGGGTCAAGCCGCACCCGTTACTCCTGCTCCTCTGGTTCCCCTAGTGATGCTAGCACCAGAAATGATTTTTATCTCGCATTTCCAGCGATTGGGACCTCCCACTTACGACGAGAGAGCTGACTTTATGGCTTTGGATGACTGGATCATCGCCATAGAAGAGATGTTTTCGTATTCGGGGATTGCAGAAGCCCAGAAGGTAATGATTGCAGTCTACCAGCTAAAAGGCCTAACAAATGGCTAGTGTATTCTTGAAAAGGAGAGCGTAAATGAAGGATGCTCGTGGGAATCTTTTAATAAGATGTTGCTTAAGAAGTTTCTACCCTCGGTCGAGCAGGACCGTTTGATGAATAATTTCTTGCATCTGAAGCATAGACAGCTCACGGTGAGCGATTATGAGATTGAGTTTAGCAAGTTGAGCAGATTTACTCCTGATTTGGTAGCTTCAGAGGCGGGAAGAGTGAAGCGCTTCCTCAGAGGACTAAGAAGCGATGTCCAACAGTTGGCATGCGCTTATATAGCCGAGAGTTATGCTGAGGCAGTGGAAGCCGCTCTAAAAGTTGAGGCGTTTAAAAATGCCAAGAATCGAGGTGCCGTGGCGAGAAGACAGAAGAGGAAAGATGAGGAGGATGGAGGCTCTTGGGCATATGTCCCTTCTTCGAAGAAGAAAAGTGGAGAAATATGTAGCTTCTGTGGTCGATCTGGCCACCCTTACGAAAGATGTTACAAGAGGACTGCCACTCTGAAGCAGCAACAGGTGCTCGCTGTAAGACCCCCCCTTTTTTTTTCTTTTTCAACCACCGGGGTCTTAGCCCAGAATTGCCGCTTTGCGGTGGCACTGACTCACGGGAAGGCAACCACTACAAAACGCCAAATCTGCCAGCCCTTTTCGATCACAAGAGAGAGAAGCATTTATACAAAAATGTAAACAAGTCCACAAAAACATGTAAATAAAAGTGAAATCATAACCAGTCCATCAATAGTAATAATAGGAAAATAGATAAATGGGCTCGAGCCCAGTACATCAGAGTCCTCACTACAAGTCACTCATCGCAGAAGCTAAGAAAATACTAATCACTCACGGAGCTGGTCGCAGGTGCACCGGTGCTAGACTGTCCCACCTCCATGCACACCGTACTCCGCTGGTGCTGGTCCCTGTCTCCCATCCGGAGCTCCTGTAATGTTTGGTTCGAAAACCATTAGTCATAAAGACTAAGCCCTATCATCCCCTACCCCTCCCACCACGGCTCCTAAGCACCGGGCGGAGAGGAGGAAAGGGAAGCTACAAAAGTGGAGAATAATCAAGCAGGTGACGGTGGGCCTAACTAGCAAGTTATAATAGGTGAACAGTGTAAATGTTGTAATAGGTAGAGCAATTAATAAGTAGCAAATTGTATAAAAAGGGCAGCTAGAGAACAGTAAGTAAACAAACAAGTAAGTAAGTATGTAACCTTAACTTATATGAATGCCCATACAAACTTATAAGTTAAGGGATCTTCTGCAAGGCTCACATCGTATAAAAAGTCCCATACCGATTTATACGTTGGGGTGTCGGTTGTATGCAATTATGAGTGTAGTGATATGATATGCAATGATTCATGCAAGTGCAACACACGCACACGACTCTATGTGCACAGACCTTAGTTCCCCCTGTTTGGGCAGCTAGCTTCACTCCCAGGAACCTCCGTAGTGGCAAACGGAGACAGTGGGTCGGGCCCCCCACTCCTAGGCGGGCATCCACACTACCAGGCCTAGCCCTTCCGTACGCCCCTAGAAGAACATAACCTAGAGTATCCGCGTACTACTGCTGGTTGTACCCACCAGACTTTCTTTGGCTAAGTGTCCCACACCGCCGAGTCAGCGTACCGATGTCGGTGTGAACGACAATCAGATACCGAAGACCCATCACCTTTATTCTGTACTCCAACCCTCGAGCCCTCGGCCCCCCGGACAGTCCGTCCGTGCATCTACCTTCAGAGCTACTGTCTGAAAGCAACCAAACCAATTATTCTACCTTCCTAGCTACCGAGGTGTGTGTATGTGCAACCCTAGTTATACTAGTTGCTCTTTCAATTTATTATTCCTATGGTTTACGTTAGCCCAGGACTGCCCCCGGTATACCCCGTGAAGGGCTCTCAAGGGGCACTAAGAACCCAGACGGCGGCATTACGGCCCGAAGTTCCCTTTCGCAAGGCACTTATTATTATTGGTTGATCTCCCTTAACCCGATCCTCTTTTAGTTACTTTAGTTCTAACCCTAGAGTATTAAAACTCTTCCTCTTCTTCCCGGGATGGACGATCTTTCGTCGTTCCCATACTCCCTTATCCTTGACCAATCTCACACTCTACTTGTCCTGACTTCCAATGATGAACTCAATCTTAACTTACCCCACCAACCTTCAATTATCAAAATCCCGTGGTTTTACTATATGCAGACCATCCTAAGCTATATGAGGTACACAAGGAGAGGTACACCAAATTATCATCCAAATCTCCTATATTATTTACTGGAGGTCTACCATATCATAATTTGTCTAAATCCAGAAACTTATAATTTTCCTAATTAATCTGATATTTATTTAATTTTCCCAAAGGACGGGCCATGGGTTATTTTAAACATGAACTAAATGATCCTCCTAAGTAATGGCTACTCAAAAATCATGATCATTAAAATAACAGCAAGATAACCTCAAATACAAATTCCCAGAATTTTACCGAAAGTATTTAGCTTCTAAATAATTTACCCAGTATAATCACGTTAATTCTACGTAATGAAGGAAGTACTGAAATTATTCATCGAAAAATTATAGAAAAATTACTAATCAGTAGCATGACATATAAAAGATCTTTGTTCAAAGAATCATAATTTTACTAGCTTGCTAAACACCACTAAAGATTTAATCAAATAATCAAGGTGAAACATACTTAATGAAGCAAGCCTTAGAATTAAACTTCCAAAAATCCCATAAAAATTCACAGAGATTTAAAACCATAATAAACGTTCTCTGTCTAAATTTCATCAATTTCTAGGAAGTGTGTGTTCCATAATAAATTTCTAAGCAAATCATACAAGCTACTAAATCGTTAATGAAGTACCCAAAATAATAATCTTAAAATTCGTAGTAAAATATCCAGAGCTTGTACCATCCCTATAATTCACTCTACCCAAATCTCAACACTTTTCAATGTGATTTAGTGTCATTTTCTATCTCTACAAGTTTTGCACCCTAAACTAGGGTTAGATTTTTAGGTATCCCAACGGTCTCCAAATCTACTAAGATTTCATCTAGAGGACTATATTGGTCCTATGGTTTTCTCCACCCAATTTCGAGTCAATCCAAGATCAGTTGACCACATGACCTTCACAAACCACCAAGATCCATCCTTAGGGTTTTGCCTTGGTTCTTAGGGCAAACATACCCCGATCCACCTCAAACTCTATGGGGGGGGGGGGGGCTAGAAAATATTACTAGCCAGTGGTAAAAATCTCAGCCTCTGTTGAGGTGATCTGACCACTTAAATATCAAAAGTGCACTTTTAACCTAAGACCCCTTATTAGGGCAAAACTTAGGGTTGATCATTTCTAATCCAAACCATCTCCAAATGAGATGTAAAATTATACAGAGACTTATGGTGAACCCAGGGACCACTCACCAAAATTTGGGAGGGTTTGGAAATTATTTAACCATCTAATTAAATTAAACTAGGATTATTGAATTTTTCTCAAAATTATAGAAAAATATTTCCCAAAAATTCTCATTTTTGTATAGCACCTAGATATAGGTAAGATTAGGCCACACCCCAAATTTCAAGTCATTTTGATGAATGATTTAGAGTGGAGAATTTTTCTAAGGTCCAGACGGCCCTCTGGATAGACCTCACCAAAAAGGGTGCTATGGTCTAACCAGGATTCTAAATCGAGTGAAATCAATTTTAACTTAAACTAGACTTCATGGGCTACATTTTCTATGTTAACTACTTTTCCTGTAGGAGCCTCTAGATATTTTTCCCAAATTATTTAATGTGACAGATATTTTCATTCAGAAATTGCTTCACAAATAAAATCTAATTAAATGGCACTGTTCATCTTCTTCTACAGCCCCAAACAGAACCCTGAAAACCTAATTTCCTGTAGCTTTTCCAAGCTATTTCCCGGTCATCCAGCCATCTCCCTGGCCGGCCACCACCACCTCTGTTGAGGTGAGGGCTATCGTCGGGCGGCGGCACGGCCGACGGAGAGGCGGTTTCCGGCGAACCCGCCACCATGAAATTTTCGGAAAACCACGAATACGCTCACCCGATCTGGCTCTTTTGAGCCCGATATCTCTCCTAATGATTTCTAAGATCTATCCGTAGAAGAAGAGGGAGGGGAGGACCTTGTTCGCGGGCTGAAGGCGTGCAGAGCGTCGGGAAGCCATTGGCGCGGTGGTGGCGTCGCCGAAAGTTCTTCAACAGCAAGGGGCAAAATCTGAAACAGTTTGAGGGAGAGTGTAACCTTTTCCTCTTGCTCTTAGGAGTCTTTTATAGATCAGCAAGTGGGGAGGGGAAAGGATGAAACGTCCGTGACCATTAATAATTCCCTTAATGACGTTTCGGTTATGACGAATGGCAGTTGAAACGCTGGAGATGAAGAGGTGCTCGCCAGGTGGCGATTTCCTATTGGACCAACATTTCCTTAATTATTTAAATAATTAAAGTAGGAAACGGCCCATAAATACCCTTGGTTTTCGTTCCCATAATCAGAATTTATTATGGCGTCGGTTATGGAAATTTCCAGTCTGGCTGTCGTTTCGGCCTTGGTCACGGGCGTGACACATAGGTCACGGGCGTGACAGACCCGGTTAGCCAATTCTGGGTTCGACGATCGTCGAACTGAGATCGACGATCGTCGAAGGGTGGTCACGGGCGTGACACCCGGGTCACGGGCGTGACTGGCCCGTGTGGCCAAATTCTGGGTCGACGATCATCGAATTGGGATCGACGATCGTCAAGCGTGGTCACGCCCTATGTCATGGGCGTGACATTGAGGGTCACGGGCATGACATGCCTGGTGACTGATTCTGGGTCGACGACCATCGAACTGAAATCGACGATCGTCGAACGTGGTCATGCCCTATGTCACGGGCATGTCATTGTGGGTCACGGGCGTGACATGACCGTGTGGCCAATTCCTGGCCGACGACCGTCGAACTGAAATTGACGATCGTCGAAGGTGGTCACGCCCTATGTCACGGGCGTGACATTGCGGGTCACGGGCGTGACAGGCCATGAGGCAAATTCTGCGCCTGACGATCGTCTAAGTGAATCGATGATCGTCGAAGGAGTCACGCCCCCAGGCCACGGGCGTGACGGGTCGGTCACGGGCGTGACCAACCCGTGACCCGAATTCTTGGTCGCTTTATTTCGATTTCTGGGCTCCCCAGGGTTCTACCACAACCAACCGACTCCTAGGGGTCTAGCCGGAAATGGTATGTTACAAATCCCAATAAACAAAACAAAGATTTAGTCCCCGAAATAAAGGTTAAGCCTACGGGATTCAAATCGGGAAAAGAAGCTTGTAACATCCCATGAGAATTAAAGAAATTACATCCCTATGTTATGTTCGCTTTATGCGGTTTCAAGTCTAAGATTAATTCTCCCACCTAACTAGGTATATTCACCCCAATAAACAAAAGATTAGCCCCTATTCTTGAAATTTCAGTCCCATTGGTTTAAAACAGGGAGACAAATTGATTGTCCAGAGGGGTTGTGAGGTATACCTGACGAAAAAGTTCCGGGTATTTTTGCCGCATCAAGTCCTGTGGCTCCCATGTATGCTCCTCCTGCCCATGATTGTTCCACAGAACCTTGACCAACCGAACCTTCTTCCGTCGCAAGACACGCACTGCCGTGTCGTCAATCCTGATAGGCTCCAAGTTGACTGACCGATCCGAGGCCACCGGGCCATCTGCCGAGGAAATCAACTGCTCAGGGCGTAGCAGAGCCCTCCGAAGTGAGGAGACGTGGAAGACGTCATGCAATCCCGCTAACTCCGGCGGTAGCTCCAGTCTATAGGCTAAGGGGCCGATCCGCTCCAGGATCCTTTAGGGCCCCATATATCTCGGACTGAGCTTCTTCCGCCTGCGAACCCGCGAGACTCCGTGCATCGGCCGTATCTTCAAGAAAACCCGGTCTCCTACCTGGAACTCTACTTGGCGATGCCTCGCATCGTAGTATTTCGCCTGTCTGCTCTGGGCTTCCAACATCCTGTCTCGGATCAATCTAATCTGAGCATCTGTATCTCCCACAAACTCCGAGCCTAGTGCCTGCGGATCCTCATCCTGAACCCATGATAGTGGGGTTCTGCACCTCCTTCCGTACAACGCTTCGTATGGAGCCATGCCTATGCTGGACTGATGAGCGTTGTTGTACGAAAACTCGACCAGTGGCAGCAATCTCTCCCAAGGCTCGCCACGGTCCAAAATACATAGTCGCAACAGATCCTCCAGTGTACGGTTAGTGCGCTCTGTCTGTCCGTCGGTCTTAGGGTGAAAAGCTGTGCTGAATGTCAACCGAGAACCCAGATGGGCCTGGACTGACCTCCATTCCCTGGATGTAAACCGCCCATCCCGATCCGAAACGATAGTCTTGGGCACCCCATGATAACGCACAAACTGCTCAATGAACCTCCGTACTAATACACTGACTGGTGCGCCCTTTGCCACTGGAATGAATCTGGCCACCTTTGTTAGCCTGTCCACTATCACCCAGATCGAGTCATTCCCCGCACGGGATCGAGGTAGCCCATGTATGAAGTCCATGGCTATATCCTCATACTTCCATTCCGGCACCGGAAGCGGCTGCAGCAAACCTGCCGGGTTCCTACACTCCGCCTTCACGAGCTGGCAGGCCTCGCAATGCGTCACAAAATACGTAATATCTTTCTTCATACCCGGCCAGTACATCGTCCTCTTTAAATCCTTTACCATCTTGGTGATCCCCGGGTGTACCGAATATCGGCTGCAATGAGCTTCCGTCAAAATATCCTCCCGGATCCGTCCTCCTGCTGGTATGTAGACTCTGCCTCGGAAACACAGGAGCCCATCCCTCAAAGAGTAATCTCCCGTCGTGCCTTCCTCCAAGGCTCGGAATATCGGCTCAGCTTTCTCATCCAGCATCTGCCCATCTCTGATACGGTCTCGAATGTCATCAGTAGTAGCCATCGACCCCAGGTACTCCATGTACAGCTCCGGGTCATCCTCAGATGCTAGCGAAATCTGCATCTCCTCGAATGATCTAATCAACTCCAAGGCCATCAGCTGCGGGCCTACTCCTGTCGTACTCGCTCTCCGGCTCAGAGCATCTGCGACCACGTTCGCCTTCCCCGGATGGTAGTGCATGGTATAATGGTAGTCCGACAGAAACTCCACCCAGCGTCTCTGTCTGATGTTTAACTCCTTCTGGGTGTCGACGTACTTCAGATTCTTGTGGTCGGAGAAGATATCACAATGTACTCCGTAGAGATAGTGTCGCCAGATCTTAAGAGCAAAAATGACTGCCCCCATCTCCAAATCGTGCACGGGGTAGTTCTGCTCGTGCTGTTTCAACTAACGGGAGGCATAGGCTATTACGTGCCCATTCTGCATAGGGACGACACCCATCCCCTGATAGGAAGCATCTGTATATACCTGGTATCCCTCCTTCCCTGATGGAAGAGCAAGGATGGGGGCCGAGGTGAGACGATCCTTCAGCTCCTGGAAGGCAGATTCGCATCGAGGCGTCCATATAAAAGGGGACTCCTTCTTCGTCAGAGACGTAAGAGGGTGGGCAATCTGAGAGAACCCCTCGACGAACTTCCGGTAGTTACCGGCAAGTCCCAAGAAACTTCGAACATCGGTGGCCGACTTTAGCAATGGCCAATCCCGTACTGCCTGGATCTTTGCAGGATCCACTGCCAGACCTGCTCCACTGATGACATGGCCCAGAAAGGCCACCTCCTTTAGCCAGAACTGGCACTTGCTATACTTGGCATAAATCTCATGCTCACGCAGCTTCCCCAAGGTCAAGGACAGATGTCTCGCGTGCTCCTCCTCCATCCTTGAATAGATGAGAATGTCATCGATGAATACAATGACAAAGACGTCCAGATACTCCTCGAACACCCGATTCATCAAAGTCATGAATGCGGAGGGTGCATTCGTGAGCCCGAACGGCATCACGGTAAACTCGTACAAGCCATATCTGCTGCTGAAGGCCGTCTTCGGGATGTCCTCCTCCCGAATACGAAGCTGGTAGTACCCTGACCTCAGATCCAGCTTTGAGAACCAATGGGCTCCCTCCAGCTGGTCAAAAAGCTCGTCTATCCGTGGTAAGGGATAAGTATTTTGGACTGTCAACCTGTTCAGAGCCCGGTAATCGATGCACAGTCGAAGGGTCCCGTCTTCTTCTTAATGAACAGCACCGGAGCTCCCCACGGTGAAGAGCTAGGCCGAACGAACCCGGCCTCCACTAACTCATGAAGCTGGCTTCGGAATTCCACCAACTCCTTTGGGGCCATTCGATAGGGAGCTCTGGATACCGGCTTAGCCCCCGGTATGAGCTGAATCTGAAAGTCCTTCTCTCGGTGCGGGGGTAACCCTGGTAGCTTCTCTGGAAACACGTCGGCGAAGTCCCGCACTACCGGAATATTTGCAATGGAATCCTTGGCTACGACCGCCTCAAAGAGGACCTGATAAACCTCTTCCCCCTGCAGGTGGGCCTTAACGGCCTGCACAGACGATAGTAAAGTACGGGGTGCTGATATAATACCTTCGATAACAATGAAGGAGTCGCCGTGCCTCACGGTGATCCTCTTCGCCACGCAATCGATCTGGGCATGGTTCCAATGAAGCCAAGTCATGCCCAGGATCAGATCGTAATCTGGCATCCTCAGAACCGTCGCTGGTGCCTCAAACGCCTTTCCGCCGATCCTTGCTTCCATATTACAATGAGCAGAGGTCAATATCTCTGACCCATCGGGTAGGCGCACCCTCATCATCTTCCCGGTGAATGGCTCCACTCCTGCCAGTCCTTTCACGAAATCCTCTGACACGAATGATTACGACGCACCAGTGTCGAAGAGGGTGTGAGCGGGCTTGCCGCTCATGAATACTATGCCTGGGGTAATTAAATGTCTTAGTATTCTTATTGTAGTTTATCTTCTCTTAATTTCTAACCAGGTTATGTTTAAAATAGTAGTTTATATGAAGAAAATTTACAAGTAGTGCCATACCTGTGATAACCTGCTCCGGGTTCCGGGGCTGTGTCAGGTCTAGAGCATACACCTGCTCTCTCTCTGGCCTGCGGCCTCGATCCTGAAATCCCCGTCCTCGGTCTTGTCCTCGTCCGCCAAACTGTCGGGGAGGTGGAGCGCCCTGATGTGCTGGTGGGGGTGCTCGCCTCACAGGGCAGTTCCTCTTGATATGCCCCGGCTGGTTGCACTGAAAGCATACCGGTGGCTGCTCTACCGCCCTTGGCATTTCCAGCATCTGTATAGGCTGGGGAGCCAATACCCCCTGACTCCTCTGCTCCTGCCCAAACTCTTGACGAGGCTGATCCCCGTTCCTTCTCTCTCCAATAACCTGGCCTCGAGGACGGTCTCTACGTCCTCCAATCACTGTATCATCAGCCGGTCTCTTCCGGCTCCTCACTGTAAGCTGATCCGCCTCCCTCTTCTTAGCCATCTCCAGAATCTTGGCCAGACTCCCCTCTGAGACGAAAAGGAGGGCCTGCCTCATGTCATCTTGCAGCCCCTTATAAAACCTCTGGGCATAGCCAGCATCGTCTAACTGGTAAGCGTCCGCATAACGGGCCAGGTGAGTGAACTCCTGATAGTACTCCACCACAGTCCTGTTCCCTTGCCTCAACCGCAGGAACCTATCCTCCAGGTCATCTCTCGCCGACTGAGGTACAAAATGTCCCAAGAGCGCTGCTCTGAACTCCTCCCAAGTAATATCAGCACAGTCCATCCCTGCAAAGGTGGTGTCCAGCTGAGATTTCCACCATCTCTTTCCATGTGACTCTAAGCAGGAGACTGCCAAAGCGACTGCCTCCTCCGTGGGGCATCAAATCCCTGCCAGCATCTCGTAAATAGTGTCCAACCACTCCTCCGTACGTACTGCAGACTCCGTCCCCTGGTAGGATGGAGGGGAAAGTCCCCGGAAGACAGTCATCCAATTGGCCCCGGGGTTTGGCTGTGGGGCCGGGGCTTGCTGTGCTCTGAAGGCCTCCAGGATGGCCGTCAGTGTTTGCCCCATCTCCGTCTGCTGGAACGGAACTGGTGCTGGCGGAGTCGGGACCACATTCAGAGCCTGAGGTGTCCCCTGCTGCGATGTAGGGTTCGTCGCAGGCTACAAGTAAAAATTCCATTTGTTAGAGAGCGAATGAATGGGATTTAAGAAGAGTTAGGATGGACTTTCACATGTGATTTCCCTCATGGGCACACCACTGCTTCCGCTGCTAGTTTGTCCGCAAACTAAGCTCGCACGGGGGTGGCCCAAGGTTTTTGTGGACTACTTCTGTTTCGATCGAGGTCTGGCTCTGATACCACTTGTAAGACACCCTTTTTTTTTCTTTTTCAACCACCGGGGTCTTAGCCCAGAATTGCCGCTTTGCGGTGGCACCGACTCACGGGAAGGCAACCACTACAAAACGCCAATTCTGCCGGCCCTTTTCGATCATAAGAGAGAGAAGCATTTATACAAAAATGTAAACAAGTCCACAGAAACATGTAAATAAAAGTGAAATCATAACCAGTCCATCAATAGTAATAATAGGAAAATAGATAAATGGGCTCGAGCCCAGTACATCAGAGTCCTCACTACAAGTCACTCATCGCGGAAGCTAAGAAAATACTAATCACTCACGGAGCTGGTCGCAGGTGCACTGGTGCTAGACTGTCCCACCTCCATGCACACCGTACTCCGCTGGTGCTGGTCCCTGTCTCCCATCCGGAGCTCCTGTAATGTTTGGTTCGAAAACCATTAGTCATAAAGACTAAGCCCTATCATCCCCTACCCCTCCCACCACGGCTCCTAAGCACCGGGCGGAGAGGAGGAAAGGGAAGCTACAAAAGTGGAGAATAATCAAGCAGGTGACGGTGAGCCTAACTAGCAAGTTATAACAGGTGAACAGTGTAAATGTTGTAATAGGTAGAGCAATTAATAAGTAGCAAATTGTATAAAAAGGGTAGCTAGAGAACAGTAAGTAAACAAACAAGTAAGTAAGTATGTAACCTTAACTTATATGAATGCACATACAAACTTATAAGTTAAGGGATCTTCTGCAAGGCTCCCATCGTATAAAAAGTCCCATACCGATTTATACGTTGGGGTGTCGGTTGTATGCAATTATGAGTGTAGTGATATGCTATGCCATGATTCATGCAAGTGCAACACACGCACACGACTCTACGCGCACAGACCTTAGTTCCCCCTGTTTGGGCAGGTAGCTTCACTCCCAGGAACCTCCGTAGTGGCAAACAGAGACAGTGGGTCGGGCCCCCCACTCCTAGGCGGGCATCCACACTACCAGGCCTAGCCCTTCCGTACGCCCCTAGAAGAACACAACCTAGAGTATCCGCGTACTACTGCTGGCTGTACCCACCAGACTTTCTTTGGCTAAGTGTCCCACACCGCCGAGTCAGCGTACCGATGTCGGTGTGAACGACAATCAGATACCAAAGACCCACCACCTTTATTCTGTACTCCAACCCTCGAGCCCTCGGCCCCCCGGACAGTCCGTTCGTGCATCTACCTTCAGAGCTAGTGTCTGAAAGCAACCAAACCAATTATTCTACCTTCCTAGCTACCGAGGTGTGTGTATGTGCAACCCTAGTTATACTAGTTGCTCTTTCAATTTATTATTCCTATGGTTTACGTTAGCATAGGACTGCCCCCGGTATACCCCGTGAAGGGCTCTCAAGGGGCACTAGGAACCAAGACGGCGGCATTACGGCCCGAAGTTCCCTTTCGCAAGGCACTTATTATTATTGGTTGATCTCCCTTAACCCGATCCTCTTTTAGTTACTTTAGTTCTAACCCAAGAGTATTAAAACTCTTCCTCTTCTTCCCGGGATGGACGATCTTTCGTCGTTCCCATACTCCCTTATCCTTGACCAGTCTCACACTCTACTTGTCCTGACTTCCAATGATGAACTCAATCTTAACTTACCCCACCAACCTTTAATTATCAAAATTCCGTGGTTTTACTATATGCAGACCATCCTTAACTATATGAGGTACACAAGGAGAGGTACACCAAATTATCTTCTAATTCTCCTATATTATTTACTGGAGGTCTACCATATCATAATTTGTCTAAATCCAGAAACTTATAATTTTCCTAATTAATCTGATATTTATTTAATTTTCCCAAAGGACGGGCCATGGGTCATTTTAAACATGAACTACATGATCCTCCTAAGTAATGGCTACTCAAAAATCATGATCATTAAAATAACAGCAAGATAAACTCAAATACAAATTCCCAGAATTTTACCGAAAGTATTTAGCCTCTAAATAATTTACCCAGTATAATCACGTTAATTCTACGTAATGAAGGAAGTACTGAAATTATTCATCGAAAAATTATAGAAAAATTACTAATCAGTAGCATGACATATAAAAGATCTTTGTTCAAAGAAACATAATTTTACTAGCTTGCTAAACACCACTAAAGATTTAATCAAATAATCAAGGTGAAACATACTTAATGAAGCATGCCTTAAAATTAAACTTCCAAAAATCCCATAAAAATTCACAGAGATTTAAAACCATAATAAACGTTCTCTGTCTAAATTTCATCAATTTCCAGGAAGTGTGTGTTCCATAATAAATTTCTAAGCAAATCATACAAGCTACTAAATCGTTAATGAAGTACCCAAAATAATAATCTTAAAATTCGTAGTAAAATATCCAGAGCTTGTACCATCCATATAATTCACTCTACCCAAATCTCAACACTTTTCAATGTGATTTAGTGTCATTTCCTATCTCTACAAGTTTTGCACCCTAAACTAGGGTTAGATTTTTAGGTATCCCAACGGTCTCCAAATCTACTAATATTTCATCCAGAGGACTATATTGGTCCTATGGTTTTCTCCACCCAATTTCGAGTCAATCCAAGATCAGTTGACCACATGACCTTCACAAACCACCAAGATCCATCCTTAGGGTTTGGTCTTGGTTCTTAGGGCAAACTTACCCCGATCCACCTCAAACTCTATGAGGGGGGGCTAGAGAATATTACTAGCCAGTGGTAAAAATCTCAGCCTCTGTTGAGGTGATCTGACCACTTAAATCTCAAAAGTGCACTTTTAACCTAAGATCCCTTATTAGGGCAAAACTTAGGGTTGATCATTTCTAATCCAAACCATCTCCAAATGAGATGAAAACTTATACAGAATCTTATGGTGAACCCAGGGACCACTCACCAAAATTTGGGAGGGTTTGGAAATTATTTAACCATCTAATTAAATTAAACTAGGATTATTGATTTTTTCTCAAAACTATAGAAAAATATTTCCCAAAAATTCTCATTTTTGGACAGCTCCTAGATATAGGTAAGATTAGGCCACACCCCAAATTTCAAGTCATTTTGATGACTGGTTTAGAGTGGGGAATTTTTCTAAGGTCCAGACGTCCCTCTGGATAGACCTCACCAAAATGGGTGCTATGGTCTAACCAGGATTCTAAATCGAGTGAAATTAATTTTAAATTAAACTAGACTTCAAGGGCTACATTTTCTATGTTGACCACTTGTCCTGTAGGAGACTCTAGATATTTTTCCCAAATTATTTAAAGTGACAGATATTTTCATTCAGAAATTACTTCACAAATAAAATCTAATTAAATGGCACTGTTCATCTTCTTCTACAGCCCGAAACAGAACCCTGAAAACCTAATTTCCTGTAGCTTTTCCAAGCTATTTCCCGGTCATCCAGCCATCTCCCTGGCCGACCACCACCACCACCACCTCTGTTGAGGTGAGGGCTATCGTCGAGCGGCGGCACGGCCGCCGGAGAGGCGGTTTCCGGCGAACCCGCCACCATGAAATTTTCGGAAAACCACGAATACGCTCACCCGATCTGGCTCTTTTGAGCCCGATATCTCTCCTAATGATTTCTAAGATCTATCCGCAGAAGAAGAGGGAGGGGAGGACCTTGTTCGCGGGCTCAAGGCGTGCAGAGCGTCGGGAAGCCATTGGCGCGGTGGTGGCGTCGCCGGAAGTTCTTCAACAGCAAGGGGGAAAATCTGAAACAGTTTGAGGGAGAGTGTAACCTTTTCCTCTTGCTCTTAGGAGTCTTTTATAGATCAGCAAGTGGGGAGGGGAAAGGATGAAACGTCCGCGGCCATTAATAATTCCCTTAATGACGTTTCGGTTATGACGAATGGCAGTTGAAACGCTGGAGATGAAGAGGTGCTCGCCAGGTGGCGATTTCCTATTGGACCAACATTTCCTTAATTATTTAAATAATTAAAGTAGGAAACGACCCATAAATACCCTTGGTTTTCATTCCCATAATCAGAATTTATTATGGCGTCGGTTACGGAAATTTCCAGTCTGGCTGTCGTTTCGGCCTTGGTCACGGGCGTGACAGGCCCGGTTAGCCAATTCTGGGTTCGACGATCGTCGAACTGAGATCGACGATCGTCGAAGGGTGGTCACGGGCGTGACACCCGGGTCACGGGCGTGACTGGCCCGTGTGGCCAAATTTTGGGTCGACGATCATCGAATTGGGATCGACGATCGTCAAGCGTGGTCACGCCCTATGTCACGGGCGTGACATTGAGGGTCACGGGCGTGACATGCCTGGTGACTGATTCTGGGTCTACGTCCGTCGAACTGAAATCGACGATCGTCGAACGTGGTCACGCCCTATGTCACGGGCGTGTCATTGTGGGTCACGGGCGTGACATGCCCGTGTGGCCAATTCCTGGCCGACGACCTTCGAACTGAAATTGACGATCGTCGAAGGTGGTCACGCCCTATGTCACGGGCGTGACATTGCAGGTCACGGGCGTGACAGGCCATGAGGCAAATTCCGCGCCCGACGATCGTCTAAGTGAAATCGACGATCGTCGAAGGAGTCACGCCCCCAGGTCACGGGCGTGACGGGTCGGTCACGGGCGTGACCAACCCGTGACCCGAATTCTTGGTCGCTTTATTTCGATTTCTGGGCTCCCCAGGGTTCTACCACAACCAACCGAGTCCTAGGGGTCTAGCCGGAAATGGGATGTTACACTCGCCATCCAAGGTACACCCACAGGAGATATGGTATGCATATGCTGTAGAAAGAAGAAACCTTACGTGAGTCGTTGCTGGTCGAAGGATAAGGCTTGCCTCCAGTGCGGGCAGAAGGGGAACCTGAAGTCTTTATTCCCCCAGGCTTAGATCCCACTACAGCCTGCCCCACTTCGGGCTCTGCCTCCGCAACCAAACAAGGAAAGAGGGAAAGGAAAGCTGAATGTGGTAAAAAGGGAGGAAGCTCAGACCTCTACCCAAGTGATATCAGGTTAAATTCTAGTTTAACTTTTACTCTCCATTATTTGCCCTAATTCTCGTTCATTTAGTTATATATGCAACGGTTTTAGGGGAGTTTAAGGGGAAGAATAGGTGGGTGCGCGTTCTTTTTGATTCGGGTGCCACCCATTCCTTTATGGTGCGGAGTTTCGTAGATAACATCATTTGAACGTGGATCAATTAGGAGATTCCTTCAACGTCAAGCTTCCGTCCGGAGATCTGGTGATATCAAATCAAGGAGTTCAGAGATGCCCTATTTATCTTGGTGATTTCTAGCTTTTGCTGATCTGATGGTGTTGGATTTGGCGTATTTTGACGTGATTTTTGGCATGGACTGGTTGTCCAAGTATGATGCGGTCATCCAGTGTAAGACCCCATTTTTTTTCTTTTTAAACCACCAGGGTCTTAGGCACAGAACCGCCATTTTGCGGTGACACCTTCACACCCGGGAAGGTCTCCATAACAAAACGCCGATCCTGTCGGCCGATTCGATCACAATAGTAGCAAATTAATAAAAGGCAAGTCCACAAACATCACATATATAAGAAATGTTCTCCACGAAGGGAGTATCCACGGATATAATAAAAGTATAGAAACTTTGTCTCATGCCCAGTACATTAAAATGCTCACTACATATCTCTCATTGCAGAAGCAAAACAAAATAACTACTAGCGATCGGGACTCACAGTCCCAGCTGTCTGAACTCCGGTACTAGACTGTCCCATCTCTAAGTATGCTGACCACCGGGGCTGCTCCTCCATGCTGGGCTCCACGGTCCCCTAAAATGATGTGGTTCCAAAACTGTTAGTCTATAAGACTGTGTCCTATCATCCCCCGCCCCTTCGCCCATTGCTCCTAGGCACCAAGCGAGGAGGAGGAACGAAGGGGAAAAGAAGGTGGAGAATAGCAAATAATAGGTGACAACAGAATTAATCTAGGATTTCTAAGAGTACATGTAACTGCAATGGAAGTAAGAAAGACTGTATACATAATATGAAACCTTAACATATATAAAAAGCACATAAAATAAGAAATCTTCTACAGGGTTCCTATCGTATAAAAAGTCTCATACCATTTTATATCATAGGGTGTCTATTTTCTAGCAAGCATACAAGTATATTGACTGAATAAAAACCTTAACTTATAAGCACGCTCGCACAAACTTATAAACCAAGGGGTCGTTTTACAGGGTCAATTGTATAAAGTGTCTCATACCACTTTATATAATAGGTGTCAGAGGTTATATGCAATGATGATGTTAGACATGCAAATATGCCATGATGTGAACATGCTAGTGCAATACACCCACTCAACTCTGTGTACACAGACCTTTAGTTCCCCCATTCTGGAGCCTAACCTCCCAGGATACCTCCGTAGTGGCAAACGGAAGCGGTGGGTTGGGCTCGCCCACCTCTAAACCGGTAATTGCACTACCAGTCAGACCAATTGTACGCCTCAATGCTGGGGCACTAAGCGAAACTCCTGTGTACTCTGGTCGGCTGGCGCACCGGACTTTATCTGGCCAAGTGCTAAACCACACTTGCCGAGTCAACGTATTAGCGTCGGTGCATTGACCCTCCAATACCGAAGACTAACCACCTTATACTTTATGCACATACAACTTATGAATCAGCAATCGAGCCAAAGCTCCCCGGACGATCCCGTCCCTCACAATCAAAAACCGAGCCAAAGCTCGCCGGGCTAACCTGCCCATCCCCAAATCCACCGAACCTACATCCCGAGTGACAAACCCTAACATCCCAAGGCATTGAGGTGAGCAAAAGTGAATCCCTAGTTATACTAGTTACTCTTGCAGTTTTTTTTGCCTACAGTTTAGGTTAGCCCATGACTGCCCAAGACATACCCTGTGAAGGGTTATTGAGGGCACTAGGAACTACGATGGGCTGAAGCCCAAAGCTCCCTTTCGCAAGACACTTATTTTTATTGGTAATTACCCGATTCCCAATCCCTTTAGTTTTACTCTGGATCTAATCCCAATGTGTTTTGACCTTCTGTATCTTTTCACGAGAAAGACGATCTTTCATCGATCCCGAGCACCACCTTGACTTAGATGACTCTACTACCTACTCTTCCCAACTTCCAATGGTATACTCCTATCCACTTACCAAACCAGTTACACAAACCCATCTCCCTGCGACCTTTCCCCATGTTAATATGATTTCAACGGTTTCATTGGACGCATACCATCCTAAGATATATGACGTATACAATGGGAGGTACCCCAAGTTATCATCCAAAATCCCTATAATAATTATTGGGGGTCTACCATAACATGATTAGTCTAAATACAGAATTACATAATTTTCCTAATTTAATTATTAATTTATTTAATTTTTCTAAGTAATCCAACAACCCAAGTTTAAAAATGTAGTACCCATTTCAGACATGCAAATGCTCCACAAAATTTATGATAAATACAAGTGGAATATTTAACAGAAAATCCAAAGTCTCCAAATTTTTTAGCAAGGTTTAATGAAAGTTAGGGTTAGATCTGATATACTCTAGGGGGGGTGAATAGAGTATGTGGGTATATTTAAAACTTTTTCTAAATCATAAGAAGTACTCCTAAACTCAGGTACTGTATCACAGAATACTAAATGAAATAAATGAAATCACAGGAAAAAATAAATAATACAACCACAGTAAGAACAAAAAGAAAAAGGGGCAACCAGACGACACAAGAATTTATAGTGGTTCCCCATGTAAGACCCCCTTTTTTTTTCTTTTTCAACCACCGGGGTCTTAGCCCAGAATTGCCGCTTTGCGGTGGCACCGACTCACGGGAAGACAACCACTACAAAACGCCAATTTTGCCGGCCCTTTTCGATCACAAAAGAGAGAAGCATTTACACAAAAATATAAATAAGTCCACCGAAACATGTAAATAAAAGTGAAATCATAACTAGTCCATCAATACATATAATAGGAAAATAGATAAATGGGCTCGAGCCCAGTACATCAGAGTCCTCACTACAAGTCACTCATCGCGGAAGCTAAGAAAATACTAATCACTCACGGAGCTGGTCGCAGGTGCACCGGTGCTAGACTGTCCCACATCCATGCGCACCGTACTCCGCTGGTGCTGGTCCCTGTCTCCCATCCGGAGCTCCTGTAATGTTTGGTTTGAAAACCATTAGTCATAAAGACTAAGCCCTATCATCCCCTACCCCTCCCACCATGGCTCCTAAGCACCGGGCGGAGAGGAGGAAAGGGAAGCTACAAAAGTGGAGAATAGTCAAGCAGGTGACGGTAGACCTAACTAGCAAGTTATAACAGGTGAACAGTATAAATGTTGTAATAGGTAGATCAATTAATAAATAGCAAATTGTATAAAAGGCAGCTAGAGAATAGTAAGTAAGTATGTAACCTTAACTTATATGAATGCCCATACAAACTTATAAGTTAAGGGATCTTCTGCAAAGCTCCCATCGTATAAAAAGTCCCATACCAATTTATACGTTGGGGTGTCGGTTGTATGCAAATATGAGTGTAGTGATATGCTATGCCATGATTCATGCAAGTGCAACTCACGCACACGACTCCATGCGCACAGACCTTTAGTTCCCCCTGTTCGGGCAGCTAGCTTCACTCCCAGGAACCTCAGTAGTGGCAAACGGAGACAGTGGGTCGGGCCCCCCACTCCTAGGCGGGCATCCACACTACCAGGCCTAGCCCTCCCGTACACCCCTAGAAGAACACAACCTAGAGTATCCGCGTACTGCTGCTGGATGTACCCTCCAGACTTTCTTTGGCTAAGTGTCCCACACCGCCGAGTCAGCGTACCGATGTCGGTGTGAACGACGATCAGGTACCGAAGACCCACCACCTTTATTCGTACTCCAACCCTCGAGCCCTCGGCCCCCCGGACAGTCCTGTCCGTGCATCTACCTTCAGAGCTAGTGTCTGAATGGCAACAAGTCCTATTATCCTACTTTCCTAGCTATCGGGGAGTGAGTGTGTGCAACCCTAGTTATACTAGTTGCTCTTTTAATTTATTATCCCTATGGTTTACGTTAGCCCAGGACTGCCCCCGGTATACCCCGTGAAGGGCTCTCAAGGGGCACTAGGAACCAAGACGGCGGCATTACGGCCCGAAGTTCCCTTTCGCAAGGCACTTATTATTATTGGTTGATCTCCCTTAGCCCGATCCCCTTTTAGTTTCTTTAGTTCTAACCGTAGAGTATTAAGACTCTTCCTCTTCTTCCCGGGATGGACGATCTTTCGTCGTTCCCGTACTCCCTTATTCCAACAAGTCTCCCAATGATGAACTCGATCCTAGTTTGCCCTACCAACCATCAAGTATCAAATTCTGTGGCTTTACTATATGCAGATCATCCTAAACTATATGAGGTACCCAAGGGGAGGTACACCAAATTATCTTCCAAATCTCCTATAATATTTACTGGAGGTCTACCATATCATACTTTGTCTAAATCCAGAAACTTATAATTTTCCTAATTAATCTGATATTTATTTAATTTTCCCAAAGGACGTGCCACGGGTCATTTTAAACATGAACTACATGATCTTCCTAAGTAATGGCTACTCAAAAATCATGATCATTAAATAACAGCAAAATAACCTCAAATACAAATTCTCAGAATTTTATAGAAAGTATTTAACCTCTAAATAATTTATTTAGTATAATCATATTAATTCTACGTAGTGAAGGAAGTACTGAAATTATTCATCTAAAAATTATAGAAAAATCACTAGTCAGTAGTATGATATATAAAAGATCTTTGTGCAGAGAACCATAATTTTACTAGCTTGCTAACCACCACCAAAGATTTAATCAAATAATCAAGGTAAAACATACTTAATGAAGCGAGCCTTAGAATTAATCTTCCTAAAATTCCATAAAAATTCACAGAGATTTAAAATCATAATAAAAGTTCTCTGCTTAAATTTCATCACTTTCCAGGGAGTGTGTATTCCCTAATAAATTTTCTAAGCAAATCATACAACTACTAAATCATTAAAGGAAGTATCCAAAATAATGAACATAAAATTCATAGAAAAATATCCAGAGCTTGTACCATCCCTATAATTCACTCTCCCCAAATCTCACCACTTTTCAATGTGATTTAGTGTCATTTCCTATCTCTACAAGTTTTGCGCCTTAAACTAGGGTTAGATTTTCAGGTATCCCAACGGTCTCCAAATTTACTAAAATTTCATCCAGAGAACTTTATTGGCCCTATGGTTCCCTTCACCCAATTTCGGGTCAATCCAAGGTCATTTGACCACATGACCTTCACAAACCACCAAGATCCATCCTTAGGGTTTGGCCTTGGTCCTTAGGGTACACTTACCCCGATCCACCTCAAACTCCATGAGGGGGTGCTAGAGAATTTTACTAGCCAGTGGTAAAAATCTCAGCCTCTGTTGAGGTGATCTCACCACTCAAACTTCAAAAGTGCTTTTAACCTAAGACCCCTTATTAGGGCAAAACTTAGGGTTGATCATTTCTAGTCCAAACCATCTACAAATGAGATGGAAAATTATACAGAACCTTATGGTGACCCCAGGGACCTCTCAACAGAATTTGGGAGGGTTTGGAAATTATTTAACTATCTAATTAAATTCGGCTAGGATTATTGAATTTTTCCTAAAAACTATAGAAAAAAATTCTCATTTTTGGATAGCACCTAGATATATGTAAGATTAGACCACACCCCAAATTTCAAGTCATTTTGATGACTGGATTTGAGTGGGGAATTTTTCTAAGGTCAAGACAGCCCTCTGGATAGACCTCACCAAAAAGGGTGCTGTGGTCTAACCAGGATTCCAAATTGAGTGAAATTAATTTTGAATTAAATTAGACTTCAGGGGCTACATTTCCTATGTCGATCATTTTTCCTGTAGGAGCCTCTAGGTATTTTTCCCAATATATTTAACAAGACAGATTTTTCATTCAGAAATTATTTTAAAAATAGAATTTATTTCTCATGCCACTGTTCATCTTCTTCAACAGCCCGAAACCAGAAGCCTGAAAACTCATTTTTCCTGTAGCTTTTCCAAAGCTATTTCCCGGCCATCCAGCCATCTCCCTGGCCGGCCACCACCACCACCACCTCTGTTGAGGTGAGGGCTACCGTCGGGCGACGGCACGGCCGCCGGAGAGGCGGTTTCCGACGAACCCGCCACCATGAAATTTTCGGAAAACCACGCATACGCTTACCCGATCTGGCTCTTTTGAGCCCGATATCTCTCCTAACGATTCCTAAGATCTATCCGCAGAAGAAGAGGGAGGGGAGGACCTTGTTCGCGGGTTGAAGGCGTGCAGAGCGTCGGGAAGCCATTTGCGCGGTGGTGGCGTCGCCGGAAATTCTTCAACAGCAAGGGGGAAGTCTGAAACAGTTTGAGGAAGTGTAACCTTTTACTCTTGCTCTTAGGAATCTTTTATAGATCAGCAAATGGGGAGGGGAAAGGATGAAACGTTGGAGATGAAACATTGGCGGCCATTAATAACACCCTTATGACGTTTCGGTTATGACGAATGGCAGTTGAAAAGTTGGAGATGAAGAGGTGTTTTCTAGGTGGCAATTTCCTATTGGACCCACTTTTCCTTAATTATTAACATAATTAAAGTAGGGAACGACCCATAAATACTCTTGATTTTCATTCCCATAGTCAGAATTTATTATGGCGTCGGTTACCGAAATTTCCAACCTGGCTGTCATTTCGGCCTTGGTCACGGGCGTGACACATAGGTCACGGGCGTGACAGGCCCGGTTAGCCAATTCTGGGTTCGACGATCGTCGAACTGGGATCGACGATCGTCGAACTGGGATCGACGATCGTCGAAGGGTGGTCACGGGCGTGACACCTGGGTCACGGGCGTGACAGGCCCGTGTGGCCAAATTTGGTTCGACGATCGTCGAATTGGGATCGACGATCGTCGAGCGTGTCACGCCCTATGTCACGGGCGTGATATGGCGGGTCACGGGCGTGACAGGCCCGGTGACTAATTCTGGTTCGACGACGTCGAACTGGAATCGATGATCGTCGAGCGTGTCACGCCCTATGTCACGGGCGGGACATGGCGGGTCACGGGCGTGACATGCCCATGGGGCCAATTTTGGGTCGACGACCGTCGACCTGGAATCGATGATCATGGTCACGCCCTATGTCACAGGCGTGACGGATCGGTCACGGGCATGACCAACCCGTGACCCGATTTCTTGGTCGATTTATTTCAAGTTTTGGGCTCCCTAGGGTTCTACCTCAACCAACTGACTCCTAGGGGTCTAGCCGGAAATGGGATGTTACAAATCTCAATAAACAAAACAAAGATTTCGTCCCCGAAATCAAGGTTAAGCCTACGGGACTCTAATCGGGAAAAATAAGCTTGTAACATCCCATGAGAACTGAAAGATTATCTCTCTACGTTATGTTTGTTTGTGCGGTTTCGAATCTAAGATTAATTCGTCCACTTAACTAGGTATATTCACCCCAATAAACAAAAGATTAGCCCCTATTCTTGAAATTTCAGTTCTATTGGTTTAAAACAGGAAGGC
This sequence comes from Platanthera zijinensis, assembly GCA_039513925.1. Classification (NCBI taxonomy): domain Eukaryota; kingdom Viridiplantae; phylum Streptophyta; class Magnoliopsida; order Asparagales; family Orchidaceae; genus Platanthera; species Platanthera zijinensis. The sequence goes on along the minus strand of CM077084.1, from coordinate 104,855,991 downwards.
AAATTGATTCTCCAGAGGGGTTGTGAGGTATACCTGACGAAAAAGTTCCGGGTATTTTTGCCGCATCAAGTCCTGTGGCTCCCATGTATGCTCCTCCTGCCCATGATTGTTCCACAGAACCTTGACTAACGGGACCTTCTTCCGTCGCAAGACCCGCACTGCTGTATCGTCAATCCTGATAGGTTCGAAATCGACTGACCGATCCGAGGCCACTGGGCCATCTGCCGAGGAAATCAGCTGCTCAGGGCGTAGCAGAGCCCTCCGAAGTGAGGAGACGTGGAAGATGTCATGCAATCCCGCTAACTCCGGCAGTAGCTCCAGTCTATAGGCTAAGGGGCCGATCCGCTCCGAGATCCTATAAGGCCCCATATATCTTGGACTGAGCTTCTTCCGCCCACGCACCCGCGAGACTCCGTGCATCGGCCGTATCTTCAAGAAAACTCGGTCCCCCACCTGGAACTCCACTTGACGATGCCTCGCATCGTAGTATTTCGCCTGTCTGCTCTGGGCTTCCAACATCCTGTCTCGGATCAATCTAATCTGAGCATCTATATCTCCCACAAACTCCGAGCCCAGTGCCTGCGGATCCTCGTCCTGAACCCATGATAGTGGGGTTCTGCACCTCCTTCCGTACAACGCTTCGTATGGAGCCATGCCTATGCTGGACTGATGAGCGTTGTTGTATGAAAACTCGACCAGTGGCAACAATCTCTCCCAAGGCTCGCCACGGTCCAAAATACACAGTCGTAACAGATCTTCCAGTGTACGGTTTGTGCGCTCTGTTTGTCCATCGGTCTGAGGGTGGAAAGCTGTGCTGAATGTCAACCGAGAACCCAGATGGGCCTGGACTAACCTCCATTCCCTGGATGTAAACTGCCCATCCCGATCCGAAACGATAGTCTTGGGCACCCCATGATAACGCACAAACTGCTCAATGAACCTCCGTACTAATACACTGACCGGTGTGTCCTTTGCCACTGGGATGAATCTGGCCACCTTTGTCAGCCTGTCCACTATCACCCAGATCGAGTCGTTCCCCGCACGGGATCTAGGTAGCCCATGTATGAAGTCCATGGGTATATCCTCAAACTTCCACTCCGGCACTGGAAGCGGCTGCAACAAACCTGCCGGGTTCCTACACTCCGCCTTCACGAGCTGGCAGGCCTCACAATGCGTCACAAAATACGTAATATCTTTCTTCATACCCGGCCAATACATCATCCTCTTTAAATCCTTTACCATCTTGGTGATCCCCGGGTGTACCGAATACCGGTTGCAGTGAGCCTCCGTCAAAATATCCTCCCGGATCCGTCCTCCTGCTGGTAATAGACTCTGCCCCGGAAACATAGGAGCCCATCCCTCAAAGAGTAATCCCCTGTCGTGCCTCCCTCCAAGGCTCGGAATATCGGCTCAGCTCTCTCGTCCCGCATCTGCCCATCTCTGATGCGGTCTCGAATGTCACTAGTAGTAGCCATCGACCCCAAGTACTCCATGTACAGCTCCGGGTCATCCTCAGACACTAGCGAAATCTGCATCTCCTCGAATGATCTAATCAACTCCAAAGCCATCAGCTGCGGGCCTACTCTAGTCGTACTCGCTCTCCGGCTCAAAGCATCCGCAACCACGTTCGCCTTCCCCGGATGGTAGTGCAAGGTATACTGGTAGTCCGAAAGAAACTCCACCCAGCGTCTCTGCCTGATGTTTAACTCCTTCTGGGTGTCGACGTACTTCAGATTCTTGTGGTCGGAGAAGATATCACAATGTACCCCGTAGAGATAGTGCCGCCAGATCTTAAGAGCAAAAATGACTGCCCCCATCTCCAAATCGTGCACGGGGTAGTTCTGCTTGTGCTGCTTCAACTGACGGGAGGCATAGGCTATTACGTGCCCATTCTGCATAAGGACGGCACCCATCCCCTGACAGGAAGCATCTGCATACACCTGGAATCCATCCTTCCCTGATGGAAGAGCAAGGATGGGAGCCGAGGTGAGACGATCCTTCAGCTCCTGGAAGGCAGATTCGCATCGCAGCGTCCAAATAAAAGGGGACTCCTTCTTCGTCAGAGACGTAAGAGGGAGGGCAATCTGAGAGAACCCCTTTACGAACTTCCGGTAGTAACCGGCAAGTCCCAAGAAACTTCGAACATCCGTGGCCGACTTTAGTGGTGGCCAATCCCGTACTGCCTGGATCTTTGCCAGATCCATTGCCAGACCTGCTCCACTGATGACATGGCCCAGAAAGGCCACCTCCTTTAGCCAGAACTGGCACTTGCTGTACTTGGTAAACATCTCGTGCTCACGCAGCTTCTCCAAGGTCAAGGCTAGATGTCTCGCGTGCTCCTCCTCCGTCCTTGAATAGACGAGAATGTCATCGATGAATACAATGACAAAGACGTCCAGATACTCCTCGAACACCCGATTCATCAAAGTCATGAATGCGGAGGGTGCATTCGTGAGCCCGAAGGGCATCACGGTAAACTCGTACAAGCCGTATCTGCTGCTGAAGGCCGTCTTCGGGATGTCCTCCTCCCGAATGCGAAGCTGGTAGTATCCTGACCTCAGATCCAGCTTTGAGAACCAATGAGCTCCCTCCAGCTGGTCAAATAGCTCGTCTATCCGTGGTAAAGGATAAGTATTCCGGACTGTCAACCTGTTCAGAGCCCGGTAATCGATGCACAGTCGAAGGGTCCCGTCCTTCTTCTTAACGAACAACACCGGAGCTCCCCACGGTGATGAGCTAGGCCGAACGAACCCGGCCTCCACTAACTCCTGAAGCTGACTTCGGAATTCCACCAACTTCTTTGGGGCCATTCGATAGGGAGCTCTGGATACCGGCTTAGCCCCCGGTACGAGCTGAATCTGAAAGTCCTTCTCTCGGTGCGGGGGTAACCCTGGTAGCTTCTCTGGAAACACGTCGGCGAAGTCCCGCACTACCGGAATATCTGCAATGGAATCCTTGGCTACGACCGCCTCAAAGAGGACCTGATAAACATCTTCCCCCTGTAGGTGGGCCTTAACGGCCTGTACAGACGATAGTAAAGTACGGGGTGCTGATATAATACCTTCGATAACAATGAAGGAGTCGCCGTGCCTCACGGTGATCCTCTTCGCCACGGAATCGATCTGGGCATGGTTCCAGTACAGCCAGGTCATGCCTAGAATCAGATCATAAACTGGCATCCTCAAAACCGTCGCTGGTGCCTCAAACGCCTTTCCGCCGATCCTCGCTTCCATATCACAATGAGTAGAGGTCAATATCTCTGATCCATCGGGTAGGCGCACCCTCAGCATCTTCCCGGTGCTTAGCTCCACTCCTGCCAGTCCTTTCACGAAATCCTCCGACACGAATGATTGCGACGCACCAGTGTCGAAGAGGGTGTGAGCTGGCTTGCCGCTCACGAATACTATGCCTGGGGTAATTAAATGTCTTAGTATTCTTATTGTAGTTTATCTTCTCTTAATTTCTAACCAGGTTACGTCTAAAATAGTAGTTTATATGAAGAAAATTTTTTAAAAAAAAGCTGCCATACCTGTGATAACCTGCTCCGGGTTCCGAGGCTGTGTCAGGTCTAGAGCATACACCTGCTCTCTCTCTGGCCTACGACCTCGATCCTAAAATCCTCGTCCTCGGTCCTGTGCTCGTCCGCCAAACTGTCGGGGAGGTGGAGCGCCCTGATGTGCTGGTGGAGGTGCTCGCCCCACAGGGCAGTTTCGCTTGATATGCCCCGGCTGGTTGCACTGATAGCATACCGGTGGCTGCCCTACCGTCCTTGGCATTTCCAGCATCTGTATAGGCTGGGGAGCCAATACCCCCTGAGTCCTCTGCTCCTGCCTAAACTCCTAACGAGGCTGATCCCCGTTCCTTCTCTCCCCGATAACCTGGCCCCGAGGACGGTCTCTACGACCTCCAATCACTGAATCATCAGTCGGTCTCTTCCGATTCTTCACTATAAGCTGATCCGCCTCTCTCTTCTTAGCCATCTCCAGAATCCTGGCCAGACTCCCCTCTGAAACGAAAAGGAGGGCCTACCTCATGTCATCCTGCAGTCCCTTATAAAACCTCCGGGCGTAGCCAGCATCGTCTAACTGGTAAGCGTCCGCATAACAGGCCAGGTGAGTGAACTCCTGATAGTACTCCACTACAGTCCTGTTCCCCTGCCTCAACCGTAGGAACCTATCCTCCAGGTCATCTCTCGCCGACTGAGGTACAAAGTGTCCCAAGAGCGCTGCTCTGAACTCCTCCCAAGTAATATCAGTACAGTCCATCCCTGCAAAGGTGGTGTCCAGCTGAGATTTCCACCATCTCTTTCCGTGTGACTCTAAGCAGGAGACTGTCAAAGCGACTGCCTCCTCCTTGGGCATCGAATCCCTGCCAGCATCTCGTAAATGGTGTCCAACCACTCCTCCGTATGTACTGCAGACTCCGTCCCCTGGTAGGATGGAGGGGAAATTCCTCGGAAGACCGTCATCCAATTGGCCCCGGGGTTTGGCTGTGGGGCCGGGGCTTGCTGAGCTCTGAAGGCCTCCAGGATGGCCGTCAGTGTTTGCCCCATCTCCATCTGCTGGAATGGAACTAGTGCTGGCGGAGTCAGGACCACATTCGGAGCCTGAGGTGTCCCCTACTGCGATGTAGGGTTCGTCGCAGGCTACAAGCAAAAATTCCATTTGTTAGAGAGCAAATGAATGGAATTTAAGAAGAGTTGTGATGGACTTTCACATGTGATTTCCCTTATGGGCACACCACTGCTTCCGCTGCTAGTTTGTCCGCAAACTAAGCTCGCACGGGGGTGGCCCATGGTTTTTTGTGGACTACTTCTCTTTCGATCGAGGTCTGCTTTGATACCACTTGTAAGACCCCCCTTTTTTTTTTCTTTTTCAACCACCGGGGTCTTAGCCCAGAATTGCCGCTTTGCGGTGGCACCGACTCACGGGAAGGCAACCACTACAAAACGCCAATTCTGCCGGCCCTTTTCGATCACAAAAGAGAGAAGCATTTACACAAAAATGTAAATAAGTCCACAGAAACATGTAAATAAAAGTGAAATCATAACTATTCCATCAATACATATAATAGGAAAATAGATAAATGGGCTCGAGCCCAGTACATCAGAGTCCTCACTACAAGTCACTCATCGCGGAAGCTAAGAAAATACTACTCACTCACGGAGCTGGTCGCAGGTGCACCGGTGCTAGACTGTCCCACCTCCATGCGCACCGTACTCCGCTGGTGCTGGTCCCTGTCTCCTATCCGGAGCTCCTGTAATGTTTGGTTCGAAAACCATTAGTCATAAAGACTAAGCCCTATCATCCCCTACCCCTCCCACCACGGCTCCTAAGCACCGGGTGGAGAGGAGGAAAGGGAAGCTACAAAAGTGGAGAATAGTCAAGCAGGTGACGGTAGACCTAACTAGCAAGTTATAACAGGTGAACAGTATAAATGTTGTAATAGGTAGATCAATTAATAAATAGCAAATTGTATAAAAGGCAGCTAGAGAATAGTAAGTAAGTATGTAACCTTAACTTATATGAATGCCCACATAAACTTATAAGTTAAGGGATCTTCTGCAAAGCTCCCATCGTATAAAAAGTCCCATACCAATTTATACGTTGGGGTGTCGGTTGTATGCAAATATGAGTGTAGTGATATGCTATGCCATGATTCATGCAAGTGCAACTCACGCACACGACTCCATGCGCACAGACCTTTAGTTCCCCCTGTTCGGGCAGCTAGCTTCACTCACAGGAACCTCCGTAGTGGCAAACGGAGACAGTGGGTCGGGCCCCCCACTCCTAGGCGGGCATCCACACTACCAGGCCTAGCCCTCCTGTACGCCCCTAGAAGAACACAACCTAGAGTATCCGCGTACTGCTGCTGGATGTACCCTCCAGACTTTCTTTGGCTAAATGTCCCACACCGCCGAGTCAGCGTACCGATGTCGGTGTGAACGACGATCAGGTACCGAAGACCCACCATCTTTATTCGTACTCCAACCCTCGAGCCCTCGGCCCCCCCGGACAGTCCTGTCCGTGCATCTACCTTCAGAGCTACTGTCTGAATGGCAACAAGTCCTATTATCCTACTTTCCTAGCTATCGGGGAGTGAGTGTGTGCAACCCTAGTTATACTAGTTGCTCTTTTAATTTATTATCCCTATGGTTTATGTTAGCCCAGGACTGCCCCCGGTATACCCCGTGAAGGGCTCTCAAGGGGCACTAGGAACCAAGACGGCGACATTACGGCCCGAAGTTCCCTTTCGCAAGGCACTTATTATTATTGGTTGATCTCCCTTAGCCCGATCCCCTTTTAGTTACTTTAGTTCTAACCCTAGAGTATTAAGACTCTTCCTCTTCTTCCCGGAATGGACGATCTTTCGTCGTTCCCGTACTCTCTTATTCCAACAAGTCTCCCAATGATGAACTCGATCCTAGTTTGCCCTACCAACCATCAAGTATCAAATTCCGTGGCTTTACTATATGCAGATCATCCTAAACTATATGAGGTACCCAAGGGGAGGTACACCAAATTATCTTCCAAATCTCCTATAATATTTACTGGAGGTCTACCATATCATACTTTGTCTAAATCCAGAAGCTTATAATTTTCCTAATTAATCTGATATTTATTTAATTTTCCCAAAGGACGTGCCACGGGTCATTTTAAACATGAACTACATGATCTTCCTAAGTAATGGCTACTCAAAAATCATGATCATTAAATAACAGCAAAATAACCTCAAATACAAATTCTCAGAATTTTATAGAAAGTATTTAACCTCTAAATAATTTATTTAGTATAATCATATTAATTCTACGTAGTGAAGGAAGTACTGAAATTATTCATCTACAAATTATAGAAAAATCACTAGTCAGTAGTATGATATATAAAAGATCTTTGTGCAGAGAACCATAATTTTACTAGCTTGCTAACCACCACTAAAGATTTAATCAAATAATCAAGGTAAAACATACTTAATGAAGCGAGCCTTAGAATTAATCTTCCTAAAATTCCGTAAAAATTCACAGAGATTTAAAATCATAAGAAACGTTCTCTGCTTAAATTTCATCACTTTCCAGGGAGTGTGTATTCCCTAATAAATTTTCTAAGCAAATCATACAACTACTAAATCATTAAAGGAAGTATCCAAAATAATGAACATAAAATTCATAGAAAAATATCCAGAGCTTGTGCCATCCCTATAATTCACTCTCCCCAAATCTCACCACTTTTCAATGTGATTTAGTGTCATTTCCTATCTCTACAAGTTTTGCGCCCTAAACTAGGGTTAGATTTTCAGGTATCCCAACGGTCTCCAAATTTACTAAAATTTCATCCAGAGAACTTTATTGGCCCTATGGTTCCCTTCACCCAATTTCGGGTCAATCCAAGGTCATTTGACCACATAACCTTCACAAACCACCAAGATCCATCCTTAGGGTTTGGCCTTGGTCCTTAGGGTAAACTTACCCCGATCCACCTCAAACTCCATGAGGGGGTGCTAGAGAATTTTACTAGCCAGTGGTAAAAATCTCAGCCTCTGTTGAGGTGATCTCACCACTCAAACTTCAAAAGTGCACTTTTAACCTAAGACCCCTTATTAGGGCAAAACTTAGGGTTGATCATTTCTAGTCCAAACCATCTACAAATGAGATGGAAAATTATACAGAACCTTATGGTGACCCCAGGGACCTCTCACCAGAATTTGGGAGGGTTTGGAAATTATTTAACTATCTAATTAAATTCGGCTAGGATTATTGAATTTTTCCTAAAAACTATAGAAACATATTCTCCAAAAATTCTCATTTTTGGATAGCACCTAGATATATGTAAGATTAGACCACACCCCAAATTTCAAGTCATTTTGATGACTGGATTTGAGTGGGGAATTTTTCTAAGGTCAAGACAGCCCTCTGGATAGACCTCACCAAAAAGGGTGTTGTGGTCTAACCAGGATTCCAAATTGAGTGAAATTAATTTTGAATTAAAGTAGACTTCAGGGGCTACATTTCCTATGTCGATCATTTTTCCTGTAGGAGCCTCTAGGTATTTTTCCCAATATATTTAACAAGACAGATTTTTCTTTCAGAAATTATTTTAAAAATAGAATTTATTTCTCATGCCACTGTTCATCTTCTTCAACAGCCCGAATCCAGAAGCCTGAAAACTCATTTTTCCTGTAGCTTTTCCAAAGCTATTTCCCGGCCATCCAGCCATCTCCCTGGCCGGCCACCACCACCACCACCTCTGTTGAGGTGAGGGCTACCGTCGGGCGACGGCACGGCCGCCGGAGAGGCGGTTTCCAGCGAACCCGCCACCATGAAATTTTCGGAAAACCACGCATACGCTCACTCGATCTGGCTCTTTTGAGCCCGATATCTCTCCTAACGATTCCTAAGATCTATCCGCAAAAGAAGAGGGAGGGGAGGACCTTGTTCGCGGGTTGAAGGCGTGCAGAGCGTCGGGAAGCCATTTGCGCGGTGGTGGCGTCGCCGGAAATTCTTCAACAGCAAGGGGGAAGTCTGAAACAGTTTGAGGAAGTGTAAGCTTTTCCTCTTGCTCTTAGGAATCTTTTATAGATCAGCAAATGGGGAGGGGAAAGGATGAAACGTTGGAGATGAAACGTTGGCGGCCATTAATAACACCCTTATGACGTTTCGGTTATGACGAATGGCAGTTGAAAAGTTGGACATGAAGAGGTGTTTGCCAGGTGGCAATTTCCTATTGGACCCACTTTTCCTTAATTATTAACATAATTAAAGTAGGGAACGACCCATAAATACTCTTGATTTTCATTCCCATAGTCAGAATTTATTATGGCGTCGGTTACCGAAATTTCCAACCTGGCTGTCATTTCGGCCTTGGTCACGGGCGTGACACATATGTCACGGGCGTGACAGGCCCGGTTAGCCAATTCTGGGTTCGACGATCGTCGAACTGGGATCGACGATCGTCGAAGGGTGGTCACGGGCATGACACCTGGGTCACGGGCGTGACAGGCCCGTGTGGCCAAATTTGGTTCGACGATCGTCGAATTGGGATCGACGATCGTCAAGCGTGTCACGCCCTATGTCACGGGCGTGGCATGGCGGGTCACGGGCGTGACAGGCCCAGTGACTAATTCTGGTTCGACGACGTCGAACTGGAATCGACGATCGTCGAGCGTGTCACGCCCTATATCACGGGCGGGACATGGCGGGTCACGGGCGTGACATGCCCGTGGGGCCAATTTTCTGTCGACGACCGTCGACCTGGAATCGACGATCATGGTCACGCCCTATGTCACGGGCGTGACGGATCGGTCACGGGCGTGACCAACCCGTGACCCGATTTCTTGGTCGATTTATTTCAAGTTTTGGGCTCCCTAGGGTTCTACCTCAACCAACTGACTCCTAGGGGTCTAGCCGGAAATGGGATGTTACACCCCAACTTGGGTACATCCACTCTTCTAACACCCTGGTAGGAATCCACTCAGAGTTTTGATCAGGTGCCTGACACCAATGAGCATTTGACCAGGTGCTCAATAACCAAACCTCATGTCTTTTGATAAGGAGACTTGCAACCAGGAATAACTTTTGAAGGGAGATGACAACCCTTTTTATAGTGGGGGTGAGAGAATGATTGTGTCTTCTTTTTCTCAATTCAAACCACCGAGAAGACTTGCGGATTTGATGATAGCAAATGCTCCCCCTGAGATGTTGCCTGTTCTGGATGATGGAAGCTTTGCTACAGGGCGATAGGCCTTCAAGCTTTATATTTTGACAAGAAGAACTTCAGGAACTATTTTGATAGATGCAGTATTGCTATCCTTTAGAGAGTTCCTAAGAAGAAGACACTAGATTTGGATGGCTGTTCTTCTTCTTCAAAATTGTTCTTCTTCTTGTCTAGTCGCTGTTAATTCTTGACTGATCGATTTTCAATCTCAAGAATTCTATATCTCTTACAGAATGTTGTTGTCAGTATGTGATTCCATTCACAGGAATAATAATCTCTGTTTTTATATTTCAAATGTGAATGTCCATTTGAATTTTGAAATTCCTTCTGCAATTAATGCTGACGGCCTTGGAGTATTTTTGGCTTTGATTTGTTTCCCCAATTGTCCCTTATAAAAATTGCATGCAATAATTCTGATGAAGACCATAATTAATGCTCTTGTCTAACGGTAATATTCAGAGAATATTAGAGCACTAATTACTCAGGAATTATTGCCACGTAATAAAGGCAAAAGAGGGAAATTTCCAAGACTGGATTCGTCGACCTTAGTCCACAATTCGTCGAGCTGAGAATGGCTGTTTGTCGAGCTGAGATCCAAGATCGTCGACCTCTGAATGTTGCTTGATAACTTTCTTATTCTGTGCATCAAGTTTGTCGAGCTGAATCTAAGATCGTCGAGCTGAGCCCTGAGAACAGAGTTAGTCCAGTTGGGGTCCAAGATCGTCGAGCTGAATCTGCAGTATGGACTTAGAATATTTTTTGATGTTGAGTGTTGAAGTATCATTTTGGCCTTGAGTGTTATGTCCTCTGGATTTAAGTGTTAACTCAACATTCTGGCATTGAGTGTAATGTCATCTGGCGTTGAGTGTTGAATCACCTTATCAAGAATTAGTCGACCAGAGAACAGAGTTCTTCTAGCTGCTGTTCTTAGTTCGTCGACTGAGGTTTGACTTAGAGGAGTTATTATTTTGTCCATAGTTCGTCGAGCTGAGAGCTAAGTTCGTCGAGCTGAGCACAGAGAATTTTCCCTGAGTTTGTCTAGCTGAGCTCGACTTTCGTCGACCGGAGATCGACGAACGTAGAAATCCTTTTTATAAGTCTTGAGTCTTGAGTCTGGCAGTGTTGGAAGCTGGTCCTTTGTACTGTTGACTCAAGGGACTTGACCTAGACTCTAGGACACAACCATGACCCTGATCTACACATGTTGGGTCATATCCTAACTTAATGAACCTAGCCCAAATCAAACTAGGGATCCAACAATCTCCCCCTATTTGGGTGAGGTCACAAATTACAAACTCAAACAAAATTGAAATAACAAAGCAAGAAGACATATATCTGGCAGAAAAATAATGCATGAAACAGATATATTTATAAACAGTAAGCTTTGTATTATAAAAATGCAGTTTTTCAAAAATGATACCATAATCACATCAGTTCAGGTTTTTACTTCTTCTACTTCTTTTCCCTTGGCTTTTCTTCTTTGCTTTTATCCCCAGGCTGATTGAAAATTATTTTCCTGTTGGGATTGACTGTTGGGTTTCTCTATAAGGATGGCACAATGCTTGTGCACGCAGCGGAAAGAATAAAACATCAGGACAACCCAAAAGAGATGGAATCGGGCCACGAATGTTGAATCAAGAAGTAAACAAAATTACTAGGCAAAATACCTTAGTGGCGTTGAGTCACAACTCAACGAAGATGCTCCAAGCTTCGAGTCCTCGTTGGTGGTGAGTTCTATGTGGAATAACATCCATGTCTCTATAGAAATCCACACGAGTGGGAGAACACCGAGCTTCGTCTCACGAATGGTCGAGAAGGAGATCAACCGCACCTTTGCACTTCCACAGACTGCTAGGTCCGCTCCAGGAAAAGCAACACCGGCGACTGTCGCCGGAGAGGATGTGGTCGGCGGAGCGAAGAGGCGGCGGAAGCAGAACTCTTCCGTCCGGCGGGGCTCAGGAGTTGGCAGAGCGAGCGGCGAAACAAATGCCCGATCTGTCGAGAGCCTCTTTAATCCCAAAACCCTAAGTCCCCTTTTATACCAAAAGCATAAAGTATCGCTATCCGCACACCTCACAGGACAAGGTTTCTGGAAAATTCGGCGAGAATCACTTACAGGTTCGGCGAGAATCAGTCCGCAAGATCAGCAGCAAGATTTGGCGAGAATCAGCAGCCAGATTTCGCGAGAATCAGCAGACAGTCTTGACGATACTGTCCTCGATTCTCGACGATTTCAGCAAATTGATTCTCGACGATTTTGCCTTAGTCGGCGAGACAGGCTCGACGACTCCCGTCGATTCTCGACGACTTTGCCTTAGTTGGCGAGACATACTCGACGACACCCTTTGATTCTCGACGATTTTTCCCTTTGGCAACGTTTGCCCGACCTATTCTGGGTGGTGATTGGTAACCCTTACCAACACAGTCAATCTTCTAACTTCTCCACATGCTCTTATGTGCGACTCTGCAGGCTCATATCGTGTTGGCAATGAGATTACATGTTTGATCACTTCTAGATCACCATGGTAACTCCAACAGTCTCCCACTTGATCTTGAAAGTATCAAACCAAAAACCTCACAAACAATGAGCGGCATCTAGCAATGCATCATTGCTCCCCAAGCAATAAGAGTTCATAACTCATAAGACTTTATGAACAATGTCCTAGCGTTGTCTTTGTCCCTTACATCCGGAAAGAACTAGAGGCATGGACCGTGTCACCCTCATAATAGCTCAATCAATGTTTCTTGATCTAGAACGGACTTCTAGAGAATGGTGAGTCCAATATCACATACTGACTCAACCAAGCATGGCCATGTATTTCTAAGTCCAATTCCATCAAGGGGCCCATGGACGTAACTCCTATCATATAGGAGGACAAATCCCATATCTGCTCACACACAAACACCCAAATGATTCGTAACGTGTCCAACAACCACCATTATCATCAACCTTTCTCAAGGAAGACTTTAGATGGCATCAAAACACGCTCTTCCTCACTTGATGAATGTTGTGACTTCAGGTCAAAGGACCACAACACCATAGTCAATTGAGACCTACTCGTGACACGTTTAGATAATAATCCACAAAGTAGTCTCAGGTTGGGTCTATCCAGTACAACTTGTTCATTAACAAGTACCCACGTGTTGACTTGATATCACAATATCATGACCTGTGAGAACTGGTCAGCAGTCAACGCACGTGCTAGTCTTAAGGTATCATCATCACCCTAAGCTTCTATGATGATACAACGACCAGGGACCTTTTAAGAATGAAGCTTCAAATAAATCATAGGCTCTCACATTCAAGTCACGTACTTGATGTCCTATGGAAGCGAACACTCTAAGGGTATTTATTATGTTACAATTAAACTATCACATAGAAAAAAATCACAATAAAAGAACTTGCCATTAATTATAAAAAGAAACATTTGGTACACAATTCATCATATAAATAAACAATAAACAGCCAACAGAATATATGTTTACATGCAACCCACAAGGCTCTCACTAGAGTTGATCATTTAGGTATCGTATACCCATTGATCTAGTATGCACCATTGTTATCATAGTAGAGAACTACGGGACCAACAATGCTAGGAACTACATCAAGCTCGCCGATGAATTTCCTAATCTATACTGCCTCCTTCGCTGCGATAGCCGCAGCGATATACTCGGCCTCTGTTGTAGAATCAGCAACTGTCTCTTGCTTGGAACTCTTCCAGCTCACAGCTCCTCCATTAAGGCAAAACACAAAACCTGACTGAGACTTTGAGTCGTCTCTATCAGTTTGGAAGCTAGCATCCGTGTAACCACTTACAACGAGCTCTTCCTTTCCACCATACACCAAGAACACATCCTTAGTCCATCTCAAGTACTTCAGGATATTCTTGACTGCAATCCAGTGACATTCACTGGTGTCTGACTGATACCTGCTAGTCATGCTCAAAGCAAAGGAGACATCGGGTCGAGTACATAACATTGCATACATGATTGATCCAATTGCCGAAGCATATGGAATCAACTTCATGCGGTCCTTATCTTCACAAGATTTTGGACACTGGTCCTTAGAGAGATTCACACCATAAGACATGGGTAAAGATCCTTTTCTTGGACTCAAGCATGTTGAACCGCTTCAACACCTTCTCAATGTATGTACTCTGGGTCAAACCCAGCAACTTCTTCGATCTATCTCTATAGATCTTAATACCGAGTATGTAAGTCGCTTCACCAAAGTCCTTCATAGAAAAACAGTTCCCTAGGTTGTTCTTAACAACTTTCAGGGTAGGAATGTCATTCCCAATCAAAAGTATGTCATCTACATACAATATCAGGAAGAAAACAATGCTCCCACTGATTCGCTTGTAAACACAAGGCTCATCTTCATTCTTGATGAAACCAAACTCTTTGATTTTCTCATCAAAACGAAGATTCCAACTTCGAGAGTCCTGTTTCAGTCCATAGATAGACTTGTTCAGCTTGCATATTTTAGTGGCTTCATTTGGGGATACAAAACCCTCGGGTTGTGTCATGTACACTTCCTCAAGGAGGTTTCCATTAAGGAAATCCATTTTGACATCCATCTGCCAGATCTCGTAGTCATAATACGCAGCAATAGCAAGCAATATCCTTATGGATTTTACCATGGCAACAGGGGAAAAAGTCTCATTATAGTCAATACCATGAATTTGCTTGAAACCCTTAGCCACCAATCGCCCTTTGAATGTCTGTACATTCCCATCCATATCGGTCTTCTTCTTGAAGACCCATTTGCACCCTATGGGTCGTACCCCTTCAGGTGGTTCCACCAAGTTCCAAACTTGGTTTGCATACATGGAGTCCATCTCGGATTTCATAGCCTCAAGCCATTTGTCGGAGTCCTGTCCATTCATAGCCTCTTGGTAGGTTGCTGGTTCATCATCATGATCCATAAGCAACACATTACCTATTTGAGACATGAGAAATCCATATCTCTCAGGCTCAAACCTCGGTCTACCAGATCTACGTAGAACTTGTGTTTCTTGAGCAGGTTCTCTAGCTACAACATCTTGTAGTCCTGTCTCAGAATCCAATTCCGGTTCATTCACTACTTGTGGTTCTTGAACTTCTTCAAGTTCTACCTTTCCAGTCTTTCTTGATAAGAACTCTTTCTCCAAGAAGACGCCAGTCCTTGCGATAAACACTTTGCCCTCGGACGGTAGGTAAAAGTAATACCCTTTCGTTTCCTTAGGATATCCCAACAGATAACATTTATCCGATTTGGGTTCCAGCTTGTCAGGCATTTGACATCGCACGTATGCCTCACATCCCCAAATTTTAATGAACGACATACTAGGATGCTTCCCAGTCCATATCTCATATGGTGTCTTCAGAACCATTTTCGTTGGAGCGCGATTCAGTGTCATTGCAGCAGTCTCTAAAGTAAAACCCCAAAAGGAAACAGGCAAGTCTACATGACTCATCATCGAACCTACCATTTCTAACAAAGTACGATTTCTCCTCTAAGACACACCATTATGTTGTGGTGTTCTAGGTGGAGTGAGCTGTGATACAATACCACACTCTTTCAGAAGATCATGGAACTCATGACTCAGGTATTCGCCACCTCGATCGGATCGGAGTGCTTTAACCCTTTTACCCAACTGGTTTTCTACTTCATTCTTGAACTCTTTGAACTTTTCAAAGGTATCGGATTTGCACTTCATAAGATACACATATCCATATCTACTGAAATCATCAGTAAATGTAACGAAGTAGAAATACCCACCTCTAGCCATGGAACTTATGGGTCCGCATACATCACTATGTACAACACCCAAGAGATCCTCAGCCCTCTCAGTATAACCAGTGAAAGGGGCCTTAGTCATCTTGCCTAACAAACAATATTAACATCGCACAAATGATTCATAATCAAATGAGTCCAAAAGTCCATCTTTATGGAGCTTGGATATGCGCTTCTCGTTTATATGGCCCAAACGACAATGCCAGAGATATGTAGGGTTTGAGTCATTTGTTCTTAGTCTTTTATTATTTTCTACATTATAGATCGGATGGTACAAGTTCAAAACATAAAGACCATTAAACAATTGGGCTACAGCATAACAAACATCATTCTTAAATATAGAACAACAGTTGTTCTTAATAATAAAAGAAAATCCAATCATGTTCAAGCATGAAATGGATATAATGTTTCTAGTTATTGTCGGAACAAAATAACAGTTATCTAGTTCTATTACAAGCCCACTGAGCAAAGAAAGACAATAAACCCCTACGGCTACAGCAACAACTCTTGCTCTATTGCCGACGCGCAGGTCCACTTCCCCTTTACTCAGTAATCTTCTCCTTCCCAGTTCCTGCACATTTGTACAAATGTGAGAACCACATCCAGTATCCAATAGCCAAGATGAAGGAGCAGAAAGGTTTATCTCTATAACGTAAATACTTGAAGCAGAGGTCATACCTTCCTTCATTTTCTGCAGACCCTCAATGTATGAAGGACAGTTCCTCCTCCAATGACCAGCCTTGCCACAGTGGTGGCATTTCCCCTCCTTCACCGTGCTCTTCTTCTTCATCAGTGCAGAAGACTTGGGCTCAAGATATGACTTTTGTCCCACCTTCGTCTTCTTGAAGCCCTTGGCCTTGCCCTTGCCCTTATGCATCATCAGTATGGGGCTGGCAAGCTTGGACTTCTTCATATTGATCTCGGCAGTTCTCAACATGCCTAGGAGCTCGGGTAGTGTCTTGTCTATCTCATTCATGTTGTAGTTCAAGACAAACTGCTCGTAACTGTCCGACAACGATTGCAGGATCAGATATGTTGCCAACTCTTGACCCAGAGGAAAACCCAGTCTTTCAAGGTTCTCTATATACCCAATCATCTTGAGTACGTGAGTCCCTACTGAGTCTCGAACTTCCATCTTGCACTAAAACAACGCTTTGGTGACGTCAAACCTCTCTTGACGAGCTTGCCCTTGAAACATTTTCTTGAGATGCTCGTCAATCTCCTTGCACACCATGTCTCATGTTGCTTCTGAAGCTCAGAGTTCATGGTGGCAAGCATAAGGCATTCGACGTCCAAGGCGTCATCAGTATACTTCTTATAAGTATCTTTATCAGCACGGGAAGAATTCCCGGTCGGCACCTCGGGGGCTTCTTCTTCCAAGACGTAGAGCTTTCGCTCTTGCTTGAGAACAATTTTTAGGTTCCTGTACCAGTCCATGTAATTAGTCCCGCTGAGCTTATCCTTCTCAAGGATGGCTCTCAGAGACAGAGTGGAGTGTGATCCATTTGCCATGGAATTCTACAAGAATTCATGCAGAATAAATCAGTACCAAAATTTCAAAATACAATTATTTTTCTTAATTTGGACTTCAATTAAAAAAACTCCCACTATTTTATTCAAAATAATAGCCCTCACTATCAATTCGGAGAGTTCATGCGAGCTACTCTCTTAGTGGATAAGATCCGTATTTCACCAACACTATGAGTCATCTTTGGCTTTCCTCTCACGATACGGTTATTTAGGTAGGCAACGCTTGCCAATTGCATCCTCACGCAATTCTTGTATGGTTGGTGAATAACTCCTTATTCGCATCCATCATGTGGTGCATGTAAACCCCATGCCTCTAGGCACTCAACTTTTGAGGTCACCTAGTTAAGTTAGACCCGATGTCGACAGTGGGATATCACAATTATCCGCTCGCACCCTTACCAAGATAGATTAATGCAATTGCTTTGGCAAGCCCACACTTCATCGATCGAGGCAGGAAGAGTGTCATCCATCGGAAGGCATACGAACACTTAATATTAGAGGAAGGGATTTTGATTATGGGTTAACCATTAACCATGATCAACGTTTGATCAATGTGCACATCCACAGAAAAATAATTTATAAAATCTACATGCATCCCTTATCTGCACAACCTGACACTATCAACATTTGATAGAAGAGAAGGGCTAAATCTGAACATCCGGACTCTCCCAAATCTCCAGATTTACATGCATTGGACAAAAGCAAAGACAACTCAACTTAAAACAGTAGACAAGCTCGTCTCTCATTATTGGATGCAAAATCCAAAACAATACACTAGTTCACTAACCATCCGATGGACGGTTACTGCTAAGGAGACGACAATTTCTAACAGTTAGAAATTTTCACGAAATCCCAGACGTTCCTGGCCGGGTTCCAAGGGGCAGAGCCCCTAACCTGTGGGTTATGGCCCCACCGATATCCCTTGGAAAAACCATCAACAATAGATGTACCAGGAATAAATCTAGACATTTAGAACACTTCTAAATCCCTAGGTTTACACGCACTGGAATAACCTAACTTACAAAACAACAATCATGGCCGCAACCTCCCTCTGATACCACTGTTGGGTTTCTCTATAAGGATGGCACAACGCTTGTGCACGCAGCGGAAGGAAAAAAAACATCAGGACAACCCAAAAGAGATGGGATCGGGCCACGAATGTTGAATCAAGAAGTAAACAAAATTACTAGGCAAAATACCTTAGTGGCGTTGAGTCACAACTCAACGGAGATGCTCCAAGCTTCGAGTCCTCGTCAGTGGTGAGTTCTACGTGGAATAACGTCCACGTCTCTGCAGAAATCCACACGAGCGGGAGAACACCGAGCTTCGTCGCACGAAGGGTCGGGAAGGAGATCAACCGCACCTTTGCACATCCACGGACTGCTAGGTCTGCTCCAGGAAAAGAACCGCCGGCGATTGTCGCCGGAGAGGATGAGGTCGGCGAAGCGAAGAGGCGGCGGAAGCGGAACTCTTCCGTCCGGCGGGGCTTAGGATTTGGCGGAGCGAGCGGCGAAACAAATGCCCGATCTGTCGAGAGCCTCTTTAATCCCAAAACCCTAAGTCCCCTTTTATACCAAAAGCATAAAGTATCGCTATCCGCACACCTCACAGGACAAGGTTTCTGGAAAATTCGGCGAGAATCACTTACAGGTTCGGCGAGAATCAGTCCGCGAGATCAGCAGCCAGATTTGGCGAGAATCAGCAGCCAGATTTGGCGAGAATCAGCAGACAGTCTTGACGACACTGTCCTCGATTCTCGACGATTTCAGCAAATTGATTCTCGACGATTTTGCCTTAGTCGGCGAGACAGGCTCGACGACTCCCATCGATTCTCGACGACTTTGCCTTAGTCGGCGAGACATACTCGACGACACCCTTTGATTCTCGACGATTTTTCCCTTTGGCAACGTTTGCCCGACCTATTCTGGGTGGTGATTGGTAACCCTTACCAACACAATCAATCTTCCAACTTCTCCACATGCTCTTATGTGCGACCCTGCAGGCTCATATCGCTTTGGCAATGAGATTACATGTTTGATCACTTCTAGATCACCATGGTAACTCCAACATTGACAGCTTCTTTCTTTGATATGTATAGATCTGCTTCTCCAATCACAGTCTGGGCAGAGGCTCTGGGTACAGTAGCCTCTGGATGTAGTGCCATATATTCTGCTTGATCAAACACTTTTTTTCTGACTTGAAGCTTATCCAGTTATTTTTCTCTATATGATGACATAGTTGTATATTTTGATGGATCTTCACTTACCTCTATAGCCTTCTTTATCTGAGATAGACCAATCAATTCTTGAAGCCTAGCCATCCTGAAATTAGGAGCATCATCCTGACTGACAGATGATTGATCATCTTGAGAGGGTAGCAGAGATGCAGGCCTGAATTGAGTTGACGTTGCTTGAAAGTTTGTTGCCTTCTGGATTTCATTACTCTGAGTGTATAGTGACTTTAGAGGTGCAACTTCACTATATTTTCTTTTAGGTTTGCGTGATACTGAATGTCTTATTTGTTTAGCTTGTTGTTGGGGAGGAGAGAACTCTGGCTTCTGATGGATTACTTCCTTTATCTGCTGTGTATCACCAGTACTTCTTTGCTGACTGCTTCCATGTGATTGATATCTAGATGGCCTTCCTTGCCTTTGATAAGTTTTTATGAAAGATGTAGACTTGGAGGGAGCATCTGAACTTTGAGGAGTTGTTCTTGAAGAACCAGTAGGAGGAGGAGGAGGGGGGGGGGGTCCTTTCTATATCTATGAGCTGGGGGAGGAGAGTATCTTCTCCTTTTCTTTCTGGCCTTTTGTTCATTCTTTTAAATCCACATCCAGGCTAGCATCACTTTGCATGGGGTTATATTTTGTAAAATGTAGTAGGGAGTGTCATTTGTATTTCCAGGCTAAGGAGGAGGAGGAGCCTTCCTTTTCTTAGAGATTTTCTTTCTCTTTTAATCCTTATCAGAATCATCATCATCATCATCATACTGAGGATTGTCATACATAACATCAATTTGGCTTATTGTATCCTTGGAGATTTCTTTATTGACTAGAGTGGGGACAACTTCAACAAGAGCTACTTCAGTTTCCATGGCAATGTCTTGAGCTATTATGTCATCCAGATTGGGGAGAGGGCTATCATTAATGATATAAGATGGTCCAGGAGGGCTAGATCTCTGATCATCAGACTTTTTTTCTGGAGGAGTTGTCAAACTTTTCTTTATAGTGTCTAACACCTCTGAGCTAGTAGGAGAGGTATAACACACTATTGCTTTAGATGATGGAATGGGGGGGGGGAGATAGAAATAAATATATGACCCAAATATTATTAGTAAAGCTGCTAGATGCACTTTGGATTTAATGAAGTAAACCCTTCCTGGCAGAATCTATGGCAGCGTGATCTTTTGAGTATTTGACATTATAATATCTGTTCCCGCTTCTGACACTTATGTTGTTGCTGCTGTTGCTACTGCTGCTTCTTGCTGGCAGAGTGATCTCTTGAGTATTTGACATTGTGATATCTGTTCCTTCTTCTGGTTCAACTACTGCTGCTTCATTATCATCAAGTATCTCCCCCTGCCTGGTTTCAGTAGATACTGAAGCCAGGCCCCCAAAAAAGAGGGAGCAGTGGTGAGAGCAGAGATCTGTGCAGTGAGAGAGGATATGGAAGCAGCTAGAGGATAAATGACCTCTACTATAAGGGATTTGAGTAGGGGTGTGAGGAGAGTAATGAGTGGGGTTACAAGAGATGGATCCAGGTATGGAGAAGTGGATTGTGGGGCAGTAGTTGGTTGAGTGGAGATTTAAGTTGCTGAGGGGGTGATATATGGAGGTGAAATGGGAGTGTCTAGGGGGAGTCATGTTGAGGAGAGGGAGTGTGTAGTTGAGATGATAATAGGTTTAAGGAGGGGAATGAGGAGAGGTTGATGTGGGGATATCAGAAAGATGAGATGGAAGAGGGGATTAAGGTGGTGTTGGCATTGGTGTATCTTATTGGGGGGAAGGTGTAGAGGAGGAAATATGTGTTGAAGATTGATGAATTTGGGATGATGAAGGTAGGAGAGTGTAGACTGTAATATGAGTTAAGGCTGGGGTGTGTGGAGTTGTTGGCAGAGATGAAGGTTGGAGAGCTAGAGATTGAGGAGTAATGTTGGATGGAATAATTTTTGATGGGATCTCTTCAGAAGGGTGGGAAGTGGCTGGAACAGCCCTTGTACTTTCAGAAGCTTGGGTGGCAGAGGATGAAGCCTTAGAGAGCTTTGTGATTGTCCTCTCTCACCTGCCAAACAATGCACATGTGAGCCTTTTGCTGGCATTGATCAATATGGTCTGGGAGACCAGTGATGCAACAGCCTTTTCTTTCAAGAAGATCCCTAAGATCCTTCCAAAGTTTACTTCTTTTTTACTATTCCTTTTCTTGATGAGATCAAAGATGATCTGTGCCCAGTTTACCTGCGTCTTGTTTACCACTGCACACATAACCTGAAATGGATGCATGGTTATATAATCGTGTGTAGTGTGCTTTCCCAGCAATACTTTCCCAATAATATCTGCGAGAAACTTGAACTCGGCAGATAGGTGTTTCTTTAGTAGTTTATTTGGGTTATCTCCAGAGTAACCCATCAGACTCAACATCATATCATATTTCTCATTATCAATTTCTAATTCTTTTTCTCCATTCTCTAATCCAAAGATTTCAGTTAGTACAGCGGGAGTGAGAGAGATGGCAGCATCCGCTATTGATCCGGTCATTGTGTTGTCCTCGGTTGTAGATGCAGTATAGACCCATTCTATGATTTCCGTGCTGGGTAATTTGATTCTAATGGACAGTAGATTTTTCAATTGCTGGTATTCCAGCAGTTGCAGAATGTGGATGAACATTGGATCAGAGTGCTGGAAGGAGCTGAATTCCACATCGAATCCGGTATCAAACCTCATTGCCGCAAGAGCGCCTGCTGGAATCGTCATGAGTGCACCTGCAAGAGAGAAAACGAAGATCAAGTGCAAAGGGAATTGAAAGCGCAAGATGGAGGTCGAGGAAAACCTAAATATAAGGTTTTCCGGAATATGAAACGACAGACTCCGGTCCACTAGAAATAAAAATATCTTCGTTCTGAGGTCGACGAAATAATTTAGAGTTAAACAGTTCATTGATCTCAGTCTGAAGGGTTGAAGACATTTCGTCGATCTCTGGTCGATGAAAGTTTTCTGAAGTAAATTCGTCGATCGCAGGTTGACGAAGATCACTTACCACAGAGGGTTCGTCGATCTCAGGTCGACAAAAATCTCAAGAACCATTTGTAGTTTGTCGACCTCCAATCGATGAAATTTGAAGAGTTCTTTGAGTGCAGACAGAAACTAAACTAGGTCTTCTCCATTGATCATTCCAAGCTGATTTAAAGTGAACAAGTGATTTCGTTCATCCATGGGTTTAGTGAAAATATCAGCTCTTTGTAAATTAGTGTAGATATAGACAAGTTTGATTTTGTTTTTGTCTACACACTCTATAATGAAATAATGCCTAATGTCTATATGCTTAGTCCTACTGTGATGGACTGGATTTTGTGTTATGGCTATAGCACTTATGCTATCACATAGTAGAGTTTAATTATTTAAGTTGAACCCATAATCTAGGAGTTGGTTCTGAATCCACAGCATTTGGGAACAACCACTGCCAGCTGCAATGTATTCTGCTTCAACAATTGATGTGGACATAGATGATTGTTTCTTGCAGAACCAGGACACTAATCTCATACCAAGGAACTGACAAGTTCCTGAGGTACTCTTTCTGTCCACTCTGCATCCAGCAAAGTCAGCATCTGAGTATCCAGTTAACTCAAACTCTGACTCAGTGGGATACCAAAGACCTAGACTAGGACAACCCTTTATATATCTCAAAATTCTTTTTAGAAACACTAGATGAGATTCTTTAGGGTTCACCTAGAACCTAGCACAAAGGCATGTGACAAACATGATATGAGGCCTGCTTGCTGTAAGGTAAAGTAGGGACCCAACAATGCCCCTATATAGTGTCCGATCCACAGGTTTCCCTTGTGCATCAGAGTCTATTACAGCATTTGTAGCCATGGGTGTTTTCTTTGCTAAGGCATCAGCCATCCCAAACTTCTTGATAAGCTCTTTAGCATATTTAGTCTTGGAAATGAAGATGCCATCAGGAAGCTGCTTCACTTATAGACCAAGGAAGTAGGAGAGCTCACCCATGCTACTCATCTCAAATTTAGAATGCATTAGATCAGAGAATCTTTTGCACAATTTGGGATCAGTAGAACCAAGTATTATGTCATCTACATAAATTTGTACTAACAAAATTTTATCATGATGCATTTTAGTGAATAAAGTCCTATCTACTATGCCTCTTGAAAAACCATGCTCTAAGAGAAAGCTGACTAAGGTCTCATACCAAGCTCTTGGAGCTTGCTTTAAACTATAGAGAGCTTTATGCAATTTAAATAAATGAGAGGGATGAGTTGGAGAAACAAAACCTGGAGGTTGTTCAACATAAACTTCTTCTTTAAGTTCCCCATTTAAGAAAGTACTATTCACATCCATTTGGTAAACTTTGAACTTTTTGAATGCAGCATAAGCAAGAAATATCCTTATTGCTTCTAGCCTGGCAACTAGAGAAAAGGTTTGATCATAGTCAATTCTTTCCTCCTGCCTATATCCTTGAGCAACAAGCCTTGCCTTGTTCCTCACAATCACACCTTGTGCATCAAGCTTATTTTTGAATACCCATTTGGTTCCAATGACTGGGTAGTCTTTGGGTTTTGGAACCAAAACTCAAACTCTGCATCTCTCAAACTAATTAAGCTCTTCTTGCATTGCATTTATCCAGTGGAGATCTTGCTCTGCATCAGTTTTTGATTGAGGCTCAATTTGAGAGAGGAAACAGGCATGCATCAAGTCTTGGTTGAGTTGATGCCTTGTCTATACACCTGCTGTTATGTCTACAATTACATGGGATCTGGGGTGATCCCTTAGTGTGACAAGATCAGTAGGTGGAGTTTGTTGAGCCACAACATTTTGAAGGAATTCCTCTTGTGGAATAGTCTCTGTTGTTGTAGGAAGTTCAGCTATTTCCACAGTTTCTTCATCACTTTCTTCACTGACTTGTTGAGAAGGATGAGATACAACTTTGGGGGTAAAGTGTAAGCCATCCAATTTGATGGAGACGACGTCCCTCAACAGGTTGAAGACGAGGACGGTGCGCTTACGGAAGATATTTCTCCATCTCCAAGTAGTGACGTGCGACGCCGTGAAGACTATGTGGCACGTCTCCCAAATATCCGCCCGTGGCGCAAGCCAATATTTAAATAACTAATAATAATTATTACTAAAATTATTATTAATTATTTATGCATTTTGGTTCTATTTTATTTATGCATTTTATTTAATTTTCATAATATGTGGCATGGTTATGTTTTGAACCATGATTATTTGTATTTTAATTTTGGGCTGCATGTAGCCTTTTCCCTTGTTGTTTGATGTAAGCCTATATATAGGCATGGATATTTTCATTTGGAGGATTGATTGATGAAATAAAAATTGAAACCCTAATCGCCTCCCTCTTGAGATCTCTCTCCCTTCTCCCCTTGGCCGAATTTCTCCTTTTCCATCCTCCCTCTTGGCCGCCGGCCTCTTCCCATCTCCTCCTCCCTATTATCTTCCCCTCCCCCTCTCCTTGTTAAGAAAACCGCCCCCATATCCCCTCCTCCATTCCGGCAACCATCCCAATGCCGCCAACCACTTCCTCCCTCCTCACCAAGTTCGGCCACCCCCATCCCTTAGCCTCCAACCTCCACCAACCCGAGCCACCTCCATCCCTCCTCTCAAAAATCCGGCCACCTACATCATCTCCTACAACTCCCTTTATGGATCTCCAACACCGACGTGAAGCTATATTGGCGAACGAGGTTCTCATTTCCTTCCGGCACGACTCCGGCGGAGCCGTTGGAGAACAAACCAAGTCGAGATTAATCGGAATCACCCATTCCGATATGGTAACGAAATGCTTCCACTTTTGTGAGATTCTTTTCTTTAGAAACATTCAAGTGGTGGTTTTTATCCGTAGCGTTAACTATTGAAATATTCGGATTTCATCGTGGTTTATTTTCTCTTGTTTGTTATTCTCTTTATTGTTATTTTTTCATTAAAGAGGTTTGGCGAACCTTCATTTTCTTTTCGTTGGGAGAGATCTACCCATTCTGAATCGAAGTTTTTCGGTAGATCTCTTTTGGTACAACGCCGCTCAGTCGGACCCAATATTGGTCCTTTTAGCTCGATCGAACATTGGCCTTATAGCCCTTGTTGGATCCAAACCGGTTTGGCTACCCGTATGATAGCAGAATATTGATAGATCTAATTGCGTGGTGTCGCGTAGAGCGGTTGTGCGAGTGTATGGATTGGATCAAAGAGTGGCGTGGTGTTAGTCCGTAGTTCTATTCGGTGGGAAACGTGCAAGCCTACATCAATTTGGTATCAGAGGGAGGTTCACGTCAATTTCCTAATTGGCACCCCTCCTCCTTCTTGTGGCACGTAAACCCGCACTTTTGTTTGCACGTTAGTTGTCAAAAATCACAAAAAAAAATTTTTGGTCTGCCAATAGCGGCTTAAATTTCTTATTTTTCAGCAAAACATCAAAATTTTATTTTTATTAATAATCTTCATATATTTTTTAGCAAGAAAATCTATTTTCTATAAGTATTACCCTAGTGGTTAAGCGGGAACAATTCCGACAATCCTAATTTTTTGGGTCAGATTACTTTTCTTTGCATGTACACAAGTATCAGATCGAGTTTTCTCTCCGGTTCTTACGATTATGGCCTATGACGTTCACGTTTCCCATTTAGACTATTGGTATGATAAATCATGGTTAAGCCTCCCCCTAGGCAACGCCACATTAATCTTACCTATGACGGTTTAGGGTATTCTAAAAATTTTAGGGATTGGCTTAAGGAGATAGAACTTCATTTTGACTGTCACGAATGGGATTACCTCCAAAATGTTCACTTCGCCCGAGAGCAATTAATTGGTTGAGCCCAGTCATTTTGGATAAACGAAGAGCGTCGTGTTGGCAATTATAAACAGACGTGGTGGGCGATGCGTAGCCTCCTCTCGGATCAATTTGATCCCACCAATCACCGTACTACTACCGCCAAACCTTTGAGTGAGTATCGTTATGGCGTTAGTTCCATACCAACCTTTAGGACTGACTATAAACCTAATGCCCAGATAAAACGACACGTAACTGATGATTTGGCTCCCCTTCACCAAGGGAATAAGTCGGTCTCAGAGTACATGCAACTCTTTAAGGATATGATGGTTAGGAGCGGTATGAAGGAATTGCCCGAGATGATCCTCTCTAGGTTTCGTAGGGGGTTAAACCCTTACATCCAGAGTAAGTTATTGCGTTATTTGCACACCGACCTAGACACCACTTTTAGTACGGCATTGGAAATTAAGAAGCACCATATTCCTAGGCCTAAGGTTTCCTCATTTCGGACGACCACTACTTATGAGTCTAGTGGCATATCTGATTTTGGATTTATTAAGCGATCTCCGCCGATTATGCCTGTAGACCCTTTTGAGTCTCCCCCTGAGTTGTCTAGTCTAGTTGTTGACTCTCCTGTTGAGTCTAAGGTATTGTCTAGGATCGTGCCCGTCACTGAGGACGAAGCTGTTATCTCTGATGAGTATAGCGACGATGAGGATATTGGTTACCCTAGTGACCTGGATAAGGATTTCACCTCTGAGGAATCCTCTCCACTCCATATCGATGATATTTTGGGACTGTCTCCCTTGGTTATTATGGAGTCTTCGGTCGACCTAGTTATGTTAGATGTTTCAGCAGTGTTGGAAGAGTCCTCGTGGGATGAAAGTTTATCTTGGGGTGAAGATAGCCTGATATGTGAGGATAGCACATTGCCTATTATTAGCCATACTAGTGTTGTGTCTGTTCACCCTAGTATTGAGAGCCCTCTCCAAACTATTATCCCCGTCGTGTTAGAGTGTAATATTACACCTGCTGAGACACTACCTGAGTCGGTAGACATTTTGGCTGAGACAGTAGAGTCACCTTACATTGAGAGTTTACCTAGTAGTGACTTGGAGGATGACCTGTTCGGACTCGAGCTGGTTCCTTTTAGACCGAGATATGTTGAAGGTTGTTTTGATGACCCCGTTGTATTGGACGTTCCGACTGATTGGGAAGATTTACCGTTTGTGAAAGAATTATGTTTGGATAATTTTAGCGCTATGAGCCCGAACGATAGTTCCTTGATGAAAACACCTTTATCTGAAGTTCCTGAATTAAAATTTCCATCGGGCTTGATCTTCCCCTTTTATGATACCATTACTGATTCTAAATTAATCGACGAGACTAGCGTGTTAGACGAAATGGTAAGCGAGGAAGTGGTATTTTTGGACGATTCTTTAGTCTTACCCCAGTTGAAAGTTCATTAAAGTTAGCTTTGGTTGATAAAATTGATTCTGATTTGGATTTTTCGGGTTTTATTTCACCAACCCATCCTCCTATTTTTGTGCCCGCTTTCGTAGATGTTTTAGGTAGTGGAATCGGATGGCCTAGACTGATTTGTTGTGACACACCCACTATATTAGCTACTGTATTGACGATGTCTCCGTGCTTTGGTCTTAGTCAGTTGAGCGCGCTAGTTTCTGGTGTGTTCACCGATCTGCGTAGATCTGATGACGCGTCATATTTGACTATGCTTTTCTCTGCGTGTCCGACTATGCCTCTACCCACGTATACTCCTCATTTTTTGACTATTTTGACACTAGAGGTGGTATCACTTTCACACACTTATATTCCACACCCGGTCGCGCGAATTTACCCCCCGCCATTTGATGACCCTTTTTCCACACGTTAGTGACCACGGTTAGGCCACATGAGTTGTATCGCTCGCACCTGTTGCCACACCCGGGAGCGTTCAGCTCTACTAGTATTTATGATGAGCGGTTTTCCTTGGCATATCTTCATGCCAAGCGTGATTATATTAATTATAAAAGTAGAACTGCGACGCTCACGCCCATGAAAATCATCTTTGATTTTAAAGCTCCCATCCCTTCGGACTTAACTCCTTTATTCTCTAAATTTGGGGTGTGTCACATAGCTCATGGGTTCACACCACACGGTAGCAAGTTATTTAGGCTCATTTTAATTGAATTAATCACTCTGGTGGCGTCTCATTACTTACCCTCTAGTTTATCGGCGAAACTCACTCCAGATTATGCTCGTTATGATCCCCTCTTATATAAGCACACTAGTAAAGCGCTAGCCATTCCAATTATTTCGTATCATATTCATGCTAGCTTACATAAAAGAGTTCCTCACTATAAGAGTGATGATTTAGTTTTTGTGTGTCTTGTCCCTGAATGGATGCCTTCGGGAACTTTAGAAAGTTGGCGAGTTGGTAAGCTGAACCCTCTTTGGTTATTAATGACATTAGGAGAATACACAATTCATTTGAAATTATCCACTGATTGGGGTTTTCCCCTTATTTTCGATGTTTTTAATTTAACGCTATATGATTCTCCGCCACTTGAATTTTCTGCCTGTCCGTGTGGGTCCACTATGTTCTCTTTGGGTATGGGTTGTGAGATTATACTTGGATTGTTTTCTTCATCGGTCTTCTCTGGAGGTACGTTGGTTGTGGATGCTGAATTTTGTTTTCCTTTATTGACAAATGTTCTTCCAAGGTTCCGTAGGAACATATTTATGCCTGACAGGATACTCCAGGTAGTTGTGCTTTCCTCTCCAAGTGGTGCTATCTGCCACCCCGAGGTTCTATTTGATGATGCTTTCCCACTCCGATACTTTC
Organism: Platanthera zijinensis; assembly: GCA_039513925.1. Lineage (NCBI taxonomy): Eukaryota > Viridiplantae > Streptophyta > Magnoliopsida > Asparagales > Orchidaceae > Platanthera > Platanthera zijinensis. Next base: position 104,827,116 of record CM077084.1, on the reverse strand, counting down.
AGGCCAACTCATCGGCGATGAGTATTTTCAAGCGGGGGAGGATTGATGGAGACGACGGCCCTCAACAGGTTAAAGACGAGGACGGTGTGCTTACGGAAGATATTTCTCCGTCTCCAATTAGTGACGTGCGACGTCGTGAAGACTATGTGGCGCGTCGCCCAAATATCCGCCCGCGACACAAGCCTATATTTAAATAATTAATAATAATTATTACTAAAATTATTACTAATTATTTATGCATTTTGGTTCTATTTTATTTATGCATTTTATTTAATTTTCATAATATGTGGCATGGTTATGTTTTGAACCATGATTATTTGTATTTTAATTTTGGGCTGCATGTAGCCATTTCCCTTGTTGTTTGATGTAAGCCTATACATAGGCATGGATATTTTCATTTGGAGGATTGATTGATGAAATAAAAATTGAAACCCTAATTGCCTCCCTCTTGAGATCTCTCTCCCTTCTCCCCTTGGCCGAATTTCTCCTTTTCCCTCCTCCCTCTTGGACGTCGGCCTCTTCCCATCTCCTCCTCCCTATTATCTTCCCCTCCCCCTCTCCTTGTTAAGAAAACCGCCCCCATATCCCCTCCTCCATTCCAGCAACCATCCCAATGCCTCCAACCACTTCCTCCCTCCTCACCATGTTCAGCCACCCCCATCCCTTAGCCGCTAACCTCCACCAACCCGAGCCACCTCCATCCCTCCTCTCAAAAATCCGGCCACCTACATCATCTCCTACAACTCCCTTTGTGGATCTCCAACACCAACGTGAAGCAATATTGGTGAACGAGGTTCTCATCTCCTTCTGGCGCAAGTCCGGCGGAGTTGTTGGAGAACAAACCAAGTCGAGATTAATCGGAATCACCCATTCCGATTGGGTAACGAAATACTTCCACTTTTGTGAGATTCTTTTCTTTATAAACATTCAAGTGGTGGTTTTTATCCGTAGCGTTAACTATTGAAATATTCGGAGTTCATCGTGGTTTATTTTCTCTTGTTTGTTATTCTCTTTATTTTTATTTTTTCATTCAAGAGGTTTGGCGAAACTTCGTTTTCTTTTCGTATGGAGATATCTACCCATTCCGAATCGAAGTTTTCGGTATATCTCTTTTGCTACAACGCCGCTCGGTCAGACCCAATATTGGTCCTTTTAGCTCGATCTAACATTGGCCTTATAGCCCTTGTTGGATCCAAACCGGTTTGGCTACCCGTATGCTAGCAAAATATTGATAGATCAAATTGTGTGGTGTCTTCGTAGAGCGGTTGTGCGAGTGTATGGATTGGATCAAAGAGTGGCTTCGCGTTTGTCCGTAGTTCTATTCGGTGTGAAACGTGCAAGCCTACATCAAAATTCCTCACACAAGTTGTGTACCTGCAAGGAGTCTTTGGTAGGAATCTCTTCTCCTTATAAAACATGTCAGCCTCATCAAATGTAACATGCATAGATTCCTCAATTATCAATGTGGATTTATTAAATACCCTATAAGCTTTGCTGATTTTGGAATATCTTAGAAAAATTCCCACTGCAGCCTTTGCTTTAAATTTCTAATGTGCTTTTTGTCATAATTATGAATATAACACACACAACCAAAAACTTTAAAATAGATGATTATTGGTTTCTTCCCTTTGAGTAATTCTTAGGGAGTCTTAAGCTTTAGTTTGTGTATCAAACTTCTGTTCAAGACATAGTTTGCTATGCTCACTACCTCTGCCCAATAGGATAGGGGAATGTAAGCATCTGCAAGTAATGTGCCTGCAGCTTCAATGAGTGTTCTATTTTTCCTTTCAGCTACCTCATTTTGTTGAGGAGTTCTAGGAGCTGAGAAACCATGCCTGATGCCATCCTTCTCACAGAACTCATGCATAAGATGAGACTCAAACTCTATACCATGATCACTTCTTATCAATGCAACATGAGTAGAGTACTCAATCTGTATGGTCCTGAGAAAATCTGTAAAAACCTTGAAGGTATCTGACTTAGATCTCAGAAAGAATACCCAAGTGAACCTAGAAAAGTTATCTACAACCACTAAGGTATAAGATTTCCCTCCTAGGCTTTGTACAGCCACAGGTCCAAAAAGGTCCATATGTAGTAAGTACAATATCCATGGTGAATCACTCTTATTAATGGATTTGAAGATAGATTTAGTTTGCTTGCCTAGTTGACAAGCCATGCAGAGGCCTTCCTTCTTGTAGGGGCCAGAAGGTAAACCTCTAACAAGGTTGTCCTTAAATAGCCTAACAATATTTTTAAGATTTACATGTCCTAATCTTTTATGTCGTAAGTCATTTTGACTACTAACTATATTGAGCAGGCATATGTTTGAAGTAACAGAATGAAAATTTACTAGGTATGTGTTTCCTTGTCTACTTCCAATTAAAACAGGTTGGCTTTCTTTTGAAGTAATAATACAGGAACTAGAGTTGAATGATAACTGATAACCTTCATCACATAGTTGGCTTATAGAGATGAGGTTTTGCTTCAGTCCACTTACATATGCAACTCTTTTGAAAGTTACTGCTCCAATTCTGACTTTGCCATAGCCATCTGTTTGGCCAAAATTGGAGTCACCAAAGATGATCTTTGGTCCTAGCTTTGACTTGTAAGCAATCAGATTGTCTTTGCTGCCTGTCATATGCTTGGAGCTACCACTATCCATATTCAAATGTTGATTGTATGCTGGACAGGTCTTCATCTGCAAACAAGACAATTAGTTGTTATTGACCCAAGTAACCTTGGGTCCTTGTTGATTTTCATAACAATAACTTGAGATGTAAGAGCATTCAGGTTGATATTTATATCCTTTAGGATGGTATCTCCTAGGTGGAATTATCCATTTAGTGAATCGGTTAAAGTTATTATTAAAATTTAAGTTTCTGTTATTAAGATCTGGGTTCGACAATCTCTGGTTGGATCGTCGACCTTAGCTCGATGATGTTAGATGAGATCGTCGATCTCTACTCGAAGAATGAGGGTATTCATTCTTGAAGTACCAAAGTCGTCGATCTCTGGTCGACGAACCATACTGGTATCGTTGATCATAGATTGAAGAATGATTATTACTGATTTTTGCGTTCAAAGATCGACGTTCTGAGTTCGACGATCTGTTCATATATCGTCGATCTGAGTTCGACGATAACTGCTGAACATTATTATTTTTGCTATTCTTCTTGATATTGAGTTTATTTTTGGTTTCAATTTGTTCAAGAATCTTATTAACTTTATTTACCTGTTTAGTAATTTTCTTTCCCTTGTCAGATATGAAGTTTACTGGTCTGGAAAGATTATTTTTCTTAATTAAGGGTGGATCACTAGAGGAGGCAGCTAGTCCTAGTTTGCTATTGTTGCTCCTAGCATTTAATGTACTAGTGATATCTAATAATTATAGACTTCTTCCATTCAGTGATTCTTCTAATAGTTTTGCCTTACTTAGTTCAGTTTTCAGAAAAGATATTTGTTTATTAGTAGACATTAGTTCATTGGTTAATTTTGCATTTTCTACAGTGATGTTATCTAGGGTGTTTAACTTTTCTCTGAGAAGTTTGATTTCCTTCTCAAAGCTTATCAATTCTAAGCATAAGTTTTTGAATTCAAATTTAAATTCATCTGACTCAAAATCACAAGAAGCTATTACCTGATCTTCAGTTGATAGAGATTCATCATTATCTGATTCATCTGAGTCAGATCTGCTACTGCCTGCCTCAATAGCCATGAGGCATCCTTCGTTTGCTTTCTGTCTTCTTTATCCTCACTGGAGCTGGAGGATGTAGATTCTTCTTCAATATCACTCCATGTCTCAGCAACAAAGCCCTTGTCTTTCCTCTTTTGCTTGCTTGAGGAAGGCTTGTTATAGGGACTCTTCCTTGAGTCTTTCTCCTTTCTTCTGTCCTTTTTCTGAGCTTATGGACACTCAGAAATGAAGTGCCTAGGTTTCCTGCAGCCGAAACACACTACTTCTTTAGAGGGCATTTTGTCATACCTTGGCTTATCTTCATATTTAGAAGGTTTCCTTCTGAAGTCCTTTCTAGCCATCTTGAAGAATCTCTTGGCAAAGAGACTCATCAACTCTTCATTTACTGGAATGACTTCAGAGTCTTCTGTAGATTTGAAAGCTATGCTTTGCTCCTTCCTAGTTGGTGTATGAGTCTTCACTTCAGCTGCTGCTACCGTTGCTTTGATCAGGTTCTCATAGGACTTTAATTTTCCTGGAAGAGATTCATTTGAAATCTCTGTCATGCTTCTGGCTTCTCTAATGGGCCAGATTCTTGAGTCCCATGTGCTGGGAAAGCATATTAGGATCTTGTCCTTCACTTCAGTTAAAGTGAATTCTTTGTCTAGACTCCTTAGCTCACTGATGATGGAGCTAAGTCTATTGTACATTACTTCTACTGTCTCTGCTTCATCCATCTTGAAGTTCTCATACTGATCGATGAGATTTGACCTTCTGTCTTTCCTCTCATCTAATATTCCAGCCACCATTTGGTTCAGGGAATCCTAAATCTCCTTGGCTGATTGACACTCAGCAACCTTTTAAAATATTTCATCAGACATAGTTTGAGCCAGTATATTCATGGCTTTGGCATCAGCTATCTTAGCTTTCTTTTGTGCATCTGTCCATCCAAGGGGGTGGAACTATAGGTCAGTATATGTAGTTGATGTTGAAGCCACTTGAGCTGGTGGTCCTGTTAAGATGGAATTAAATATATCTTCATCAATAGAGTTCATGTAAAGCCTAATTCTTGCCTTCTAGATTGTGAACTTGGATAAGTTACACACTGGAGGTCTGATGCTTGCATATTCCTTTTTTGTGCCATGCTGTATGTATAAATCAAGTAATGGTAAAAAAAGAACAGATCTAACATAGGATCTTTGGTTCAAGGGTTAGCTTGTACAACACAAAGAACCCCCTCTGATACCAATTGAAAGTTAGGGTTAGATCTGATATACTCTAGAGGGGGAGGGGGGTGAATAGAGTATGTGGGTATATTTTTAAAACTTTTTCTAAACTATAAGAAGTACTCCTAAACTCAGGTACTGCATCACAGAATACCAAATGAAATAAATGAAATCACAGGAAAAATTAAATAACCCAGCCACAATAAGAACAACAAGGAAAAGGGGAAACCAGACGACACAAGAATTTATAGTGGTTCCCCAACCTAGGTACGTCCACTCTTCTACCACCCTGATAGGAATCCACTAAGAGTTTTGATCAGGTGTCTGACACCAATGAGCTTTTGATCAGGTGCTCAACAAACAAACCTCAAGTCTTTTGATCAGGTGACTTGCAACCAGAAATCACTTTTGAAGGGAGATAACAACCCTTTTTACAGTGGGGGTGAGATAAGGATTGTGTCTTCTCTTTCTCAATTCAAACAACTGAGAATACTTGTGGATTTGATGATAGCAAATGCTCCCCCTGAGATGTTGCTTGTTCAGGATGATGGAAGCTTTGCTGCAGGGTGATAGGCCTTCAAGCTTTCAATTTTCACAAGAAGAACATCAAGAACTATTTTGACAGATGCACTATTGTTGTCCTTTAGAGAGTTCCTGAGAAGAAGACACTAGATTTGGATGGTTGTTCTTCTTCTTCAGAATTTTTCTTCTTCTTGTCTAGCCGCTGTTAATTTTTGACTGATCGATTTTGAATCTCAAGAATTCTGTTCTCTCACAGAATGTGGTTACTTGTATGTGATTCCATTCACAGGAATAATAATCTCTGTTTTTATATTTCCAATATGAATGTCCATTTGAATTTTTAAATTCCTTCTATAATTAATGCTGACGGCCTTGGAGTATTTTTGGCATTGATTTGTTTCCCCAACTGTCCCTTATAAAATGGCAGGCAATAATTCTGATGAAGATCATAATTAATGCTCTTGTCTAACGATAATATTCAGAGAATATTAAAGCACTAATTACTTAGAATTATTGCCACATAATAAGGAAAAAAGAGAGAAATTTCCAAGACTGGATTCGTCGACCTTAGTCCACAGTTCGTCGAGCTAAGAATGGCTATTCGTCGAGCTGAGATCCAAGATCGTCGACCTCTGAATGTTGCTTGATAACTTTCTTCTTCTGTGCATCAAGTTCGTCGAGCTGAATCTAAGATTCGTCGAGCTGAGCCTTGAGAATAGAGATAGTCCAGGTTGGGTCCAAGATCGTCGATTTGAATCTGCAGTCTGGACTTAGAATATTTTCTGATGTTGAGTGTTGAAGTATCATTTTGGCGTTGAGTGTGATGTCCTCTGGCTTTGAGTGTTAACTCACCATTCTGGGGTTGTGTGTAATGTCATCTGGCATTGAGTGTAATGTCATCTGGTGTTTAGTGTTGAATCACCTTATCCAAATTAGTTGACCAGAGAACAGAGTTCTTCTAGTTGGTGTTCTTAGTTCGTCGACTGAGGTTTGACTTAGAGGAGTTATTACTTTGTCCAGAGTTCGTTGAGCTGAGAGCTAAGTTCGTCGAGCTGAGCTTAGAGAATTGTACCTGAGTTCGTCTAGCTGAGCTCGACTTTCGTCGACCGGAGATCGATAAACGTAGAACTCCTTTTTCTAAGTCTTGAGTCTTGAGTTTGGCAGTGTTGGAGGCTGGTCCTTTGTACTATTGACTCAAGGGACTTGATCTAGACTCTAGGACACAACCATGACCCTGATCTATACATGTTGGGTCATATCCTAACTTAGTGAACCTAGCCCAAATCCAACTAGGGATCCAACATTTAACATCTAACCCTAATTTTAAAACAGAATCTACATTAATCATTTTAAGGAAGCAAGTACTGCCAAAATTCTTCCAAAAATTCTGAGAAAATTCAAGCAATTATATAATGATCTATAATCACTCTAGGTCCAGTTTCATAATTTTTTCAATGAGTAGTGAACTCTAAATCTAATATTGCACAATATTCAAATTTAATGCCCTAATCAACTAAATACAGAAATTATTTATCTAAACATTACAATAAAATTCTCACGTGAGCATATTTTCCTAGGAACCACTACTTATCAAGTTTCACATTTCTAAATCAATCATAGTGCTCTGAATCCATTTTTGAATATAAATGCATTCTCAAAAGCTTCTGAACAAAGTACTGAAAATATAAATCTGAAAACTATAATAAAATTCTTGTAAGAGTATATTGACATAAAATACCCTCTGCCCAATTTTCATAACTTCCTACTCAATAGGGTGATCATAATAATTGAAATATTATCAAGGGCAGTTTCATGTACTCTAAAGAAGGTGCTAAATGTATTGATCCAAAATTACCAATAAAATCACCAAAGGGCCTTACTGACCCTATGACTATACTACCCAAGTTTCATGACATTTAAATAAGTTTTGGTGACCTATCTTGCATGTGTATGGGTTGTGCCCAAAGCTAGGGTTAGGGTTTTAAGGGATTTATCCATCTCCAAATCCTTTAAGATTTTTACCAAAAGACTTTAGCTATCTTAGTATCCTCCCTACTAAATTTCAAGTCCATATAAGGGCATTTGCCACATGTCCTTCTCAAACCCCCAAAGTCCAAACATTGGGTTTAAACTTGGGTCCAAGGCAATTCAATCCCAAACCACCCCATATTCCATATGAGGGTATTAAAATTCATGCCCAACCAGTGGCCCAAATTTTCTGCCTCTGTTGAGGTGGTTTGACTACGCAAAACTCAAAGTGCACTTTTGACCTAAATACCCCTTAAATGGGCAAAGCTAGGGTTTGCTCAAATCCTATTCAAATCAAGTCAAAAAGTGGTGAAACTTTACACAGATCATCATGATGGTCGTAAGGACCACTCACCAAAATTTGGGAGTGTTTGGTGATAATTTGGTCCCCTAATTAATTTACCCTAGGACATTTAAAAAATTTCAAAAACTATAGAAAAATTGTCCCCAAAAATTCTCATTTTTTTGGCAAGACCTTGATATTGGTTAGGGTGACTCCCTGTCTAAATTTTAGATCTTTTGGACCAGAGATGAAGTGGGGGCACTCATTTTAGTTTCTGCCTAAACCTAGATATAGACCCCACCAAAATGGGTGCCCGGGTCAAACCAGTTGTCCAAATTGACTCAAATATATTTGAAAATAAAGAAGACACATAGGGCTACAATTTATAAGTTGACTACTTTCCATGATCTAGTCTCTACGTATTTTTAATTTAATTTACAAGGTAACTGAAATAGTGTCGCAGATTCATTAAAATGAAATAAATATAATCATATAGTTTGAACAATAGCTGCACGCATCTTGACGCACATTTGGACGGCATCCCATAATCGTCCCCGCGTGCCATCGACCATGATTTATTCCTCCTGGTACAACTTCATGCCTCTGCCACCGGCCTCCCAGCCACCTCCCTGGCCGGTCACCGCCACCACCATCTCTGTCGAGGTGGTGGCTATCGCCAGGCGGCACAGCCGTCGGAGAGGAGGATTCCGATGATCCCGACAAGCTAACATTTACGGAAAAACCAGGAGAAAACCTCTCCCGATTGGGCTCAATTGAGCCCGATTCTTTTCCCTACCCATTCCTATGATCTACCCACAGGAAAAGAGGAAGGGGAGGACCTTGTTTGCGGCCTGTGAGCGGGTGGTTTGCCTCCTTACCATCTCCAGCCGCCGATTGGGCTTCTCTACAACTTCTACACCAACAACACTGGAACTGAAATGTAATTGGGGGAAATCTTTACCTTGCCCTGGTGAAGGTTTCTAATGAAGGAATTGGGGAAAGGTGTCTTGTAACTCCCCAATTCATCATGACCCCATTAATGGCCATAAGGGTGAAATTTCTGTTTCACCCAAATTGATGGGTTGAGCCACTCCACTGTCCGACCATCTCCTGAAAACTTCTTCCCTGCCTCCAAGTAGTTAAAGCACCATCAAAAGGAGGGGTTATGGAGCCTCCATGGCCATGATGGTCATTAAGCTCTTACTTTCTTTCTCCTCCAAATTCGGGTAACTTCCTCTCTCTATCTCTCCTAGTCACCAAACTCTGAATTTGGTGGGCCCAAAATGTGTCTCTCCTTCTCCTAGACTAATGGGCCACACTAGTTTGGGCTTAGCCCACTTGGATTGGGCTTGAGCTAGCCATTTAGGCTAGTTTGACCACTTTGACCCATGAGTTAACTTTGGTCAACTTAGCCACTAGGGTTGACCCCAATGGGTACTTGGTGACCCTATGGACTACCCAAGGTGTTAAGGGTGTTGTGGTAGGGTTATGGGGTCTGAAAGAGAAGGGATAGATACTACTCTAGAGGGGGGGGTGAATAGAGTAATCAAAAATTGCACTAGCAAAGTTGACTTTCTACTCAACTCCCTTGGAGTTAAATGCGGAATGAAGGTTATAGATATTTGAGATTAAACCTTAAAGCCTAACACAAGTGTTGTGCACAATAAGGCAGCCAACTGTAGTTACAGTTAAGACTTGGAAACCTAACCAACAACTAGCAAACCTAGTAAAGATCTAATCACAGCCACAATGCAAGTAATTAAACAAAGCAATCCAGACGACACAAGGAATTTATAGTGGTTCCCCAAACAACTTGGGTACGTCCACTCTTCTACCAACAAGGTAGGAATCCACTCAGGTTTTTGATCAGGTGCCCTGCCACCAACAAGATCTGCTTCTGGTAGATCAAGAAACCCTTTAGACTTTTGATCAGGTGTCTAAAAACCAACACAGGTTTTTGATCAGCTGCCCTGCCACCAAGGGATACTTTTGAAGGGAGTAATAACCCTGTACAGGAGGGGGAAAGGAGGTTAAGGTGTCTTCTCTATTTTACATTAGATTAGAGAAGCACAATAACTTGCACTGAGCTAGAAAGCTCTAAAAGAATCAAGGCTCCCCCTGGCTAAAAGAACGTCCATGTGAAGTCTTGCTTCAGTGCAGAAACACTTCAGAAAATACTGAAGGAAAAAGCTACAAGAAGATAAAATAATATGAAATAAGATTTTCTTCTTCAGGCAGCTATCTTCTTCTTCTTCTTCAAAAGGATCTGAGTGAAGATCTTCCTGTAAGCAGGAGAACTCAGGTTGAAGAAGAGTGAAGAACTTGAACTTCTTCTCAGTTAGATGTGAATGTTCTGAGAGCAGTTTGGAGACTGTAAGTTCTTAAGCTTGAATGTAGCTGTTAGCTTTTGAATTCCTTTTTCCTTGATGAACTTGATTTTTGCTATGTGGACTAGTTCATTTCTTTCCTCAAGGAGGTCTTTATATAACCGCAGCAACAACGACTCTTACTTGAGTTTGAATCTTGTCTTCTTCTCAACTCTGCAAGCTGGGCTGCAAAAAGCATAAAGCAAAACAAAAATACTGCAGACAGATATCCTATAATAGGATAAAACTTTCTTAGAAGCTGCAAATACTTCTGATGAAATAATATAAGAGAAAGTCACATCAGAAAAGACTCTTTACAGTCAAAGAAGACTTTTTGAGTCTAACGGCTATAAACGACAGCATGGCAGAAATCATATCTCAGCTATTAGACAAACAACTTTCACTACTAGAAAATTGACTTTTAGTGACGAAATATTTCGCCACTAAATATTGAATTGTGGTCACTAAAGACATTTAGTGACCAAATTGAGTTCGTCATAAAGTGGTCACAAAAACCCCGCCACTAAATGTCTTTAGTGACTAAAAAGAGTTTTGTCACTAAATGTGCATATTTAGTGATCAAATCATTTCGGTCATTAAAAGAAGTTCTAGTGACTAAAATGCAACGGTCACTAAAAGAACTTTTAGTGACTAAAAATGCCCATCACTAAATATCTTTAGTGATAAATCAGTTCCATCACAAAATGTACATATTTAGTGACTGCTTTAATTCGATCACTAAAAGAGATTTTAGTGATCAGATTAATTGTCACTAAAAGAAATTTTAGTGACCAAATTAATTCAGGCACTAGAAGAAAATAATTTTAGTGACCAAATTAATTCAATCACTAAAACACATAATTTTAGTGACCAAGTAATTTAGTGGCTATGTATTTTTAGTGATGAAATGTTTGGTCACAAAAAATAACACGATAGCGATAATTTGTCACTAAAATGTGCTCAATTTTCATAAAATATGATAAAATTATTTCATTTGTTATTCAATCAAATTCATATCTGGACATTCGAACACAATAAATAAATACTCAATTGCAATAAGAAGATTGTTCAACATAGATTATTTGATTAATAGAGAAATAGAGGGTGGGAGATAGCCCAAACCCCTCAATACAAAATAATAATGTTTTCATCTCTAATTAAACTGAAATACATGAACACATATTTACAATAAAGAAAAATCTATAAATATGCATTCTTTTACACATTTGTGATAGCCAAGTGATGTCTCCTCCCCTCTTCTTTAGTTAGTTTTCTAAGAACTGTTGCAAGAGATAGAGTTGTAATATAACCTTTCAGAGGAAGGAAACTTGATAGATGAGATTTATCTTCTTCCAAAATGCAATCTGCAATATAATTATAAACAATCTATCAATAGAATCGTTTCAATGAAATCAATCAACTTGCAACTATAAGATTGTGACAAAAACTTCTGAAGGTTCAACTTGTTGCGACGTTTTAAAATATATATATATTGAAGGTATACCTTTAGCGGTACTTTTTTTCTTTGTTTGCACTATACAATATAAGTCAGTAGTATCAAAATGGAAGGAATGAAATAATCCTGATTTCAAATTCGGATTGAACTATAATCTCACTTCATCAAATTATCTCTTGAAGAAGTATCAAAGGTTAAAATAGAAATATCAATAATACCATCAAACCAACATTGAAGGTAAACAACAGGAGATCAATTGCAACTTCTATAGACTATTTGCTATTAGGGCCAAATTTCTTTAAAACCTCGTCAAGATTCATATGAAGAGACTCAAAAACTAAACAAAGATGATTCTGATACTTACAACTTGAAAGAAATCTAACACAGTGGCATGTATACTAAGGATCTAGACTTGTTAGCTTCTTCAAAACAGCCAGCTCTTCCTTACCTGTCTTGTACGCCATTCATCCAATTATTAAATGCAAACAAGCAATAATCAAATAAATTTTAAATTTAAACATATGATAGTGGAAAGTTAAAAATGTCATGCAATAACCAAATTATAAATAATGACTGTGTAGGAAATAACAAGGCTCCATGTTCGATCAACAATGATATCCATTAGTTGTATGGGCTTCTACAACATTAATTTCTTTCTAACTCATATAAGTCCCTTTATCTCAGATATTAAGCCAGCATTTCCACAAAGGTAAACTTTTTTTAGTTTGAACCAAATTGTCATGGAGTAAAAAGATGGTAAATAATTGTGTTAAAGTTGGACAAGCAGATAGTCGACCTATCAAGCAGATAGTCGACCTATCACAGAAAACAGATAGTCGACCTATCAACAGATAGTCGACCTATCAAAACAAAATAGATAGTCGACCTATCAACAGATAGTCGAACTATCAGATAGTTGAACTATCCAAGCAGATAGTCGAACTATCAAAGCAAAACAGATAGTCGACCTATCAAGCAGATAGTCGACCTATCACAGAAAACAGATAGTCGACCTATCAACAGATAGTCGACCTATCAAAACAAAACAGATAGTCGACCTATCAACAGATAGTCGAACTATAAGATAGTTGAACTATCCAAGCAGATAGTCGAACTATCAAAGCAAAACAGATAGTCGACCTATCAACAGATAGTCGAACTATCAGATAGTTGAACTATCCAAGCAGATAGTCGAACTATCAAAGCAAAATAGATAGTCGACCTATCAACAGATAGTCGAACTATCAAATAGTTAAACTATCCAAGCAGATAGTCGAACTATCAAAGCAAAACAGATAGTCGACCTATCAAGCAGATAGTCGACCTACCAAAGACAACAGATAGCCGACCTATCAATAGATAGTCGAGCTATCAATGCAGACAGAACGTCGACCAACTGATAGACGATCGTCGATGAGCCGATAGACGATAGTCGAGCGACGTTCGACTATAGTCTAACGAAAAACTACCTAGCCAAATATTCATCTGGAAAAGCAATTCTACACAACTAGAGAATCTAACCTATCAACTAACCTTTGACCATAGATAAATCTTGGGTCAAGAGACAGAAAGAGAGGACTGAACTCAATTCAAAACCTAGGGTTCCAACAATCTCCCCCTATTTGAGTTAAGTCTCTCAACAATTAAAACATACAAAACTAATTACTGAAAGTAACATAAAATGCATAAAGAGAAACAACTAAGCAGATATCATCAATCAATCAGATAAGAAATTAACTATCAATCAATGAAAAAATTATGGAGCTTTAGAGTCAGGCTTAGGATCATAAGAGTTATAAACAAAAGTAATTTTTCTGGTGGGATCTAGAGCTTCTTTTTTCGATAACTTTAGGTCTTATTCTCCAATAATTTTCAATTCTGTTGTCCTTGGGACCACTGCCTCAGGATGCTTTTCCATATACTTTGAAGGGTCAAATATCTCAGGTCTAACCTGGAACTTGTCTAGCTCCTTCATTCTGAATTTAGACATTGTGGTCAATCCTGCAGTGTCCTTTCCTTCTGCCTTTGCTTTCTTAATTTGCGCTGCTCCAACCAGTTCAAGAAAACGAGCCATCTTAAAGTTAGGATCAAGCTCTGGGCTTTCATAAACATTCTCAGAAGATGAGTCAACTGGTTCTTTATCCTGATTAACTAGATAACAAGGAGCAGACTTAGCAAAGTTCTTGCTAGAATTTTCAGTTAAAATAAATTGCTTACCTTTTGGAGCATCCTTCTCAGAGAGATCTGGCTAAGAAGAGGTAGAGCTTTTGATTTCTTTAGACTGAGGAGGAGAGAAGGTTAGTCTTTGATACACTACCTCCTTAACTTGTTCTTTAACAGCATCAGGTCTTTGATGTCCAGTTTGACTTTTACCTTGGAATCCTTACGAACTTCTCCTTTGAACAGATTGAGATGGATTTGATCTTTCAGATTGAGAAGCAAGTTTTGAAGATAAGTTTCCTGAGGCTCCTGCACTTGGGGGTGGAGGAGGAGGACCTCTAGGATTCCATCTAGGTACAGGAGAGTCATACCTCTTTGACTTTTTCCTTTGCTTTTGCTGGTTCTTAGAGAACAACATCCAATGCTAGAAGTCTTTTGACTTTGGATCAATTCCTTTCAGTATATAATACGGTGTATCATTATCTGGATTAGCAGGAGGAGGAGCTACAACTTTTCTTTTCTTTTTAGAAATCCTTTTTCTTTTAGTTTCAGCAGATTCATCAGAATCGATTTCATCTTCAGAATTAGAAGAGATAGGCATATCATATGGGTCAATAGCATCTTTCAAAGCTCTTTCTTTTTCCTTTCGAGCAGCTCTTTCTAGTTCTTCTTCCATGGCATCCTGTGCCAGGAGAGCATCTAAGTCCAAGCCCAGGGAATCATCCCATACAGTAGATTTTTCAATCTGGGCATCTGCAGCTGATTCTTGAATCTCAGAAACTGTCATAGTGACCAGTTCTGCTTGCACTTCTGGCTGATCAACTTCAGAATTTTGAACACTTGATTCTGATTGAACTTCTAGAGCAATTTGGATAACAGGTTCTTGAGCATCTAGAACTTCTTCCATTTTATCTGTAGTATTATGAATAAAATTGTTCTAAATGACATCTAATCATGCCTTCCAGATATTCCCAAACTAGCATATCAGTTAACAAGTCTAAAAAGTAAGTAAAGGGAATACCTTCAGAATCGACCACAGCATGTCCTAACTCCCACAATTCATCTAGAAAGGAGGTGATGATTTCTTCTAGGTACAGGGCAACCAAAGGAGTAGAACTTTCTTCTAAACAAGCTTTAACAATAAACTCAGATTTCAATACTGCATCAGAAATTTCCTTTTCAGATAAAGAAGGAGGAGTTGAATCTTTTATTGCTTTCACTACTACTGCATGATGAACTGCTGGAGGTGAGGCCAAGGGCTGCTCAGAGACATCTTCATCAAGCATCTCCCCCTGCCTGATTTCAGTAGAAACTGAAACCAGGCCCCTAGAAGAAGAGGGCTCAGCAGACTTTGAGAGTTTCAGAATAGCAGCAGTCAGAGAGGAGATAGAGGAAGCAAGGGGAGCAATTGCCTCTTCAATCATAGTTTTGATTGAGGGGGTAATTAACTCCACAATGCTAGAAATAAAAGCTGGAGTTATTTCAAAAGCAGATGATGAAGATGATGGAGGAATTTCAGAAGATGGAAGAACAGCAGGAATGGTATATGCATGATGAGCTCGAGAATGAGCTGGAGATGGAACTGGAGATGTATGAGTGGATGCAGGGTGATCAATGTGATCAGAAGAGGGAATTGGAGAGTGAACTGGAGTAGAAATTTCAGACACCAACAAATCAAAACTAGGATGAGAAATCCCTGCAAGATGATTTGGGAGAGGAGATGCAGGAGGAGAGGCAGAATGTCGTACTTCAATTGAAGTTGAAGGAACTTCAACTGAAGTAGACGGCAAAACTGATGAAGAAGATGGAAGAGATAAATTTGCTGAGCCAGCTGCTAGAAGGGGGGGAGTGACTGCGGAAGTCCTGGTACTTTCAGATATAACTGGAGCAACCCCTGCGGGAGCGGGCTTCATGAAGGTCCTTTTCCATTTGGCGAATAGCGATGGATCCATCTTCTTACTAGCGTTGATGGAGGTGGCGGCTGACACTAGCAGGTGGGGGTATTTCTCCTTCAGAAAAATTCCAACTACCCTTCCTAGTGTAACTTCTTTCTTTCCATTCTTTTCCTTATCAAATCAAAAAGAACGCCTAACCAATTTATCTGCTTCTTATTAATAATTGCACACATTAGTGCAAATTGCTGCCTTATAATATTATCGTGGGCGGAGTGCTTTCCCAGTAGCACTTTTCTAATTATTTCCGCAAGAAACTTGATCTTAAATGGGAAATTCACTTTGAGCAGCTTAGAGGGAATGCCTTCGGCATGTCCCAGCTCTGTTAACATCCTTCCGAACTCAGGAGCATCTTGCTCATACTCTTCTTCACCATTAATAAATCCAAAAATTTCAGTCAGAATAGCGGGAGTCAATATTACCTCTTCTCCGCTAATGGTTCCAATCATCGAATCGTCAGTTGAAGACGAAGAGAAAGCCCACTCTTTGATCTCTTGAGAGTTTATCTTTATTCTGTAGGACATGAGTTTCTCTAATCCTTGATCTTTGCACAGATTCAGAATCTCCACTATTCCTGGTTTGCAGCAGCTGAAGGCGTCGAAATCTATGCTGAAACCGGCATCAAACTTCACTACTGCAAGAAGCGCTGGAGCAATCGCCATCGAAAGAGCTGTAGAAGACGAGGGAAAGACGGCGAGGATGGAGCGCAAGACAAAGAGCAAGCGGGAAGACGGAATGCGAAAAGACGCTCTCCATCGACGATAAGAGCAACTATCTCTTAACCTAGGTCGACCATCGACTTTATATTAAAACAGCGATCGTCGATCTATTTAAAAGATACTGGAGACGATGGTCGAACGGTCGTTCGTTGATCGGTCCTGAAGCAGAGTGGTCGATCAATCGTTCGATTATTTCTGTCTTCACAAACAGCAAGCTGTCGTCAACCATAGATCGACGATAAGCTCGACCTATTCGACTATCTTTGAACGCCGGTCGACGATCTTCAAGCAGATGAGCTATCTTCAACCATAGGTCGACGATAGGCTTGATCCGCTCGACTATCATCGAACTTCGTTCGACTATCTTCGAACAAGTTTCAACAAGGCAGACGTCACACTTAGTCTCTTCCATTAATCATGCCTAGTTGAACTGAAAAGAACAGATGCTTCTGTTCATCTAAGGGCTTGGTGAATATATAACCTCTCTGAAGGTCTGTGGATATGAACTCAAGGTTGATCTTGTTCTGTTCCACACAATCTCTCAGGAAATGGTGTCTAATCTCAATGTGCTTCGTTCTAGAGTGGTGCACTGGATTTTGTGCAATGGAAATAGCACTTGTACTGTCACACATGATTTTACTGTTCTTGTGTAAGTACCCATAATCCAAAAGTTTATTTTGTATCCACAGGATCTGTGAACAACAACTAGCAGCTGCTATATATTCAGCTTCTGCAGTTGAAGTTGAGATAGAGGCCTGCTTCTTACAGAACCAAGAGACCAATCTTTCTCCCAGGAACTGACAAGTTCCTGAGGTACTTTTCCTGTCAACTCGACAACCAGCATAATCAGAATCAGAATATCCAATTAATTCAAATTCTGACTCAGCTGGGTACCAAAGTCCTAGATTTGGACATCCCTTCAGGTATATCAAGATTCTCTTGAGAAGAATCAGATGAGATTCCTTGGGGTTGACCTGGAATCTAGCACAAAGGCATGTAGAAAACATTATGTCTGGCCTACTTGCAGTTAAATACAATAGGGAACCAACAATGGCCCTATAATTCTTTTGATCAACAGGCTTTCCCTGATCATCAGAATCAATAACTACATTAGTAGCCATAAGTGTATGCATTGCTGAAGCATCTGTCATCCCAAACTTCTTTACCAATTCCTTGGCATATTTGGATTGGGAGATGAAGATGCCATCAGCATCTTGCTTTACTTGGAGACCAAGAAAGTAAGACAACTCACCCATACTACTCACCTCAAACTTAGAATGCATCAAGTTGGAGAACTTTTTGCATAGTTTGGGATCAGTGGAACCAAAAATAATGTCATCCGCATACACTTGAACTAACAGGATTGTGTCCTTGTGGTGCTTGACGAAGAGGGTTCTATCAACTACTCCCCTAACAAAGTTGTGCTCTAACAGAAAACTAGCTAGAGTCTCATACCAGGCTCTTGGTGCTTGTTTTAGTCCATAAAGAGCTTTCTGCAACTTGAATACATGTGAGGGCTGAGTTGAAGAAACAAAACCGGGTGGTTGTTCAACAAACACATCTTCCTTTAGCTCACCATTAAGAAAAGCACTTTTGACATCCATCTGAAAAACCTTAAACTTCATATAGGCTGCTGATGCGCGTAAAATACGGCAAGCGTACCGGTCGCTCAAGTAATAAAGTTGGGAATGAATCCCCGGATGTCGGTCTCTTGAGGAATGCAATTGGCGTCGAACGATCTAGACTCTAAAACTATCGTTATGAGAGTTAATTGAAATAAACAGAAAAGAAAGGGGCTTTGGTTGGTGGTCTTACGACCGATTACACTAATGTAAACTATGCGGGTCGCAATCACCGCTTCTCAAGGCGAGATGGATGTAGCGGCCGCGATGCCGTACTTCGATTGGCGAGTGGTCGGAAATCTAGCGAGTGAGGTGATTAGTGCAGAGCAAGCTTGAGTGAAACGAACATGAGGAGTGGAGCGAGATGGAGCGAGGCGCATCAAAGAATAAATCTCTAAAGCAAGATGAAACACAACCAAACGAAATAACACTAGAAGTTGATGTTCATTACAAGCACAAACATTCCATACAACAAGAAAAAGAGAAAAAATGCACAACCATGAGATTGAAGATCCACCGCGGTTGTTGCCGGAGGTGCGGGTTGTCAATCCGCTTCCAAGCGCAGTCCGAGGAGGGCTTCCGGTACCACCGAGCTGTCACCTCGAGGGCCTGTAACTCCGTTCTCTAGGGGTGCTTCGTCTTCTTCCTTGGTGGAAAGCTCGGAGAAGAATGCTTCAATGGCCGGGAGGATCACCGGAGGATGCGGAATGCTTCGGAATCACCGGAGAAGGTCCTCCCGTTGGTATGGATGAAGGTGGAGGTGAATGGGACTTGCTGGAGGGCGAAACGGCGGACTGGCGAAGGTTCCGTAACGATTCTTTTTGCCCTAATTCGCGGAACAGCGTATTTATAGCTTGCAGAATAAATAGGGCGCACGACCACTGGCGCACGACCAGTGGTCGTGCGCGACCAAGGTCAGCGCCCGTGCGTGAGCAACCTGCAGACCTGCATCAGAAAATCAGTATTCGCGCACGATCATCGGCGCACGATCAGTGATCGTGCGAGGTAATGCTGATGATCGTGCGGAAATAGCCAGACAGACTTTTACAAAATGGGTATGACTGCGCACGATCGGCGGCGCACGAGCAGTGGTCGTGCGCGGTATGGCAAGTGATCGTGCGGAAGGTTCAAGACAGAGTTTTCACAAATAAGACCGGGCTGCGCACGATCAGCGATCGTGCGCTAGGAGGTCGATGGTCGTGCGTGGGTAAAAACGCACGACCACTGACTCCTATGCCAAAAATAGTGAAACGCCTATCCCGAATGCCCTCACGATCCCCAAACCTGCAGGAAAACTGCACGGGGCATCGATCGCGGCAGCCACAGCAACCAGTAATGAACATAGCAAGAAAGTAAATGCACACAAGCACAGAAAATGGGCAACAAAGGTGCACAGGGCGTGGAAAACCGTAGCGAACCAAAAGGAGTGCAAATGACGCTAAACGGTGTGCAAAGACAAGGAAATAAGCCCAGATGAGTCCGAAAATAGGTATATAAAGAGGACTCATCACACCCCCAGACTTAACCGTTTGCGCGTCCCGAGCAAACAAAACCTAAGCAGACGGGGAAAAATGAACTAGCTAAAAAAGAAATTGCCAAACGGAGTACCATGCGAAGTCGCATGCTCGCGTGCATAAAAATAAAGTAGAGGAAATTCTTAAGTATACAAAATATTTTATATTTTTCACAACGCGTAACAAAAATTTATTATTACTCCAAAGTAGAATCACGGTGAATCATCCGGTCTTAAGCAGGGAGAAAGTAGACAGGCCACTAAGGTGAGCATTGCCGAAGACCGGGGCTCAAGATTACCCCCAAAGGAATCCACCAATGTCGGAAACCATAAGCTTGCCCGTTTGCACTCTCTCCACGGCACTAGTCAACTCAAGCGCAAGTCCGTAGGACTTTGGGTAATAATGGGGCTTGGGTTACGGTGAGATAAACAATGATAAAAAGAAAGGCTATGCACCTAACCCAAATGAGCTAGCCTAAAAGAATCCCTCGGCAAACCACAATACAACCAGGTGCACCACACCCCCAGACTTGATTTGTACAACATGGGTGTGTGCACCGCCTACTCCAAATCCAAATCTTCTCAAATAAATATTTTCAATCAAACTCTTTTGTTTTTTTTTTCTTTTTCTTTTCTCTTTTTCCCTTTTTCTCTTTTAAATATTTTCTTTTTCTTTTTACAAAATCAGCACATTTTTTCTTTTGGGCACAACCACATATCACAAATACGAATCACCACATCACAACCCAACATAAAATGTAAACCACTAAAGCTCAAATTGGGTGTGCGACTAGGATAGGCTATAAGGCTTTGGTGAAATACTAGTGGAGCTGAATCAAAAGAAGGGTAGGCACAACGGGGCTAGCAAGGGCGAAGTTAGGAATGGGTACAAAGCTCAACCGGGCCAAAAGGTGGCCTACATCACTCTCACGCTAGACTAACCGTGTACCAATTCTTCAAGAATAGCTTGGGGCAAGTTCTTAGCAACCGAGAAAGATAATCCTTCCTCCCGACTCAAGCAATACGAGTCTAGTGGCGGCTACACACATTCCTACGCTACCGTTTGATTCACACCGGATTCACCAACTTTTGAGTAGAATAAAAGAATTTACGCAGATAGAAAAATATAAACTATAAGCATACAGAAAAATTAAATCTACTAAAATTCCTACACAAAACGAGAGCAGTTGACGAGAAACACAGCAAGGCCAACATTTTACTCCGTCGCACAATCCTCAACTAGCACAGAAATTTTCCAAATCGAACAAAGATACAGGTTCAACTCGTGACACGCAAACCGCTAAGCTCGCGCTCAAGTGGGTGCAGTGGTGTGCAACAGGAATCTAACATAATGAAGCGAAAAAGGAAGACTACTGGCATGCGAAATTAAATGTGCTCGTGGAGTGCACAAGCGGCTCTTCCCCCCAGACTTGAATGAAAACATGAGCAAGAAAAATAAACATTCAACCAGAAAATGAAATCTGAAGCGAGAGAGAGTACCAATGCTCCAAAGAGGGGAGCATGCCAGAAGATTGCATGATGATTCGCGGGAAGTGCTGCATCGCACAAAAGATAAGCTGAACCTGCGAATTAGGCCGAACAATAGAAAATACAAAAAGATATAAAGCATAAAATAAAATAAAACATAAACAAGGGGACCAAAAGGTCCAAGCTTGGGTTGTCTCCCGAATAGCCCTTTTGTTTACCATCCTTAAGGTGGACAAAATACCTGTATTAGCAGTTGTATATAATGTTTATGCAGCAAAATAAATAAATAACGACCAAAAAATAAAATAAAATAAATCGGACAAACAAGAAACACAGATTCTGAAGACACAAATGCAGAGGTAGCTGTGGGGTGGAGGAATTGCACTCATTCCTCGTTGCTACTGTCGATCTCAACGGGCGGCGGGCGGGGGGCGGGAGCGGAACGAACCGGCGGCGGAGGGATGTTCAGGCCACCACGCAAACCTGCTGATATACCAGGTTCTGCATCCACAACTGGGAGGCCTCAATATCCGCAAGGCGCTCATTTAGAAATGGAATGTTCTGACCCTGCGCAGCACTGAAATGAGGGTCGGGCTGCCTCTCCGGCTCAGCAGATGGTGGCCGAGAACGACGTGACTGAGTGCCTCCTGCAGCTCTCCGCCTACCCATGGCGGAAGATTCTGGAGCAATAACATCCTCGTCCTCTTGCAAAGCTCCTCGGGCGTCACCTGGCATAACAATCTCGAATCGACGATCGGATCGCCTCCCAATAACACGCAGCAGATGAAAACTGACCATGTTGGCTCGGGTGATAACAGAAGGGGTGGTAACCTGCTCCATCGGCGGCAAACTATCCCAGACTCCCAAATTCTTGGCGATGCGAGTGATGTAATAAGCACCACCGATCGCGCCGGCGAGGCGATAAGTAGCCTCATGATGGAAGAATGTCGCCAGCATATAACCAAGGTGGATGGGTTCCCGACGGAGCATGCTATATAGTGAAACTAAATCCTGCCACCCAACCACATTCTGACTAAGTGACCGCGCCGTGAGTGAGTGGCTAAGAATATGCTGAAGATACCGCAAGGCAGGGGAAATGATCTTGGTCGACTTGGCCTTCCGAGCCACATACTCCTCGTCGGAACCGGTAATTTCGCACCAAGCAGACCCATGGGAGGACCCTTCAGGGAAGCCGGAACCTAAACCTTGTGGTTCCGAGGCATCTGAGTAGAATCCGGCTCGGACGCCAAGCTCATGGATGGTCATGGAAATGACCCGTCCCCGAATCCGGAAGGAGCATTCAACAGGGCGATAGCCGCGAGTGTCGCATTCCCACTCAAACGTGGAGAGGAACTCCAAAGTGAGCTCTTTGAATCCGGGTTCGCGGCACTCGAAAACGTGGCTCCACTTGTCGAATGAGTAGAGGTGGAGGATAGAATCCGCAAGAACACCGCCGTCGCCAATGGACCTCAACTCCTCCCAGTCCACAAGACGTTGAGGGAGGAAGGGTTTGTTCTTCAAATCAGTAAACCGGCGCTGGTGGGTGTCCTTCTGAAATGCCGCCATCCTCTGCAGCACCTGAGCCGGAGTGGAGCGCTGGTAGGCGTTGACAGCCCTGCGGTTAGAGGTAGAAGCCATTGCAAGAGGAAGATCCGGTGGAGCGAGGAGGGAAGAAATCACCCGGAGATTTGCCGGAGAAGAAGAGGGGGACGGAAGCTCGAGAGAACGACGCACGACGAAAGCTCGGGAGCGGGGAATTAGGGCGCACGCTCGGCACAGCCCGAGCGGTCTTTTTATAAAAACTGGGCCGACCGCACGATCACTGATCGTGCGAAAATAAATAGCGCGCACGATCACTGATCGTGCGCGATACTTAAAAATTACAGGCAGCCAATTTTTGTACCAAGATCGCTCGGATAACGCTGAGGGTGCGCTAGGGGGATACAGAAATGAGGCAAAGCTACCGCAAGCATTTTTTTAGACTAAAAGGCAAGAATATATAAGATGAGATGAGAAAAGTGGAAGAAAATTGCCCAAAAATTCTAAAAGAAAAGAATACGCTACCTAGATAACTATTGGGTTTTCTGTCTCCCAACAGGACTTATTCAAAATCTCGACTTTGCTTAACTGATTGGCGTATGGAAATGGAAATGCCCAGGCAATTGTTCTTGCTCGCGTGTTGGTAGCGGGTACCGGTATGGAGACAGAACAAATGCCCCACTACCTGTATAAGTACACCTGCCGAGAGTGTCAGGCATGGGCAAGACATAACTTGTGAAGTTCTTCATCTCCAACTCCACCTGCATCTGGTTGCTAGCAGACATAGGCCGCATTACAAGCCCGTGCACTGGTTGAACCGGTTCCAAGATGGAATCCTGCAGGGAAGTGGAAACAAGAACGGGGTCAAGAAATAAATCAGAAGAATAACATAAACAATCCTTAATCTTGGAAATGATCCCGGAATCATCTCCCGTTGGTAGAATTGCAGAAATCTGAACACCACTGTCCAGGATGGTGCAAGAAGTTCCTAGCGCAGCATCCATTTCGTCCGCGCATTGGACATCCTCACATGGGGTGAAGGTAGCAACCTCAACCACGGAAATGTCCTCCTCGACCGGATCTAACAGAAAGCTGAGAGTGCTAGTTTCCACCTGCGAATCAGCCTCAACAGAAACATCAGAAAAAGAATGAATACTATACAAAGCGGAAGGCGGAGGTACAGAACTCAACGGGGAGTCAAGAACTGTCTCTTCGCAACCGGACTCGATGCTAGGTGATGCATGTTCATCAGAAGTATACGCATCCATGCCGGGATGGGGATCGACACAAGCATCGGGGCATGTACCGGAAGTGCTTTCTCCAAAACATGGAGATGGCATCGATGCATATCCCGAGGCTGAAGGGGTGCTGCCCACGGTGGAAGTGGGAATAATCCGGAAGTCCGGCTCATTATCCACTTCCAATTCAGCTAAATAAGCAGTGCAGTCCTTCAATGCATGATCCCAGCTTCGACAAAAGATGCACTGCTTAGCCGGCTTCCGCGATGAAGCGTTTGCTGAAGCCGAGAAAAAGTAGTGCGGTAATGGCTCCGCGGGTCGGTGGATGACCGGCTTATGTCTACGAAATGTAGAGTCGTGAATTTCCTGGGGACTATACTTCTGGGGACATCTATCGCTTGCATGCGAGATATCTCCACAATGAGGGCAACGAATATTGAAATTGGCCCACATTACGGAAATATCAAAGTCAAACGGAAGCAACTACTTTGCAAAGATTCATCGCGCAAAACTTACAATTCCAACAATGAACTACAGTAGAAGAGAAAAGAAATGAAACAGAGCAAAACAAATTAACTCGAATACCAATATTTTCAGAAATCCTCAGTCGTTCCACAGTTGCATTCCCCGGCAACGGCGCCAAAAACTTGATGCGCGTAAAATACGGCAACCATACCGGTCGCTCAAGTAATAAAGTTGGGAATGAATCCCCGGATGTCGGTCTCTTGAGGAATGCAATTGGCGTCGAACGATCTAGACTCTAAAACTATCGTTATGAGAGTTAATTGAAATAAACAGAAAAGAAAGGGGCTTTGGTTGGTGGTCTTACGACCGATTACACTAATGTAAACTATGCGGGTCGCAATCACCGCTTCTCAAGGCGAGATGGATGTAGCGGCCGCGATGCCGTACTTCGATTGGCGAGTGGTCGGAAATCTAGCGAGTGAGGTGATTAGTGCGGAGCAAGCTTGAGTGAAACGAACATGTGGAGTGGAGCGAGATGGAGCGAGGCGCATCAAAGAATAAATCTCTAAAGCAAGATGAAACACAACCAAACGAAATAACACTAGAAGTTGATGTTCATTACAAGCACAAACATTCCATACAACAAGAAAAAGAGAGAAAATGCACAACCATGAGATTGAGGATCCACCGCGGTTGTTGGCCGGAGGTGCGGGTTGTCAATCCGCTTCCAAGCGCAGTCCGAGGAGGGCTTCCGGTACCACCGAGCTGTCACCTCGAGGGCCTGTAACTCCGTTCTCTAGGGGTGCTTCGTCTTCTTCCTTGGTGGAAAGCTCGGAGAAGAATGCTTCAATGGCCGGGAGGATCACCGGAGGATGCGGAATGCTTCGGAATCACCGGAGAAGGTCCTCCCGTTGGTATGGATGAAGGTGGAGGTGAATGGGACTTGCTGGAGGGCGAAACGGCGGACTGGCGAAGGTTCCGTAACGATTCTTTTTGCCCTAATTCGCGGAACAGCGTATTTATAGCTTGCAGAATAAATAGGGCGCACGACCACTGGCGCACGACCAGTGGTCGTGCGCGACCAAGGTCAGCGCCCGTGCGTGAGCAACCTGCGGACCTGCATCAGAAAATCAGTAGTCGCGCACGATCATCGGCGCACGATCAGTGATCGTGCGAGGTAATGCTGATGATCGTGCGGAAATAGCCAGACAGACTTTTACAAAATGGGTATGACTGCGCACGATCGGCGGCGCACGAGCAGTGGTCGTGCGCGGTATGGCAAGTGATCGTGCGGAAGGTTCAAGACAGAGTTTTCACAAATGAGACCGGGCTGCGCACGATCAGCGATCGTGCACTAGGAGGTCGATGGTCGTGCGTGGGTAAAAACGCACGACCACTGACTCCTATGCCAAAAATAGTGAAACGCCTATCCCGAATGCCCTCACGATCCCCAAACCTGTAGGAAAACTGCACGGGGCATCGATCGCGGCAGCCACAGCAACCAGTAATGAACATAGCAAGAAAGTAAATGCACACAAGCACAGAAAATGGGCAACAAAGGTGCACAGGGCGTGGAAAACCGTAGCGAACCAAAAGGAGTGCAAATGACGCTAAACGGTGTGCAAAGACAAGGAAATAAGCCCAGATGAGTCCGAAAATAGGTATATAAAGAGGACTCATCAGCTGCATAGGCTAAGAAGATCCTTATTGCCTCTAGCCTTGCAACAGGAGCAAAGGT
This sequence comes from Platanthera zijinensis, assembly GCA_039513925.1. NCBI lineage: Eukaryota > Viridiplantae > Streptophyta > Magnoliopsida > Asparagales > Orchidaceae > Platanthera > Platanthera zijinensis. The sequence continues at coordinate 104,801,128 of CM077084.1, read as the reverse complement.
TTGGTCATAATCTATACCTTCCTCCTATCTGTAGCCCTGAGCTACAAGCCTATCTTTATTCCTTACAATGATTCCATTTGCATCCAACTTGTTTCTATACACCCACTTGGTGCCTATGATCAGTTGGCCTTTAGGTCTTGAAACCAAAGTCCATACTTTACATCTCTCAAACTGATTGAGTTCCTCTTGCATAGCAATGATCCAATGGGGATCTAGCTCAGCATCTTTAATGGTGAGGGGCTCAATCTGTGAAAGGAAACAAGCATGCATCACATCCTGTCTTAACTGATGTCTTGTTTGAACACCAGCTGATATGTCTCCTATCACTTGAGATGTAGGGTGATCTCTAAGTGTGACAACATCAGCAGGTGGGATGTGATCTTCAGCAATAGTTGGGATTAATTCCTCAGGAGGAATTTGATCTACTATTGGTGGTACATCAACAACTTCTGCAATGTCTTCATCACTATCTGATTCAGTGATATGAAGAGTTGAAAGATGGAGGATTTCTTGAGTGACATCTTTGGTTGATTCTTGTACCTGTAATGAACTTGAGGAAGGAGAAGTTTCCTTCTCCTTGTAAAACATTTGGGATTCATCAAAGGATACAAGAACAGACTCTTCAACTTTAGAAGATGATTTATTAAAAACCCTATAAGCTTTGCTTACTTAAGAATATCCAAGAAAAATTCCCATTGAAGCCTTTGCTTCAAACTTTCTAAGATATTCTTTATTGTTATTATGAATATAAACAACACAGCCAAAAACTCTAAAATAATTTATTTTAGGTTTCTTTCCTTTAAGTAACTCATAAGGAGTTTTACACTTAAGTTTGTGTATCAGACTTCTATTCAAGACATAGTTGGCTGTACTAACAGCTTCTGCCCAATAGGAAAGAGGCATATTAGCATCTGCCAACAATGTGCCAGCAGCTTCAATTAGTGTTCTGTTCTTCCTTTCAACTACCCTATTTTGTTGGGGAGTTCTAGGAGCTGAGAAGCTATGTTTGATACCTTCTCTCTCACAGAATTCTTGCATGAGAAGAGAGTCAAACTCAGTACCATGATCACTTCTGATCAAGGCCACATGAGTAGAGTACTCAGTCTGCACACATAATAGAAAATCGGTAAGGGCTTTGAAGCTATCAGCCTTAGTTCTCAAAAAGAACACCCAAGTGAACCTGGAGAAGTCATCTACAATGACTAGGGTGTAATACTTCCCTCCTAAACTCTGTACATTTATTGGGCCAAATAGGTCCAAATGTAATAAATACAGGATTATAGGAGAATCACTTTTATTTACTGATTTAAATGAGTTCTTGGTTTGCTTGCCTAGTTGACAAGCCTTGCATAGGCTCTCCTTCTTGTAGGGGCAAGAAGGTAAACCTCTAACAAGGTTGTGTTTAGATAACCTAGATATATTCTTGAGTTTAACATGACTAAGCCTTTTATTCCATAGAGTATTGTTATTGGTTACTTTATTAAACAAGCAGATTTCAGAGTGAGTTGAATTAAAGTCTACTAAATAAATGTTACCTTGTCTAATGCCTACTAATACAACACTATTATTTAAAGTAATATTACAAAGAGAGTTAGAGAATGATACCTGGTATGCAGCATCACATAACTGACTTACTGAAATTAAATTATGCTTCAGTCCAGTCACATAAGCAACTCTCTTGAATGTAACAGCTCCAATTGTCATCCTGCCATAGCCTTCAGTTTGACCACAGCTTGAATCTCCAAAGATTACCTTTGGGCCAAGCTTTGCCTTGAACCTTGACAGATGTTCTTTATTTCCAGTCATGTGCTTGGAGCAACCACTATCCAAATACCACTTATTTTGAGTGATAGGATAGGTCTTCACTTGCAAATAAATCAATTTAAACATTGTGGACCCAGGTAACCTTGGGTCCCTTGTTTTTCACATAAGAAAAACTGGAAATAAATGAATAAGCAGGCTGAGGGTGATAACCTAACGGGTAAGATCTCCTAGGTGGGATTCTCCATGCTGATGATGGGTCAATGAACCTAGGGTTTCTATTCATATTCGGGTTTCTAACATTCTGGTTGGAATTTTGAAATTCTTGTTGAAAGCGTCGATCGGCGTTCGACGATTGGTACCCAGATCGTCGATCTCCGTTCGACCATTGGGCATGCGATCGTCGAGCTGCGTTCGACGCTCTTTCTAATTCCTTAAATTTCTGTTTTCTTTTCTCTCTTTTAGCTTTATTTAAAGCTCTATTTACTTGATTAACTTGCTCATTGTTTTTTATTCCACTAGATGAAATAAAATTCACTAGAGTTGAAAGTTGGTTTTTAAGAATGATTGGGGGCTCACTAGAAGATGCTCCTAAGCCTAATTTGTTATTTCCTGACCTAGTGTTAGACATGGTGGTTATTTCAAGCAACTTAAGGCTTCTACCATTCAGAGACTCTTCTAACCTTTTGGACTTAGCTAATTCATTCTTAAGGAATTTTATTTCTTCACAAGCATTAGTGAGTTCTGTTGTTAACCTAATGTTTTCATTAGCAATCAATTCAGATTCAGCTAGTTTAAATCTAAGTTCTTTTATTTCTTTTTCAGAACTAATTAAATCTAAACATAAAGATTTAAAATCAGATTTAAATTCAGCAGATGTAAAGTCATAAGAAGATAATACCTCATCTTCTGTTGGCATCTCTTCATCAGAATCTGAATTCTCTGCAGCTGAGTGATTGCTGCAGGCATCAATTGCCATCAGGCAAACCTCCTTTGCCTTCTTTTCTTCTTCATCCTCACTGGAGCTTGAGGAAGAGGATTCCTCATCAGAATCGCTCTAGGTTTCAGCAACAAAGCCTCTCTCCTTCTTTTTGTTCTTGTAGGAGGATGGCTTGGAATGCTTCCTGTGCTGATCCTTGTCTTTTCTTTTATATTTAACCTCCTTTGCCTTCTTTTCTTCTTCATCCTCACTGGAGCTTGAGGAAGAGGATTCCTCATCAGAATCGCTCCAGGTTTCAGCAACAAAGCATCTCTCCTTCTTTTTGTTCTTGTAGGAGGATGGCTTGGAATGCTTCCTGTGCTGATCCTTGTCTTTTCTTTTATCTTTGTTCTTTTCCTCTGGACAATCTGGAAGAATATGTCCAGGCTTCCTGCAACAATAACAGATTATTTCTTTAGAAGGGGTACGATCATACCTTGGTTTATCTTCATACTTTGAAGATTTCTTTCTGAATTCCTTCCTTCCCATCTTGAGAAACCTTTTGGCAAATAATGCCATCAGTTCCTCATTGGACTGGCTGCCTTCAGAAATGTCAGCAGCTTTGAGAGTAAGGGTTTGCTCTTTTCTTGTAGGAGTTGGGGTCTTTGCTTCAGCTTCAGCTTCCCTGGACTTCAGCACTTGCTCAAAAGACTTGAGCTTGCCGAGAAGGGCTTCTGTTGAGATTTCAGTTGTGCTTCTGGCCTCCTTGATAGGCCAAATCCTTAGATCCCATGTGCTAGGGAAGCACATAAGAATATTATCATTGACCTCTGTCAATGAAATATCCTTGTCAAGGGTCCTCAGCTCATTGATGATTGAGCTGAGCCTTGTGTACATAGCTTCAACTGATTCAGCATTAGTTTTCTTAAAATTCTCATACTGTGAGATAAGGTTGGACCTTCTGTCCTTCCTTTCATCAGCTGAACCAGCTACAATCTGATTCAGTGTATCCCACATAGCTTTTGCTGAGGAGCAGTCAGCAACCTTCTTGAATACTTCATCAGACATTATCTGAGCCAGAATGTTCATTGCCTTGGCATCTGCTATCTTTGCCTTTTTGTATTCATCATTGTAGTCTGGAGGAGGCACTGCACTCATATTAGATGATGATGAGGCAGTAGCTGCAGCAGGTGCTCTTGGTGGTCCTGTCAAAATAGAAGCAAAAATACTTTCATCAATATAGTTCATATATAATTTGATCCTTGCCTTCTAGATGCCAAACTTAGCTAAGTTGCATGCTGGAGGTCTGGTGCTAGAATAATCCTTGGACTGGGCCATGATAGTGAAAGTGAATATCTATAAACTTTGGTATCTATCAGGATCTTGTGACTTAGGTGTTAGCCTATTCAGTCAGTCAACCTCCCTCTGTTACCAATTGAAAGAGAAGGGATAGATACTACTCTAGAGGGGGGTGAAAAGAGTAATCAAAAAATGCACTAGCAAAGTTGACTTTCTACTCAACTCCCTTGGAGTTAAATGCGGAATGAAGGTTATAGATATTTGAGATTAAACCTTAAAGCCTAACACAAGTGTTGTGCACAACAAGGCAGCCAACTGTAGTTATAGTTAAGACTTGGAAACCTAACCAGCAACTAGCAAACCTAGTTATGATCTAATCACAGCCACAGTGCAATTAATTAAACAAAGCAATCCAGACGACACAAGGAATTTATAGTGGTTCCCCAAACAACTTGGGTACGTCCACTCTTCTACCAATAAGGTAGGAATCCACTCAGGTTTTTGATCAGGTGCCCTGCCACCAACAAGATCTGCTTCAGGTAGATCAAGAAACCCTTTAGACTTTTGATCAGGTGTCTAAAAACCAACACAGGTTTTTGATCAGGTGCCCTGCCACCAAGGGATACTTTTGAAGGGAGTAATAACCCTATACAGGAGGGGGAAAGGAGGTTAAGGTGTCTTCTCTATTTTACAATAGATTAGAGAAGCACAATAACTTGCACTGAGCTAGAAAGCTCTAAAAGAATCAATGCTCCCCCTGGCTAAAAGAACGTCCAGGTGAAGTCTTGCTTCAGTGCAGAAACACTTTAGAAATTACTGAAGGAAAAAGCTACAAGAAGATAAAATAATATGAAATAAGATTTTCTTCTTCAGGCAGCTATCTTCTTCTTCTTCTTCTTCAAAAGGCTCTGAGTGAAGATCTTCCTGTAAGCAGGAGAACTCAGGTTGAAGAAGAGTGAAGAACTTGAACTTCTTCTCAGTTAGATGTGAATGTGCTGAGAGCAGTTTGGAGACTGTAAGTTCTTAATCTTGAATGTAGCTGTTAGCTTTTGAATTCTTTTTTCTTGGATGAACTTGATTTTTGTTATGTGGACTAGTTCATTTCTTTCCTCAAGGAGGTCTTTATATAACAGCAGCAGCAACGACTCTTACTTGAGTTTGAATCTTGTCTTCTTCTGAACTCTGCAAGCTGGGCTGCAAAAAGCATAAAGCAAAACAAAAATACTGCAGACAGATATCCTATAATAGGATAAAGCTTTCTAAGAAGCTGCAAATACTTCTGATGAAATAATATAAGAGAAAGTCACATCAGAAAAGACTCTTTATAGCCAAGGAAGACTTTTTGAGTCTAACGGCTATAAAGGACAGCCTGGCAGAAATCATATCTCAGCTATAAGACAAACAACTTTGTCAGAAAAGATTAGCTCATGCATAAAGAATAGAATAGATATTGCATGGAAGTGTTATCACAATTTACTCAGATAATCTTTTATAAAATATGCCAAAATAAGTATGAAATTAGTCACATCATAGAAGACGACAATACTATTTAAATCTTACAGCAAAACGTCGAACGACCCTCGGAGATCGTCGACCGACGCACGGAGATCGTCGACCTATCGGACAGATAGTCGAACGATCCAGATAGTCGAACTATCAAAGAAGATAGTCGAACTACCTCGGCAGATAGTCGACCTATCAGAACAGATATTCGAGCTATCAGATAGTCGATCTATCAGGACAGATAGTCGAACTACCAAAGCAAAACAGATAGTCGACCTATCAAGCAGATAGTCAACCTATCACAGAAAACAGATAGTCGACCTATCAACAGATAGTCGACCTATCAAAACAAAACAGATAGTCGACCTATCAACAGATAGTCGAACTATCAGATAGTTGAACTATCCAAGCAGATAGTCGAACTATCAAAGCAAAACAGATAGTCGACCTATCAAGCAGATAGTCGACCTATCACAGAAAACAGATAGTTGACCTATCAACAGATAGTCGACCTATCAAAACAAAACAGATAGTCGACCTATCAACAGATAGTCGAACTATCAGATAGTTGAACTATCCAAGAAGATAGTCGAACTATCAAAGCAAAACAGATAGTCGACCTATCAACAGATAGTCGAACTATCAGATAGTTGAACTATCCAAGCAGATAGTCGAACTATCAAAGCAAAACAGATAGTCGACCTATCAACAGATAGTCGAACTATCAGATAGTTAAACTATCCAAGCAGATAGTCGAACTATCAAAGCAAAACAGATAGTCGACCTATCAAGCAGATAGTCGACCTACTAAAGACAACAGATAGTCGACCTATCAACAGATAGTCGAGCTATCAACGCAGATAGAACGTCAACCAACTGATAGACGATCGTCGATCAGCCGATAGACGATAGTAGAGCGACGTTCGACTATAGTCGAACGAAAAACTACTTAACCAAATATTCATCTGGAAAAGCAATTCTACACAACTAGAGAATCTAACCTATCAACTAACCTTTGACCATAGATAAATCTTGGGTCAAGAGACAGAAAGAGAGGACTGAACTCAAATCAAAACCTAGGGTTCAAACAAGGTCAAGTTGAAGCCCTAAAGTTAGACCTTAGGTCTGATGTTGAGGATGTGATATAAGCAGACTGAAAGTGAGGGGATAAGTTGTAAACTACTCTAGAGGGGGGGTGAATAGAGTATTCAAATTTTATGAATAACTAGTCAGCTCTCTTCGAGTTTATTTGCGGAATAAATTAATCTGATACTTGAACCCAAAGAGCCTAATACAGTGACGTGCACAAGTGAGAGAGTTAACTGAAATTTCAGTTTAACTATAAACCTATCACAGCAACTAGCAATCCTAGGTAGTTCTATCACAGCCACATAAAGGACAATTAAACAAAAATAGCCAGAGAGACACAGGATATATAGTGGTTCCCTCTTAATAGGTATTCCACTCTTCTACCACCCTGGTAGGAATCCACTACAGGTTTTTGCTAAGGTGCCCTGCCACCAGTGATCTGATTCAGGTAGATCAAACAGACCCCTTGAGCTTTTGATAAGGATGCTCAACCACAGGTTGTTGATAAGGTGCCCTGTCACCAATGTTCACTTTTGAAGAGGTGTGAAAACTCTTTTACAAAGGGGTTGAGAGGGTTAGATTGTCTTCTCTGTTGTTAATACAGATTAGAGAAGACTTGTGGATTCTCTAAAGAATCAAAGTCTCCCCCTAGCTCAGTGGAAGTCCAGGGAAAGCCTTTGCTTCAGGATGAAGGAGTTTCAGATATACTGAAACTAAATCCTCAGAGATCTGTAGACTGATTTTTATCAGGTCTTCAGATTCTGGAGCACGTGAAGCAGATATGGAGCTCTTTCTGAAGTCTTGAAAACTCTAAGCAGATGCTCAGGAGACTTGAGAATGAAAGAAATTGCTCTGGGCTTATGCTTCAGGAAAACTTTTCTTCTTCTGATTGTGAGATTGTGAAGAGTTGCTCTGGAGATGCTTGAGAGAATCCAGCACACAAAAAATCTCTCTATATTTGTAACATCTTATTTTTCTGAGAAAAAATCTCTCTTAAATATGTCTTCTCATTTATCTTTTGGAACGACTCTATTGATTTGAATTCTCGAGCCCTGCAACAGATTATCTCAAAATAGAATATAGCAATAGGAATAGAATGACCTATTAGCTCTCTGTCAGTCCCAATAAGGAAATAAATGAATAAAAAAAATCTCAGCATAAAGACTTATCGTTCTTGGAAATGGCATACACCGCCAACGGCTAGAATACAGCCTGGCAATATATTTTGTATAATAAGACAAAAATGCTTTATCAAAATACGAAATCCCGTAATTTATGCTTAACATATTTGGTAAGTAATTCATTTGAATTTAAGCCATAAATTAGCAAAAACATTCTTCAGAAAATCTTTCTAACCACACGCTAAAACACTTGGAAATAAACCAAGGAATAAAATAAGTGCAAATTGTTAAAGGCAGACAAAAATCGTCGAACAGGGGTTCGATGATCGTCGACCTAGCTAACAGATCGTCGACTAAAAGCAGAAATCTGTCGAAACAGAAATCGTCGAACGGCAATCGTCGACCAGCTCAAGATATCGTCGACTAAAGCAGAAAATCTGTTAACACAGAAATCGTCGAACATCTCATGATGTCGACGATTAAGGCAGAGATCTGTCGAGACAGATATCGTCGAACATCTCATGATGTCGACGATTAAGGCAAAGATCTGTCGAGACAGAAATCGTCGAACATCTCATGATGTCGACGATTAAGGCAAAGATCTGACGAGACAGAAATCGTGAAGCAAGACCACGATCGTCGAACTGCTGATAGCAGATCGTCGAACTGCTGATAGCAGATCGTCGACCAACCTTCAGAGCATAATGAGCTTGCTCTGAGATCGTCGACCATCGGTCGACGATAATTGTCTTGACTTCAACGATTCTATAGCCCTGCTATCGTCGACCACTGATCGACGATCGCGAGGCCTCGTTCGACGATGGTCGAACGGAAAAAAATCCTTAACCAAAAATTCATTCTACAACTTCTAATCTAAACTTTAGGTCAGATATAAACTACCCTAGGGAGACTAAACAAAGTCTAAACATGATCATATATAGTTATATGGATCAAGAGGGGCTGGAAAGGGATTACATAAGCCAAATCACATCTAGGGTACCAACACAGACTAAGGTGATTTTCACCTTGGGCCTTGCCTACTTGATCTAGAGCTTCTGATTGTTTTGTCATGACCTAGTCATGACAAAACCAAGACCTAGGGGTCTAGTTGTTTGAGAGAAGTTACAAATCCTGATATATAAACAAAAAATTTCGTCCTCGAAATTCTAGTTAGGCCTACGAGGTTTCAAGTATGAAAGGTAAATTATAACATCCCGAGAAGTTTTGAGTAATACCAGACTGAAAAGCTCAGGGTAACTTTGTTGCATCAAGTCCTATGGCTCCCATATGTACTCCTCTTGCCCATGATTCCTCCATAGGACCTTAACAAATGGAACCTTCTTTCGGCGCAAGACTCGTATTCCCTTGTCATCAATCCGGACCGGTTCCAGGTGAACTGACTGATCAGATACTACCGGCCCATCTGTGGTCGTAATTTGCTGCTCCGGGCATAGTAGAGCACTCCTAAGAGAGGATACAAAACACATCATACACACCTACAAGCTCTTATGGCAGCTCCAGCCTGTATTCTAAGGGATCGATCCGCTCTAGGATCCTGTTATGCCCCATATATCTTGGGCTAAGCTTCTTCTTCTGACCACGCACCCGTGAATCTCCATGTATTGGTCGGATCTTCAAGAATAACCGGTCCCCTGCCTGAAACTCCACCTATCGATGCCGAGCATCATAATACTTAGCTTGTCGGCGATGTGCCTCTAACATTCTGTCCTATATCAGCCTCACCTAAGCCTCGATGTCCTAACCGAACTTCGAGCCCAATACCTTCGGATCCTCGTCCTATACCCTTGACTGTGGAGTCCTACACCTTCGTCCGTATATAGCCTCATAAGGAGCCATCCCTATGCTGGACTTGTAGATGTTATTATATGAGAACTTGATCAGTGGCAATAACTTCTCCCATGGATCTCCGCAGTCCATACTGCATAGTCGCAGTAGATCTTCCAAAGTCTGATTGGTGTGTTCCGTCTGCTCGTTGGCCTAGGGATGAAATGTTGTACTAAATGTCATCCGAGTGCCCAAGTAAGTCTGCACTGATCTCCAATCCCTGGATGTAAACCGTCCATCCCGATCCGATATGATCGTCCTTGGTACGCCATGATAACGGATGAACTGCTCCACAAATTTCCAAACCAGCACACCATCCGAGTCATCCTTCCTGATCGGGATAAAATTGGCTACCTTCGTCAACCGGTCGACAATCACCCAGATTGAATCATTCCTTGTCCGTGATCGGGGAAACCCATGTATGAAGTCCATTGTGATGTCCTCGAACCTCCACTCAGGCACTAGGAGTGGTTCCAATAATCCTGTGGGGTTTCTGCACTCTGCCTTCACCGGCTAGCATGTCTCGTAGTGGGTCACAAAGTAGGTGATATCCTTCTACATGCCTGGCAAGTACATGGTCTTCTTCAAATACACAGTCATATTCATAACTCCCGGGTGTACTGAATATTGGCTGCAGTGGGCCTCCATCATAATATCCTTCTGGAACTGGCCTCCCTCTGGTATATAAGCCCTTCCTCTAAAGCATATAAGGTCATCCGTCAATGTGTAATCCCCAGCAGTACCTGCCTCCAAGGCTCGGAATATCAGCTCCAACTAGGCATCCTTCCTCTGCCCATCTCTAACTCGGTCTCGAATGTCATCAATAGTGCTCATCGCGGCTAAATACTCCTCATAAAGCTTGGGGTCATCGGATGACACCAACGTGATGTGCATATCCTCTAATCTCTGCACCAGCTCCATAGACATAATCTGGGGCTCCGCTCCGGAGGTGGAGGCTCTCTGACTCAACGCATCAGCTACCACATTTGCCTTCCCTAGGTGGTAATGCATCTCGTACTGATAATCTACTAGAAATTCCACCCATCGCCTCTGCTAGATGTTCAGCTCTTTTTGCATTCCCAAATACTATAGATTTTTGTGATCGGAGTATATATCGCAGTGGACACTGTACAGATAATGCTGTAAGGATTTCAGAGCAAACAAAACCGCTTGATAGAATCGATTTTAAGATAACCCAAACACCTAGAGGGGGGGGGGGGTGAATTGGTTTTTGTTCTTTTTCACTTAAGGCAGAATAAGAATTCAATTCTTTAAATAGAATCTAACTGTTCTACAGCTAACACAACAATCACAACATCGAATACACAATCACAAACACATAACACATTACTCACTGGTTTATAGTGGTTCCCCAAGGTTTGGGTACATCCACTTTCCCCCTGCGCCTATCCAGCAGTGTGCTAGATTCAGCCTAACTTCTTTCTTATTCTCAGATCCTCAGATCTTACAGCTCAGAACCCTGAAAGGTTCCTACAACTTAGAATGTATCCACACTCCTACAGCTCAGGCAAACAACCCTACCTCAGCCTTGTAACAAGGCCTAGAACTCAGAGAATTATTTCTCCTACACTCAGACTCAAAAGTCCTACCACTCAGATATCTATATCTCCTACACTCAGTCTTTATATAATAGGCTTACAACTCAGATCTTGAAAGATCCTACAGAAAAAAATTTTTATAGATAGACTCTTACCCTTGTTGAGAGAGAAGGGATAAAAGGATTCTTGATCAGCTCTTGATAAGACTGATTGTTGAGATCAACTTGTTCTTAGCTTTCTTCAAAGCTTCTTGAATCTGAACTCAGTAGGGTTGATCTTCTTTGAAGTTGACTGGCTGCTAGCTCCCTTCTTAGAATTTAGAAATAGATCTGAATCCTTCTTAGCAGATTAGTTTAAGATCTGCCTCTTAGGTGACTTGTAAATGTCTCCTTCTTCACTTCAAATAGTTGGAGACCTCTCTCACTCTCCAAACCTTCTGAAGTTACTTATGAATTCTTGGTTGAATTCTCCTTAGACAAATTCTGAGTAGATTGCCACTTCAGATTGTCTTCTTAGATCTTCTCACGAAAATCTTCTTCTGTGTGACGTGCTCTTTCTTGATCAATGATCAATACTTCAATAGTTGTTCCTGTTATATTACTTTGATTTGATAGAATCCGTCTTTATATAGACTTCATCCATGGTAACCGACTGATCCGGTTTCTAACCAACTTCTTACAAGTCTGATAGCTTCAGCAAAATTGTTGGAATACAGAGCTGTCAAGTCTTCAGTCAGTTCTTAAACCTTTGTCTTTGTCAGCAAAGCGTCGAGACTGATCTTCATTATGTGTCGACACAAGCAGATTAAGTGTCGACACAAGCTTTGGTGATATCGACATAGCTCTTTTGATGTCGACACTGCTTCTTGACACTGCATCTGTAGAATGTGTCGACACAACTTCTTTGTGTCGACACAGACACTTCTTCTCTTCACAGCAACCAACTTTGGTGAAACTCTGCTGTGTGTCGACATAAGTCCTGTATGTCGACACAGTTGATATAGTCTCAGAATTTGTGTGTCGATACTGCCTCCAGGTGTTGACTCAGTTGATGTCGACTAGAACTTCTATGTGTCGACACTGCCTCCAAGTGTCGACACAGTTGATGTCGACTAGAACTTCTGTGTGTCGACACATCCTCCAAGTGTCGATATAGTTGATGTCGACTGAAATCTTCTGTGTGTCGACACTGTTTCTTCTGGTGTCGACACTACTTTTCCAAGTGTCGACACAGGCTTTCTTAAGTGTCGACTCATGGACTTAGAAACTTTTTCTGCATTTTAGTAAATTTTTTAACCTGCACATATAAAGTAAAAATAACATCAAATACACCTTGATGTATATCATTGAGCTAAGTGTGGCTTCTTCAAATCAGGTACACATTTTCCTATGTACCCAACAATCTCCCCCTATTTGGAGAAGTCATAATCCTTTAGTCAATGATATACACCATTTATAATAAACAAACATTATGATGTATATAAGCATTATATGACAGGACAACTTATAAACAAAACATATACCAATATGACATTACAGAATAATAATACAAGCTCAATGCACATGAAACATTATTTTGTTTATACTTATCAAAATGTTTCTTAACAACTGATTACATACATTTCTTGTAACACTAAAGATTACATTGTTCTTGAAAAATCTAGTAAATCTATACTAAGGCTGAACAGGCTCCCTAATGACTATGTCTTTTCCTGGCTTAATCTGAGCCTGCACAGTAGGTTGTGCATCATCAATGGGCTTCTTCCCTTTCAACTCTGCCTTCTTCTATGCTTCAGCCTTAATCCTCTGCCTTTCAAAATAATGAAAAGGCTTAGGGAAGAATTTGCAAGGCTCCTGAGCATTAGGAGGTAGCTTCAAAATTTTAGCCTTCCTTCTATATTGCAGAATGGCTTCTTGCCTTGTTTCATACTACTGCCATTCTTATTTATTATACCATTTGTGCCTTTCATGAACCTGTTCTTTCACAGCTTTTCAGGCAGTCAAAATTATATTTCTGGAAGTGGGACTCCACTACTCAAAATCAGGCTTTAACTCATCCTGTTCTCTGAACCTTTTCTTTGACAGTTGTGCTTCCTACTGAGCTTTTAAGGCAGCTTCTGGCATTTCTACTTTCTCAATAACAACATTATCAATTTCCTATGGAGCACTGTACATTGACTGAACCTGTTGCTGAATCATAACAAAATCTAGTGGAGGATAGATGACCTGAGCAACTTCAGGTTGATCACCTTCAACTTAAACAGGTTGCACACCCTACTCAGCAACATTATCATCATCACAAAGGGGTGGATATCCCAGAGCGGCTCTGATGATATTGGATATCCATTTTGCATGATCTGAGCCTGCTTTGACTAACACTCTCTCACCCTTTATGACTTCTCTTTCAATATGATCTCGTAAGTCATCTTTCTGAAATCTTATTTGTCCATCAAGAAAATTAACACCATCTTTATAAAATGATTTTAACTGGAGAAGCTTGTCAGATATTGATTTCTGAGAAGTAGTAATTTATGTCTAAAATGAGTCTAAAGCAGCTTGTTGCTTCTTGTCAAACTCCTATTTCTCTTTAGCTCTTTCTTCAGTCAGTGCAGTGACTGTATTATTTATGGTAGTTACTATCTCATTATGAGATTCAGTCAGATTTTCATTCATTCTAATCTGATTCTCAAGGATATGTCCTTGTTTAATAGCAATGTCATCCACTTTAGCCTTGACCTCTGCTTGCTGCTTAGCCAGAAATACTACATCATTGCCCCCTTTGTGGAAACAATCTGTCATCTCTTTCTTATGAAGATTTACTTCAAACCTTATGGATTTGATTTCCTGAGCCAGATCAAATTGAAGTGTCTTATGGATTTCATCCACATACTTCTCTAGAGCCATTCTATGCTCATCTAATTTCAGTTACAAGGCCACCAATAATGAGATGTAATCAGTCTCTAGGGCAGGTTGTGGAGCAGTAGTTTGCAATGCTTTCTTGTAGCTTTGGCTCCTTCCTTTGAAAACCAACAGTTTTCTTTTCTTGGCACTAGCAATTTCTTCATCTTCTGAAACAGATGTACTGAGAATTTCTACTCTTTCCTTAGGACTAGGAGGGAGCTTCTTTTCAGCCTTATTCTGCTCCCCCTCAATGTCAGCCAGCTCCCCCTCAATCCTTACTTGCACCCCCTTATTACTTGCTCCCTCAATATCTTGAAACTACTCTTCAAGAGTAATCTCTTGTTGAGTGTGGACTGGTGGTACTTCTATCTCAGGAGCATCAACAACTACAGATGTATCCTCCATGATAACATCTTGTGCTGGAATATTGACATGAGGTCTTTCAAGAATGGAGTGTGAAGCCATCTCACTTGCCAAGTGTGTTGACTCTTCTTCCAGTACTTGTGTAGTATTTAGCTCCCCCTATTCTTGTGCATTATCAGTATTGTCATGTGCTTGTGTATTATCTGGCTCTCCCAGTACCTGTGTAGTATCTGTAATGTCTTGTGCAGGTGATTTCTCAGCAGCTTCTTGTCTTTCTATATCTGGTATGTCCTTTGTTAGGACCCTATCCCATCTGGAGATAATCGTGATGTCCATTTTTCTCATATGATTAATTTTAGAACCATAAATCTGCTGCATTACTTCTGGAATTGCTTCAGCCAAGTATAAGCTCATCAGTCAAGCCAAATTAGGCTTCTTTATTCCTTCCTTAATCTTTTCAAGCAGTACTATAGACCAATCTGTATTTAATCTAAAAATTATCCTTGTCATTAGGCTGAACATATAGGCTAAAATCCTATCATGTCCCCCTGGCTTACAAAGAATTTACTTTCCAACCACTTCTGGGAGGAATTTCCCTTGCTGATTCATCCCTTTTCTATTTATAGCTGATCCAATCTTCATGGTGGGATCCAATCCACACCATTGTAGCGCTTCCCTTTTCTTAGAGACGGGTACCTCTTCTTCATCCTGAGTCCTTGGAAGATTTAGAATTTTCCTCAAACTCTTCAAGTTCTCTTTGACTCTAGCGCCATGAACCGTCGATTTAATCTTAAGGCCAGATGAATCTACTACAGTCGCGCCATAAAACTCAAGTATCTCTTTCTTCCATATCTTGGTGGGTTCGGAACCCAAAAACTCCAAACCATTGTCAGTAATTAGGGTAATTACTCCTTTAATCTCTGAGTCTGCATCATCAAAGGCATGGAGATCCAACTCATATCCTTCGTTGATGTTATCTTCTACCTTTGGCGCCATTGGGATGGTGAGAAAGCTTGGATTGAGAGAAGAGAGATTGTCAACACAAGGTTTTGGTCTCGAAAATCTAGAGAGTGTGTTGACAGAGATTGTTCTTGACCTATTTATACCCTTTTAAACAAAGAAGGTCAAAATGCGGGCAAAAACTGCCTAAATGTGTTGACACTGTTGAAATGTGTCGACACATACTTCTAATGTCTCGACAACGGTGTTGACTTCTATGTGTCGACACCAATTGATGATGTGTCGACACTTGACATACTTAGAAGTTCATCAGAAATTCTGTGTCGACTCTTATTATAAGTGTCAACATAATTTCTTGATGTGTCGACACTACTACTCTAGATGTGTCGACACCACTTACTGAAGTATCGACAACACTTCTCTGGATGTGTCGACATTGATTTACTGAAGTGCCGACATCACTTCTCTGAATGTGTCGACACAGATTTACTTAGCCAAATTTGTTAAACTAATCTATGTTCAACATTACTAATTAAATTTTAAATTTATTGAATTTAGTTTCATCTAGAGGCTTAGTAAACACATCGGCAATTTGATAATCTGTTTTGACAAATTCTAGTGAGATGTCCTTTTTCTCTACATGTTCTCTAAGAAAATGGTATCTAATTTCTATATGCTTAGTCCTACTATATGAAACAGGATTATTAGCAATAGAAATAGTACTAGTAGAATCACAAAACAAAGGTGTTCTACTTAACTGAATACCATAGTCTTCTAGCTGGTGTTGAATCCACAACAGCTGTGCACATCAACTTCCTGCTGCCACATATTAAGACTCAGCTGTGGAAATTGACACACTAGTTTGCTTCTTACTGCTCCAAGACACCAATCTTCCTCCTAGAAATTGACAGGTGCCTGTTGTGCTTTTTCTATCTTTTTTGCAACCTGAAAAGTGTGCATCTGAATAGTCTGTCAGTAAAAAATCTCCATTCCAAGGGTACCAAAGGCCTAGATTAGGTGTGCCCTTTAGATATCTCAAAATCCTTTTTACTGCAGTGTAATGAGATTCTTTAGGGCATGATTGGTACCTAATACAGACACATGTTGCATACATAATGTCTGGTCTACTAGCAGACAGATATAGAAGAGAACTTATTATTCCTCTATTCAAAGACTCATCCATAGGCTTACCTGCATCATCTTTGCTTATAGGCATACTTGTTCTCATAGGAGTTCTCATGGTGGAGGATGATTCCATACCATACTTCTTAATTAACTCCTTGGTGAACTTAGACTGGGATATGGACAAGCCATCATCAGTCTGTCTTACTTGGAGTCCCAAGAAGAACTTAAGTTCCCCCATGCTGCTCATCTCAAACTTCCCATGCATAAGTTTAACAAACTTCTTGCAAAGATTGTTTTCTGTAGACCCAAATATTATGTCATCTACATAAATCTAGACTAAGATTATCTTACCTTTGGACTCCCTTAGGAATAGAGTTTTGTCTATTTTCCCCCTTGAGAATTTGTTCTCAATAAGGAAAGTAGACAGTGTTTCATACCAAGCCCTTGGGGCTTTCTTTAACCCATATAAGGCTTTCCTAAGTCTATAAACATAATCAGGTTTGAGAGAATCAACAAAACCTGAGGGCTGCTCTTCATAGACTTCTTTTTTTATATTTCTATTTAGGAATGCTGATTTTCCATCCATTTGGAATACCTTGAAGCCTTGATATGCTACATAGGCAAGGAACATCCTAATTGCTTCCAGTATAACTACTGGGGCAAAAGTTTGATCAAAGTCAATACCCTCTTCCTGCCTGTATCTTTTTACAACAAGTCTTGCTTTGTTCTTCACAATGATCCCACTTTTATCCAGTTTGTTCCTAAAGATCCACTTTGTTCCAATGATGTTGTGGTCTTTTGGTTTAGGAACTAACTCTCAGACCTTGCACCTTCTGAACTGATTCAGCTCCTCTTGCATGGCATCATTCCAATGTGGGTCTAGAATAGCTTCTTCATATCTCTTTTGCTCCAGTTGAGATAGGAAGCTTGAGGAAAGAACTGTGTTCAAGTTCTTGCTTCTGGTTTGCACTCCATGTCTTAGATCACCAATTATCTGATTTGCTGAATGATCCTTTAAGTGTCTAACAGCTGGAGGTAGACTATCTTAAGGTTAAACATCTTTTGTCTCTTCAATATGCTGCACCTCTTGGTTTTCAACTGCATCTAGGGAGTCCTGCACTCCCCCTGGACAGTAGTCACCATTTTCCACTTCCTGCTCTTCAGTTGATTCTTCTGTAATGGTAAGCTTGTCCATTTTCTCATTTATACATGTAGAACTTCATAAGCTACAAGGCAACTCACTGTTAATCAGTCTTGTTTCATCAAAGACAACATGTACAGACTCTTCTACCACTTGAGTAATCAAGTTGTAGACTCTATAAGCCTTACTATTATTGTTGTACCCAACAAATATCCCATCTTGGGATTTGGTAACAAACTTAGTTAGATAAGACTTTCCATTGTTAAGGACATATCACTTGCAACGAAAGATCCTAAAATAGGATAAGTTTGGTTTTCTACCCTTCATGATCTCATAGGGAGTCTTTTTGTGGCTTTTGATGATAGATGCCCTATTGATCACATGACATGCAGTATTTACTGCCTCAGCCCAGAAATATTCTGGGAGAGAAGTGTTACTCAATAGAGTTCTACCAGCCTCAATTCAGTGTTCTATTCTTCTTTTTAGCAATACCATTTTGCTGTGGTGTTCTAGGTGAGGAGAATTCTTGAAAAATCCCAAATTCTTCACACAGTTTTGTCATACTCTCAGATTGAAATTCAGTGCCATGGTAACTTCTGATTTTGACCACTGTATTGTCAAGTTCATTCTGAATTTGCTTGACAAAACTATATAAAATACTTGGGGTTTCTGATTTTTGTCTCAGAAAGAACACCCAGGAATATCTAGAATAGTCATATACCACCATAAAAGTGTAGACCCTCCTACCTAGACTATGAACTTGCATAGAACCAAATAGATCCATATGCAAGAGGTATACACACCTCAATGAATCCTTGATTTCAAGGCTATGAAAGGAGGATTTTGTCTGCTTGCCTTTTTGACAAGCTGAGCATATCCCATCCTTTATTCACTTAACTTTAGGACCATTCCTCACTAAATCTTTGCTAAAGAGTTGGCAAATTGTTTTGTAGTTAAGATGGGCCAGCCTCTTGTGCCATTTGACACAATGAGAGGCTCTCTCATCAGCTACAAGACAAATAGGAGAACTTTTTTTCTCACACCCAAAATTAAGACAGTACACATTTCTTTTTCTATATCCTGTCAATATGACCTTTTGATCACTTGACCTTTTGATATGACATCCATTCTTAATAAATGAAATATCATATCCTAAATCACTCAGCTGGCTTATGATTATAAGGTTGTGTTTCAAACCTTTCACATAGGCCACTTGAGTGATAGTAATCTGGTTACTCGAAATGTTACCAAACCCTTTGATGATTCCTCTTTCAGAGCCACCAAAGATTACTTTAGGTCCATTTGAGATAGGTAAATACTCCTTCAGCAATCTCTTTGTTCTAGTCATGTGCTTGGAACATCCACTGTCCAAGTACCATATAGGGGCATGGTAACTTGGACTCATCTTCAATACAGAATTACCTCACCTTAGAACCCAAGTAAGTCTTAGGTTCTTGGTTCAAGTTAGCTTCATACATAACAAATCTACCTGCTGCTCTTCTAACAGGTAGACTATTGTTCTTCATGACACTAATGTTGTGCCAGCAGTCTAAGGCATAATGGCCTGTCTTGCCACAACACCAGCATTCATACTTGTTGTATCTATTTTTAGATACATTCTTGGCAGTTCGGTTGAAAGCAAATCTTTTGTATTGTGCTGGTACTACTACAGCTACACCCACTGGTTTTTCAAAAACATGGGGTTTATGGACCTGGGCTGCCTCATTGACATAAACACCCTTGTCATTCAGAACATTAGTCTTATTATGACCATGAGGATTCTCAAGGTAATACTTGTTAGAAGGCTCTTGTACCTTTCTGAAGGCTATAGGGACTTTAAAGTTCAGTGGCTTGACTGAGGCTTTCCCTTTCTCTCAAATTGGACAGCCCTGGTGTTACCTTTAACGCATATTCCAGCCTTACCCTTTTAAGCCACAAACTCATCTATTAAGGGTAAAACTGATTTTGACTTGGAATAACTAGCCACCAAATCTTTTTCCTTTTGAAGTCTGGCTTCCAGACTTTTAATTAGATCATTTTTGTATGTGATTGTGCCCATCTGAATAACAGTTATAGTTTTAAGTTTGGCAATCTCATTCAATTTTTGATCCAACTCTTTCTCTAAATCAGATGCAGCCATCTTAAGATCTGCAATTTCCTTAGCCTGAGTTTTGGCCAGGTTTTTGCTTTTCTTTAGTGCCTGCAACAAGTCCCCATATTCATCTATCAGCTGATGAATATCACCTTCAAACTAAGACCCATCCACATCACTTGATGTAGATGTAGCTGACTCTGTACCAGTACTACAATCTGAATTACTAGAAAAACATTGTACCTTACTAGGACCAGGCTGATCCTAACACTTGTCCTATTCTGACACAACCATCAGTCCCATGCACTAATGGTCTTCTTGTTCATAGATAGAGTTCAGCAATTACATAAACTCATCTTCTTCATCTACTGCATATAGACCAATGTATGCCTAAGCTTCAGATTTAGACTCTGAAGTTGATTGGTCTGTCAAGCTCTTCTCCTTCTTAACAACAAAGGATTTCTCCTTCTTGCTCTTTTGTTGAGTCTTCCTTTTATCAGCAGACTCCTTTATTTTATCTGGACACTCAGCCACAACATATCCAGGCCTATTACAGCAGTAGCAAACTATCTTTGATGTTGTAGATTTGCTAGGTTTAGACCTGCTCCTATCCTTCCTAGATGACTTCCTCTTTTGATTATAGTAATCCATAGGATGATATGTGGAGGGCCTAGACTTCCACTGCTTCTTCTTTAGGAATCTCTGAAACTGCCTTGTGAAGGCAGCAAAGTCTTTATCTGAGTCACTGCTGTCTGAACTTTGGTTGTCTGAATTATCTGAAGTAATTTCAGCAACAATCTCAGGAAGTGATGGATACATCCTCCTATTCTTCCTAGTGGCTTCCACCTTTAAGGCCACAGACTTTTCTTTATGCTCCCCTTTTGTACTTTTCTCTTACTCTTTCCTAGCCATCAGCTGCATCTCATATGATAGTAATTTTCCAAACAAAGTTGGAGGTGAGATATCTGCAAGTTTGGCCACTTCCCTAATGACACAAATCTTAATGTCCCAATCCTTTATCAAGGATCTTAGGAATTTATCATTCAGTTCATATGTACTGAAGATCCTTCCATAGGACATCAGCTCATTTACTATTCTATAGAACTTTTTATAACACTCAGTTATACTATATGACTTTCCTTGTATGAAACTCTCATATTCCTGGTTCAACATAGATTTTCTATCTTGTCTGACTTCTTCAAAACCCTTCATGTAGACTATCAAAGTGTCCCACATTTCCTTGGAGGTCTTCCAGTGAATCAAATTTTGAAAGGTTGAATCATCTATGACACTTACTATGATATTTTGGGCTCTTTTATCCATAGTTGCCAGGATGATCTCTTCCTTAGTCATCTCTGAAAAATCTTTGGAAGTTCTTTGATTTACATCTAGAACTAACAACTTCATTAGAATATAAGGACCTTTTTTTACTGTAATGTAGATCCTTGGATCAGAAGCCTCCATGAAAAGCCTAACCCTTTCTTTTCATATTCCAAATATCTCTTTCCTGTATATGGGTAATTTCATAGAACATAGTTCCTTATGATTTTCTCCTGAACCCATTTTCTTGATCTTGAATCTTCCTTATGGATCTTACTCAGACTGTTAAGTCCTTCTTTGAGTAACCTCCCTCAGATACCACTTGATCGAATCGATTTCAAGATAACCCAAACACCTAAAGGGGGGGTGAATAGGTTTTTGTTCATTTTCACTTAAGGCAGAATAAGAATTCAATTCTGTAAATAGAATCTAACTGTTCTACAGCTAACACAACAATCACAGCACAGAATACACAATCACATCACAGATTGCTCACTAGTTTATAGTGGTTCCCCAAGGTCTGGGTACATCCACTTTCCCTTTTCGCCTTTCCAGCAATTTGCTAGATTCGACCTAACTTCTTCCTTATTCTCAGATCCTCAGATCTTACAGCTCAGAACCCTGAAAGGTTCCTATAACTCAGAATATATCCACACTCCTACGCTCAGGCTAACAGCCTTACCTCAGCCTTATAACAAGGCTTACAACTCAAAGAATGATTTATCCTACACTTAGACTCAAAAGTCCTACCACTCAGAGATGTATATCTCCTACACTGAGCCTTTATATAATAGGCTTACAACTCAGATCTTGAAAGATCCTACAGAAAAAAAAAATCTTATAGATAGACTCTTACCCTTGTTGAGAGAGAAGGGATAAAAGGATTGTTAATCAGCTCTTGATAAGACTGATTGCTGAGATCAACCTGTTCTTAGCTTTCTTCAAATCTTCTTGAATTTGAACTCAGTAGGGTTGATCTTCTTTGAAGTTGACTGGCTACCAGCTCCCTTCTTAGAATTCAGAAATAGATCTGAATCCTTCTTAGCAGATTAGTTTGAGATCTGCCTCTTAAGAGACTTGTAAATGTCTCCTTCTTCACTTAAAACAATTGGAGCCCTCTCTCACTCTCCAAACCTTTTGAAGTTACTTATGAATTCTTGGTTGAAGTCTCCTTTGACAAATTCTGAGTAGATTGCCACTTCAGATTTTCTTCTTAGATCTTTTTACGAAAATCTTCTTCTGTGTGACGTGCTCTTTCTTCATCAATGATCAATACTTCAATAGTTGTTCCTGTTATATTACTTTGATTTGACAGAATCCGTCTTTATATAGACTTCATCCATGGTAACCGGCTGATCTGGTTTCTAACCAACTTCTGACAGGTCTGATAGCTTCAGCAAAATTATTTGGAATATACAGCTGTCAAGTCTTCAGTCAGTTCTTGAACCTTTGTCTTTGTCAGCAAAGCGTCGAGACTGATATTCATTATTTGTCAACACAAGTAGATTAAGTGTCAACACAAGCTTTGGTGATGTCGACATAGCTTCTTTGATGTCTACATTGCTTCTTGACACTGCATCTGTAGAATGTGTCGACACAGCTTCTTTGTGTTGACACAGACACTTCTTCTCTTCACAGCAACCAACTTTGGTGAAACTCTGTTGTGTGTCGACACAAGTCCTGTATATCGACACAGTTGATATAGTCGTAGAATTTGTGTGTCGACACTGCCTCCAGGTGTCGACTCAGTTGATGTCGACTAGAACTTATGTATGTCGACACTGCCTCTAGGTGTCGACATAGTTGATGTCGACTAGAACTTCTGTGTGTCGACACTTCCTCTAGGTGTCGACACAGTTGATGTCGACTGAAATCTTCTGTGTGTCGACAAAGTTTCTTCTGGTGTCGACACTGCTTTTCCAAGTGTCGGCACAAGCTTTCTTAAGTGTTGACTCATGGACTTAGAAACATTTTATGCATTTTAGCAAATTTTTTAACCTGCACATATAAACTCAAAATAACATCAAATACACCTTGATGTATATCATTGAGCTAAGTGTGGCTTCTTCAAATCAGGTACACATTTTCCTATATATACCCAACACCGCTCCCATCTCTAAGTCATGAATAGGGTAGTTCTGCTCATGCTTATTCAACTGGAGGGAAGCATAAGCAATCATATGGCCCTTCTGCATCAACACTGCTCCCATGCCCTGGTAGGAATCATCGGTGTAGACTTGGAATCCTTCCCTCCCCAAAGGAAGGGCAAGTATAGGAGCTGAGGTGAGTCGATCCTTCAGCTCTTGAAAAGCAACCTCACACTGCGGGGTCCAGACATAGGGCATGTCCTTCCTCGTCAGAGCTGCGAGTGGGAGGACAATTCGGGAGAATCCCTCCACGAACTTCCGATAATAACTTGCAATTCCCAGAAAACTACGTACGTCTTTGGACGCCTTCAGCTGCGGTCAATCCTGAACTGCCTGAATCTTGGCCGGGTCCACTGCCAACCCAGCTCTACTGATAATATGGCCTAGGAAGGCCACCTCCTTCAACAAGAACTGGCATTTGCTGAACTTTGCATAAAGGTGGAGCTCCCACTATCTCTCTAGAGTCAATGTCAGGTGTCATATGTGCTCTTCCTCTGTCCTCGAGAAGATGAGGATGTCATCAAAGAACACGTTGACAAACACATCCAGATAAGCCTCGAACACCCGGTTCATGAGACTCATGAACGCCGACGGTGCATTCATGAGCCCGAAGGGCATCACGGTAAACTCGAATAACCCATATCTACTACTTAAGGCAGTCTTCGGAATGTACTCCTCCCAAAATCGCAGCTGATAGTAGCACGACCTCAAATCTAGTTTTTAAAAGAAATGCACCCCCTCCAGCTGATTAAACAACTCATCTATCCTTAGTAGTGGATAGTTATTCCAGACTGTCAGTCGGTTCAGTGCGCGGCAGTCGATGCACAATCTAAGTGTCCCATCCTTCTTCTTGACGAATAACACTAGGGCTCCCCATGGTGAAGAGCTCGGCCGGAAAAATCTGACTTCCTCTAGTTCCTGCAGATGGCTTCGAAACTCTGTCAACTCCTTCGGGGCCATCTGGTAAAGGGCTCTAGATGCCGACTAAGCCCCCGGCAAAATCTGTATCAGGAAATCCTGCTCTCGGTACATGGGTATTCCTGACATCTTCTCTGGGAATACGTCAAAAAAGTCCCGCACTACCGGGATACCAGAGATGGAATAATTAGCCTCGGCCAATTCAAACAACACTTCATAGACTTCCTCCCCCTGCATGTGGGCCTTGACGACCTGTTCGGATGATAACAGAAGAGGGGGAATAGGTCTAATACCTTTGATGACGACATAAGAATCCTCATTCCTCACGGTGATTCTCTATGACAGGCAGTCGATCTGGGCATAATTCCTATACAACCATGTCATGCCCAGAATCCTATCATAGGCTGGCATCCTTAGGATCGTTGTGGTGCTTTGAATTCCTTTTCGCCGATCTCCGCCTGCATGTTTCAGTGGGCAGAGGTGAATAGCTTCGATCCGTCAGGTAGTCGTATCCTCATCATCAAGCCTGTGAATTGCTCCACGCCTTCCAGCCCTTCCACGAAGGCTTCCAACACGAATGAGTGCAAATCACCCATACCGAATAGTGTATAAGCGGGTTTGCTGCTGATGAAGACTATGCCTGTGGTAGTAAAATATCTTAGAAGTCTAGTTATGGTTTTCTTTCCTAGTTTATCAATTATATAACCATAAATCTAATTACTTAGGAAAGAGAGAACTAAAAATTAACTAGCGTACCTGTGATCACTTGCTCCGGATTTTGATGTTGAGCCAGATCTAGTGCATACACTTGCTCCCTCTCCTGCATGCGGTCTACGCCCTGGTATCCACGTCCTTGACCACGTCCTGGACCTCAAAAATACTGAGCAGGCGGGACAGCCGGTGGTGCTGGTAGTGGTTCCCCCTTCATGGGGCAGTTCTTCCAGATATGCCCCACCTGATGACAGTTGAAGCACTCTAGCAGGGGATATGCCATACCCTCGGGTCTTTGCATCTCCTTAATCCGGAGAGGCTGAGGGGCCATCACTACTGATTCCCTCTTCTCCAGTCTCACCTTCTTACGAGGCTGGTTCTCTACTCTTCTCCCATCTCTCCCATCAGTAATGCGACCCCATCGCTTATCATTTCTGGCTCCCCGACCTTGATCCTTAGTTTGCCGCTTCTGGCCTCGAGTAGTGTGACAATCTACCTCGATACTCTTCGCCATCTCAAATATCCGAGGAATAGGCCCGTTAGACACAAACAGCAGAGCCTCCCTCAGATCCTCTCGCAGGCCCTTATAGAACCTCTTAGTTTATCCTGCCACATCTAACTGATAAGAATCCGCGAACTGGGCTAGATGATTGAACTCCCAGTGGTACTTCGCCACCGTCTTGTTGCCCTATCTCAACTGTAAAAATCTATCTTGCAGCTCATCTATGGCCGTCTGTGGAACAAAGTGCTCCAATAGTGCGGCCCTGAACTCCTCCCAAGCAATCTCTGCAACGTCTCTGTTCAGCAAACGTCGTGTCCAGCGATGTCTTCCACCATCTCTTGGCGTGGGACTCCAAGCAAGAGACCACTAAGGGTACCCTCTCCTCCTATGGGCACCATATGCCAGTTAGTATCTCATACATAATGTCCAGCCACCCCTCTGTCCGAACTTCCGACTCTGTCCCTAAGTAAACGAGGGATAAAGTCAACAGAAAATACTCAACCAATTGGCCCCCGGGTTTGGCTGTGGAGCCGGGACCTACTGGGCCCTGAAAGCATCCAGAATTACTGTCAAGGTATGCCACTTCTCCGACTGTAGGAATTGAGTGGGATCCGGGGGAGGTGGTGCAACATTCAGAGCTTGCTGGACTCTGCCCTGTGGTGTGGGATGTGTTGGAGGCTACGTAACAAAAGTCATTCGTAAGTAATCGACTCAAACCTAATTAAAGGTGGACAATTTACATTTTATCCCACATATGGGCACACCACTGCTTCCGTTGCTTAGTTTCTCCCCAAACTAAAATTGCGTGAGGGTGACCCAGGGTTTGTGGACTGCTACTTTTTGATCGAGGTCTGCTCTGATACCACTATAAGACCCCATTTTTTTTCTTTTTAAACCACTGAGGTCTTAGGCCCAGAACTACCATTTTGAGGTGACACCTTCACACCCAGGAAGGTCTCCACTACAAAATACTGATCCTGCTGCCCGATTCGATCACAATAGTTGCAAATTAATAAAATGCAAGTCTACAAACATCACATATATAACAAATATTCTCCACGAAGGGAGTGTCCAAAGATATAATAAAAGTACAGAAACTTGGGCTCATGCCTATTACATAAAAATCCTCACTACATATCTCTCATCGTGGAAGTAAAACAAAATAACTACTAGCAATCGGGACTCACAATCCCAGCTGTCTGAACTCTGGTGCTAGACTATCCCATCTCTAAGAGTGTCGACCTCCAGGGCTGCTCCTCCATACTGGGCTCCACGGTCCCCTAAAATGTTGTGGTTTGAAAACCGTTAGTCTAAAAGACTAAGTCCTATCATCCCCCGCCCCTTCCCCCATGGCTCCTAGGCACTGAGCGGGGAAGAGGAAAGGAGAGGAAATGAAGGCGGAGAATAACAAATAACAGGCGATAGTGGAATTAATCTAGAAAGTCTAAGAGTACATTTAACAATAATGGAATTAAGAAAGACTGTATATATAATATGAAACCTTAACTTATATGAAAAGCACATAAGCTAAGGGATCTTCTACAGGGCTCCTATCGTATAAAAAGTCACATACCATTTTATACGATAGGGTGTTAGTTTTCTAGCAAGCATACAAGTATATTTACTGAATAAAAACCTTAACTTATAAGCACGCTCGCTCGAACTTATAAACCAAGCGGTCGTTTTGAAGGGCCAATTGTATAAAGCGTCCCATACAACTTTATACAATAGGTGTCAGGTTTTATATGCAATGATGATGCTATGACATGCAAATATGCCATGATGTGAACATGCAAGTGCAACATACACACTCGACTCTATGCACACAGACCTTTAGTTCCCCCTTTCTGGAGCCTAACCTCCAAGGATACCTACGTAGTGGCAAACGAAAGCGGTGGGTTGGGCCTCGCCCACCTATAAACCGGTAATTGCACAACTAGTTATACCTAACATATGCCTCAACGTTGGTGAACTAAGCAGAGCTCCTGCGTACTCTTGTCGGCTGGGCACCATACTTTATCTGGCCAAGTGCTAAACCACACTTGCCGAGTCAACGTATTGGAATCGGTACATCAACCCTCCAATAGCGAAGACCCACCACCTTATACTTTTGCACATGCAACCTATGTATCAGCTACCGAGCCAAAGCTCCTCGGACCATCCCGCCCGTCATAATAAACAACCGAGCCAAAGCTCGCCGGGCTAACCTGCCCATCACCAAATACACCGAGCCTACAGCCCGAGTGACCCAACCTAACATCCTGAGGCATCAAGGTGAGTGAAAGTGAATCCCTAGTTATACTAGTTACTCTTGTAGTTTATTTTGCCTATAGTTAAGGTTAGCCCATGACTGCCCAAGGCAAACCCCGTGTAGGGTTCTCGAGGGCACTAGGAACTATGATGGGTTGAATGTCAAAGCTCCCTTTTGCAAGGCACTTATTTTTATTAGTAATTACCTGATTCCCGATCCGTTTAGTTTTACTCTGGATCTAATCCTAATGTGTTTTGACCTTCTCTCTCTTTTCATGGGAAAGACGATCTTTCGTTGATCCCAAGCACCACCTAGACTTAGATGACTCTACTACCTACTCTTCCAGACTTACAATGGTATTCTCCTATCCACTTACCAAACCAGTAACACAAATCCATCTTCCAGCGACCTTTCCCCATGTTAACACGATTTCAGCGGTTTCACTAGACGCAGACCATCCTAAGCTCTATGACGTATATAATGCGAGGAACCCCAAGTTATCATCCAAAATCCCTATAATAATTATTGGGGGTCTACCATGACATGATTTGCCTAAATCCAGAATTACATAATTTTCCTAATTTAATTAATAATTTATTTAATTTTTCTAAATAATCCAACAACCCATGTTTGAACATGGAGTACCCATTTCATACATGTAAATCCTCCACAAAATTTGTGATAAATACAAGTTGACTATTTAACAGAAAATCCAAAGTCTCCCAAATTTTCAGCAAGGTTTAACCTCTAAACCTAATTTTAAAACAGAATCTACATTAATCATTTTAAGGAAGCAAGTACTGCCAAAATACTTCAAAAAATTCTGAGAAAATTCAAGCATGTATATAATGACGTATAATTGCTCTAGGTCTAGTTTCATAATTTTTCAATGAGTAGTGAACCCTAAATCTATTATTGCACAATATTCCAATTTAATGCCCTAATGAACTTAATACAGAAATTGTTTATCTAAAAATTACAATAAAAATCTCACATGAGCATATTATTCTTGGAACACTACTAATAAAGTTTCACATTTCTAAATCAATCATATGGCTCTGAATTCATTTTTGAAAATAAATGCATTCTGAAAAGCTTGTGAACAAAGTACTGAAAATATAAATCTGAAAACTATAATAAAATTCATGTAAGAGTATATTTACATTAAATACCCTCTGCCCAATTATCATAACTTCCTACTCAACAAGGTGATCATAATAATTGAAAGATTATCAAGGGCAATTTAGAGTACTCTAAAGAAGGTGCTAAATTTATTGATCCAAAATAACCAATATAATCACCAAAGGGCCTTATTGACACAATGACTATACTACCCAAGTTTCATGGCTTTTGATTAAGTTTTGGTGACATATCTTGCATGTGTTTGGGTTGTGCCCTAAGCCAGGGTTATAGTTTTGAGGGATTTATCCATCTACAAATCCTCTAAGATTTTTACCAGAGGACTTTAGCTACCCTAGTATCCTCCCTACAAAATTTCAAGTCCATACAATTGCATTTGACCACATGTCCTTCTCAAACCCCCAAAGTCCAAACATTGGGTTTGAACTTGGTTTCTAAGGCAATTAAGTCCCAAACCACCCCATATTCATATGAGGGTGTTAAAAGTCATGCCCAACCAGTGGTCCAAATTTTTTGCCTCAGTTGTGGTGGATTTGACCACTCAAAATTCAAAGTGAACTTTTGACCTAAATACCCCTTCTTAGGGCAAAGCTAGGGTTTGCTCAAATCCCATTCTAATCAAGTCAAAAAGTGGTGAAAATTTACACAGATCCTCATGATGAACCCAAAGACCACTCACCTAAATTTGGGAGGGTTTGGTGATCATTTAATCCCTAATTAATTTACCCTAAGAAATTTAAATAATTTCAAAAACTATAGAAAAGTTGTCCCCAAAAATTCTCATTTTTGGGCAGGGCCTAGATATAGGTTAGGGTTACTCCCTGTATGAATTTCAGATCTTTTGAACAAGAGATGAAGTGGGGGCACTCATTTAAGTTTCTGCCCAACCCTAGGTATAGATCCCACCAAAATGGGTGCCCTGGTCAAACTAGTTGTCCAAATTGACTCAACTTAATTTGAAAATAGAGTAGACCCATAGGGCTACAATTTATCTGTTAACAACTTTAGTTGATTCAACCTCTAAATATTTCTAACTTAATTTACAAGGTAACTGAAATAATGTGACAGATTCATTAAAATGAAATAAATATAATCTAATAGTTTGAACAATAGCCACACACATCTTGACACACATTTGGACGGACATACCATCATCGTCCCTGCACGCAAACAGCCAGGATTTATTCCTCTTGGGCAACATTCACGACTCTGTCACCGGCCTCCCGGCCACCTCCCTGGCTTGACACCGCCACCACCACCTCCGTCGAGGTGGTGGCTATGGCCAGGCGGCAGCAAAGCTGCTGGAGGGGCGGATTCTTGCGATCCCTACAAGCTAACTTTTATGGAAAAACCAGGAGAAAACCTCCCCTGATCAGGCTCAATTGAGCGCGATTCTTGGCCCTAACCATTCCTATGATCTACCCACAAGAAAATAGGAAGGGGAGGACCTTGTTTGCGGCCTGTGAGCAGGTGGTTTGCCTCCTTGCCATCTTCGGCTGCCAATTTGGGCTTCTCTGCATCCTCTACACCAACACCACAAGAACTGAAATGTAAATTGGGTAAAATATTGCCCTTGCCCAGGTGAAGGTTTCTAATGAAGGAATTGGGGAAAGGTGGCTTGTAACTCCCCAATTCATTAAGGCACCATTAAAGGCCATAAGGGTGAAATTTTGGTTTCACCCAAATTAATGGGCTGAGCAACTCCATTGGCTGGCCATCTCCTAAAAACTTCTCCCCTGCCTCCAAGGAGTTAAAGCCCCATCAAAAGGAGGGGGTTATGGATCCTCCATGGCCATGATGGCCATTAAGCTCTTACTTTCTCTCTCCTCCAAATTAGGGTAACTTCCTCTCTCTCTCTCTCCTAGTCACCAAACTCTTAATTTGGTGGGCCCAAAATGTGTCTATCCTCCTCCTAGACCAATGGGCCACACTAGTTTGGGCTTAGCCCACTTGGATTGGGCTTGAGCTAGCCATTTAGTCTAGTTTGACCACTTTGACCCATGAGTTGACTTTGGTGAACTTAGCCACTAGGGTTGACCCCAATGGATCCTTGGTGACCCTATGGACTACCCAAGGTATAAAGGGTGTTATGGGGTCAAGTTGAAGTCCTAAAGTTAGACCTTAGGTCTGATGTTGAGGATGTGCTATAAGCAAACAAAGGTGATTTTCACCTTGGGCCTTGCCTACTTGATCTAGAGCTTCTGAAGGTTTTGTCATGACCTAGTCATGACAAAACAAAGTCCTAGGGGTCTAGTTGTTTGAGGGATATTACAAATCCAAATATATAAACAAAAAATTTCGTCCTCGAAATTCTTAATTATGCCTACGGGGTTTCATGTATGAAAGGTAAATTGTAACATCCCGAGATGTTGTGAGTAATACCTGACTGAAAAGCTCCGGGTACCTTTCGTTGCATCAAGTCTTATGGCTCCCATGTGTGCTCCTTTCGCCCATAATTCCTCCACAGTACCTTGACACATGGAACCTTCTTGCGGAGCAAGACTCATATTCCCTTGTCGTCAATCCGGACCGGTTCCAGGTGAACTGACCGATCAGATGCTACCGGCCCATTCGTGACCATAATCTACTACTCTGGGCATAGTAGAGCCCTCCTAAGAGAGGATACATGGAACACGTCATGCATACCTTCCAGCTCCGGTGGTAGATCCAGCCTGTATGCTAAGGGATCGATCCGCTCCAGGATCCTGTAAGGCCCCATATATCTTGGGCTAAGCTACTTCTCTTGACCACGCACCCGTGAAACTCCTTGCAATTGTCGAATCTTCAAGAATACCCGATCCCCCACCTAAAACTCCACCTGACGATGTGGAGCTTCGTAATACTTATCATGTATGCTCTGTGCCTCTAAAATCCTATCCTGTATCAGCCTCACCTGAGCTTCTGTGTCCTCAACGAACTCCGAGCCCAAGACCTTCAGATCCCCGTCCTGTACCCATGATAGCGTAGTCCTACACCTTCATCCGTACAGGGCCTCATAAGGAGAAATACGTATGCTAGACTCGTAGCTATTATTATATAAGAACTCGATCAGTGGCAATAACTTCTCCCAAGGCCCTCCGCAGTCCAGAATGCATAATCGCAGTAGATCTTCCAAAGTCTGATTGGTGCGTTCCATCTGCCCGTCGGTCTGGGGATGAAAAGTTATACTGAATGTCAGCCAAGTGCCCAAGTAAGTCTGCACTGATCTCCACTCCCTAGAAGTAAACCATCCATTCCGATCTGATATGATTTTCCTGGGTACAATGTGATAACGGACGAACTGCTCCACAAATTTTCGAACCAGTACACAAACCAAATCATCCTTCTTGATCGGGATAAATCTAGCTACCTTCATCAGTCGGTCGACGATCACCCAAATCGAATCATTCCCTATCCGTGATCGGGGAAGCCCATTTATGAATTCCTTCGTGATGTCCTCGAACTTCCATTCTAGCACTGGTATTGGTTGCAAAAATCCTGCGGCGTTTCTAAACTCTGCCTTCACCAGATGGCATGTATCGCAGTAGGTCACGAAGTAGGTGATATCCTTCTTCATACCTAACCAGTACATGGTCTTCTTCATATGCACAGTCATCATCGTAACTCCCGGGTGTACCGAATATCGGCTGTAGTGGGCCTCAATCATAATATCCTCCCGGACCTGGCCTCCCTCTGGTATATAAGCCCATTCTCTAAAGTATACCAGGTCATCCCTCAATATGTAATCCCCAGTAGTACCTACCACCAAGGCCAGGAATATCGGCTCCAACTTGGCATCCTTCCTCTGCCCATCTTTGACTCGGTCTCGAATGTCATCAGTAGCGCTCATCGCGGCTAAATACTCCTCATAAAGCTCGGGGTCATCGGACGACACCAACGTGATGTGCATATCCTATAATCTCTGTACCAGCTCCATGGACATAATCTTGGGCTCTGCTCCGGAGGTGGCAGCTCTCCGACTAAGCGCATCGGCTACCACATTTGCCTTCCCTAGGTGGTAATGCATCTCGTACTAATAATATGCTATAAATTCCACCCATCGCCTCTGCCTGATGTTCAGCTCTTTCTACGTTTCCACATACTTCATATTTTGGTGACCGGAGCATATGTCGCAGTGGACACCATACAGATAATGCCGCCAGACTTTCAGAGCAAGCACGGCCGCTCCCATCTCCAAGTCATGAACAGGGTAGTTCTTCTCATGCTTCTTCAGTTGGCGGGAAGCATAAGCAATCACGTGGCCCTTCTACATCAGCACTGCTCCCATGCCCTGGTAGGAAGCATCGGTGTAGACCTGGAATCCTTCCCTCCTCGATGGAAGGGCAAGTATAGGAGCCGAGGTGAGTCGATCCTTCAGTTCCTAAAAAGCCACCTCACACTACGGGGTTAAGACAAAGGGCACGTCCTTCCTCGTCAGAGCTGTGAGTGGGAGGGCAATTTAAGATAATCCCTTAACGAACTTCCGATAATAACCGGCAAGTCCCAGAAAACTACGTACGTATATTGCTGCCTTCAACTGTGGCCAATCCCGAACTGCTTGAATCTTGGCCGGGTCCACTGCCAACCCAGCTCCACTAATAATATGGCCTAGGAAGGCCACCTCCTTCAACCAAAACTTGCATTGCTGAACTCTGCATAAAGGTGGTGCTCCCGTAGTCTGTCTAGAGTCAGTGTCAGGTGTCGTGTGTGATCCTCCTATATCCTTGAGTAGATGAGGATGTCGTCAATGAACATGATGACGAACACATCCAGATAAGCCTCGAACACCCGGTTCATGAGACACATGAACGCTGATGGTGCATCTGTGAGCCCGAATGGCATCACGGTAAACTCGAATAACCCATATCTGCTACTGAAGGCAGTCTTCCGAATGTCCTCCTCCCGAATCCGCAGCTGATAGTAGCCTGACCTCAAATCCAGTTTCGAAAAGAAATGTGCCCCCTCCAGCTGATCAAACAGCTCATCTATCCTTGGCAGTGGATAAGTATTCCGGAATGTCAGTCGGTTCAGTGCGCGGTAGTCGATGCATAATCTAAGTGTCCGGTCCTTCTTCTTGACAAATAACACTGGCGCTCCCATGGTGAAGAGTATGGCCAGACAAATTCGGCTTCCACTAGTTCCTACAGCTGGCTTCGAAACTCTGTCAACTCCTTCGGGGCCATCCGGTAAGGGCTCTAGATGCCGACTTAGCCCCTGGCACAAGCTGTATATAGAAATCCTACTCTCGGTGCGGGGGTAGTCTTGGCAATTTCTCTGGGAATACGTCTAAAAAGTCCCAAACTACCGGGATACTAGAGATGGAATCCTTTGCCTCAGCCATTTCAAATATCACTTCATAGACTTCCTCCCCTGCATGTGGGCCTTGACGACCTGTACGGATGATAATAGAAGAGGCAGAATAGGTCTAATACCTTCGATGATGACGTAGGAATCCCCATGCCTCACGGTGATCCTCTTTGACAGGCAGTCGATCTGGGCATGATTCCAATACAACCATGTCATGCCCAGGATCAGATCACAGGCTTGCATCCTTAGGATCATTGCTGGTGCTTCGAATGCCTTTCCTCCAATCTCCGCCTCCATGTTGCAGTGGGCGGAGGTGAATAGCTCTGATCCGTCAGGTAACCGTATCCTCATCATCAAGCCTGTGAATCGCTCTATGCCTTCCAGCCCTTCCACGAAGGCTTTTGACACGAATGAGTACAAAGCACTCGTATCAAATAGCATATAAGCGGGTTTGCCGCTGATGAAGGCTATGACTGGGGTAGTAAAATATCTTAGAAGTCTAGTTATGGTTTTCTTTCTTAGTTTATCAATTCTATATCCAAAATTCTAATTTCTTCGGAAAAAGAGAACATAAAATTAACTAGCGTACCCGTGAACATCGTCTCTAGATTCCGATGTTGAGTCAGATTCAGTGCATACACTTGATCCCTCTCCTGCCTGCGATCTCTGCCCTGGTATCCAATGTAATGCCCCCATCTGTCGTATGACATATAACAGAAGGTCCAGTTGGAACCCGACGCCATATACCGCGGACAGTTAGAGGGGTTACAGAATAATACCAAATACCCATCTACTCATCCTAACACAGAGCATTCTAGCGGAAGCTTTTTAAACAGTTAATAGAACCTAAAATTTGCACAAGCATGACCTGAATGTCCACTAATCAAAATAGGAATGAAATAAAACAAATCTACAAAAAAGTACATGGCCTTATGGTCTTACAAAGTTTCTCTTAACAAAGTAATGTCTTAGAAACATCGGCTCGCAGGCCGGGCACACATGACAAAAAGTAAAGACAGTAGTTCACTACGGCCTTCGAGGGTCTGCATAGCAGCTTAGACTTCAACCCGCTACTTGGCGCTTGGTTCTATAGCACCTGCAAGCAATTATTCCACCGCATGGTGGTAAACAGAGCAACGGTCAGCTAAAGCTGACCAAATTGAAATGACCCCGTCCCCTTAATAGGGATGGCGGTGCTCCTTCCCAGCATATCGTTAGCCCAGCTAAATAATAAAGTGCTAAAAAGAATTTTGCCATAGGTGTAGGCTCGCTCAGCCAAACACCCCGTGCACTCAGGGCACATTCACAGTGAACACGGTCAATTCCGTGGCTTCACCACCATCCTTTAGATGGCAAACAATGTGAGCATTTTTGAGTCCTTCCGACCGTAGTCCAAGGCTCCCGACTATGCCAACGGCCAGTTACACTTTAGGGACTCTAGCACCGAACCATATAGCCCAGGTCCGTATCCACCTGCCCGTTGCTCACGCCGCATAGTCACTTTAAGACGTACGCGCGGGCCAAGCTTCACCCAGATCCTAAATCATTTCTAAACAACACATAACCCAGTTATGTTTAAGGTTGACTCCTCTGCCGCATAGTTAGCAGAATTATGTTTCTGCCCAGTTTTCCGGGTGCGCATTGGAGCAAATCTACAAGGATCCCTGCCGATATCTACCGCGTAGAAACCCGAAAACAACGCACTGAGTCTTCTCCGGCTATTCATGTAATGCAACATCACCGATCCAGATAAATAAGTCCGGGTAGGCTTCACACACAATGCCTATGCCCGTACTTCGATTCCGGACTCTAAATAAGGGGGACTTCAAATATCTACCCCAAGGAAAACCGCGCACTCACCGTACACTCGCGGGAGTGGGGTTTCTCATGCAAAGGAAGGAAAGCTTCAAGTGCTCGAGTTGAAAATCGTTACCCTTGAAGTCCGCTTTGGTGCCATGAAAACTAGTCGGATAGAAAGCTTCACAAAGGAATTTTCTCCACGGATCCGGTCTCGGTTCTCAGATTGGTGCTCCGATGCTCCGCCAGCGGCCAGATTCCTCCCTTCCTACTCCTTTGAACTCTTCTCTCTCTTATTTCTTAAGAAGAGGGAGTTAAAGGTGAAAATGAGGAATAAAACCTCTAATCCCATATTAAACATCAGTAGGAACTCATCTGGGCTGTTGGATCTTATTTAAAGAAAATTAACGGCTCAGATTATCCTGAAAACTTTAATCTTGGGCCGAACACGGCTTTGCACATGGCCATGTTCCAGGCCGTGTTCCTCGATCCAGCCACCCAAATCGAGCACAGAAAAGGACACGGGTTAGGACACGCCCGTGTCCCAACCTGACACGCCCATGTCGGGTCCTCGACACGCCCGTGTCCAGGGGCCGTGTCACGGATAACCGCAACGACAACCACCACGTCGCTTGGTGGACACGGGTGACGACACGCTCGTGTCAAATTTGATACGCCCGTGTCAACCAGTACACGACCATGTTTAACAGTCAAGACAAAACTTAGAAAATTCCAGAGAAGTACAGGGCCAGGTGACACGCCCGTGTCCCATGCTGTGTGCACTTACACGCCTGTGTCCCAGGCCGTGTCCTTCACTGGATGACCTGAGGCTGACACAGCCGTGTGACAAGCCCGTGCCACAGGCCATGTTCACCCTACCAAGATCCAAACTTGGTACAAACACCGCCCGTTTCAACTGTACATTTCGAGGAGTTACAATTCTCCTCCCTTTAAAGAATTTCGTCCACGAAATTAAGAAAAAGGGTACACAAAACAATTTAAACATTACCTGAGTTGAAAAGTTTGGGATATTCCTCTAACATAGCCTGCTCTCGCTCCCAAGAAAGCTCTTCTCGTCTGCAGTTATCCCAATGGACCTTAACCATTCGAATTTCCTTGTTGCGGAGCCGTTTGACTTCAAAGTCTTCAATGCAAACTGGCTTGACCTTCGCCGTCAACCCACTATCAACCGGCACTTGATCGACATCAACGAATTGTGAAGGCTCTTTCACCACCTTACACAACACCGATACGTTGAACACATCGTGTAGCCCACTCAACTCCACCGACAGCTTCAACTGATACGCTGCTTCCCCTATCCGCTCCAGGATCTCAAACGGCCAAAGGTATCTCGGACTCAGCTTCTTCAGGCGTCGAATCTGCGAGACACCCTTGAATGACTTGATCTTCAGATAAACCCAATCGCCAACACTAAACTCCACGTTTCTATGCTTGGCATTATAGTATTTTTCCAGCCTGTCCTGAGGGATTCTTAACCGTTCCTGAATCGTACGTACCATTAAAGTGGCTTCTTCCACCGCCTGACGTTTGAATAACTTTGACTCGCCTGCCTCCAACCAAGACAACGGTGTGCGACACCTTCCCCTATAAAGGGCCTCGAAAGGCGCCATTCTAATACTTGCTTGAAAACTATTATTATACGCAAACTCTACCATGTATAGATGATCCTCCTAGTGTTTTCCGAAATCAAGGACGCACATGCGGAGCATGTCCTCCATCGTCCTATTGACCCTCTCGGTCTGACCATCCGTTTGCGGATGGAAGGCTGTACTGAAACTCAGCTTAGTTCCCAACAACTTTTGCACCAGCCTCCAGTCATTGGACGTGAAGCGCCCATCTCGGTCACTAACAATACTACGGGGCACACCATGCAACCGTACAATATTATCCACATATGGCTTGGCTAACATTTCCACCGGATCTTCCTTCTTATTCGGAATGAAGTGCGACACTTTTATCAGTCTATCAATGACCACCCAAATGGCATCATTTCCCTTCTGTGACTTTGGCAAACCGTGAACAAAATCCATGAATAAATCGTCGAACTTCCATTCCAGAATTGACAAAAACTTTAGGAAACCTTCTGGATTTTGGCAGTCCACCTTCACAAAGGCACGTGTTTGGCACTTTTCCACATAAAATGCTACATCCTTCTTCAGCCCTGGCCACCAGAACAACTTCTTCATGTCCCTATAGATCTTCGTGCTCCCCGGGTGGATTGAGTACTTGGTGTGATGAGCCTAATACATCAATTCCTCCCGAAGTCTATCTGCACTAGGAATGCATAGGCGACCATCCTTCCTCAGTAGTCCATCCACAACTACAAACTAGGAATTTGACCCGTCCAACGATTGATCCAATGCCTGCTTCATAGTGCTATCTTGAACCAAAGCCTGCCGAATCCTATCAGCTAGGTCGTACTGCACCTCCGTCCAACATAATATTGCTTCAGCACGAAATTGCTTGTCGACACAAGAGATCTCCATAGCCTCCAAATCACGGACTAATCTCTCATCATGCACCGCCAACTAGTTGTCCTGTGCCGGAGCCCTACAACTCAAAGCATCCGCCACTGCATTTCCTTTCCCCGGCACATAATGTATCCTGAAAGTGTAGTCCCCCAAGAACTCCATCCACCTTCGCTGTCTCATGTTCAGGTCCTTCTGATCTAGTAAATACTTCAGGCTCTTCTTATCGGTGTAAATATCAACCTTTACACCGTACAGATAGTGTCTCAACAGCTTTAGAGCAAATATCACGGCCGCTAATTCCAAATCATTGACTGGATAATTTCTTTCATGGACCTTCAACTGTCGCGATCTGTACGCTATTACTCTCCCATGCTGTAGTAGAACACAGCCCAAACCACTGCCCGAAGCATCACTATAAATTTAAAATCCTTCGGACCCACTCGGCGAACACAAGATAGGTGCCGAGATCAACCACCTCTTCAACTCTTCAATAGCCTGCGGGCACTCCAACGTCCATACAAACTTTTGATCCTTCCTTGTCAATGTCGTGAGTGGTAGCGCGATCCGTGAGAAATTCTCCACAAAGCGCATGTAGTAGCCGGCAAGCCCCAAAAAGCTCCGGACTTCCACCACCGTAGATAGCTCAGGCCACTCCTTAATTGTCGCTATCTTTGATGGATTCACCGCAATACCGTTACCACTAACAATATGCCCAAGGAACACTATTGAGGACAACCAAAACTCACACTTAGAGAACTTAGCATACAACTGATTCTTCCTCAACGTCTCCAACACCATATGCAAATGCTTGTAGTGATCATCCTCACACCTCGAGTACACCAAGATGTCGTCGATAAACACTATCACGAATTGGTCCAGGTATTCTCTGAACGTCCTGTTCATTAGATCCATAAACACGGATGGCGCAATGGTTAGCCCAAAAGGCAAGATCGTAAACTCGTAATGTCCAAACCACGTGGTGAAAGTTGTCTTAGGGATATCCCATTCCTTTATCCTAAACTGGTAGTATCCGGATTTCAGGTCTAGCTTTGAATATACAGTT
Organism: Platanthera zijinensis; assembly: GCA_039513925.1. Classification (NCBI taxonomy): domain Eukaryota; kingdom Viridiplantae; phylum Streptophyta; class Magnoliopsida; order Asparagales; family Orchidaceae; genus Platanthera; species Platanthera zijinensis. The sequence continues at coordinate 104,761,824 of CM077084.1, read as the reverse complement.
GACCCAACTAACTGATCAAAAAGATCATCAATCCTTGGGATAGAATACTTATTCTTTACCGTAAGTTTGTTCAACTCCCGATAATCAATACAAAGTCGCAAACTCCCATCTTTCTTCTTAACGAAAAGGACCGGTGCGCTCCAAGGCGACAAACTTGGACACACATACCCATGCTCTAATAACTCTTGCAGTTGTACCTTCAACTCCGCAATCTCCTTGGGCGCTATCCGATATGGAGAACATGACACCGGTTTGGCACCTGGCACCAGCTCAATAGTAAAATCAATCTCCCGTTGAGGAGGGGCTCCCAGGAGATCGTCTGGAAAAACATCAGGTTACTCGGACACCACTACAATATTGTCTAGACTAGGATTAGGCATTGAAGCCTGTACTGAAATGACAAATAGCTTAGCACCAGACCGAACTGTCTTAATCACCTAAAGAGCCGACATCATAATCTTGCTCGACCCTTTCATGCCTGCAAACGTAGTCTCCCGCTCAGTATCCAGTCCCAACCTAACCTCTTTTCGGTTACAGTCAATGCAGGCTCGCTGCTTCGAAAGCTAGTCCATACCAAAGATTACGTCAAACTCTACTAACGGCAACACCGATGCTTGCAAATCAAACTCCTGATCCCCAATCCGAAACTTTACCACGCAGATTCTATCCGCGCGCATTGAGCACTCATTGGGCAACAACACATCCAGCTTGTCCTTTGCCATCGAAGAAGGGACTCCGATGAGCGATATAAATCTTTCGGAAAAGAAGGAATGCGATGCTCCCATATCAAACAGGGCTCTCGCCAAACGATAAAAAATAAATACAAAGCCTAACACCAACACAAATAAGCTAACACATACAAAGGTAACAGTTACAATAAAAGCTAAACTATAACAAATTTAACTCATACCTGTCACCACGTCAGCTTGTTTGATGGCCTCTTGCAGGCCAAGGTTGTACACTCTAGGCTGGGCTGGAGCATGATGGGATGCGGTTGACTCCGCCACCTTCCCCTTTTCCTCATACATTGCTCCTTGCCTCCTTTCGTACTTTGCACATCCGCTCCAACAATCTCTTGCAAAATGTCCCACCTTCCCACAATTGTAACAGGCTCCAGGGACTCGACTTGGGTTTGCCCAAGTCGTACCAGACGAAGGGGCTGAGCTCGAAGTCTTCTATTTCTTGTTCCATCTGCAGAAACCTGACTTTGAACTTGGAACTTTAAACTCTGACTTTTTCTCCACTAAATCCTTCTTCTCTTGCACTTTCCTTTCAACTCTTTCCAAAGACCGAGTTGCATTTACTAAGGCTAGGAAGCCCTGCACCTTAGGACCAACAAGGAGTAGCTGTAGGTCGCTCCGTAGACCCTCATAAAATCGATTGGTCTTCCTCTCATCTTCAGTAAACATAGCACCAGCATAACGACCTAACCGAGTAAACTCGTGGAGATACTCATCCACGCTACTCGCTCCCCGAGTCAAACCAAGGTACTTATTCTCCATCTCAAGCTTCTGGGCAGAATGTAGGTATCTGGCAAAGAACAACCTTGAGAATTCCTCCATCGGTACGTCAGCAAGTTGTCTTCTCCCTAAGAGATGAACCTCAAACTCGTCCCACCACATCCTTGCCTCACCGGCCAATAGGAAGGTCGCTATTGTGGTGTTCTGCCATTCTGCAGTTTCCGTGGCGATCATTGTTGGAGTTACCATGGTGATCTAGAAGTGGTCAAACATGTAATCTCACTGCCAACGCGATATGAGCCTGCAGGGTCGCACATAAGAGCAGTGGAGAAGTTGGAAGATTAACTGTGTTGGTAAAGGTTACCAATCACCATAATGTATGGGGGTCCGGCAATCGTTGCCAAGAAAGTTCATTAAGAATGGTTAGTCGAGAGCCGTCGAGTTTGACTCGATGACTAAGACTGTTTCGACGAGAGTCGTCGAGTTTGACACGACGACTAAGGTTGTTTCTGCGAGAGTCGTCGAGTATGACTCGACGACTGTGGCTGGGTCGACGAATATTGTCGACCGCCGTTCGAGGATTGTCATCGAATGGCTCGACGATTACCGCCGTTCGACGATTATCGTCGACCGCCGTTCGACGATTGTCGTCGAACGCGGCTCGACGATTATAGTCAACCGCCGCTCGACGATTATCGTCGACTGCCGCTCGACGATTGTCGTTAAACGCGGGTCGACGAATGTCGTCGACCGCCGTTCGACGAATATCGTCGATCGTCGTTCGACGATTGTCGTCGACCGCTGATCGACGAGTATCGTCGAGAGCCGTCGAGTATGACTCGACGACTAAGGCTGATTCGTCGAGAGTTGTCCTTGATTCTCGTCGATTCTGGATCTGATTCTCGCCGAACCTGGAAATCATTCTCAATGAATGATTCTGTGACCCTATACTGTGTGGTCTGCGGATAGCGATACTTTTAGGTCTGTTTATACTTTTAGTATAAATAGGGACTTCGGGTTTTGGGAAAAATGCGCGTTGTTTTTGCGGCCAAATAGAACCCGACGGAAAGAGTTCCGCCGATCTCCCGATTCCGCCGGACGGAAACGTTCCGCCGCCGGCTGTTCGCTCCACCGACCACCTCCTCTCCGGCGACCGTCGATGGTCTTGCTTTCCCTGACACGGACCTAGCAGTCCGTGGGAAGTGTAAAGGTGCGGCTAATCTTCTTCCCGACCCTTCGTGCGACGAAGCTCGGGGTTCTCCCGCTCGTGTGGATTTCTGCAGAGACGTAGATATTATTCTACGTGGAACCCGCCACCGACAAGGAATCTCATTTGGAGCATCTTCGTTGAGTTGTGACTCAATGCCATCAAGGTAATTTATGCCTAATTTTTGTTAACTTCTTGATTCAACATTCATGGCCCGATCCAATCTCTTTTGGGTTGTTCTAGATTTTATTGCTTCCGCTGCGTGCACAAGTGTTGTGCCAACCTTATAGAGAAAACCAACAGTGGTATCAGAGGGAGGTTTCGGGCATGTTTGTTGTATTGGAAGTTAGGTTATTCCAGTACGTGTAAACCTAGGGATTTAGAAGTGTTCTAAATGTCTAGATTTAATCTTGGCACCCCGCCGGGAACGTCTGGAATCTTGTAGTAATTTCTAATCGTTAGGAATTACAGTCACCTTAGCAGTAACCATCCCTCGATTTTGTTTTGGATTTTGAATCCAACAAGGAGAGATGAGCTTGTCTACTGCTTTAAGTTGTGTTTCCTCTGCCCCTTGTCCAATGCATGTAAACCTGAAGATATGGAAGTGTCCAGATGTTCAGATTTATCCTTTTTCTTCTATCAAATGTTGATAGTGTTCTGTTGTGCACATAAGGGATGCATGGGGATTTTAGTGAAGTGTTTTTCTTTGGATGTGCACATTGATCAAATGTTGATCATGGTTAATTGTTAACCTATTATCAAAATCCCTTCCTCAAATATTAAGTGTTCGGATGCCTTCCGATGGATGACACTCTTCCTGCCTCGATCGATGAAGTGCGGGCTTGCCAAAGCAAGGTGCATTAATCTATCTTGGTAAGGGTGCGAGCGGATAATTGTGATATCCCACTGTCGACATCGGGTCTAACTTAACTAGGTGAACTCAAAGGTTGAGTGCCTAGAGGCATGGGGTTGGCATGCACCATATAATGGATGCGAATAAGGAGTTATTCACCAACCATACAAGAATTGCATGAGGATGCAATTGGCAAGCGTTGCCTACCTAAATAACCACATTGTGAGAGGAAAGCCAAAGCTGACTCATTGTGTTGGTGAAATACGGATCTTGTCCTCTAAGAGAGTAGCTCGCATGAACTCTCCGAATTGATAGTGAGGGCTATTATTTCGAATAAAATAGTGGGAGTTTTAGTTGAAGTCCGAACTAAGAAAAATAATTATATTTTGAAATTTTGGTACTGATTTTATTCTGCATAAATTCTTGTAGAATTCCATGGCAAGTGGTTCGCACTCCACTCTATCTCTGAGAGCCATCCTTGAGAAGGATAAGCTCAGTGGGACTAATTACATGGACTGGTACAAGAACCTGAGAATTGTTCTCAGGCAAGAGCGAAAGCTCTACGTCTTGGAAGAAGAAGCCCCTGAGGTGCCGACCGTGAATTATTCCCGTGCTGATAAGGATGCTTACAAGAAGTATACTGATGACGCCTTGGACGTCGAATGCCTTATGCTTGCCACCATGAACTCTGAGCTTCAGAAGCAACATGAGAACATGGGGTGCAAGTAGATTGACGAGCATCTCAAGAAAATGTTTCAAGGGCAAGCTCGTCAAGAGAGGTTTGACGTCACCAAAGCGTTGTTTCAGTGCAAGATGGGAGTTCGAGACTCAGTAGGGACTCACGTACTCAAGATGATTGGGTATATAGAGAACCTTGAAAGACTGGGTTTTCCTCTGGGTCAAGAGTTGGCCACAGATCTGATCCTGAATCGTTGCCGGACAGTTACGAGCAGTTTGTTTTGAACTACAACATGAATGAGATAGACAAGACACTGCCCGAGCTCCTAGGCATGTTGAGAACTACCGAGATCAATATGAAGAAGGCCAAGCCTGCCAGCCCCATACTGATGGTGCATAAGGGCAAGGGCAAGGCCAAGGGCTTTAAGAAGATGAAGGTGGGACCTAATTCACATCTTGAGCCCAAGTCTTCTGTACTGATGAAGAAGAAGAGCACGGTGAAGGATGGGAAATGCCACCACTGTGGCAAGGCTGGTCATTGGAGGAGGAACTGTCCTTCGTACATTGAGGGTTTGTAGAAAATGAAGGGAGGTATGACTTCCGCTTCAAGTATTTACGTTATAGAGATAAACCTTTCTGCTCCTTCATCTTGGGTATTGGATACTGGATGTGGTTCTCACATTTGTACAAATGTGCAGGAACTGGGAAGGAGAAGATTGCTGAGTAAAGGGGAGGTGGACCTTCGTATCGGTAATGGAGCAAGAGTTGCTGCTGTGTCCGTAGGGGTTTACCGTCTTTCTTTGCCCAGTAGGCTTGTAATAGAACTAGATAACTGTTATTTTATTCCGGCAATAACTAGAAACATTATATCCATTTCATGCTTGGACATGGTTTGATTTTCTTTTATGATTAAGAACAACTGTTGTTCTATATTTAAAAATGATATTTGTTATGCTGTAGCCAAATTGTTTAATGGTCTTTATGTTTTTAACTTGGACCATCAGATCTATAATGTAGAAAATAAAAAAATACAAAGAACAAATGACTCAAACCCTACATATCTCTGGCATTGTCGTTTGGGACATATAAATGAGAAGCGCATATCCAAGCTCCATAAAGATGGACTTTTGGACTCATTTGATTATGAATCATTTGAGCGATGCGAATCTTGTTTGTTAGGCAAAATGACTAAAGCCCCTTTCACTGGTTATGCTAAGAGGGCTGAGGATCTCTTGGGTATTGTACATAGTGATGTATGCGAACCCATGAGTTCCATGGCTAGGGGTGGGTATTTCTACTTCGTTACATTTACGGATGATTTCAGTAGATACGGATATGTGTATCTTATGAAGTGCAAATCCGAGACCTTTGAAAAGTTCAAAGAGTTCAAGAATGAAGTAGAAAACCATGTGGGTAAAAGGGTTAAAGCACTCTGCTCTGATTGAGGTGGCGAATACCTGAGTCATGAGTTCCGTGATCATCTGAAAGAGTGTGGTATTGTATCACAGCTCACTCCACCTAGAACACCACAGCATAATGGTGTATCTGAGAGGAGAAATCGTACTTTGTTAGACATTGTAGGTTCGATGATGAGTCATGCAGACTTGTTTGTTTCCTTTTGGAGTTTTGCTTTAGAGACTGCAGCAATGACATTGAATCGCGCTCCAACGAAAACGGTTCTGAAGGCACCATATGAGATATGGACTGGGAAGCGTCATAGTATGTCGTTCATTAAAATTTGGGGCTGTGAGGCATACGTGCGACGTCAAATGCCTGACAAGCTGGAACCCAAATTGGATAAATGTTATCTGGTGGGATATCCTAAGGAAACGAAAGGGTATTACTTTTACCTACCGTCCGAGTGCAAAGTGTTTGTATCAAGAAAGATTGAAAAGGTAGAACTTGAAGAAGTTCAAGAATCACAAGTAGTGAATGAACCGGAATTGGATTCTGAGACAGGACTACAAGATGTTATAGCTAGAGAACCTGCTCAAGAAACACAAGTCCTACATAGATCTAGTAGACCGAGGTTTGAGCCTGAGAGTTATGGATTTCTCATGTCTCAAATAGGTAATGTGTTCCTTTTGATCATGATGTTGAACCAGCAACCTACCAAGAGGCTATGAATGGACCGGACTCCGACAAATGGCTTGAAGCTATGAAATCCGAGATGGACTCCATGTATGCAAACCAAGTTTGGAACTTGGTGGAACCACCTGAAGGGGTACGACCCATAGGGTGCAAATGGGTATTCAAGAAGAAGACCGACATGGATGAGAATGTACAGACTTTCAAAGGGCGACTGGTGGCTAAGGGTTTCAAGCAAATTCATGGTATTGACTATGATGAGACCTTTTCCCCTGTTGCCATGGAAAAGTCCATAAGGATATTGCTTGCTATTACTACGTATTATGACTACGAGATCTGGCAGATGGATGTCAAAACGGCTTTCCTTAATGGAAACCTCCTTGAGGAAGTGTACATGACACAACCCGAGGGTTTTGTATCCCCAAATGAAGCCACTAAAATATGCAAGCTGAATAAGTCCATCTATGGACTGAAACAGGCCTCTCGAAGTTGGAATCTTTGTTTTGATGAGAAAATCAAAGAGTTTGGTTTCATCAAGAATGAAGATGAGCCTTGTGTTTACAAGCGAATCAGTGGGAGTGTTGTTGTCTTCCTGATATTGTATGTAGATGATATACTTTTGATTGGGAATGACATTCCTACCCTGAAAGTTATTAAGAATAACCTAGGGAACTGCTTTTCTATGAAGGACTTGGGTGAAGCGACTTACATACTCGGTATTAAGATCTATAGAGATATATCGAAGAAGTTGCTGGGTTTGACCCAGAGTACATACATTGAAAAGGTGTTGAAGCGGTTCAACATGCTTGAGTCCAAGAAAGGATTTTTACCCATGTCTCATGGTGTGAATCTCTCTAAGGACCAGTGTCCAAAATCTTGTGAAGATAAGGACCGCATGAAGTTGATTCCATATGCTTCGACAATTGGATCAATCATGTATGCAATGTTATGTACTCGACCCGATGTCTCTTTTGCTTTGAGCATGACTAGCAGGTATCAGTCAGACCCCGGTGAATGTCACTGGATTGCAGTCAAGAATATCCCGAAGTACTTGAGAAGGACTAAGGATGTGTTCTTGGTGTATGGTGGAGAGGAAGAGCTCGTTGCAAGTGGTTACACGGATGCTAGCTTCCAAACTGATAGAGACGATTCAAAGTCTCAGTCAGGGTTTGTGTTTTTCCTTAATGGAGGAGCTGTGAGCTGGAAGAGTTCCAAGCAAGAGACAGTTACTGATTCTAAAACAGAGGCCGAGCATATCGCTGCGGCTAACGCAGCGAAGGAGACTGTATGGATTAGGAAATTCATCGGCGAGCTTGATATAGTTCCTAGCATTGTTGGTCCCGTAGTTCTCTACTGTGATAACAATGGTGCAATTGCACAATCTAAGGAACGTAGATCCCATCAGCGCTCCAAGCACATAATTCGACGGTTCCATCTAATTCGTGAGATTGTCGAACGAGGAGATGTGAACATTTGCAGAGTGCCGTCTGAGGACAATATTGCGGATCCACTGACAAAGCCTCTCGCACAGAAAAAGCATGATGGTCATACTAGATCGATGGGTATACGATACCTAAGTGATCAACTCTAGTGGGAGTCTTGTGGGTCGCATGTAAACGTATATTTTGTTGGCTGTTTATTTTTCATTCATATGATGAATTGTGTACCAAATGATTTTTTACAATTAATGGCAAGTTCTTTTATTGTGTTTTTTCTATGTGATAGTTAAATTGTAAAATAATAAATACCCTTAAAGTGTTTGCTTCCATAGGACATCAAGTACGTGAGTTGAATGTGAGAGCCTATGATTTATTTGAAGCTTCATTCTTAAAAGGTCCCTGGTCGTTGTATCGTCATAGAATCTAAGGGTGATGATGATACCTTAAGACTGGCACGTGCGTTGACTGATGACCAGTTCTCACAGGTCATGATATTGTGATATCAAGTCATCACGTGGGTACTTTGTTGGGTATTGTATCCACAATTACCTGGATTTGAGGAAGCCTCCTATCAAAGCTAAGATGAATTCACTATGTATTTGATCAATTTCTTCTTGTTGTGCTTGCAGTTATTCCATGCTAAGTACACACCAATGTCAGGGTGCAGTGGGTCAATATACACAGGTCTGTGCAACGTAATCCCTCATTGAGCAGATCAGTGTGTTGGCCTACGTGTACTCTCTCTATTGGGGTGTACTTAATTTCAAGTACAGGGCTATGATAAAGCAAGAGCAGACAAGGAGCAAGGATGGGCCAAAGACCATCTCACGGGTTGAAAGACGAGAATCGTCTAAGTGTAAATCGTAGTGATTCTCAACGATTCGTCGAGAATCACCAGTGATTCTCGACGAGTCGTCGAGAATCACTAGTTGATTCTTGCCGGGTTGGGCCGGCTGTCTCGACGCAGTCAGAAAAATCATCTAAGGCAGAATCGTCGAGAATCACCAAGTGATTCTCGCCGATTCGTCGAGAATGACTTTGCATTCTCGACGAGTCGGCGAGAATCCAAGGTGATTCCCACCGATTCTCCCCGGCATCTATAACCTGTGCAGCCAGAATTCTCTATGTAGAATTCGGCGAGAATCGTAAGTGATTCTCGCCGATTTGTCGAGAATCACCCACGATTCTCGCCGAATTTGACTTGGTTATTTTTCCGACTCTGTTTGGACCGGTCCACGTTATCTACGGGATTTTGAACCGGACTTAGGTCTTATTTCTGGTGGGGCCCACAACGGTCATCTTCATGACCTAAGGTATAAATATGCTGTATTTGTGAACAGTAAAAGTACGGATTACAGATCGAAGAAAAAGAAGCCGCCGTCGAGCCCTAGATCGGAAGCGAGCTCGGCCGACCTTCTCCGCCTCTCGCTAGTTGCTCGCCACCGTTGATCGGGGTTTTCATTACCTCTCCCGACGACAGAAGCCTAGTCGGGCACAGCGTCTCACGCGTCTATCCAGAGATCTTTTGTCTCTTGATTTGTGATCGGGAAACCTTCCCCATCCGAATCAATCGAGACGATCGATCCTAGTGTGACCGTTGGAAGACCTTGCCGACTTTGCTAAGAAGATTGGATCTACATAGCATCACCGCCTCTCTTGTTGAAGCCGTCTATCTAGAGAAGATTCTCTCCAAGTGAGATCTAGGGTTGTGGACTCTTCGTTGACTTCAAGAACACGTCGTCGAACGAAGAGGGACACCTTAATCTCCATACGTTGTTTGTATTTCTTACAAGCTATTTTCAATTCTTTGTAAAGGACCGTTTGGTCTCTAGTTGTAGGGTTGGGTGAAACCCGTGTTGTGGGAGTGTTGACTCCTACGTGTGAAAGGGTTCCTTCCGTTAGTGCAAGGATTGGATTTCAATCCTGTTGGTGAAGTGATCGAGTCGTCCCTGGTTGGGAGATAGGTCGAAGGGGGAAAGTGGACGTACCCAAATCGGGGAACCACTATAAATTGCTTGTGTACCTTCTGTGCTGTGTGGTTTTGTTTTCTTGTGCAGGTAAAACTTTAATTCCGCACATACGCTGCAAAGACACCTATCCCCCCATATGTGAAGTAGTTGACACTAGGTGGACTATCAAGTGGTATCAGAGGGAGGTTGCTCAGCAATAAGGTTAACACCTTGAGCAAGATCCTGCCTCTAGTGTCAACTAGAAGACGAGACTCAAGCATGGAGCTGGAATTTGATGTTCCTCCTCTAAGACTCCCTGCGTGCACAACAGAGTATTACCCTATCTGGAAGATGAGAGTTATGTTTCATCTGGAAGCCATCGACCCTCGGGCGTCAATCATCTTGGAAGAGGGTCCCTTCATTCCCATGAAGGCTTCTGATTCTGGAAAGGATATCCAAATCCCCAAGAATCCCGAAGAGATGTCTGAGACCGAGCTCTCACTGTACAACTTAAACAAGTTAATATGTCAGATCATCACTGACGTCTGGTCTGGTGTATCTCGTTCAAGAGTGGACAAGTGTAGGACGGCCAAGTCCATATGGCAAACCATCTCAGACCTCATGGAGGGATCAGAGAAAGCTGGGACCAGTTGTCAGCAAGAGGATGAAGCCTATGTAGGGGTCCTTATTTCTGAAGATGAAGGGCATGATCAATATGTCAGTATCAGGGCTCCTGTGTCCTTGTCAGAGACTGAAGAAGAAGCTGAGGAAAGCAGTTCTGATGAAGCTGACTCAACAGTCTCTGCCAATCTGGATGGTAACCCTGAACAACAAAGTCAGAAGCAGGTAACTTCTTCCTCATGCCCCTCTCCTCTTGAAGTTCCTGAAAATAGGAATAGTTTAGAGAGTAGTCCTTCCAGTGATGCAAGGGATACAGATAGCTTCCATCAAAAGATTGAAAATCTTGATTCCCTTGAGAGTGCCCTTCAGACGAGCAACTTACTTGTTGAGGAACAAGCTAAGGAGATTGCTCAGCTGAAGATCTTGATGAATCTCCAACTGGAATCCATCAAAGTAAAGGACTCAAAGATCTCGGATCTAGAGAGTCGTCTAGAGACCGAGAAGAGGATAGTTTCTAATTTTTCCAAGATTGATGCTATCAAGAGAAAAGCAGAAAATGGGTGGATCTCCCAAATTATTAAGTCATGGAGAAAAGGGGAAACGGTATTTAGACCCCCTACTCCAGAAAGGAAGGGTACTCATCATGCCTACAGGTATAATCACAGGAACAACCGTGGTCACTGCAAGGGTGATCTGCCCTCATGTGGAAGCACCCATAATGCAAGGGCTGTCATGGCCACCCTTGAGAGAATGCCTACGGCTCGTTCTGAACCCTTTGTATTCTCGGCCACAGCCCCAACTCTGCATGAATCTGCTGATATCAGCTCTCACTGCGCCTCTCACCACCCTAGGACACAAAAAAGGGGGTTAGAAGTCATGCAGTTAGTGCTCATGGGGCCTCTGATAGGGTGCTGACGGAAAGGAAGGCACCACCTCCCAGGCCCCATGACGCTCACTACACGCCCTCCTTCCACCCTTCCAAGTGTCACGATGGAAGAGGCAATTTTGAGAACAGATCCGGCTTTGTCCCGTTTAGACCTAGGTCCTTGACTACCTCAGTCACCGGTTCAGGTCACAAACGGCGGTACAACATTCATGAATGTTGGTGTTGTGGCAAAGTGGGTCATTTTTCCATAGATTGTTGGCACAACCCTTCTGTGTCAAAGGCAAGGGGACTTCCACATCCTCGAGGCAATGTTAGTCCTCCCTCCAGGATCCCTGAGGGGAGGCATCCAAATTATTATACTAACAGGAACCAAGGACCCAATACTTATTGGGTTCCTAAGGCAAGATAACTCTTTCCTGCAGGGTGGTCTAGGTTCCCGTAAACCTAATGGGAACCAGACAGGAGATGTTCCAAAAATGACGTGGAACAAGTATCTGGAAAAGGAGCAGTGCCATCAACACGGGCACGTTCAAGTTGACACTAGGTGAACTTTCAAGTTGACCACCTGGTGTGCCTTGAGCAGAAGTTCTAAATGGTACATCTTTCAATCTCAGGTAATTACAATCAGTTTCAATATATGAGCTATAGTGCATCGACTTTTACATAGATGTATATATGTATGTCTACATATCCACACTAAGTCATGAATTCCCGCTCTCAAAAGTAAATGGTCATGTATAGACTTACACTTATGTGCTTGTTCACCTAAGGAAAGATTAAGATTGTAAAAATAACCTTTAGATACATTGTTAAAGATTTATCTGTAAATACACTGGTAGATTCGAGAATGAACCTCAACAGGCCTAAGTCAGCCCACTGAAAATTAATGAAGATACGCCACTGGAAGTCACTAAAACTTACAACTGACATCAAGAAGATTGTGTATATCTCGATCGAAAAATAATCTATTAAAGTTGCCTGCCACGGTTATTATCTTGGGTATACCAAGGTTAATATGCCTCCTAACTCTGTGTGGAAAACTCCTTACAAACCCTCTATAGATTCATGTATTAAGAAACATATATATTCTGAAAATTAAGAAATACATATATTTAGAAGATTTCTCAAACCCTTTGATAACACAAGATTTCGAGAATCCAGTATGCCTCCAATCCCGTCGATTTCTATTTAGAAAAACTCCCGCCGACTCTTCATCTTCCGCACTTCGCAGAGAAACCTGTCGATATTCCTCAGGAATCCCGCCGATCCTTCCTTCCCTCCTCCCGACGACTTCCCACATCTTAGGTTCCAAATCTCGTCGACCTTGTTCCGGATTCCGTAGACCTCTCTTCTCGTGTCCAGGGCGCTCGTCTAAGCTTTCATTCTCCGCGGTTTCGATCAAACAATGGCACGAGCTCCTCCAGGCTTTCCGTCATCTCCGTCGACTCTCGCTTCCTCCGCATTTGGGTAACCATTTCCTCTCCCTTATAGTGACTCACTGTTAGTATAGCTTCCCTTTTGATTTCCGATTAGGCGTAAACTTGGGATTCCCTCCCTAGGTTTGCTATGGCTCCAAGGACCACCGCCGGCCTGGTCACTGGATGTGAGTTGGTTCGAACCGGGTTCTCACATGCCTCGGATGAGTTCAGAAACATCATCATCATGCTGGAGGAGGCTGGACTCACGTTTGTACTGGAGCACCCCTGCAAAATTCTGGATAAGGAAGTGATGGAGTTCTTCGCAACCGCCAAACTTCGGAATGAAGACTCTATCATCAAGAGTAAGGTTGCAGGTGCAAGGATCAAGATGTCTGCAAGGAAACTGACTCAATGCTTGCAGCTCTCCAGTTCTGAGCACGAGGATTATCTGGAGGAACATGATAGTGCCAGGACCCTATTATTCTGTGGGCTAGCTAGGGGAACCAGATCGATAAAGAGAAAAGAAATGAATGAGGAGGGGAAACTCTTGTCCGACATCATTGGGAAAGTACTGATATGCAAACCCGGCTCACACGACCACATCTCAGCTGACATGTTCAAGATTCTTGTGGTGATAGTCTGCCGAAAGAGATTCAACTGGGGGGCCATGCTTTTTGAGAAGATTAAGGACACTCTCAGATCTCCAAGTTTTGGAAGAATCATCAGCCTATTTCTCAATCAGTTGAACGGAGATAGGTTCGACATGAGCAAAGGAGTTCCTTTGCATTATTTGAAGAAAATGGACTCCAGCGTATTTGACAGATGGGAGCGACTCATAGGGCAAGCTGCAGTGGTAGTTGAACAAGAAGAATCTCCTGCCGAGGACAACAGAACTTCAGCAGATTTCGTGGCAACACCCAGTGAAGTTCCTGACGCCCTGATTGCAGGAACTGAGGGGGAGCCTGTAACCAGTTCTGCAAACATCTTATCTGACATTTCTCTGATAGCTAAAGAAGCTGTGGAGATGGTGGCAGATGAAGTCGCAGATGATGAGGAGGTTGAGAACGATGAGGCAGCTCTTATCGACGATGATCTGGGAGATGATGTGGCTGATGAGGAGATAGAGGAAGAAGTAGAAGAAGATGTCCACAACTCTGCCGATAAGCATGATCACTTGGAGACTGAGATAGAGGAAGAAGTACCAGAGAATGAGAAAGCAGCAGATTCTCAGGAGGATGCTGAGGTTCCATCTGAGGAACAAGCTCCTAAGCAGTCAGATGCAAGGATAGAGGGGGAGCAATCCTTTGTTCCCCCTGTGGACTCCATACTACTATCCAGCTCTCCCAGTGCTTCTGCGGGGGAGCCTGACCAGGGTCTTCCTGCATCTCATCCACTTCAAGCAAACCTAGCAAACCACACTGTTAATTTTGTCCAAGGAATGCTTGATGAGCTCAAGGATACGTTTGAGAAATCGCACAACAAAGTGCTCAAGAGACTGCGGGAGTCTGAGGTTCTCATGCTTAAGAATGTGGTTCAGATCAACCACAAACTAGATGTGATGGACAAGAAATTTGATGAAAAATATACAGAGGCAGGCACAGCCGTATCTCTTCTCATGCAAGGACTGAAGAAGAATACTGACGATCTGGCTGTAGTCAATAAAAATGCACATATTGTGGCAGACAGCATATGAAAATTCGATGGCAACATGGTAATGCTGAACGCAAATCAGAAATCTCTGCTGGACGACTTCAGTAAAACCGTGAAGCACATTGATGCCTCTTTGCATTCCTATACAAACTCTATAGCCGTCGAAGCCAAAAAGGGGGGAGGAAGCGTATAACGCTAAGATGGCAGGGCTTCAAGAGTTAGTACTTCTAAACTTCGATCAGACCAATAGGTATGCCTTTCAAAACTACCACATCATAACTGCACCTTTAATCAACTTAAGAAATAATAATTGACAAATATAAATTTGATAATTCGAATAGGTACGTGTTTGAAACGGCCCACTGGCTGGTAACAGAAGCATCGGGAATACATGTCCCTGTTGCTCCACCTGAGGATGAAGGCCGTGCTGGTACAACTGAGGGTGATATAAGGACTGAAGAAGTATAACTGGGCGAAGTCGAGTTGAAGAAAGCTGCGGAGAGGGCTGAAAGAAGAAGCTGGTTTGACCAAGATGCCTTAGCAAAAGCCAAAGGAAAAAGGCAAATCAAATAAGGAACTTCAAAGGAAACACCAGCTGAAAAGAAGATCAGATTGTCGGAGGAGGATGTGAGAAACGAAATATGGAGTCCCGTATCAAAGAATATCATCTTGGACACCTTTGCATTACTACAAGGAGGGCAAGTCAAAAGGAATGACGTATATAGCCAATACGAGTGGGAGCAGCACAAAATGTATGAAGGCCAAAAGAAACTTGTTCTTCAGAAGCAACACTGTGGCAAACAAAGCTCCCCCTCCGAGATACTATCCTAAGCCCAAGGAGTATTTTGAGCGACAAAGAAAAAAATTCTTAGCTCAACAACTCAAAGAAGGCATAGCTAAGGACAAAGATCTGTAGGATGTTAGCTCTTGTGGTTATCTCATTTAAACTTTTGATTAAGTAAACTGTGAACATTTATGTGTGGATATTCACATTTATATATTCATGTGTGTGGTTTATTTAACGACTCTCACATTGGTATGATTATGTCTGTTGTTCACTTTTCTAGTTTATGCATATTTTATCTGGAATGTTGAAATTCATCTTAGCTTAGTAGGATTTTGGCTTCGTCAAATAGGGGGAGATTGTTGGGTATTGTATCCACAATTACCTGGATTTGAGGAAGCCTCCTATCAAAGCTAAGATGAATTCACTATGTATTTGATGAATTTCTTCTAGTTGTGCTTGCAGTTATTCCATGCTAAGTACACACCAATGTCAGGGTGCAGTGGGTCAATATACACGGGTCTGTGCAACGTAATCCCTCATTGAGCAGATCAGTGTGTTGGCCTACGTGTACTCTCTCTATTGGGGTGTACTTAATTTCAAGTACAGGGCTATGATAAAGCAAGATCAGACAAGGAGCAAGGATGGGCCAAAGACCATCTCACGGGTTGAAAGACGAGAATCGTCTAAGTGTAAATCGTCGAGAATCACTAAGTGATTCTCAACGATTCGTCGAGAATCACCAGTGATTCTCGACGAGTCGTCGAGAATCACTAGTTGATTCTTGCCGGGTTGGGCCGGCTGTCTCGACGCAGTCAGAAAAATCATCTAAGGCAGAATCGTCGAGAATCACCAAGTGATTCTCGCCGATTCGTCGAGAATGACTTTGCATTCTCGACGAGTTGGCGAGAATCCAAGGTGATTCCCACTGATTCTCCCCGGCCTCTATAACCTGTGCAGCTAGAATTCTCTAAGTAGAATTCGGCGAGAATCGTAAGTGATTCTTGCCGATTCGTCGAGAATCACCCACGATTCTCGCCGAATTTGACTTGGGTATTTTTCCGACTCTGTTTGGACCGGTCCACGTTATCTACGGGATTTTGAACCGGACTTAGATCTTATTGCTGGTGGGGCCCACAACGGTCATCTTCATGACCTAAGGTATAAATATGCTGTATTTGTGAACAGTAAAAGTACGGATTACAAATCGAAGAAAAAGAAGCCGCCGTCGAGCCCTAGATCGGAAGCGAGCTCGGCCGACCTTCTCCGCCTCTCGCTAGTTGCTCGCCACCGTTGATCGGGGTTTTCATTACCTCTCCCGGCGACAGAAGCCTAGTCGGGCACAGCGTCTCACGCGTCTATCCAGAGATCTTTTGTCTCTTGATTTGTGATCGGGAAACCTTCCCCATCCGAATCGATCGAGACGATCGATCCTAGTGTGACCGTTGGAAGACCTTGCTGACTTTGCTAAGAAGATTGGATCTACATAGCATCACCGCCTCTCTTGTTGAAGCCGTCGATCTAGAGAAGATTCTCTCCAAGTGAGATCTAGGGTTGTGGACTCTTCGTTGACTTCAAGAACACGTCGTCGAACGAAGAGGGACACCTTAATCTCCATACGTTGTTTGTATTTCTTACAAGCTATTTTCAATTCTTTGTAAAGGACCGTTTGGTCTCTAGTTGTAGGGTTGGGTGCAACCCGTGTTGTGGGAGTGTTGACTCCTACGTGTGGAAGGGTTCCTTCCGTTAGTGCAAGGATTGGATTTCAATCCTGTTGGTGAAGTGACCGAGTCGTCCCTGGTTGGGAGATAGGTCGAAGGGGGAAAGTGGACGTACCCAAATCGGGGAACCACTATAAATTGCTTGTGTACCTTCTGTGCTATGTGGTTTTGTTTTCTTGTGCAGGTAAAACTTTAATTCCGCACATACGCTGCAAAGACACCTATCCCCCCATAGGTGTAAGTAGTTGACACTAGGTGGACTATCATACTTGTTAATGAACAAGTTGTACTGGACAGACCCATCCTGAGACTACTTTGTGGATTGTTATCTAATCGCGTCACAAGTAGGTCTCTATTGGCAATGGTGTTTTAGTCCTTTGACCTGACGTCACAACATTCATCAAGTGAGGAAGAGCGTGCTTTGATGTCATCTAAAGTCTTCCTTGAGAAAGGTTGATGATAAGGGTGGTTGTTGGGTACGTTACGAATCATTTGGGTGTTTGTGTGTGAGCAGATAAGGGATTTGTCCTCCTATATGACAGGAGTTGCATCCATGGGCTCCTTGATGGAACTGGACTGAGAAATGTATGACCATGCTTGGTTGAGTCAATATGTGATATTGGACTCACCATTCTCTGGAAGTCCGTGCTAGATCAAGAAACTTGGATTGAGCTATTATGATGGTGACACGATCCATGCCTCTTATTCATTTCGGATGTAATGGACAAAGGGACAAGGACAACGCTGGAAATTGGTCATGAAGGCTTATGAGTTATGAACTCTTATTACTTGGGGAGCAATGATGCATTGGTAGATGCCGCTCATTGTTTGTGAGGTTTTTGTTTGATACTTTCAAGATTAAGTGGGAGACTGTTGGAGTTACCATGGTGATCTAGAAGTGGTCAAACATGTAATCTCGCTGCCAACGCAATATGAGCCTGCAGGGTCGCACATAAGAGCAGTGGAGAAGTTGGAAGATTGACTGTGTTGGTAAAGGTTACCAATCACCATAAAGTATGGGGGTCCAGCAATCGTTGCCAAGAAAGTTCATTAAGAATGGTTAGTCGAGAGTCGTCGAGTTTGACTCGACGACTAAGACTGTTTCGACGAGAGTCTTCGAGTTTGACTCGACGACTAAGGTTGTTTCGGCGAGAGTCGTCGAGTATGACTCGACGACTGTGGCTGGGTCGACGAATATCATCGACCGCCGTTCGACGATTGTCGTCGAATGCGGCTCGACGATTATCGTCGACCGCCGTTCGACGATTGTCATCGAACGCGGCTCGACGATTATAGTCGACCGCCGCTCGACGATTATCTTCGACCGCCGCTCGACGATTGTCGTTAAACGCGGGTCAATGAATGTCGTTGACCGCCGTTCGACGAATATCGTCGATCGCCGTTCGACGATTGTCGTCGACCGCCGATCAACAAGAATCGTCGAGAGCCGTCGAGTATGACTCGACGACTAAGGCTGATTCGTCGAGAGTTTCCTTGATTCTCGTCGATTCTGGATATGATTCTCGCCGAACCTTGAACTCATTCTCAACGAATGATTCTGTGACCCTATACTGTGTGGTCTGCGGATAGCGATACTTTTAGGTCTGTTTATACTTTTAGTATAAATAGGGACTTAGGGTTTTTGGAAAAATGTGCGTTCTTTTTGAGGCCAAATAGAACCCGACGGAAAGAGTTCCGCCTATCTTCCTATTCCGCCGGACGGAAATGTTCCGCCGCCGGCTGTTCGCTCTGCCGACCACCTCCTCTCCGGCGACCGTCGTTGGTCTTGCTTTCCCTGACGCGTACCTAGCAGTCCGTGGGAAGTGCAAAGGTGCGGCTGATCTTCTTCCCGACCCTTCGTGCGACGAAGCTCGGGGTTCTCGCGCTCGTGTGGATTACTGCAGAGACGTAGATATTATTCTACGTGGAACTCGCCACTGACAAGGAATCTCATTTGGAGCATCTTCGTATAGTTGTGACTCAATGCCATCAAGGTAATTTTTGCCTAATTTTTGTTAACTTCTTGATTCAACATTCATGGCCTGATCCAATCTCTTTTGGGTTGTTCTAGATTTTATTACTTCCGCTGCGTGCATAAGTGTTGTGCCAACCTTATAGATAAACCCAACAATGATGACCCGCTTCATCGTAGAGAGCCAATCCTCAGCTTGAGTTGGCGTTCCCATCCTATCGAATACCAGAGGATTAAAGCTCATCACGTGCTTGAGCTGTTTCTCCGTGGCTCTTCTTGGTGCTACCAGATCAACTGCCCCACGCTCCACTACTACCGGCACTGCCACTCTAATCGATTCTTGCTCATTAACAGGTGGTGCGTGCTGCACTTGCTGGGCATTTATCATGGCAAAAACTGCTTCAGCCACCAATCTGATGGTTTCTGCTGAATTAGGTGTTGTAGGCACGTCTCTTGGCGCACTACTTTCCGCGGATTGCGGATGCTCCGATTGCCCCGCAACGCTTCTAGACACCTATAATAGCATAAACCCTTGATTAGGCGACACACAAATTGCTAAAAGCAATCATTGGAACACTTAGGTTCCCAAAATAAATGCATTTTTTTCATTCCTAAGTGGACATTCATGGGTTCTTTTATGTTATAACGATGATGCACATACATGTGCTCACCTTCCCTTAAAGAGAATTCACCCACGAATTCGATTACAGACGACCGGCACCCTAGTTTGATACCAAATTGTAATGCCCCCATCCGTCGTATGACATATAACAGAAGGTACAGTTTGAACCCGATGTCATATAGCACGGACAGTTAGAGGTGTTACAGAATAATTCCAAATACCCATCTACTTGTCCTAACACAGAGCATTCTAGCAGAAGCTTTTTAAACAGTTAATAGAACCAAAAATTTGCACAAGCATGGCATGAATGTCCACTAATAGAAATAGGAATGAAATAAAACAAATCTACAAAAGAGTACACGGCCTTATGGCCTTACAAAGTTTCTCTTAACAAAGTAATGTCTTATAAACATCAGCTCGCAGGCCAGCCACACATGACAAAAAGTAAAGACAGTAGTTCGCTACAGCCTTCGAGGGCCTGCATAGCAGCTTAGACTTCAACCCCCTACTTGGCGCTTCGTTCCGCAGCACCTGCAAGCAATTATTCCACCGCATGGTGGCAAACAAAGCAACGGTCAGCTAAAGCTGACCAAATTATAATGACACCATCCTTTTAATAGGGACGGCAGTGCTCCTTCGCATCATATCGTTAGCCCAGCTAAATAATAAAGTGAATAAAAAGAATTTCGCCACAGGTGTAGGCTCGCTCGGCCAAACACCCCGTGCACTCAGGGCACATTCACAGTGAACCCGGTCAATTCCGTGGCTTCACAATAATCCTTTAGATGGTTAACAATGTGAGCATTTTTGAGTCATTCCGACCGTAGTCCAAGGCTCCCGACTATGCCAACGGTCAGTTCCACTTTAGGGCCTCTAGCACCGAACCACATAGCCTAGGTCCGTATCCACGTGGCTGTTGCTCACGCCTCTTAGTCACTTTAAGACGTACGCATGGGCCAAGCTTCACCCGGATCCTAAATCATTTCCAAACAACACATAACCCAGTTATGTTCAAGGTTGACTCCTCGGCAACCTAGTTAGCAGAATTACGTTTCCGCCCAGTTTTCTGGGTGAGTCTTGGAGCTAATCTCCAAGGATCCCTGCCACAATCTACCGCGTAGAAACCCGAAAACAATGCTTAGAGACTTCTCCGGATATTCATGCAATGCAACATCACCGATCAAGACAAATACGTCCGGGTAGGCTTCACAAATAATGCCTATGCCTGTACTTCAATTCCGGACTCTAAACAAGGGGGACTTCATATATCTACCCCAAGGAACACCGCGCACTCATTGCACACTCGCGGGAGCGGGTTTTCCCATGCAAAGGAAGGAAAGCTTCAAGTGCTCGAGTTGAAAATCGTTATCCTTGAAGTCCGCTTCGGTACCATGAGAACAATTTGGATAGAAAGCTTCGCAAAGGAATTCTCTCCATGGATCTGGTCTCTATTCTCAGATTGGTGCTCCGATTCTCCGCCAGCGGCCGGATTCCTCCCTTCCTACTCCTTTGATCTCTTCTCTCTCTTATTTCTTTAAAAGAGAAAGTTAAAGGTGAAAATGAGGAATAAAACCTCTAATCCCTGATTAAACATCAGCAGGAACTCATCTGGGCCGTTAGATCTTATTTAAAGAAAAGGAACGGCTCAGGTTAGCCTGAAAACTTTAATCCTGGGCCGAACACGGCTTTGCACACGACCGTGTTCTAGGCCGTGTTCCTCAATCAAGCCACGCAAATCGAGCACAGAAAAGGTCACGGGTTTGGACACGCCCGTATCCCAACCTGACACACCCGTATTGGGTCCTCGACACGCCCGTATCCATGGGCCGTGTCACGGATAACCGCAACGCCAACCACAACGTCGCTTGGTGGACACGGGTGACGACACACCCGTGTCGGATTTGACACGCCTATGTCAACCAGTACACGACCATGTTTGACAGTCAAGACAAAACTAAGAAAATTCTAGAGAAGTACACGACCAGGTGACATGCCCATGTCCCATGCCGTGTACACTGACATGCCCTGGAACACGCCCGTGTCCCAGGCCGTGTCCTTCACTGGACGACCTCAGGCTGATACGGTCGTGTGACACGCCCGTTTCACAGGCCATGTTCACCCTACCAAGATCCAAACTTGGTACAAACACCGCCTATTTCAACTCTACATTTCGAGGTGTTACATCCACGTCCTCGACCACGTCCTCGGCCTCGGCCACGTCCTTAGCCTCCAAAATACTGAGCAGGCGGGGCAGCCGATGGCGCTGGTAGTGGTGCCTCCTTCATGGGGCATTTCCTCCGGATATGCCCCACCGGATGACAGTTGAAGCATGATGAGTTGTAAATATACACATTTTTTAATGTTTTTATTATGTTATTTTAGTTTAGTTTTGTCTTTTTTAGTTTGTTTTATTCAATAAATTGTTTCTTTTTGTAAATTTTATTTCTAACTTAGTTTATTTTGATTCCAGAAAAAGTCAAAAAATTAGCTTGACACTCCCGTGTCCCCTGACCGACATGCTCATGTCATCCACTCAACGTTTTTACTGTTCACCTCTCGACGCCACTCAACGCCTTCATCATCCAGAGCAGGACACGCCCGTGTCCAACCCCCGACACGCCTATGTAGATACTCAATGCCATCGGTACAAAAGACACTCAACGCCATCAACTCGACACTCAATACCTTCTTCAACCCGACAAGGACACGCCTACCAACACGCCCGTGTTCCCCACCCGTGTTCAATCCAGCCGCTACCGACAGCAACTTGATAGTGTCTCCACACGCCCGTATCAAGAAACTCGGCATGCCCGTGTCAGACACGTGTCCCGTTATGAAGCTTCCAAAAATAAGCCAGCTCGCCAGATTTGTCCAAGTCAAACACGCAACTGTGACACACCCCCTAACACGCCCGTGTCCTAGGGCGTGTCGACCCAAAAATTTTGTCTATAAATAAGAACTTTCTGTAAGCTCTCATGCCCATTTCTTTGACCACTTTGCTAAGGGTAGATGCTGCCCATTTGGCTTCTAATGCAATATAAGGGAAACTTTATCCCCCCTCTCTCTCTCAGTTTATTTTAGGATCTTTGTTTTAGCTTTCCTTGTAATCACTTTTCTATTAATGAAATATGTTAGTTTTTCCTCTCATTGCATGGCTTGGAATTCATTTAAGCGACGTACCCTAAGTGATTTTTCATTCCCTGTTTTTATGTTTTCATTTTATAACTTGTTTAGTTTAGGATTTTTACAGCATTTCTAGTCATTATGCCGCCCGTTTCTTTTCTCACTCATTAGATGTTTAGGTTTAGGTTTTCCTTCTTATATTTTTTCTTCTTTATTTTCATTCATATAGCTTATAAAAACACCTTTCAAAGTGTTTGTTTTTACTTTCTTTCACTTAGCCTTTTTATTTTCGTAAAACTTTTTCGTTCATTTTAATTTATTATCACTTTTTAGGAGTTTTTATAAAAATATAAGAATGAAAATGTCGTTATTTTAATTTTTAGATAACTTAGTTTTTCTTATTTTTTTTGTACGTGTGCGTGCGTGTATGAGTTTGTGTTTTTTCCCTTTTGTTTCAATTTATGTAGAGTGTGTGCGTGTGCGCATTTATTTCCGCCTACTCATTAAGTGTTAAATGATGTGCTTTCATTTCCCGCCTACTCGGTTGAGTAGGACTTGCAATTTACCGCATTCATTTTCTTCCTACTCATTTGAGTAGGACATTGAGTGTGTGCGTTTTTATTTCATATAGAGTGCGTGTGTGGGTGCATTTATTTCCTCCTACTTGTTTGAGTAGGGGCTTGCTTTCTTCTCCCGCCCACTCTTTTGAGCCGGGACTTGTCATTTACTGCTTTCATCTCCCGCCCACTTGTTTGAGCAAGGACTCGCAATTTACTGCTTTCTTTATAGCTTTCGTTTACTTGCTTTAATTTTTTGCTTTCCTTTTATCACTTTCTAGCTTAAGCCATCCCCATTCCGATGAGTGGCTAACCTCTCTTAGCCCTCAATATCGAAGAGCATTGGGACAGAAAAAATCGCTTTAAATAATTAAAGGTCCTCTTTTTCTCGTTAAATAAAATTACTAAAGGTTTGCACCGGGTTAACGATGCGTAGGCCAAATATCGATGTGTGGGCTCTATTTCCATTATCCATACTCAGGTGGCCGAGAGGCCGGGCGTATGGACCGATCACCCTTTGTTAAAGAGAGTTCCACACTTACTCTCGAGAGAGGAGGCGCGCTACTCTACCAGATTGCGTTCCCCACCCAATAGCGGGGTTCTTAGCGTAATGCGAGCGTTAAGAGGAATCCTTCGTCGGTCTAACGATCGGTTGAATAGTCTTAGCGTTCAGGTGAGCGATAGTCCAAGAGATTCGTGAGCTTATTCTTCTTGGAACCTCCACGGCCAAGTCCCCACCTTAATTAAATTGAAATTTAGGATCTATTTTTATTGAAAGTTTATTTTAGTTCGAATTCTATTTGATATTAGTCGCGCTATTTATTCATCGGCTTTTCTGCAATTTTTTTATGCTTTCATTTTTCTGCACTTAATATATATATATCTGCTGCCTTTTTTTTTTATATAACAACCAAAAATATTACCAGTAAAATAATAGCCTTTCAGGGAAAGAGTTGAAATAGGTAAACTGACCCCGAGAACAATACGACCCCGATATTCCTCACTAGAATAACATGTACTACGCGCGATAGGTGCACTTGCCTCCCTCTCATTAAAACTCGGTTTCAACCCCTTTTTATATAAAATAAATTCGCGCGCCCCGCCTTTCTAATAAAAACCATCGCATCTAATATTTCTAAATAAATAACCAACCCACTCGGGGCGCCGCGAGTTTTAACCATCAAAGCAATCTGGCGAGGGATATGTCATACCCCCAGGTCTTTGCATCTCCCGCATCTAGAGAGGCTGAGGGTCCATCACTACTGGTTCCCTCTGCTCCTGTCTCACCTCCTGACGAGGCTGGTACTCTTCCCTTCTCCCATCTCTCTCATTAGTAATGCGGCCCCATCGCTGATCAATTCTGGCTCCCCGGTCCTGTTCCTCAGTTGGCTGCTTCCGGCCTCGGGTAGTGTGCCAATCTGCCTCAGTCCTCTTCTCCAATCTTCCTCGAGGAATAGGACCGTCAGACACGAACAACAGAGCATCCCTCAGATCCTCTCGCATGTCATTATAGAACCTCTTAGTGTATCCTACCTCATCAACCTGATAAGAATCCGCAAACCAAGTGATGTAGCACCGTCCTAAGAGCCTACACGGATGACGTAGGATTATGTTCGCCATGCTCACACGCTCTCATTGCCGCACAATAATGAAACGCAACAACACAATATTTTTTATTTATCTTTCGCGCTAACGTACGGATAGCCAACCCGCAGGAGATCAAACCACGGCTAAAGGCCGAGATCCAATCAAGCTAAAAAGGAACGAATATTCGCGTCCGTTCGAGCGATGTTGTACCAAAGAAAGATCTACCAAGAAAATCCCGATTCGCAAACGGTTGATCTTTCCCCAACAAGAAATAACGAGGATCGCCAATCCTCTTGATAGTATTCTGAAAATCAAACCAAAACCCACAAATCTATCTGAGAGAGGAAGTTGTCTACCTAAATCACCTAGAGGGGGGTGAATAGGTGAGATGTGCGTCTATTTGCGGAATAAAAAATTAAGGAACTAGCACAGCACAATACCAAGCAATCACAGACGACAAAAGATTTATAGTGGTTCCCCAACCTGGGTACATCCACTTTCCTCACCAGTCTAGTAAACCACTAGACTTGGCTACTCCACTATCTCGGATCAAAACGATCCGTCACCTCGGAACAACGTTCCTACAAAACTCGATCCCAAAATGGATCTACACTCGAAGATTAAAACTTCCTACAAATCTCGGAGAGAATTTCTCCTACAATAAAGATGTTTGAAATATAACTCAAATAATACAAACAGTGAATTCTCAGATCTGAATAGATCGGCCTTGATCTTCCTCTTTGTTTGTTGTGGCTTTTTCAGAAAGATCGAAGAAGAACACGGCAACCCTAGATCTGAAAACTTCTTTGACTTCTCCCGATCGGATGAGAAGATGATGAGAAGCAAAATTTTGATCACGATCAGAAGAAGAAAACTTAGATCTGAATCAGGAATCAGAAACTCAGCACGAGCACGATGATGATCAATGGCGGCGGCGGCGGCTTCAGTGATTCAGACTTTTCCGAGAGGTAACAATGTCGACGACGGCGGCTTGTAGATCTCGAAAAACTTATATTCTCTGATAATTCCTTTTCTTTTCCTTATTAGGTTAGGTCTAATCACATATCCCTTTTATAGGAGACTGATAACGGTCATAATCGTAATTAACGATGATACGTGGACCAATCAGAAAAGAGGAATTCAAAAATTACTTTGGAATTCTGGTCTTAGCGATTTTCAGAAAAAATCAGAGTCATATACACGAGAGGAAATGACATACTCGAGTATATGTCTATCTGCTACTCGAGTAACTAGAAGTGAAGCATACTCGAGTGAATGAGTTTCAACATACTCGAGTATCTGGGTTCAAATACTCGAGTGACAGAAAAGATCTACTCGAGTATAAAGAAGTTGGTTACTCGAGTATATCTACTTAGAGGAATTCTCAGGATAAAAGGATGGTGTTACTCAAGTATATAGAAAGGAAGTACTCGAGTACTAGGAAGACAGTTTACTCGAGTATAACAGAGGGAGTCAACTACTCGAGTATCTGAGTTATTTACTCGAGTATAGAGAATCTACTCGAGTATATAGACTTAGAGAAATTCCTTTATATTTCCAGTCCAGGCTTACTCGAGTGTAAATAAAGCATCTACTCGAGTAACTCGAAGACTACTCGAGTAAGAGAGTTAACCTACTCGAGTATCAAGTAACCTACTCGAGTATACCAAAGAAGTACTCGAGTATGTATACTTAGGATATTTTCCAGATAAAACAGAATCCTTTACTCAAGTATATAACTTAGACCTACTCGAGTAACAAACCATTTACTCGAGTATATATAAATTTACTCACTCGAGTATATGAAGATCTACTCGAGTATACACTTATATACTTGAGTAAAAGGGATTTTTTTCTCTAGTATGCTTAAGTCAACTACTCGAGTACTAAGTCACCTACTCAAGTATATGGAGTATATTACTCGAGTATGTGGACTTAGTAGAATTCTTGGAATTAGGTCTTCTATCCTTCTTTGTCCATGAGTCCAAGTGCATCTAGATGAAGTGTATCCCAATAGAGAGACTATACATGAGTCAACACCTTGGATCACATAATGAAGGATTACATTGTATGGTCCTGTATTTGATGACCCACTATAGACTGACATTGGTCTACACTTGGCAATAGAGTCCTGCGCACAAGTAACTTAAACACAATATCAAATACAACTTAATTCATCTTAGTTCCGGGTCTGACTTCCACAAATCTGAGGTATTGTGGAGACAAATCCCAACAATCTCCCCCTATTTGTAGAAGTCAGCACTCTCTTCTCTAAGGTGAATTACTTAAAGTAAAGTAGAACAAGGATAGCATAAATGACAAAGTATAAAGCATTGAAAAATACTGAGCATGAAAACAAATAAACTAAGATAGCCATAATCAGAATTATATATAATCTAGAAATGTTTTTGAAACAGAATATCAATTTCCACAATATCATCTTTCAGGGATGGGCATCCCTGTTCTGTCTTTCTCTCACTTGATGCTGCCTCTCAAAGTATGAGAAAGGTTTTGGAAAGTATGTCTTTGGCCTAGGAGGAGCCTTCGGGTTATTGAATCCCCATTGCTTGTCATGGAGTCTGATCTTTATCTATGAATTCTCATAGGCTTTCCATTCTGAGTAACCGTAGTACTGATCTTTGTGTTCTCCATGGTCAACAACCAACCTCAGAGTATCAAGAATAAGAGATTTGGAGAATGGGCTCCAAATTTCTGCATGAACTACATCTGGTCTGGCTCCAGGTCTGGCTTCAGGAACGGGAGCAGGCTCTCTTCTCGGGGCTGACCGGCTAGCAGAAGCGCCGTCACCATACTTTCTTTTCTTACTAGGACCACCCTGATCAGATGGTTTTTTGGAGGAGGAGGCACCATGATCAGTGTGTCCTTTAGAACTACATGGCATATCATCTGTCCAAACATCAGCATAGGAGAGAGGAGGGTCTGACATGTCCCCAGCAGGTCTGGGAGAGAATTTAAGCTCCGTCTCTGGAGGATAGATCTGAGCATCTGATGGAGGAGCTTCTGCAAGAGGGTTCAGGCCTTGGGGGATCACAGTAGGGTCCAATTGGAAATCTGGGAAGTTCTGATTATGTACCCATACTGCTGTATCATATATATAAAACTTTACCGACTGAATTTGAGCCAGAGTGTCAGCTTTCATTTCTTTTAACTTGACGTCCAGGGCAGCTTCAGACTTTTCAGCAAACTGGGCGGAGAGTTTTTCAACTTGTTCTTTTACTATTTTCTCCCCCTTGCTGATATCTACATTTAACTGAGCAATAGCCTCGTCTCTGAAGGTTCCAACTTCATTGCATACCTTGATTACATTGGTTTCTGCATTCTTATCGGCTTGGATCTGATTATTAGCAACTGTTATAGCCTGATCTCTGAGTTCACCGATACTGTTAATAGTATGGTCTAAAGCTTTTCCACCAATCCGAAATAGTTTACGGAGCTCATCTGTATTTGCTTGAATCTCGGCAAAGCCTCTACTCATCTCTGTTTCCAGAGTAGAGACCTTGTCCTGGACAGTTTTCAGAGTCATCAAAATACCTTCTCTATTCTGTGAGCATGAGCTCAATCTTGCTGAGAATGTCAGAAGAGGAGGGAGCAGAGGGTATTACAACAGCAGGAGCAGGGGCTAGAGCAGGAGCAGGAGCAATCCATGGAGGAATCTCTTTAATGACGATAGAGCTTACAGCTCTCTTGGTTGGGGGGAGATCTACTGAGTCTTCTACATCAATGAAGGAGGGGAGAGAGAAGTCCAGGTTCCTCAGAGGTGGTTCTACATGTTCCGGAGACATGTCCTCGTCACCGGAGACTTGGATTTCTTCATGCAGCTCTTCATCTTCAATTGGGGAGTGAGCAGGGGATTGAGAGGGAACTCTTACTGGAGATAGAGGTACGTGATCTTCTTGGATGAAAGGGTCATCTGATCTCAGTTCCTCAATCAACTTAGCTATATCTTCTTCAGTGGACAGGAGGTCCTCTTGAATCTGAACATCTGAGCTGATCTCTGCTGGTGGAGGAGGAGACTGAACTACAGTAGAGGGGGTTGGATCTCTGAGCTGAAGGGGCTGGACTGGTGAATCTGCATGCTGTGGCTAAGGGATAGCTGAGGCAGGCTCCCCCTCAACTACTGCACCCGAGGTGTCAGCAGTTTGACGGAGAGGAGGAGATGGGGTCCTGTCAGCCGGGGCATTGAGGCCTACTTGCTCGGCAGAGGCCTTGGATGCTTGAGCAGTATTCTGCAGCTTAAGCTCCCAACGATGAATTGAGGAGATGGACAGCCTCTTCATATGGTGGAGAGGAGTTCCTTTAGTAAAGCTGAACACCTCAGAGTCGATCTCCCGGAGAATTAGGGAGATGATCCTTGCATAATTTGGACTTTTGATGCTTTCCCGAATTTTATCCACTATCATCATGCCGAACTGAAACTTCTTCCTGCAGACTATGGCTTGCATAACGTCGAATAAATTTTGGGATATATCTCTTATGGAATATATCTTACACCACAGGACTTTGGCGATGACATCAACTAGGAACTTGCCTTCTGAATTGAACTCTGACCGATTCAAGGTTTCATGTTGACCTTCAGGATCTCGACCACAGAATAGGGAAGTACGGTCGGCATCTTCCTTTTCTAGGTCGTCTTCTTCGTCAACCACGGGCATCCGAAGCAGAGTGGCGACCGAAGTTTTATCCAACCGAATCTTAAGTCCTTTTACCTTTGATTTCAGAATTGTGCCATTATGTCTAACCTTCAGATTTCTGTAAAATTCTTCAACATCAGGAAATAGGATACGGCAGGGTTCTTGAAGAACGAAGAACAATCCGGCGGTTTCCAAGAGAATCAGTAAATTTTTGAAGTCATCCGAAAGATCTGCAATACCATCTGTCACGAGTTCGGAGCCGATTCCAATCTTTGATGGAGGAGCCATCGTCCAGAGGAGGCGAGCAGCGATGATCGGGAACAAGGAGTTCGTCTGCTCTGGAATCCGAAACGCCGGCTCCACCGAGAGATTGAAATGTGGAAAAAGATTTTCAGTTTTCTTTCTATTTATATATAACCCTAATTAGGTTTAGAGAGAGATTAGTAAAAAATTTAAATCATACCTGAAGGGGCGCCAACAGTCTCGGTGTGCGAAAAGAGAAAAATGGAATTTTCAAAGTGCAGGAAATCCATATACTCGAGTATATGTCGGCATACACGAGTAAGTGGAAATTGGACATACACGAGTGACTATCGAAGTACTCGAGTATGTCAAGTGATGTACTCGAGTATATGTCCTTTGAAAAAATATTTTTCTTAAAAAAAAGTTTACCTCCACCGAGTTCTTCACTTTTGAGCCTATGGATGAGTCCATCATCACTATTCGTCTTTGTTGAGCATCCCAAGTTCCGTTTTGAAGAACGAGAACTTGGTCTCGTCCAGCGGTTTTGTGAAAATGTCTGCAACTTGTCTGTCTGTGGAGACATATTGTAGATCTATGTCCCCATTCTCCACATGCTCTCGGATGAAGTGATATCGAAGCTCGATGTGCTTTGTCCGGCTGTGAGAGACTGGGTTGTTGGCGATCGTGATTGCACTGGACGAGTCGCAAAATAAGGGAATGTTCTGGAACTTCATGTTGTAATCGTCAAACTGATGCTTGATCCATAGAAGCTGTGCACAACAGCTGCCTGCAGAGATATACTCTGATTCAGCCGTTGAGATGGCTACACAGTTCTGCTTCTTACTACTCCAGGAGATAAGTCTCCTTCTGAGGAATTGGCATGTCCCGGAAGTGCTTTTCCTGTCGTCTTTGCTACCTGCAAAATCAGCATCTGAAAAACCAATTAGTTCACTATCATTACTTCTTGGGTACCATAAGCCAAGATTTGGTGTACCCTTAAGGTATCTTAAAATCTGCTTTGCAGCAGCGTAATGAGATTCTTTAGAGTTCACTTGAAATCTAGCGCATACGCATGTTGAGAACATTATATCCGGTCTACTGGCGGTTAGGTAAAGCAAGGACCCAATTATGCTTCTGTACTTGGTTTCATCAAAAGGTTTCCCTTTCTCATCCTTGTCCAGAGACATAGCTGAGGCCATTGGAGTCCTCATAGAGGTTGCATTCTCCATTCCGAATTTCTTGAGTAGCTCTTTTGTGAACTTCGTCTGTGAGATGAAAATCCCATTTTCAGATTATTTCACCTGAAGCCCTAAGAAATACTTCAGCTCTCCCATACTGCTCATTTCAAACTTCCCTTGCATAAGTTTAGAAAACTTCTTGCAGAGATTGTTATCCGTAGAGCCAAAAATAATGTCATCGACATAGATCTGCACTAGCAAAATCTTGCCTTTTATTTCCCTAAGAAATAATGTCTTGTCTATCTTTCCTCTTGTGAACTTGTTCTCAAGAAGGATGCTAGACAGCGTCTCATACCAAGCTCGAGGAGCTTGTTTAAGACCATATAGCGCTTTCTGTATAAATATACATAATTAGGATGGGTTGAATCAACAAAACCTGGCGGTTGCTCTACGTACACTTCTTCCTTTATGTCACCATTCAGGAAGGCGGACTTTACGTCCATCTGATAGACGGTAAAGCCCTTAAGTGCAGCATACACAAGGAATAACTTGATAGCCTCCAGTCTTGCTACTGGAGCATATGTCTGATCGAAGTCGATTCCCTCTTCTTGACGGTAGCCCTTTGCAACGAGTCTGGCTTTGTTCTTTATGATTGTTCCATCTTCATCCATCTTGTTTCGATAGACCCATTTTGTCCTAATGACATTTTTGCTCTTGGGTCTAGGAATAAGTGTCCAAACATTGCAGCGTTTGAACTGATTCAGTTCTTCTTCCATGGCTAGAATCCAGGACGCATCCGAGTTGGCTTCCTCGAACTTCTTTGGTTCAACCTGTGAGAGAAAGATCAAGTATAAATTCTCATTAGTTGTACCTCTCCGAGTTCTGACACCATCCCGGGGATCTCCTATGATTTGGTCCACGGGGTGATCCTTCAGATGTCTGAGCTCTAGAGTTCTTGCATCTAGATTGTCTTCAATCACTAGAGTGATTTCACCATTTGGAGTGATTTCATCATCTGGATCATCTACCTCTCCAATAGGGGTTGGGGTGGTGATATTTATGAATTTATCACCTCCATCTTCAATAGGTTCATCCAAGCTTGTCTCTTTTAACTTTGTACCTGCAGCTTCAATGAACACACTAGAGGAGTTGCTTTGCAGCAAGTTCGTCTCATCAAATACAACATGTATAGATTCTTCTACAACCAGAGTTTTTCTATTAAATATTCTATATGCCTTACTATGGCTACTATACCCTACAAAAATACCTTCAAAGCTTTCTCACTGAACTTGGTAGTGTGATACTTGCCATTGTTAAGTACGAAGCACTTACAGCCAAAGATTCTAAAATAGGAAATGGTCGGTTTCCTGCCTTTTAAAATTTCGTACGGTGTCTTATCGTGGTCTTTGTTTATGAGGCTCTATTTTGCACGTGGCATGCAGTGTTGACGGCTTCAGCCCAGAAGTATTCTTCCGTAAGTGAGGCATCACTTAACATGGTTCTGCAGGCCTCTATGAGGGTTCTGTTCCTTCTCTCAGCCACTCCATTTTGCTGTGGAGTGCGAGGAGAGGAAAACTCATGAAAGATACCTAAGCTTTCACAAAATTCTGTCATGGCCCCAGATTTGAATTCTGTTCCATTGTCACTTCTGATTTTGACTACTGAACAATTATATTCATTCTGGATTTGCCTAACAAAATTAGTAAAGATATCGAAGGTATCTGACTTGTGTTTCAGAAAGAATACCCATGCAAATCGTGAGTAATCATCAACAATAACCAACGTATAATCTTACCTCCCAAACTTCTAACTTGCAGTGGACCGAACAAGTCCATGTGCAGTAGATGTAAACATCTATTAGAATCTTTGCCTATAATGCTTTTAAAATTACTCCTTGTTTGCTTGCCTTTTACGCATGCAGGACAAGGTCTTTCCTTAACGCACTTGACATTCGGGGCATCACGTACTAGGTTTTTAGAGAATAATTTATTGATAGTTTTGAAATTAATATGTGCTAATCTCTTGTGCCATTGGTCACCAAGAGATGCACTATCATTTGCTAAAAAGCATACTGGTGTAGATGAATCGATACAAATGAAATTTAAGCAAAATATGTTTCTGCTTCGAGTACCTGATAAAATCGTTTTCATATTGGTAACGGATTTTATCAGGCACTTATCAGCATGGAATTCTACTATGTATCCTTTGTCGCATAGTTGGCTTATGCTTATGAGATTGTGTTCCAATCCTTCAACATAAGCTACATCCGAAAAGGATACATTACCGTTAGTAATCATACCGTAGCCTTTAGTGATTCCACGGTCTGAACCTCCAAAGATGACCTTTGGTCCGTTCAATACTGGTGAGTAGTTTCGAAGTAGGCTTCTAGTCCGGTCATATGCCGAGAGCATCCACTGTCCAAGTACCAGATTGGCATTTTAGCGGTCTTTGGACATACCTGCAATCATAATCACTTAGCCTTAGGAACCCAAACGAGTTTGGCTCCTTGGTCTCGAGTTAGAATACTCCCCCTACGAGGATTAGCCTCATGAGTGGTCATTCTCATGTTGCTAACTTGAGGAGTTGCAGCATATTTGGGATTGAACCAGCAATCGATGGCAAAGTGACCAACTCTACCACAGCACCAACAGTCAAATTTGTTGTATCTTTGCCTCATCTTCTCCTGCTTGACTACCTTGAGAGGATGTCCAACAGGGGCAGCATTTTTAGATGTAGAAGCTTCATGATGATGGCACGTGCATGGAGTCTTCTCCATCTTCGGCTTTTCTACAACAACTTTCACTTTGGGTGCCTTCTTAATATTATGACCATGAACATAAGGTCCATAGCTCTGAAGTTGAATCTCCTCATAAGGTTCCTTGAAAACACTCTCACCAAAGTTGCGAAGGCGAGTCCAACCTTGGTATCTTGTCTTAGGATTCTCAGGGATAGGCCTATTAAAGTGACCATAGGTGGATTAGTAGTCAAGATCGTTCGTAGGAAAGATGACTTTCTTGAACGCGACTGGCTCCAAGCGAGCTTTCCCTTTATCTTCGGCAGAGGCCTTCTTGGCCGCCTTATTTATCCTCTTGGCCTTGTTTCTCCTAGAAGATTTACTAGGAGCTCCTTTGTGGCCTAGACCGGCACCACTTGCCTTAGCTGAGAATTCAGCAATCATAGGAAGCACAGTCTTAGGCTTCGAGAAGCTTTCTACAAGCTTCTTCTCAGCCAAGAGTTGTTCTTCCAATTCCTTGATGATTTTCTCTTTAAGGTCAAGGTGCCCGAGAGCCTTGTTGTATTCTTCGATAGATTTATCGAAGTCTTCCTTGAGAGAGTCAGTCTTAGAGACTTCTTCTCTAAGGTTGCTCTCTGAAGCTTTTAGAGATTTTATCTCCTTAGCTTGAGTTTTCACGACTTGGCGACATTTGTCGTAAGCCTTGAGTAACTCCTGATATTGCATCATGAGTTCTGATTCATCCTCAGAGGGATAGCCCTCTTGTTCATTGTCATCATCAGAGTCAGAAAGAGGGGTGTGAGATTTTACCTCCCCAGTGAACTGGGGGACTTGTTCATCGTTTGTTAGAGCCATTAGCCCAAAGTAAGCTTCTTCCTCTCCTACACTCGACTCGGATGAGTCGGAGTCACTGAGAGTTTTGCTCTTCTTAGCTAACAAACTCTTTTCTGTCCTCTTCCTGTTGTAGGACTTCTTATCTTCTTTCTTGCCGCCCTCTTTCTTTTTTATGGGGAAATCCGCAATGACGTGACCTGGCTTGTTACAGCAATAACAAACAATATCAGTGGAATAATATTTATTCGGTTTCGAGCCATACCTGTCGTGGCTGCTTGAGCTCTTTTTATGACGATCACCATCATTACGTGATCTTCTATATGAGGCATCCTTGCCTTTCCATTGCTTCTTTTTGTTCAAGAATTTCTTGAACTGCCTTGAGAGTAGAGAGAACTCTCCATCAGATAGCTCCGAGCCAGAAGAGCTTGGTTCAGATGAATCTTCATCATCAGCTTCAGGAGCTGGGGCAGGAGAGCTAGTCTTAATCTTCCTTGAGCTGTCTGCCTTCAGAGCAACAGACTTCTCTTTGGATCGGGACCTGCTCATCTCTTCTTCAGCTTTTTCTAGAATTGATTTGAAGCTCATAGGACACTAGCTTTCCGAACAGATTTTGCGGGTCCGTCTCGGCTAACCTTCCGAACTCCCGAATGGCGCATACCTTGTTATCCCATTCCTTGTTAGGGATCTTAGGAATTTGTCATTCAGTTCTCCGTTGGTGAAGACTCGGCCATAAACTCTTAGGCCGTTCACTATCTTGAAAAAGTTCTCGAACGTGTCAGCTATGGCTTCCTTGTGACCTTGCGGAAGGCTTCATACTTTTGATTCAGAAGGGATCTCCGATCATCCCTCACTTCTTCAGTACCTTCCATCAGAGTCACCAGGGATTGCCACATCTCCTTGGCAGATTTGCAATGGATGAGATTCTGCAGCATTGAGTCATCGACTGCACTTGCTATTATATTTTTGGATTTCTTATCGAGGGAGACAAGTGCAATCTCGTCTTTATCCAAGTCCATCACTTCTTAGGAACTTGTTTGGATGAGTCTATAGTAGAGGCAACCATAGGAACATGCGGACCTTCTTCAACAATCATGAAGATCCGAGGATCCACAGCTTCCATGAAGAACCTAACTCTTTCCTTCCACATAGGAAAATTATTCATGGTGCAAATGGGAAGCTTGGCAAAATCTTTAGTCTTACTCATGCTTGATATTTCTCAAAAGACAACTCGGGTGGGATCAGATCAAGGTGTTAACCTCTTAACGATCAACCTCCCCCTCTGATACCAATTGAGAGAGGAAGTTGTCTGCCTAAATCACCTAGAGGGGGGTGAATAGGTAAGATGTGCGTCTATTTGCGGAATAAAAAATTAAGGAACTAGCACAGCACAATACCAAGCAATCACAGACGACAAAAGATTTATAGTGGTTCCCCAACCTTGGGTACGTCCACTTTCCTCACCAATCTAGTAAACCACTAGACTTGGCTACTCCACTATCTCGGATCAAAACGATCCTACACCTCGGAACAACGTTCCTACAAAACTCGATCCCAAAATGGATCTACACTCGGAAGATTAAAACTTCCTACAAATCTCGGAGAGAATTTCTCCTATAATAAAGATGTTTGAAATATAACTCAAATAATACAAACAGTGAATTCTCAGATCTGAATAGATCGGCCTTGATCTTCCTCTTTGTTTGTTGTGGCTTTTTCAGAAAGATCGAAGAAGAACACGGCAACCCTAGATCTGAAAACTTCTTTGACTTCTCCCGATCGGATGTAGAAGATGATGAGAAGCAAAATTTTGATCACGATCAGAAGAAGAAAACTTAGATCTGAATCAGGAATCAGAAACTCAGCACGAGCACGATGATGATCAACGGCGGCGGAGGCGGCTTCAGTGATTCAGACTTTTCTGAGAGGTAACAATGTCGACAGCGGCGGCTTGTAGATCTCGAAAAACTTATATTCCTTGATAATTCCTTTTCTTTTCCTTATTAGGTTAGGTCTAATCACGTATCCCTTTTATAGGAGACTGATAACGGTCATAATCGTAATTAACGATGATACGTGGACCAATCAGAAAAGAGGAATTCAAAAATTACTTTGGAATTCTGGTCTTAGCGATTTTCAGAAAAAATCAGAGTCATATACATGAGAGGAAATGATATACTCGAGTATATGTCTATCTGCTACTCGAGTAACTAGAAGTGAAGCATACTCGAGTGAATGAGTTTCAACATACTCGAGTATCTGGGTTCAACTACTCGAGTGACAGAAAAGATCTACTCGAGTATAAAGAAGTTGGTTACTCGAGTATATCTACTTAGAGGAATTCTCAGGATAAAAGGATGGTGTTACTCGAGTATATAGAAAGGAGGTACTCGAGTACTAGGAAGACAGTTTGCTCGAGTATAACAGAGGGAGTCAACTACTCGAGTATCTGAGTTATTTACTCGAGTATAGAAAGTCTACTCGAGTATATAGACTTAGAGAAATTCCTTTATATTTCCAGTCCAGGCTTACTCGAGTGTAAATAAAGCATCTACTCGAGTAACTCGAAGACTACTCGAGTAAGAGAGTTAACCTACTCGAGTATCAAGTAACCTACTCGAGTATACCAAAGAAGTACTCGAGTATGTATACTTAGGATATTTTCCAGATAAAACAGAATCCTTTACTCGAGTATATAACTTAGACCTACTCGAGTAACAAACCATTTACTCGAGTATATATAAATTTACTCACTCGAGTATATGAAGATCTACTTGAGTATACACTTATATATTTGAGTAAAAGGGATTTTTTTCTCTAGTATGCTTAAGTCAACTACTCGAGTACTAAGTCACCTACTCGAGTATATGGAGTATATTACTCGAGTATGTGGACTTAGTAGAATTCTTGGAATTAGGTCTTCTATCCTTCTTTGTCCATGAGTCCAAGTACATCTAGATGAAGTGTATCCCAATAGAGAGACTATACGTGAGTCAACACCTTGGATCACACAATGAGGGATTACATTGTATGGTCCTGTGTTTGATGACCCACTATCGACTGACATTGGTCTACACTTGGCAATAGAGTCCTGCGCACAAGTAACTTAAACACAATATCAAATACAACTTAATTCATCTTAGTTCCGGGTCTGACTTCCCACAAATCTGAGGTATTGTGGAGACAAATCCCAACACTATCAAAGAAAACTCCGCAAAATTTTATTCGTTTCAATAAATCACGCTAAAATCGTCCACCACAAAAACGATCTAAGAAAATAAAACTCTTGAGTAGAAGTTTCGTTACCCCTCTAAGAGAAATAGATCCGAGATGTTGGATCCACTAGAATTGACCACTCTCCTTTGTACTCCACGGAAGGTACTCCAATAGAATGACGAAACACGCTCGTCTTCTCCGCTTTGCACCATAGAAGATCACCCAAGCCTTTAGTTGTTTCAATTGGATCTTCTCCTCCAATGATGGCCGACTAGTAGAGAGAGGGTAGAGGGAAATCATGGAGGTTGCGGGGTAATAAGTGGGAAGAAGGAAGTAGAATGAAGAGAGAAGGAGGGGGGCTTCCAAGGGGAGGAGGAAGGAGGAGGGCCGACAGTTCCTAGGAGGGGGCCAAAGTTTGAGAGGGGGAGATGCCTTTTTTGGCTAGGAAGAGAGAAGGAAAGAGAGAGGAAGGAGGGAATTCCAATTTTAGGAGTTAAAATTTCAAATTTTCATTCGATGATTTATTATCCCATATAATAGCCTATTTATAGGCTTACAAAATGAAACGGCTACATGCAGCCCAATAACAAAATTAAATATTGTCCCAATAAAAGTGCAATTAAACAAAACATGCAAATATTTAGTGCAATTAAACAAAACATGCAAATACTTAATTAATACTTAAAAGAGAATAATTATAAATATTAATTAATTATTATGGCGCCGCGGGCAGAGATTGTAGAGGCGATGGCGTTTATCAAATTGGTTGTCGCGGCGACACGCGTCTTTGATCGGAGAGGCACCATCATCCGTAAGCGTGACAGTACCATCGTCATCATGTTGAGGGCCGTCACCTCCATCAATCCTCCACCGCTCGAAAGTACTCATCACCGATGAGTGGGAAAGAACATAACGACGTAGGAGATCCGCATAAAGTAGATCCACTTTCGAAGCAGAGAGCCATGAGTCGTCCGAAGCTGGACGACCAAGCCACCGAATCAAGAACCTGTGAATGTCACCGTCAGGAGTTGGAAACACAGCATCTTGCAATATCCAGTCAGGCATGAAAGTGGTCCGGGGGAACCTTGGAAATGCGTTAGGCAAGGAAGAAAAACAAGTTTCATCATCATTAGGCGGCTTACCTCCCGTAGAGTCCACAGGAGAGAGCAATCTAGGAACAATCTCACCACCCCCCCCCCCATTAGAAGATTTAGTGGAAATATTAAACGGTGAAATAGAAAGTTCATGTGGTGGAGCGACATAAAGCGTTAAATCCGAAACGTTAAAACTAAGGGAAATTCCCAAATCAGCGGGTATCTGTAATAAATATGCATTTTCGCCCAACTTTTATAACACTCGAAAAGGATCGGCTCTCCTATTCACCAATTTCTTTATAGTGCCCGAAGGAATCCGTTCAGGGGTGAGACGAACCATTAGCAAATCACCAATATTCAAGGAGACCGCTCGCCGATGTACGTTAGCGTTCGATTGATAAATAGCATATTGTTTAACTAATTGCTCGCTAATGTGCTTATGGAGATTGTGGACGTGCGAGGCGAAATCCTGGGCAAAATGACTAGATTTAAA
This sequence comes from Platanthera zijinensis, assembly GCA_039513925.1. Lineage (NCBI taxonomy): Eukaryota > Viridiplantae > Streptophyta > Magnoliopsida > Asparagales > Orchidaceae > Platanthera > Platanthera zijinensis. The sequence goes on along the minus strand of CM077084.1, from coordinate 104,722,768 downwards.
AGATGGTGGTAATGGGACCAAGTCAAGAGGCACGGGGGCCTTATAACCATGCACGACCTCATTCGGAGACAAACCGATGGACCTATTCTTTGAATTATTGTAAGCTAATTGAGCATGAGGAAGATTTAGGTCCCATATACCTTTATGATCTCCCACTAAGCAACGAAGTAATCTGCCCATGCTTCGATTGACCACTTTCGTTTGCCCATCCGTTTGGGGGTTATAGGCCGACGGAAACATGAGTTTTGTACCCATAAGCTTCCAAAGTGTTTTTCAGAAAAAACTAGTGAACTTAATGTCCCTATCAGATACTATCGTTTTCAGGACGCCTCGATGTGCCACGACCTCCTTGAAGTACAACTTAGCAACATAGGATGCATCATTGGTATTATGACTAGCGATAAAATATGCCATTTTTGAAAATTAGTCCACGACGACCAAAATGGAATCGTGTCCCCTAAACGTCATAGGTAGGCCCAATATGAAATCCATACTTACATCCTCCCGTGGAACAGATGGAATCGGAAGAGGTGTGTAAAGACCAGCATTTGTCTTGTTTCCTTTCGTTAGTTGATATACACGGCAACTCCCTACAATTTTATTAACCATTGATTTAAGCCCCGACCAAAAGAATTTATCATCAACTAGTGTTATCTTTTTATCCCGATCGAAATGTCCCCCTAACCCTCCACTATGTAACTCCCATACCATGAAATGGCGTAATGAAGAGCGGGGAATAAATAATTGCATGTGCTTAAATAGATAACCGTCACGGATGTAGTAGGCAGAAATAGTAGAAGGGGCGTTGTCATGTGCGGCTAAATATATATCCTTAAAATCCGAGTATAGAACATATTCGTCTTTTATTCATTCAAACCCGATAACAGTAACCTCCATTGTAGATAATAAGAGAGTGACACGACTAAGGGCGTCCGCCACACGATTTAACGCACCCTTAAGGTGCTTAATAATGGATGTGTACTCCTGAAGATAGGAGACCCATTTGGCGTGCCGTGGGCTGATTTTACTTTGGGAGTTTACGAATTTTAGCGCCTCATGATCCGATAGGATTACAAATTCTTTCAAAATAAGGTAGTGTCGCAAATGTTTGAGACAACGTATCACGACATAAAACTCACGATCGTAATTGGAATAATTTAATTTTGGGCATGCAAGTTTCGCGGTAAATTACCCTACCGGATGTCCCTCCTGGCTTAACACTCCTCCAATTCCTATCCCTGATGCGTCGCATGATAGTTCAAACACATTGTTAAAATTCGGCAACCGTAGTAGGGGGTTTCGAACATCCGTTCCTTAATCATTTGAAACGCGCTAGCGGCCGATTTGGTCCATATAAAATCTCCCTTCTTCATGCATTCAGTGATTGGTGCCATGATACTACTAAAATTTCGAATGAATCGTCGATAAAATGTGGCCAATCAATGACAACTCCTAACCTCCCGAATATTCTGCGGTTCCGGCCACTCTCTAACCACTTGGACCTTTTTAGGGTCAACATGTATACCCTCGAAACTCACTATGTATCCTAGAAATTCCACGGAAGTCACTCCAAATGCGCACTTCTTAAGATTAATGAATAAGTTCTCTTGGCGCAATGTAGTAAGGATTGTCCTCAAATGTGTTTCATGATTGATCGTGTTGGAACACCCTATTACTAATTTGGGCAAGGATCACTATGTTCTTAGGAAACTGTTTTGACCTTGTTCTATAGTATTAAAGGTCAATTAGAATGAGTCTAAGGGTTATAACTTAGGTTTGGAAGCTGCCCCCAAGACCTTCTAAGATCAGAATTCAAGTGTTGAAGACTAGGACAACTTTCGTCGAGCTCAGGTGGACGAGGCGTCGAACTCAGTTCAACTATCTCTGAGCTCAGTTCAATGAGTCGTCGAACTCGGTTCGACGATCTTCGAGCTCATATCGACGTTTCTGTCTCTAGCTATTATCGAATCTCTGAGCTCAAGTCAACGGTAGTTGAGCTCAGGTCGACAATTTCTGTCTCAAGTCTAGATCCAGTGTCTGAGCTTAGGTCGATGATAGTTGAGCTCAGATCGACGCTTTTCTGAAGAGATCGACGATTTCAGGAATTCAAATTCAGACAGTTATGGAATTCAATCTGTTTTATTATCAACATTTATTTCAAAGGATTCTGTAGCCGTTTCAACTTATCTGGAGCAAGTTTCAAGGAAGACAAAAAGGAATGTCTCTTAGGATTTTCCTCCAGAGACAAATTTCATTTAAGGCGGTCATTTATGACTGATTAACGGCTATCTAATAGACAGATTTTCAGTATATCTCCAGAGAATTATTGAGGAAGAAAGAACAAGAGATATAAAACAAGAATTCTGGGAATAGACTCAAGAGACACAAGTCTACAGGACTACTGAGTTAGAATTCATACAGAACACAAGGAATAATAATGTGAAGGAGATCATCAAACAGAAAAGATTTCTTATATTCTACTTTTTCAAGATCTTCTTGATCCAAGTGTTCAAAGGCTTCTTCATCAAAGACTCCAAACACATCACATTTCAGCAACTGCTAAAATCATCTCTTGCTGGAGATCTAAAGTCACTGAAGACCTATCACCCTATGCAATGCTCTTCTTCCTGAATAATTGCTGATCTAAGGGGGAGCTTTGACAACATCATCCACTAGTCTTCTCTTAGACTATTGACAGAGAAGAACAACAAACTCTTTTCTTTTTCCTTACTCTACTGTAAAAGGGTTTCTCAAAACTCCCTTCAAAAGTTTTGTGGCTGGTTTCTGAGACCTTGTCAAAACTCAGTGGTGGCAAGACACCTGATCAAAAAATCTAATTTTGTATTTGAGCACCTTATCAAAAGCTCATTGGTGCCCAGGACACCTGATCAACTATTCCTGCAGTGGATTCCTACCTAGGGTGGTAGAAGAGTGGATGTACCTAGGTTGATTGGGGAACCACTATAGGTTCTTTGTGTCTTCTGGATTGTTGTGTTTTTGCTTTGCTGTGTGCTGTGATTTTGTTTATTGCTTCTTATCTTTTACTTACTATAAGCACATTACACATATACTTAAATCAAGTCTTCCACTGTAAATAATTTTTTTATCTAGAAAATTATTTTAATATACTTTATTCACCCCCCCCCCTCTAGAGTAAAGGTAGATCTTACCCTCACTTTTTATTGGTATCAGAGGCAGGTTGGTTATTCAACAACTGAATCCTCATCTGATTGGTTGTTCCTACAGGCTAACACCTGAACCAAAAGATCTTTGATAAGATCAATCTTCTATAGAGGGTTATTACTTGTATTATATTTATTTTCATACAAAACCATGGAACAGAACAAAGATTATGCTAGCACCAGACCTCCAGTGTGCAACCTTTCTAAGTTTGCACTTTGGAAGGCAAGGATAAAATTGTGTATGAATTCTATTGATGTGGACATCTACAATTCTGTTTTGACAGTGTGTCCAAGACTTATAGTGAATACAAGTACAAGTGCTGTTCCACCTCCTTCAGGAACAGATGTAGAAATCAAGAAATGGAAAGTTGCAGATGCCAAAGCAATGAATATTATGGCTCAGACTATGTCTGATGAAATATTTTAGAAAGTGGCTGAATGCAACTCAGCAAAAGAAATATGAGATAAGTTATCTGAAATTGTATCAGGATCTGCTGATGAAAGGAAAGTCAGAAGATCCCATCTCATAACCCAGTATGAGAATTTAAAAAAGGGAGAAACTGAGTCTGTTGCTGACATATACAACAGAATCAGCCTAATAGTCAGTGAGTTAAAAACATTGGACAAGGCGATCTCACTAACTGAACTCAATGAAAAAAATCCTAATGTGCTTCCCCAGCACTTGGGACTCAAGGATCTGGCCAATCAAGGATGTCAGAAGCCTAACTGAGATTACTACTGAGGCTCTATTGGGCAAGCTCAAGTCCTATGAGCTTCTCATCAAGAATAGATAGGAAGAACAAAATGTTACTTCTTCAGCAATCAGGAAGGAGAAGACAATAGCAGTCAAAGCTACAGAAGAACTGCCTGAAGACAAGGTCACAGGCATTGAAGAATTAATGAGCTTACTGGCCAAAAGATTCTATAACATGGCCAAGAAAGATTTCAGAAAGAGGTCATCAAGAGGGCATGAGAAGCCAAGGTACGAACAAACCAATAATAAGGAAATTATTTGTTTTGGATGCAGGAAACCAGACCACATTGTGCCTGATTGTCCAGAAAATCAGAATAAGGACAAGAAGGACAGAAAAGATAAGAGAAAAGATAAGGACTCCAGGAGAAATAAAAATGAAAAATCCTCCTCCAGCAAGAACAAACACACCAGGAAAGGATTTGTAGCTGAAACCTGGAGTGAAACTGAAGAAGAATCAGAGGCTTCATCAAGCTCAAGTGATGATGAAGATGATGCTGAAGAGAAGGAGTTCTGCATGATGGCTGATGGACATCACAGTCAGAATCTGAATCTGAACATGAAGATGAATGAAAACCAGATAATAGATTCCTTTGATTTTAATTCAGAGGACTTTAAATTTGAATTTAAGGCACGATGTTTAGACCTGATAAAGTCTGAGAAAGAGATTATCTATCTCAGAAATCAATTGTCTGAACTTAGCACTTTAAAATCAGACAACATCAAACTCTCTAAGGAGTTAGAATGCTGTAGGGAGGAGATAGCTTCACTGAAAAGTGAACTATCCCAGGCAAAGAAGTTTGAAGAATCCCTTACTGGGAGAAGCATCAGACTGATGGACATCACAAGCACAGTGAACTCTAGACTTAACAGTACACTGTGCTTAGGTGCTTCATCCAGCCAACATATAGTATTAACAACCCCAATTAAATTTATCTCAGATAAAGGAAAGGGTGTTGTAGAGGTAGCTAGGAAGAATCCTGATTTACCTAAGAAAAACAAAGTTCAATGGAAAACGTCGAACAGAGCTCTACGATCTCAAGCTGAATCATCGAACTTAGGTCGACGATCGCCGAACTCTGAACTCTGGCAAAGTCGATCTTCGAATGGAGCTAGACGATCTGACCCAAGATCGTCGAACTCAGCTCAAAGATCGTTGAACAGATATCAGAGTTATGAACAATTTTTTAAAGGAAAATCAAACTTCAATCCTAGAGGTCCTACATCTCAAAACTTTAACCCTTATACTGAATGGATAATACCTCCTAGGAGATATCATACTGAAGGTTATAAGAGTCAGCAAAGGATATCTTTCATTTAAGAATTTAAAGGTTATAAACCTCGGCCCAAGGTCAACTGGGTCAAAAACATATAAGTTGCTTATGTGCAGGAGAATACCTATCCAGCAATGAACCAACAATGGTATCTGGATAGTGGGTGCTCAAAGCACATGACAGGAAGCAAGGAGAATCTCACATCCTTCAAAACCAAACTTGGACCTAAAGTAATATTTGGAGATTCAAACTTTGGACAAACAAATGGATATGGTGCTGTCCAGATTGGCTCAGTCACATTCAAGAAGGTGGCTTATGTGGAAGGACTTAAGCACAATGTAATCAGCATCAGTCAACTGTGTCATGAAGGCTAGCAGGTGACATTCAACAAATCCTCATGCAAAATCAAATCAGAGGATAACACAACTGTGTTAACAGGTAAAAGGAAAGGTAACATTTATCTTGTAGATTTTCTTTCAACTAAGGTAGATATTTGTTTATTCAATTCTGTTTGCAAGCCAAATGATCTATGACATAAGAGATTAGGACATTTAAACCTTAGAACCATTACTAGGCTATCCAAGGACAACCTTATAAGAGGACTACCTTCTGGCCCTACAAGAAGGAAGGACTTTGCAGGGCTTGTCAATTAGGCAAACAAACTAAAAATAGTTTTAAGTCACTTAATAAGAGTGATTCACCTAGGATCTTGTATCTGTTACACATGGATCTTTTTGGAACCATTACAGTACAAAGTCTAGGAGGGAAATATTACACTTTGGTGATTGTAGATTACTTCTCTAGATTCACATCGGTGTTCTTTCTGAGGAAGAAGTCTGATAACTTTAAGTGTTTGACAGAGTTTCTCAAATGCATACAGATTGAGTTCAATACTCACATTGCCCTGATCAGAAGTGATCATGGGATAGAGTTTGATTCTCTTCTTATGCAAGAGTTCTGTCAGAGTGAAGGGATCATACATACTTTCTCAGTTCCTAGAACTCGATCCTCAACAGAATGGGGTAGCTAAAAGGAAAAATAGAACCCTTATTGAATCTGCTACTACATTGTTGACAGATGCTCACCTTCTTCTAACCTTTTGGGCAGAGGCAGTGAACAACTCAAACTATGTGTTGAATAAAAGTTTGATACATAAGCTGAAGGGAAGACTCCCTATGAATTACTCAAAGGGAAGAAACCTAAAGTAGATTATTTAAAGATTTTTGGCTGTATTTGTTACATACACAATAATGACAAGAAATACATAGCAAAATTTCAAGCTAAAGCTAATGAAGGAGTGTTTCTGGGATACTCTATGATCAGTAAAGCTTATAGGGTGTATAACAAATCTTCTCTTAAAATTGAAGAATCTGTTCATGTATCTTTTGATGAAACTAACATGTTTTACAAGGAGAAGAATACTTCTACCATACAACCCTTGCAGGTACACTCTCTTTCAGAAAATTGTGATAGGCTACATATTGTAGAAAAAGATACAACACATTCACCTACCCAATAAAGAGGTGAAATCAGTGAAGATGAAGAGGATACTCAACATCTTGGTACTCAACATCCTGGTGAGAATCATCTTGAAGAGCCAGTTGTTGTTCCACAAGAGGAAACAACAACACAGGTTGGTGAACAATAGACACCCCCTGTTGATTTAGTAACAACAAGAGATCATCCAATCTCCCAAGTGATTGGAGACATCTCAGTTGGTGTGCAAACCATAAATTAGGTCAACAAAACCTGATGCACACCTACTTTCTATCTCAAATTGAACCTTAATCCATACAAGATGCAGTACAAGATCCACACTGGATCATTGCAATGCAAGAGGAATTACATCAATTTAAAAGGAACAAAGTTATGGAGCTAGTTCCAAGGCCTAAGGATCACTCCATTATTGGAACAAAGTGGGTGTTCAGAAACAAATTGGATGATCAAGGAATCATTGTAAGGAACAAGGCAAGGCTAGTTGCACAAGGATACTCTCAAGAAGAAGGAATAGACTATGACCAGACCTTTGCACCAGTTGCAAGGTTAGAGGCCATAAGAATATTCCTAGCTTATGCAGATCACAAAGGATTCAAGGTCTATCAAATGGATGTAAAAAGTGCATTTCTCAATGTAGACATCAAGGAAGAAGTCTATGTTAGACAACCCCCAGGTTTCATCTCTCCAATGCATCCTGATCATGTTTTTAAATTGCATAAAGCATTATATGGTCTTAAGCAAGCTCCTAGAGCATGGCATGAGATCTTAACATGCTTTGTTCTGAAAAAAGATTTTATAAGGGGTAGAGTAGACCAAACTCTTTTTATTAGAACCCATAAGTCCAATATCCTACTAGTGCAAATTTATGTAGATGATATTATATTTGGATCTACTGATTCAAATTTGTGCAAAAGATTCTCTAATCTAATGCATTCTAAATTTGAAATGAGTAGCATGGGTGAGCTTTCCTTCTTTCTAGGATTGCAAGTCAAACAACATGCTGATGGCATATTTATTTCTCAAACCAAGTATACAAAAGAATTGGTTAAGAAATTTTGTATGTCTGAAGCATCATGTATGAAAACACCTATGCCTACTAATGCTGTATTAGATGCTGATAAACATGGGAAACCTGTTGATCAGACAACTTATAGAGCAATGATTGGCTCTTTATTGTACCTTATAGCTAGTAGACCTGACATAATGTTTGCTACATGCATATGTGCTAGATTCCAAGTAAGCCCTAGAGAGTCACACCTAACATTAGTTAAAAGGATTCTTAGGTATGTGAAAAGTTATCCAAATCTAGGTCTCTACTATCCAAAAGACTCAGGATTTTAATTAACTGGATTTTCAGATGCTGATTATGCTGGATGTAGAGTAGACAAGAAAAGCACCAGTTGAAATTGCAAGTTTTTTGTGACTGACTTGTCTCCTTATTCTGTAAGAAACAAACATCTGTGTCCACTTCAACTGCTGAAGATAAATACATGGCAGCAGGTAGTTGTTGCTCACAGATTTTGTGGATTCAAAACAAGCTCCGAGACTATGGTTACAACTTAGAAAGGTCAAAAATATTTTGTGATAATACCAGTGCTATTTCTATAGCACAAAATCCAGTCCTCTATAGTAGGACAAAACATATAGAGATTAGGCATCACTTTTTAATGGATACTGTTGAGAAGAATAAAATTGAACTTCAATATATCCCAACTGATTTTCAATGGGGAGACATTTTCACCAAACCATTGGATGAAAAGAAACACACCTTCTTCCTGAATCAGTTAGGAATGTTAGATGGAGGAAGCTTAAAATGAGATCCAAGATTTTAAAACCCTAAAATTGACCAAGACTAGGTTAAAAACATGATTTTTTTTCTAGTATCTATAGGGTGTTTTTGGTCTCTGAACTGCGCTCGACGTTTTTCCCCAAGATCGTCGAACGGAGATCGACGCTTTCCGAAAGCGTCGATCGGAGTTCAGCGTTTTCCAGATAATGCTAGGCTATCTTCTTCTGGTCAGAGATCGTCGAGCGGAGATAGAAGCTCTCCAACATCGTCGAATGGAGATCGATGATGGTTAAGACTCTTCAGATTCCTTTAGAAGCCCAGATCGTCGAACGGAGTTTAATAATCTTTCTTTCTCAGCATCGAACCCTAATATAAAACTCATTTTTCGACCGTCGTTCTTTTTTTGCGCATTCATACTCTTTGCAGAACTTTTCTTTCCCTCCAAACTTCTCTACATTTGGTCTTGTTTGCTCGTTTTTGCATGTATACAATGGCTGTTTCTGTTGCAGTTCTTGCCGCAATGAAATTCGATATTAGATTCGACATAGATATGGATTCCTTTGACGGCAGTGACTAGATATTCAAAGACCTTTTCGACTTATTCAAAGTACAGCAGTTGGTGCATATTATGACCACAAGGATGAAACTTGCTGCCGATGAGATCAAAGAATGGGTGTACACGGCTCATAATCTGGATCAGAATACTGTGGTTGGTACTATAGCCGGGACTCAGGTATCCCTAACTTCTGCCCTCCTTACAGAAGTTTTTCAGTTGAGTTCTGGGAACAATTCTGTTGAGTTATCTGGAGAAGAGTTTGCAAGTATGCTTGATAGAATGGGTCATTCTACAACAACCACTAAAAAGCTGCTTAAGAAGAATTTGTCAGTTGAATATAGATTCTTGGGAAAGGGCTATTAGCCAAGCACTCTGCTCATGATACTATTTCTAGGTATCAATTTTGTTTGATGGCTGGTTTAGTGGATAAGAAACATCTCAATTGGGGAGTGATTTTCTTTGATTTAATCAAGAAAAAGATAAATAAGAATTTTGTTAACTTTAGGAGGATCCTAGGGTTGTTCTTGCATAACAGGTTCCCTCAGCTGCTTGTGTCCAGTGGGATACACATTAATGCTTCTAAGAGGTTGTCCTGTGCCCTATTTGGTAAATGGGAAAGGCAGATTGTCAATCCAAGCAGAGCTCCTGCAACTATCTCATCTTCAGGCACCAGGACTGTTCAAGTCACTTCCCCACAGGCAACTGCCCCATTGGAAGAACTGCCTGCCTCCTCCTCATCTCCACCCATTGTTTCTTCAACCACCCCTTCTTCAACCATCACTACTTCAACTTCATCCCCCATCACTACCTCAGATCCACTCTCTATTCCTTCTCCTCCTCCAGCAACTTCAGTAGATCATTTCCATCCCCTACACTACTATCAACCCCTGGATATTGACTCATCCATTTCATCTTTCAGTATTCTGGATGATTCCTACATGGATGATTCCCTTCCTCACCTCTTGATCTCCCATCATCATCTACCTCCTACCAACAACTACTCCAATACATTCTTGCACAACCATCTTTCACCCCATCCATTTCCACTCCAATAACTTCCATCTCCACTATTCTAATCTCTCAACCATCCATCCTACAATCCACATCTCCTATTTCTACCTCTGCAGCCCCCTCTACACCAATCTCTATCACTCTCTCCTCTACCTCTACTCAGGTTTCACTTGAGCAAGTAGACCTTCCTGCACTAGCAGATAGGCTATATGGGATGTTGGCTCCCAAGCTAACAGTCCTGTTGGAGACCTCCATGGCTCCACTCCTGAAATCCATCCAGGAGTTATCTGCCAGGCTCTCTTCCCTTTCTCCTCCTCAGGCAGTCCCTTTTGTAGGGTGCCTTGATCCAGTGTATACTAAATCTAGGCAGGGGGAGATGCCTCTTGAAGAAGAGTTAGTGTCTGCCTCAGAAGATTTCATGCCAGAGATTCCAGTCACAGCTTCAGCTCCAGTGCTTTCTTTCAGAATAGTTGACTTTAAGTAACTGCTGTCAGATTTTGATACTCTTCACAGCAGATTTCTTCCAGCTTCTATAGCTGAGGACCTTAGTAAGGCCATTGGGCCTATTGCCAGCTATGAGCCCAGCCTGATTTCTGCATATATCAAGTCCCTTAAGGCTGTGGAAAATGTTCTTTCTGTTGATGATATGAATGATGATGTTGTTGCTGTTGATGTAGTTTGTTCTGATAGTGCTGCTGACTTACTGATGACAGAGGCTGATGAGCCTGCTGTTCATATCGAAGAATCTACTGTCTCTGATGTTGTTATTTCAGTTTCTGTTTCTGCTACTGAAGTGTCTGTATCTGCTGCTCCTGTTGCTCCAATGGTCTCTTCTGCTGTTATTGTATCTGTCAGTGCTACTTCTGTCACTGTTGCTACTACTGCATCTGCTGTTATCTCTACTGAACAATCAAAACAATAACAAGAATACCTTAAAAGGATTGATGAATTATATGGCAATCCTCAGAGTTCAGACAGTGATAAATTCCAAACTGATTCTGATGACTCCTCTGCAACTATTGCAAGGAAGAGGAAAGCTAAAAGCAAGGCATTGAAGGGGGTACCTCCAAAAAAGGGTGAAAGATGACAATGATATTCCTTATTATATTCTGCATGAATGCCCCATCTCAGAACCCTGGATGCAATATTCAAAGAACCAGCTCAAGGCTATAAAGAAAAAGAGGAAGATTGATATGTATGATAAAGGATCTTCCAACTTTAATCCTCCTCCTCCTCCAGATGCAGGTACTGGTGTAGGTTCTGCTTCTCAATTTGGATCTGCTGCAGAACAAAGCTCTTCTAAACCTTCAGACAGATCTCAACCAAGAGGATATTATCAAAGAGGTTATCAGTCAAGGAGAGGGCAGCACAGAGGAAGCCAAAGAGATTATAGAGTATACTCCAAAGGTCAATCAAGACAGCATCCATATCAAAGGGAAGGACAAGGATCCATTGACTCAACTTTTGGTCCTTTCTCTTATAAGCTGAAAGATATTGTTGCTTCAAGACCTGCTCCTCCTGATGATACTATGAATAGATATGAACCTCCAGTCCCTTTTGAGGATCCAAAAAATAATACACTAGCTTGTACTGCTAGAATTAAAGAACTAGCTTTCTTGGATCAGATAAAGAAGGCAAGAGATCAAGGGAAAGAGACTTCAAACATCAAAACCTTATCTGAACAAAGAAAGAAGGAACTAGAAAGATACTAATCAAGAAAATTCATTGATCCAGAAAGCTATATGAAGCTGCACCCAGAGGCTGTGGTTCCCAGGCCCAAATCTCAAACCTCCTTAGGTGTTGCTGATGAAATGAGATCCAAGAAAGAAGCTCTCAACCCTAACAGAGAAATCTTATTCAAGAAGGGCAATGAAAAGAAGTAAATGTGTAAGCTGACAATATTTATCTAATTCTGACTGTCTGATGTGATTCTATCTGTGCTTCTGCAATGCTGCAAATTCTTTTCTCTGCATTGTTGTTTTTGCTTTTTAATTCTGCTTGTATGCTTGTTATTTCCTATTTGTCATATAAATAGTAGTCCTAACCCAAATAGGGGGAGATTGTTGGAACACCATATTACTTATTTGGGAAAGGATCACTATGTTCTTAGGAAACTGTTTTGACCTTGTTGTATAGTCTTAAAGGTCAATTAGAATTAGTCTAAGGGTTAGAACTTAGGTTTGGAAGCTGCCCCCAAGACCTTCTAAGATCAGAATTCAAGTGCAGAAGACTAGGACAACTTTCGTCGAGCTCAGGTCGACGAGGCATCGAACTCAGTTCGACTATCACTAAGCTCAGTTCAACGAGTCGTCGAACTCGGTTCGACGATCTTCGAGCTCAGATCGACGTTTCTGTCTCTAGCTATTATCCAATCTCTGAGCTCAGGTCGACGGTAGTTGAGCTCAAGTCGACGATTTCTTTCTCAAGTCTAGATCCAGTCTCTGAGCTCAGGTCGACGATAGTTGAGCTCAGATCGACCCTTTTCTGAAGAGATCGATGATTTCAGGAATTAGAATTCACACAGTTATGGAATTCAGTTTGTTTTATTATCAGCATTTATTTCAAAGGATTCTGTAGCCATTTCAACTTATCTGGAGCAAGTTTCAAGGAAGACAAAAAGGAATGTCTATTAGGACTTTCCTCCAGAGACAAATTTCATTTAAGGCAGTCATTTATCACTGATTAATGGCTATCTAATAGACAGATTTTCAGTATATCTTCAGAGAATTATTGAGGAAGAAAGAACAAGAGAAATCAATCAAGAATTCTGGGAATAGACTCAAGAGACACAAGTCTACAGGACTACTGAGTTAGAATTCATACAGAACACAAGGAATAATACTGTGAAGGAGATCATCAAACAGAAAAGATTTCTTCTATTTTACTCCTTCAAGATCTTCTTGATCCAACTGTTCAAAGGCTTTTTCATCAAAGACTCCAGACACATCACATTTCAGCAACTGCTGAAATCATCTCTTGCAGGAGATCTAAAGTCACTGAAGACCTATCACCCTATGCAAATGTAACATCCCATTTCCAACTAGACCCCTAAGAGTGGTTTTGTCATGACAAAATCCTAGGAAGCCCAAGAAAGAGTCAAGTGTACCGGGTGGTGTGGATAGAGGCACTATGGTCTGCAAATAGTAAATTCCAAAACCTTGGTTTAAGGTGATCATGAAGCTTCACCAAGACTCCAAGACCCCACCCATACCTTTATAACCCTAGTAAGGGGTCAATGGGTCACTAAGGAACCATGGAGGGCAGCCAAAGGACCTGAGTTGACCAAAGTCAACTCTAACCCTAATTGGGTCAAATTGACCTACACAAGGGTCAATTGTAGTCTCTTAGCCAAATGGACCACCCCTATACCTCCATAACCCTAGGTAGGGGTCAATTGGTCACTAAGGACCCATGGAGGGTAGTCAAGGGAGCTAAGTTGACCAAAGTCAACTTTAACCCTAATTGGGTCAAATTGACCTACACAATGGTCAATTGCAGTCCCTTAGCCAAGTGGACCCCACCCATACCCTCATAGCCCTAGTGAGAGGCCAATAGGTCACCAAGGACCCATTGGGACCAATCATAAAGGCTAGGTTGACCAAAGTCAACTCTTGACCTAAAATGGTCAAAGTGCCCTAGTTAAGTGTCAAGTGACCTCCAAGGGCCAATCCAACCCCACCTTGACCCTAGGGGAGGCTAATGGGTCACCAAGGACCAATTGAAGAAACCTCAAGGACCAATTTGACCTAGGTGGGCCCTAGTCCAACTTTGGGTCAAGTTAGCCCAAATGGGCTAACTCAAGCTCAAGCCCATTTCAATTGGGCTAACCTTGACTTAAGTGACCAAATGGACTTGTGGGCTGCCATAGGATAGGGAGGAGCCAAATTTCAGGCTTGGTGACTAGGAGAGAGAAAGCCACCCATGGAGGAGAGAGAAAGAGAAGGAAGAAGAAGGAAGGAGGACTTTGTGCTCCTCCTCCCCCCTCCCCAACCTCCCTATTCAATTCAGAAGAATAAGGGGGAGTGCAGCAGACTTTTTGGACTGGTTAGAGGAAGCTCCACCCCCTACCAACAAAGCCTCCATTGTTGACCATGGCCAAAAATGGCACAAGGCATTCAGCCACCTAACTCCCCTCCTCTCCCTCTTTAAAAGCTTCATTGAGGTTCAAGGAGCATTTCCCACACTTTACCTGAAGGAGCCAAGCCATTTCCTGCATTTTTGAACAAGCCGACCACCACCGGCCACCACCATGCCAATCCGGCGATCAGCACGGCTACAGCCACCACCACAGGTCCTCCTCCACTCCTTTTCCTATGGATAGTTCATAGCAATCGCTAGGGCCAAGGGTCGGGCTCAATTGAGCCCGATCCAATTCGGAATTTTCATGGTTTTCGGCCAAAAATTAGCTTGGTAGAACCGCCGGAATAGGGCTCACCGGCGGCTGAGCCGCCGCCTAGCGACGGCCACCACCTCAACGGAGGTGGTGGTGGCGGTGGTCGGCCGGGGAGGTGGCCGGATTGCCGGCTGCAGCGTCTAGAAGAAGCTCTAGGACGGTGAGATCGGGACCGTCGGCTAGAGCTTGAAGATGACCAGATGTCCTCCACCTTACGTCAAGATTCGTGCTGCATTAGATTTCAAACTATAGGTTTATATATTTCATTTTAATGAATTCTATCACAGCTAATGTATTTAATGTTTTTAATTTTTAAAAATACTTAGGCCCCTCTACTGAAAAAGTCACAAACATGAATTTTGTAGCCCTAAGTGTCTATTTTTATTCAAAATTGATTTGAACCCATTAAAACCTCTGGTTGGCCTAGGGCACCCATTTAGGTGGGGCCTACATCTAGGGCTAGGAATATATTAAACTTAGTGCCCACACTTTATCATTAGTCCAAATGATTTGAAATTTTGGCAGGGAGTCACACTAACTAATATCTAGACCCTGCCCAAAAATGGGAATTTTTGGAGATAATTTTTCCATAGTTTTGTAAATAATTTAATTTATCTAGGGTAAATTAATTTATGGGTCAAATGAAGTCCAAATTCATCCAAATTTTGGTGTGAGGTATATGACGTCAATATAGACCTCTGGTTAAAATTTCATTAAGATTTGAGGTGATTTGAATGGAAATCATGCAAACCCTAGCCTTGCCCAAAGAAGGGCATTTTGGTCCAAAATGTGATTTTTGCTTAGAGTGATCAATTAACCTCAACAGAGGCTCAAATTTGGAACACTGACTTTTCATGAACTTGTACACCTTCCAATGAAATATGGGGAGGTTTGGAATTGATTTGCCCCAAGATCCAGGGTCAAACCCTAAGGAAGGGCTTTTGTACCTTGTGAAAGGCATGTGGCCAAAACGCCTTGTATGACTATGAAATTTTGTAGGGATGGTATTATGGTAATTATAACCCTCTGGTTAAAATATTAGGGTGTTTTGGAAAGTTTGGGACCCACAAAACCCTAACCCTAGTTTAGGGCACAAACATTATGGGGTTGGAATGGGCTAGCTAAACTCCTCCAACTAAGGTGAAATTTTGGTAGATTGGTCATAAGGATATTATAAGACTCTGGTAATTTAATTGGGAATTTTGGGATAATAGTTATAGTACTTCATTTGTAACACAAGGGATGCCTCAATTTAATGAATTGGTCATTATGGTCCCTCTGACCCTTCAGAGGTCATGAAATTTTGGCTGAGGAAGGTTTGAATCATTATATGCATATATAAATTTTATGAAAATTGTTGGATACATATTTGAGGTACTTACTTCACAAGCTTGTTAAATGAGGAAATTACTCAATAATTTAATTAAGATTATTTACTGATAAATAAATTATGAAATTTGGCCCAAATCATTTATATGCCATTAGAATCCTACTGGAATTTTCTCTGAATTTTTGGAAGCAATATAGTCTTTTATATTTCTTTAAATAAATTTTCAAGGGTTAAAATGAAAAAAAGAATTCTGGGATAAAACCTTACTGAAAAATTTAGATATTTTGGAAGATGAGTTAAATCCTTATTTTAAATATTATATAGAGTCAGTGGAATGATATCTTGCCTAAAAATGGTACTTCATGTTCATTATTGGAAATTTTAGTCACTAGAATAATTAAATAAATTATTAAATAAATAAGGAAAATTTTGGGTCTCTGGATTTAGGGCTTAAAGGTCTTAATGGACCTCCATTAATTATTATAAGAATAATGGATGATTATTCGATGTACTTTCCATTTTACCTGAAGTTTAACCTTGATGGTCTGCAATTAGTAATTTTGGAAAGTTATTCATTAATTTGTTTGGAGCTTATCACTCCTTAAACACTTATGATATTTGACCCAGAGCATTTATATTCCCTTGCAATCATGTTAGAGTTTTCCCTTGAATTGATTTAGAAATAATATTGCCCTATTTATCTATTTTAATGAATTATTGCAAGTTATCTTTAAAATTAAATCAGTGGCCTAAACCTTGCTGAAAGATTAAGAGACCTTGGATCTTAAGTCAAATGTTCATATTGAGTATAACATAAATCTGGGGAAACTTTATCTTGCCTAAATTTGGTACCTCCTGTTCAATCTTGGAAACTTTGGCTACTATGGATATTTAATAAATTACTAGATAAATAGGAAAATTGTGAAATTCTGGAATTGGGCAATAAAGGTCATACAGGAAATGATTAATTACTATAGGAGTATTGGATGAATATTTATTGTACTTCCCATTTTACATGACGTTTAAACTCGGTGGTCTGCATATAGTAAATCTGCAGAAATAATTTGGAGTACAAGTTAGGCACTTAAGTCAAGATTAGTGGTTATAGGTTTGGATAATTTAGAATGAGTTCATCACTCGAGTTAGGATAAGCAAGGGTTGGGTTTTGGCTAAATGTTAGATGGTGCCCGGGATCGATGAAAGATCGTCTAACCTGTAGGAGGATTTGTCAAAATACTAGGATTAGTCCAGGGAGCTTCGGCTCGGTTGTTGATTATAACGGACGGGATAGTCCGGGGAGCTTCGACTCGGTTGTTGATTATGACGGACGAGATAGTCCGGGGAGCTTCGGCTCGGTTGTTGATTATGACGGACGGGATAGTCCGGGGAGATTTGGTTCGGTTGTTGTTTGGACTCATAACTATTGCATGTGCATAAAAGATATAAGGTGGTGGGTCTTCGGTATTGGAGGGTCGATGCACCGACGCCAATATGCTGACTCGGCAAGTGTGGTTAGCACTTCGCCAACAGAAGTCCGGTGCGCCAGCCGGCAAGAGTACGCAGGAGTCTGCTTTGTGCACCAAGCGTTGAGGCGTACGATAGGTCTGACTGGTAGTGCTTTACTGGTTTAGAGGTGGGCGAGGCCCAACCCACCGCTTCTGTCTGCCACTACAGAGGTATCCTGGGAGGTAACGGCTTCGAAAGGGGGAACTAAAGGTCTGTGTACACAGAGTCGAGTGGGTGAGTTGCACTTGCATGTTCACATCATAGCATAATTGTATTTCATAGCATAACCATTGCATATAACCTGACACCTAATGTATAAGCGGTATGGGACGCTCTATACATTAGGCCTTGCAAAACGACCCCTTGTCCTATAAGTTCGTGCGAGCGTGCTTACAAGTCAAGGTTCTCTTTCAGTATTATGTATTTAAGCCTGCTAGTAAAACTGACACCCTATCGTATAAATCGGTATGGGACTTTTTATACGATAGGAGCTCTGCAAGAGATCCCTTAGCTTATGTGTATTCACATAAGTTAAGGTTACTTATTCTAAATTTGTATCATTATTACCATACTTAGAATTGCTAGTCTAATTCCGCTGTCATCTGCTATTTGACATTCTCCACCTTCATGTCCTTTCCTTTCCTTCTCCCCGCTCGGTGCTTAGGAGCCATGGGGGAAGGGGCGGAGGATGATAGGACTTAGTTTTTTAGACTAACAGTTTTCGAACCACATCATTTAGGGGACCACGGAGCCCAGCATGGAGGAGCAGCCCCGGAGGTCGGGACGCTTGGAGATCGGACAGTCTAGTATTGGAGTCCAGACAATAGGGACTGTGAGTCCCGAACACTA
The DNA here is from genome assembly GCA_039513925.1 of Platanthera zijinensis. NCBI lineage: Eukaryota > Viridiplantae > Streptophyta > Magnoliopsida > Asparagales > Orchidaceae > Platanthera > Platanthera zijinensis. Next base: position 104,704,630 of record CM077084.1, on the reverse strand, counting down.
GTAGTTGTATTAGTTTGCTTCCGCGATGAGTGATTTGTAGTGAGGACTTGATGTACCGGGCATAAGCCCGAGATTTTTATTATATGTACTATTTGTGGACACTCCCTTCATGGAGCTTATTTTTTATACATGTGATTTTCAGTGGACTTGTTTCCATTCTATTACTACAGTTGTGATCGATTTTGGCCGGCAGAATCGGCATCGTGTAGTGACGACCTTCCCGAGTGCGAAGGTATCACCGCAAGGTGGCGATTCTGGGCCTAAGACCCCGGTGTCGAAAAAGAAAAAAAAGGGGGTCTTACAAGTGGTATCAGAGGGAAACCTCGATCAGAAAAGTAGCAGTCCACTAACCCTGGGACACCCCAGCTCGAGTTTAGTTTGGGGGAAAACTAAGCAGCGGAAGCAGTGGTGGGCCCATATGGGAAATCACATGAAAATTGTCCACTTTTAGTTAAATCTGTGAGACTTCTTATATTTGTCTTCTATTACGCAGCCCCCAGCGCAGCCAACACCACAAGGCGGAGTTCAGCAGACTCCGACTGTTGCACCACCTCCCCTGGTCCCCACTCCATTCCTACACTCGGAGATGGGTCAAACGATGACGGCCATTCTAGATGCTTTCAGGGCTCAGCAGGTTCCGGCTCCATAGCCGAACCCGGGGGCCAATTGGCTGAGCGTCTTTCGAGGCCTCTCCCCTCCATCTTACTTGGGGACAGAGTCCGCTGTACGGATAGAAGAATGGCTAGATATTATGTACGAAATGCTGACTGGGATACGGTGTCCCTGGGAGGAGAGGGTGGCCTTGGTTGTCTCCTGCCTGGAGTCCCATGCCAAGAGGTGGTGGAAGATGCTGCTGGACACAATGTTTGCTGATAGGGAGGTTGCGGAAGTTACCTGGGAAGAGTTCAGGGCCGCACTCCTGGAACATTTTGTTCCGCAGTCGGCTAGGGATGAGTTGGAGGAGCGGTTCTTACAGCTGAAGCAGGGCACCCGGACAGTGGTAGAGTACCATCGGGAGTTCGACCATTTGGCTCGATATGCAGATTCTTACCAGCTGGACAAAGCGGGGTACATCAAGAGATTCTATAAAGGCCTGCGGGAGGACTTGAGGGAGGCCTTGTTGTTTGTATCCGACGGGCCTATCTCCCGGATCTTGGAGATGGCAAAGAGGATTGAGGCTGATTGGCACACCACTCGAGGCCGGAAGCGGCAAGCGGAGGATCAGGGCCGGAGAGCCAGAAATGATTAGCGGCAAGGTGATATACCAGGTGGGAGGAGGACAGAGGACCAGCCTCGTCAGGAAGTGAGGCAGGAGCCGAGGGAGCAGGTGATATTGGCCCCTCAGCCTCTTCAGATGAGGGAGGCACCAAGACCTGGGGGTATGGCATTTCCCCCACCAGAATGCTACAACTGTCATCAAATAGGACACATTCGGAGAAACTGCCCCATGAGGGAAGCACCTCTACCAGCACCCCAGGCTTCCCCTCATGCCCAATAGTTTGGAGGACGAGGACGTGGTCGAGGATGTGGTTTCCAGGGTGCAGATCGCAGGCAGTAGAGGGAGCAAATTTATGCACTGGATTTGGCTCAATCCCGGAACCCTGAGCAAGTAATCAATGGTATGTCAGAAAATTGTATACTTATTTCCTCATGACCTTTAAGTTTATATAGAAGTGATAATCTACGGAAGAAAACCATAGCTAGATTCTAAGACATTTAACTTTCCCCACCCCCAGGAATAGTTTTCATCAGCGGCAAACCCGCTTATACGCTATTTGATACGGGTGCTTCACACTCGTTTGTATCGGAAGCCTTCGTAGAAGGGTTCGAAGGCATGGAGCGATTCACGGGTCTGATGATGAGGATACGATTACTCGACGGATCAGAGTTGTTCACCTCTGCCCACTGCAATATGGAGACGGAGATCGGCGGAAAGATATTTGAATCTCCAGCGACGATCATAAAGATGCCAATCTTTGATTTGATCCTAGGAATGACGTGGTTGAACTGGAATCATGCTCAAATTGACTACACGTCCAAGAGAGTTACCGTGAGACATGGAGATTCCTACCTCGTCATTGAAGGTACTAGATCTATTCCCCCTCTCATGCTGTCATCTGTACAGGCCGTCAAGGATCACTTACAGGGGGAAGAAGTGTATGAGGTAATATTTGAAATGACTGAGGCCATGGTCTTCACCTCGGGTATTCTGGTGGTGCGAGATTTTGCCGACGTATTTCTAGAGAAACTGCCTGGGCTACCCCCGCACCGGGAGTAGGATTTCCGGATATAGCTGGTGTCGGGGGCTAAGCCGGCAGTTAGAGCCCCTTACCGGATGGACCCAAAAGAGCTAACAGAATTTCGAAGCCAACTCCAGGAACTGGTGGAAGCCGGATTTGTTAGACCGAGTTCCTCTCCATGGGGAGCCCCAGTCTTATTTCTGAAGAAGAAGGATGGGACACTTCGCCTGTGCATCGATTATCGAGCACTAAACAGGTTGACCGTCCGGAATACCTATCCTCTCCTACGGATAGACGAATTATTCGACCAGCTGGAGGGAGCCCATTATTTATCGAAGCTGGATTTAAGGTCGGGTTACTACCAACTACGGATCCAGGAGGAGGACATTCCAAAGACTGCTTTCAGTAGCAGATATGGGCTATATGAGTTTACCGTGATGCCTTTCGGGCTCACAAATGCTCCGTCGGCATTCATGAGCCTCATGAACTGGGTTTTTGAGGCCTACTTGGATGTGTTCGTCATAGTATTCATAGACGACATCCTGATCTACTCTAGGACAGAAGAGGAGCACACTCGGCATCTGACGCTGACTCTGGAGAGACTACGGGAGCACAAGCTCTATGGGAAGATCAGCAAATGCCAGTTTTGGTTGAAGGAGGTGGCCTTCCTGGGCCATATCATCAGTGGTGCTGGGTTGGCAGTGGACCCAGCCAAGATCCAAGCAGTCCGGGACTGGCCGCAGTTGAAGACGGCCACAGATGTACGAAGTTTCCTAGGACTCGCCGGTTACTACCAGAAGTTCGTAGAGGGATTCTCTCGTATCGCCCTTCCACTCACATCTCTAACAAGAAAGGAGGTGCCCTTTATATGGACCCCATAGTGTGAGGTGGCTTTTCAAGAGCTAAAGGGGCGACTCACTTCGGCTCCTATACTTGCTCTCCCTTCAGGAAAAGAAGGATTCCAGGTCTACACCGATGCCTCCTACCAGGGCATGGGTGCAGTGCTTATGCAGAATGGCCATGAGATAGCTTACGCTTCTCGGCAGATGAAGAAGCACGAGCAAAACTACCCAGTCCATTACTTAGAGATGGGAGCTGTCATCTTTGCACTAAAAGTCTGGTGTCACTATCTGTACAGTGTCCACTGCGACATATACTCCGACCATAAAAATTTGAGGTATGTGGACACGCAAAAAGATCTGAACATCAGACAGAGACGATGGGTGGAATTTTTGGCAGACTACCAGTATGAGATGCACTACCACCCGGGAAAGGCGAATGTGGTAGCAGATGCACTGAGCCGAAAGACCGCAAACGCCGGAGTAGGAACACAGTTGATGGCATTGGAGTTAGTTCAGATGTTAGATAAGATGCAAATATCCCTGGTGTCCGAGGATCACCCTGAGTTATACCAAGAGTATCTTTCGTCATTAATCGCCACTGGTGACATTCGAGAAAGGGTCAAGGATGGACAGAGGCAGGATACCCAGCTAGAGCCGATATTCCGGGCCTTAGAAGCAGGCACTGCAGGAGATTACACACTGAGGGATGACTTAGTATGCTTTAGAGGACGGTTCTACATACTAGAGGGAGGCCAGGTCCGGGAGGACATCATGATGGAGGCTCATTGCAGTCGATATTCGGTACACCCGAGGATTATAAAGATGACTGCAGATCTGAAGAAGACTATGTTCTGGCCCGGCATGAAGAAGGATATCACCTACTTCATGACCCATTGCGAGGCATGCCAGTTGGTGAAAGCAGAGTGTAGAAACCCCGCAGGATTATTGCAGCCACTCCTAGTACCAGAGTGGAAGTTCGATGATATCGCCATGGACTTTATACACGGACTTCCTCGATCGAGGACAGGGAATGATTCGATCTGGGTGATCATCGACCGGCTGACAAAGGTAGCTAGGTAAATTCCAATCAGGAAGGATGACTCGGTAAGTGTGCTAGTCTGAAAGTTTGTGGAGCAGTTCGTTCGCTATCATGGCGTCCCCAAGTAGATTGTGTCAGACCGGGATGGACGATTTACATCCAGGGAGTGGAGGTCAGTGCAGACTTACTTGGGCACTCGACTAACATTCAGTACGGATTTCCACCCCAGACGGATGGATAGACGGAACGAACCAACTGGACTCTGGAGGATTTACTACGACTCTGCATATTAGATCGCGGTGAACCTTGGAAGAAGTTATTACCGCTGATCGAGTTCTCGTATAATAACAGCTACCAGTCTAGTATAAAGATGGCTCCTTATGAGGCGTTGTACGGACGAAAGTGCAGGACTCCGCTGTCATGGATACAGGACGAGGACCCTAAGGCATTGGATTCGGAGTTTGTCGAGGATACCGAGGCTCAGGTGAGATTGATACGGGACAGGATGCTGGAAGCACAGAGCCGGCAGGCTAAGTATTATGACGCTCGGCACCGTCAGGTGGAATTCCAGGTGGGAGATCAGGTGTTCTTGAAGATCCGACCAATGCATGGAGTTACTCGGGTACGCGGACAGAGGAAGAAGCTCAGTCCAAGATACATGGGGCCTTATAGGATCCAGGAGCGGATCGGTCCTTTGGCATACAGGCTGGAGCTGCCACCGGAGCTGGCAAGTCTGCACGACGTATTCCATATATCCTCTCTTAGGAGAGCTCTACTACGCCCAGAGCAGCAAGTTACAACCACAGATGGGCCGATGGCATCTGATCGGTCAGTTCACCTAGAACCGGTCCGGATTGACGACAAGGGAGTACGAGTTTTACGCCACAAAAAGGTTCCATTAGTCAAGGTCCTGTGGAGAAATCACGGAAGAGAGGAGCACACATGGGAGCCCCAGGACTTGATGCGACAAAGATACCCAGAACTCTTCAGTCAGGTATACCTCACAACCTCTCAGAATGTTCAATTTATCTTCCTATTTTAAACTAGTAGGACTGAAATTTCAAGAATATGGGCTAAACTTTTGTTTATTGGGGTCTAGACTTTGCCAATTGAGAGAATTGGTCTTAGATTTGACTATCACCTTTAAACCTCACATAGCGAACATGGTCGTGATCTAAATCTTTCGATTCTCATGGGATGTTACAAGTTTCCTTCTCCCCGATAGGAGTCCCCGTGGGCTTAACCTTGATTTCGGGGACGAAATCTTTGTTTTGTTTATTGGGATTTGTAACATCCCATTTCCAACTAGACCCCTAAGAGTGGTTTTGTCATGACAAAACCCTAGGAAGCCCAAGAAAGAGTCAAGTGGACCTGGTGGTGTGGATAGAGGCACTATGGTCTACAAATAGTAAATTCCAAAACCTTGGTTTAAGGTGATCATGAAGCTTCACCAAGACTCCAAGACCCCACCCATACCTTTATAACCCTAGTAATGGGTCAATGGGTCACTAAGGACCCATGGAGGGCAGCCAAAGGACCTGAGTTGACCAAAGTCAACTCTAACCCTAATTGGATCAAATTGACCTACACAAGGGTCAATTGTAGTCTCTTAGCCAAATGGACCACCCCTATACCTCCATAACCCTAGGTAGGGGTCAATGGGTCACTAAGGACCCATGGAGGGTAGTCAAGGGAGCTAAGTTGATCAAAGTCAACTCTAACCCTAATTGGGTCAAATTGACCTACATAAGGGTCAATTGCAGTCCCTTAGCTAAGTGGACCCCACCCATACCCTCATAGCCCTAGTGAGAGGCCAATAGGTCACCAAGGACCCATTGGGACCAATCATAAAGGCTAGGTTGACCAAAGTCAACTCTTGACCTAAAATGGTCAAAGTGCCCTAGTTAAGGGTCAAGTGACCTCCAAGGGCCAATCCAACCCCACCTTGACCCTAGGGGAGGCTAATGGGTCACCAAGGACCCATTGAAGAAACCTCAAGGACCAATTTGACCTAGGTGGGCCCTAGTCCAACTTTGGGTCAAGTTAGCCCAAATGGGCTAACTCAAGCTCAAGCCCATTTCAATTGGGCTAACCTTGACTTAAGTAACCAAATGGACTTGTGGGCTGACATATGATAGGGAGGAGCCAAATTTCAGGTTTGGTGACTAGGAGAGAGAAAGCCACCCATGGAGGAGAGAGAAAGAGAAGGAAGAAGAAGGAAGGAGGACTTTGTGCTCCTCCTCCCCCCTCCCCAACCTCCCCATTCAATTCAGAAGAATAAGGGGGAGTGCAGCAGCCTTTTTGGACTGGTTAGAGCAAGCTCCACCCCCTACCAACCAAGCTGCTATTGTTGACCATGGCCAAAAATGGCACAACGCATTTAGCCACCTAACTCCCCTCCTCTCCCTCTTTAAAAGCTTCACTGAGGTTCAAGGAGCATTTCCCACACTTTACCTGAAGGAGCCAAGCCATTTCCTACATTTTTGAACAAGCCGACCACCACCGGCCACCACCATGCCAATCCGGCGATCAGCACGGCTACAACCGCCACCACAGGTCCTCCTCCACTCCTTTTCCCATGGATAGTTCATAGCAATCGCTAGGGCCAAGGGTCGGGCTTAATTGAGCCCGATCCAATTCGGAATTTTCATGGTTTTCGGCCAAAAATTAGCTTGGTAGAACCGCCGGAATAGGGCTCTCCGGCGGCTGAGCCACCGCCTAGCGACGGCCACCACCTCAACGGAGGTGGTGGTGGCTGTGGCCGGCCTGGGAGGTGGTCGGATTGCCGGGGACAGCGTCTAGAAGAAGCTCCAGGATGGTGAGATCGGGACCGTCGGCTAGAGCTTGAAGATGACCAGATGTCGTCCACCTTACGTCAAGATTCGTGCTGCATTAGATTTCAAATTGCTAGTCTAATTCCGCTGCCATCTGCTATTTGACATTCTCCACCTTCATGTCCTTTCCTTTCCTTCTCCCCGCTCGGTGCTTAGGAGTCATGGGGGAAGGGGCGGAGGATGATAGGACTTAGTCTTTTAGACTAACGGTTTTTGAACCACATCATTTAGGGGACCACGGAGCCCAGCATGGAGGAGCAGCCCCGGAGGTCGGCAAGCTTGGAGATTGGACAGTCTAATACTGGAGTCCAGACAGCAGGGACTGTGAGTCCCGAACACTAGTAGTTGTATTAGTTTGCTTCCGCGATGAGTGATTTGTAGTGAGGACTTGATGTACCGGGCATAAGCCCGAGATTTTTATTATATGTACTATCTGTGGACACTCCCTTCGTGGAGCTTTTTTTCTATACATGTGATTTTCAGTGGACTTGTTTCCATTCTATTGCTACAGTTGTGATCGATTTTGGCCGGCAGAATCGGCATTGTGTAGTGACGACCTTTCCGGGTACGAAGGTATCACCGCAAGGTGGCGATTCTAGGCCTAAGACCCCGGTGTCGAAAAAGAAAAAAAAGGGGGGGGTCTTACAGCAAAGCTCTTCTTCCTGAACAATTGCTGATCTCAGGGGGAGCTTTGACAACATCATCCACTAGTCTTCTCTTAGATTGTTGACAGAGAAGAATAACAAACTCTTTTCTTTTTCCTTACTCTTCTGTAAAAGGGTTTCTCAAAACTCCCTTCAAAAGTTTTGTGGCTGGTTTCTGAGACCTTGTCAAAACTCAGTGGTGGCAAGACACCTGATCAAAAAATCTGATTTTGTTTTTGAGCACCTTATCAAAAGCTCATTGGTGCCAAGGACACCTGATCAACTATTCCTGCAGTGGATTCCTACCTAGGGTGGTAGAAGAGTGGTTGTACTCAGGTTGATTGGGGAACCACTATAGGTCCTTGTGTCTTCTGGATTACTGTGTTTTTGCTTTGCTGTGTGCTGTGATTTTGTTTATTGCTTCTTATCTTTTACTTACTGTAAGCACATTACACATATACTTAAATCAAGTCTTCCACTGCAAATAATTTTTTTATCTGGAAAATTATTTTAATATACTCTATTAACCCCCCCCCCCTTAGAGTAAAGGTAGATCTTACCCTCACTTTTAGATCGGAAAGATGCTAAACACTAATATATCATCGAAATAGACTACTATAAATTTACCCATGTATGGCTTAAATACGTGGGTCATCAACCTGGAGAAAGTGCTCGGTCCGTTAGTGAGTCCCTCTCCTAGCACTAACCACTCGTAAAGCCCATCTTTAGATTTAAAGGTTTTTTTCCATTCGTCTCCCTCCCGAATCCTTATTTGGTGGTAAAGACTCTTAAGATCCAACTTTGAGAATATGGTGGCACCAGATAACATATCCAATAGATCATCCAAACGGGGAATTGGAAACCTATACTTGATTGTTATTTTATTAATGGCTCGGTAGTTTACACACAATCTCCAAGACATATCTTTCTTTAGGACCAACAAGGCAGGGACGACACAAGGGCATTTACTATGGCGAATAAATCCCTTTGCTAATAAATTTGAAATTAATTTGTGTAATTCATTGTGCGCAGAGGGATAGAGTCGGTAATGGGGAAGATTAGGCAACGATGAGCTCGAGACGAAGTCAATTTCGTGTTGAATGTCCCTGATGGGTGGCAACTTAGATGGTAAGCCCACCGGATAGACGTCCTTATATTCTTCCAATAAGGTGTGCAGAGATAACGATCGGTTCTCTAAAGAAGGTTAATCTTCCTTAGCTTGCAGACATACTAACACATAAATGACGCAATCTAAGAAGGTCTCGCGCTCTAACTCCTTCCTACTTATCAAACTTAAAGTTTTCTTTTCCGCAGGCACAATTGTGTCCTTGAAAGCAATCGACGAGTCCTTAGGCGGTGTGGGTTTCAAGACAATGGTCTTACAATTAAAATTGAACTCATAAGTGTTGGCGTGTCCAAAATGGGTCACTTCATAATCATAAAGCCACGGACGTCCTAGTAGAACATGACATACATCCATAGGGATGACGTCGCACCACACCTTATTGACATAGTTCTTCACCGTAAGTGGTACCAAACATCATTTAGAGACCGCGATAGAAGTTTTGTTCACCCATGCTATCTTATACGGATGGGGATTCGGTTCAGTGACTAAATGCATACGAGTGATGCCATTCTCCGAAATGACGTTCATAAAACGATCGCTATCTATTATTAATTTGCACCACTTGTCACCGCTCTTAAAATTCAACGAGAAGATATTCATTCGATTGTAATCATCCGTCGCACGCGGTGTATTCAGAATACATCTCATAACCATCATAAAGGAGTCGTCGTCAATATCACTCGGCTCGCCGTCAGATTCAGTACCGGCTTCGTAGACGATCTCGGCAGGCTCAGACGTGGAGTCTAACAGGGCTAGTTGTTTTCCCTTAGTGGGGCACTCACTAGAGTAGTGCCCTTGGATCCCGCAAGAATAACAGGTGGCATTGGTCTTATAAATACGTCCTATTGGAACTCTCTCACCAGTGGGATTTCTGATGTTCCTAGCTGTAATGACCACAGAGTTTAGATCTGTTGACCGAATCTTTCCTATGTCTCGCATGGAGGATGAGGGTGGGGGGTCCTAAAATGGATTTTCTTTTTGGGAAAGCTCGTCCCTTGGACTTGTATGCATTGTGTTTTTCGATATCCAAGGCTGCATTGAATGTTGTGTTAAGGTCCGTGTGACAATAACGCAGAAGCTTGCTTTGGATGTCCGAATTGAGTCCCTTACGAAAATGGGAGAGCGTAACCTCAGGCATTTCTCGGATGTCACAACGCATCATCATATCCTTAATGAGTCCCATGTACTCCGCTACTGATTTATCACCCTGACGAAGGGTGGCTAATTCGTCGAACATTTGGGTTCGGTGGTACGCAGGGACATATTGATCAGTCAAAAGGGCTTTCATGGCAGCCCACCCAATTGGGGGTTCTCCATTCACGGTAGCTAGACGCCTCTCTTCATTCAACGAAAATGTTTTGGCCCTAACCAGAAGTTCCATTCGTACCACTCGTACCTTATCAACGTCTGTCAGTCTATGCAACCCAAAAAACTTGGGGTTCACCCAGGCCATCATATGATGGTGGATGGATCCGAACGACCCTAGTTATATCGAACTCATCATCCTGATCACGAGGATGGTTTTGTCGCTCCTCTTATAGGTTGGAGGGAAAGAGTGGTGGCCCCGGTCGATTTATCCTAAAGCCGGGATTTTGAGGCGCTGTCTGATTTACAGACAACCCTTGTATTAATTAGGTGAGTGCATCGAACCTTGTGTTAAACTCTTCCCTAAGCGCCGCAACTGTTGCAGGAGCGTGCTCATCATCATTGTTGTCGGCCATGTGTGAGGTGGATGGAGGATACTCCGTGCCAAGCATCGTGCGTATGAACAACACAGATACAGGGTTTCTCTTAAAAAAAGGACTGTTTGGACAAGAATTTTATAAAGTAGGATTTTTATATGCTTAACGACTTGGAGAACGAAAATATTTTGTTAGACTTTTGTGCTTAGAAAAATAAGGACAAAATTCAGAATTTTTTTTGTAATTTTCTGCAGAATTGTTTTTTTTTATTTTTGTTATATGCAGACCAGATTGTAAAAAATTTCAGATTTTTGTGTCTAACGAATCGTGCACGACCAAGTGTGGGTTGACGTCCTATGACAGGAAAGCGTAAGGATGGTGTCGATTGAGAAATCAATACAACCTCCCTCTGATACCAAATTTTATGTAGCACCGTCCTAAGAGACTACACGGATGACGTAGGATTACGTTCGCCACGCTCACACGCTCTCGTTTCCACACAACAACGAAACGCAGCAGCACAATATTTTTTTATTTATCTTTCGCGCTAACGTACGGATAGCCAACCCGCAGGAGATCAAACCACGGCTAAAGGCCGAGATCCAATCAAGCAAAAAGGGACGAATATTCGCGTCCGTTCGAGCGATGTTGTACCAAAGAAAGATCTACCAAGAAAATCCCGATTCGCAAACAGTTGATCTTTCCCCAACAAGAAATAACGAGGATCGTCAATCCTCTCGATAGTATTCAGAAATTCAAACGAAAACCAACAAATCTATCAAAGAAAACTCCGCAAAATTTTATTCGTTTCGAGAAATCACGCTAAAATCGTCCACCACAAAAACGATCTAAGAAAATTAAACTCTTGAGTAGAAGTTTCGTTACCCCTCTCGGAAAAATAGATCCGAGATGTTGGATCCACTAGAATTGATCACTCTCCTTTGTACTCCACGGAAGGTGCTCCAATAGAATGACAAAACTCACTCGTCTTCTCCGCTCTGCGCCGTAGAAGATCACCCAAGCCTTTAGTTGTTTCAATCGGATCTTCTCCTTCAATGATGGCCGACTAGTAGAGAGAGGGTAGAGGGAAATCGTGGAGGTTGCGGAGTAATAAGAGGTAAGAAGGAAGTAGAATGAAGAGAGAAGGACGGGGTGGCCAAGGGGAGGAGGAAGGAGGAGGGCTGGTGGTTCCAAGGAGGGGGCCGAAAGTTTGAGAGGGGGAGATGCCTCTTTTGGCTAGGAAGAGAGAAGGAAAGAGAGAGGAAGAAGGGAATTCCAATTTTAGGAGTTCAAATTTCAAATTTTCATTCGATGATTGATTATCCCATATAATGGCCTATTTATAGGCTTACAAAATTGAATGGCTACATGCAGCCCAATAACAAAAATTAAATATTGTCCCAACAAAAGTGCAATTAAACAAAACATGCAAATATTTAGTGCAATTAAACAAAATATGCAAATATTTAATTAATACATATAAGAGAATAATTATAAGTATTAATTAATTACTATGGCGCCGTAGGCGGAGATTGTAGCGGCGATGGCGTTTATCAAATTGGTTGTCACGGCGACGCGCGTATTTGATCGGAGAGGCACCATCATCCGTAAGCATGCCAGTACCATCGTCGTCATGTTGAGGGCCATCTCCTCCATCACCAGGCTAGATGATTTAACTCCCGGTGGTACTCCACCACCGTCTTGTTGCCCTGTCTCAACTGTAAAAATCTATCTTCCAGCTCATCTCTAGCCGACTGTGGAACAAAGTGCTCCAATAGTGCGTCCATGAACTCCTCCCAAGCAATCTTTGCAACCTCTCTGTCAGTAAACGTCGTGTCCAGCGATGTCTTCCAGCATCTCTTGGCCTAGGACTCCAAGCAAGAGACCAACAAGGTCACCCTCTCCTCCCATGGGCACCATAAGCCAGTCAGCATCTCTTACATAATGTCCAGCCAATCCTCCATCCGATCTGCCAACTCTATCCCTAAGTAAGATGGGGGAGAAAGTCCTCGGAAAATACTCAACCAATTGGCCCCCGGGTTTGGCTGCGGAGCCGGGACCTGCTGGGCCCTAAAAGCATCCATAATACCTGTCAGGGTCTGCCCCATCTCCGACTGTAGGAATGGAGTGGGAGCCGGGGGAGGTGGTGCAACATTTGGAGCTTGCTGGACTCCGCCCTGTGGTGTGGGATGTGTTGGAGGCTGCGTAACAAAACTCATTCATAAGTAATCGACTCAAACCTAATTAAAGATGGACAATTTACATGTGAACCCCCAAATGGGCACACCACTGCTTCTGCTACTTTGTTTGTTCCCAAACTAAACTCGCACGGGGGTGACCCAGGGTTTGTGGACTGCTACTTCTCGATCGAGGTCTGCTCTGATACCACTTCTAAGACCCCATTTTTTTTAAAACCACCAAAGTCTTAGGCCCAGAACCGCCGTTTTGCGGTGACACCTTCATACCCGGAAAGGTCTCCACTACAAAATGCTGATCCTGCCGGCCGATTCGATCACAACAGTAGCTAATTAACAAAAGGCAAGTCCACAAACATCACATATATAACAAATATTCTCCACGAAGGGAGTGTCCACAGATATAATAAATGTATAGAAACTTGGGCTCAGGCCCTGTACATAAAAATTCTCACTACATATCTCTCATCGGGGAAGCAAAACTAAATAACTACTAACAATCAGGACTCACAGTCCCAGCTTTCTGAACTCCGGTACTAGACTATCCCATCTCCAAGCATGCCAATCTCTGGGGCTTCTCCTCCATGCTGGCTCCACGGTCCCCTAAAATGATGTGGTTCAAAAACCGTTAGTCTAAAATACTAAGTCCTATCATCCACCGCCCCTTCCCCCATGGATCTTAGGCACCGAGCGGGGAAGAGGAAAGGAGAGGAAATGAAGGTGGAGAATAATAAATAATAGGTGATAGTCGAATAAATATAGCAATTCTAAGAGTACATGTAACAGCAATCGAAGTAAGAAATACTGTATGTATAATATGAAACCTTAACTTATATAAAAAGCACATAAGTTAAGGGATATTCGATAGGGCTCCTATCGTATAAAAAGTCCCACACCATTATATACGATATGGTGTCAGTTTTTTTTGCAAGTATACAAGTATATTTACTGAATAAAAACCTTAACTTATAAGCACGCTCGCGCGAACTTATAAACCAAGGGGTCGTTTTGCAGGGCCAATTGTATAAAGCGTCCCATACCACTTTAAACAATAGGTGTTAGGGGTTATATGCAATGATGCTGCTATGACATGCAAATATTCCATGATATGAACATGCAAGTGCAATACACCCACTGGACTCTGTGCAAACAGACCTTTAATTCCCCCTTTCTGGAGCCTAACTTCAAAGGATATCCATGTAGTGGAAAACAGAAGCGGTGGGTTGGGCCTCGTCCACCTCAAAACTAGTAATTGCACTACCAGTCAGACCTATCGTATGCCTCAACGCTGGTGCACTAAGCGGAGCTCCTGCATACTCTTGTTGGCTGGTGCACTGGACTTTATATGGCCAAGTGCTAAACCACACTTCCCGAGTCAATGTATTGGCTTCGGTGCATCGGCCCTCCAATATCGAAGACCTACCACCTTATACTTTATGCACATGTAACTTATATATCAGCTACCGAGCCAAATCTCCCCGGACCATCCCATCCATCACAATCAACAACCGAGCCAAAGATCGTCGGGCCAACCTGCCCATCACCAAATCCACTGAGCCTACAGCCCGAGTGACCCAACCTAACATCCCGATGCATCGAGGTGAGAGAAAGTGAATCCCTAGTTATACTAGTTTCTCTTGCAATTTAATTTGCCTATAGTTTAGGTTAGCCCAGGACTGCCCAAGGCATACCCCGTGAAGGGTTCTCGAGGGCACTAGGAACTACGATGGGCAGAAGCCCAAAGCTCCCTTTTGCAAGGAACTTATTATTATTGGTAATTACCTGATTCCCGATTCCTTTAGTTTTACTCTAGATCTAATCCTAATGTGTTTTGGACCTTCTCTCTCTTTTCACGGGAAAGACGATCTTTCGTCGATCCCGAGCACCACCTAGACTTAGACGACTGTACTACCTACTCTTCCCAACTTCCAATGGTATACTCCTATCCACTTACCAAAACAGTAACACAAACCCATCTCCCTCCGACCTTTCCCCATGTTAACACGATTTCAGCAGTTTCACTTGACGCAGACCATCATAAGCTATATGACGTATACAATGGGAGGTACCCCATGTTATCATAAAAAATCCCTATAATAATTATTGGGGGTCTACCATGACATGATTAGCCTAAATCCAGAATTACATAATTTTCCTAATTTAATTAATAATTTATTTTATTTTTCTAAGTAATCCAACAACCCAAGTTTGAACATGGAGTACCCATTTCAGATATGCAAATGTTCCACAAAAATTATGTTAAATACAAGATGACTATTTAAAAGAAAATCCAAAGTCTCCTAATTTTTAAGCAAGGTTTAACCTCTAAACCTAATTTTAAAAAAGAATCTACATTAAACATTTTAAGGAAGCAAGTACTACCAAAATACTTCAAAAAATTCTGAGAAACTTCAATCATGTATATAATGACCTATAATAACTTTAGGTCCAGTTTCATAATTTTTCAATGAGTAGTAAACTCTAAATCTAATATTGTACCATATTCCAATTTAATGCCCTAATGAACTAAATAAAGAAATTATTTATCAAAAAAATATAATAAAATTCTCACATGAGCATTTTGTCTTTGGAACTCTACTGATCAAGTTTCACATTTCTAAATCAATCATAGGGCTATGAATCAATTTTTGAATATAAATGCATTCTCAAAAGCTTGTGAACAAAGTACTGAAAATATAAATCTAAAAACTATAATAAAATTCATGTAAGAGTATACTAACATAAAATACCCGCTGCCCAATTTTCATAACTTCCTACTCAACAGGGAAATCATAATAATTGAAAGATTATCAAGGGCAATTTAATGTACTCTAAAGAAGGTGCTAAATGTATTGATCCAAAATTACCAATAAAATCACCGAAGGGCCTTATTGACCCTATGACTATACTACCCAAGTTTCATGGCTTTTGATTAAGTTTTGGTGACCTATCTTGCATGTGTATGTGTTGTGACCTAAGCTATGGTTAGAGTTTTGAGGGATTTATCCATCTCCAAATCCTTTAAGATTTTTACACGAGGACTTTAGCTACCCTAGTATACTACCTACCAAATTTCAAGTCCATACAGGGACATTTGACCACATGTCCTTCTCAAACCCCCAAAGTCCAAACATTGGGTTTGAACTTGGGTCCTAAGGCAATTCAATCCCAAACCATCCCATATTTCATATGACGGTGTTAAAAGTCATGACCAACCAGTGGCCTAAATTTATTCCCTCTGTTGAGGTGGTTTGACCACTCAAACCTCAAAGTGAACTTTTGACCTAAATACCCCTTAGTAGGGCAAAGCTAGGGTTTGCTCAAATCCTATTTAAATCAAGTCAAAAAGTGGTGAAAATTTATATAGGTCATCAAGATGACCCCAAGGACAACTAACCAAAATTTGGGAGGGTTTGGTGGTCATTTGGACCCCAAATTAATTTACCCTAAGACATTTAAATAATTTTAAAAAACTATAAAAAATTTTTATTAAAAATTCTCATTTTTGGGCAGGACCTAGATATAGGTTAGGGTGACTCCCTGTCCAAGTTTTAGGTCTTTTTGATAAGAGATGAAGTGGGGGCACTAATTTTAGTTTCTTCCCAACCCTAGGTATAGACCCCATCAAAATAAGTGCCCTGGTCAAACAAGTTGTCCAAATTGACTCAAATCAATTTAAAAATAAAGTAGACCCATAGGGCAACAATTTATATATTGACCACTTTCCATGATTCAGCCTCTAAGTATTTTTAACTTAATTTACAAGGTATCTAAAATAGTGTGATAGATTCATTAAATTGAAATAAATATAATCCTATAGTTTGAACAGTAGCCGCACGCATCTTGACGCATATTTAGACGGCATCCCATCATCATACCCGCGCGCCAATGGCTAGGATTTATTCCTCGTTGGCCAACTTCACGCCTCTGCCACCAGCCTCCCGGCCACCTCCCTGGCCGGCCACTACCACCACCACCTCCATCGAGGTGGTGGCTATCGCCAAGCGGCGACACAGCCTCCAGAGGGGCGGATTCCGGCAATCCTAACAAGCTAACTTTTCTAGAAAAGCAGGAGAAAAACTCTCCTGATCGGGCACAATTGAGCCCAATTCTTGGCCTTAACTATTCCTATGATCTACCCACAGGAAAAGAGGAAGGGGAGGACCTTGTTTGCGGCCTGTGAGCAGGTGGTTTGCCTCCATGCCATCTCCGGCCGCCGATTTGGGTTTCTCTGCAACTATTACACCAACACCACTAGAACTGAAATGTAATCGAGGGAAAATCTTTCCCTTGCCCTGGTGAAAGTTTCTAATGAAGGAATTGGGGGAAAGGTGGCGTGTAACTCCCCTATTCATCAAGGCACCCTTAATGGCCATAAGGGTGAAATTTCGGTTTAACCCAATTTGATTGGCTGAGCAACTCCACTGGCCGACCATCTCATGAAAACTTCTCCCCTGCCTCCAAGGAGTTAAAGCCCCATCAAAAGGAGGGGTTATGGAGCCTTCATGGCCATGATGGCCATTAAGCTCTTACTTTCTCCCTCCTCCAAATTTGGATAACTTCCACTCTCTCTCCTAGTCACCAAACTCTAAATTTGGTGGGCCCAAAATGTGTCTCTACACCTCCTAGACCAATGGGCCACACCAGTTTGGGCTTAGCCCACTTGGATTGGGCTTGAGCTAGCCATTTAGGCTAGTTTGACCACTTTGACCCATGAGTTGACTTTGGTAAACTTAGCCACTAGGGTTGAACCCAATGGGTCCTTGGTGACCCTATAGACTACCCAAGGTGTTAAGGGTATTGTGGTAGGGTTATGGGGTCAAGTTGAAGCCCTAAAGTTACACCTTAGGTCTGATGTTGAGGATGCACTATAAGTAGAGCAAGGTGATTTTCACCTTGAGCCTTCCCTACTTCATCTAGAGCTTCTGATGGTTTTGTCATGACCTAGTCATTACAAAACAAAGACCTAGGGGTCTAGTTGTTTGAGGGATGTTACATCCAGTGCAAGGCAAAGCGACTGGACTTCAAGATGGACAACAACCAAACTATGAGTGTCTATGGATTTTAGGGCAAGGGTTCCCTTATTATTTCTGCGGTACGTTCTTGTCGAGCTATAGAGTCTGGTTGCGAGGCATATATTGTTTTTATTTCTTCTTTGGAAATGACTTTTGTTACACCACATCTTGAGGATATCTTGGTGGTGCGTTAGTTTTCAGATGTCTTTCCTCTTAGTCTTCCAGGACTTCCTCCTGAGAGAGAGGTGGAATTTGTGATAGACATCGACCCATGTACTCGCCCTATTACTAAGGCACCATATCGTATGGCTCTGCATGAGTTAGAAGAGTTGTGCACTCAGCTAGATTAGTTGCTGCAGTATGGTTTTATTAGGCCGAGCTCTTCTCCGTGGGGTGCCCCTGTTTTTTTTAAAGAAGAAAGACGGTTCTCTGAGGATTTACATAGATTATCGAGAGTTAAATAAGGTAACCATCAAGAATAGATATTTGTTGCCTTGGGTTGATGATTTATTTGATCAGTTATGGGGATGCGCCATGTTCTCGAAGATTGACCTTCGATCAGGCTGCCACAAGTTGAGGGTACGTGAGGCTGATATACTACGGATAGATTTTCGTCCCCGACACAGGCATTTTGAGTTATTGGTGATGTCCTTTGGTTTGACAAATTCCCCCTCTTCTTTTATGGACTTAATGAAAAGAGTGTTCAAGGATTTCTTGGACCATTTCGTGGTCGTGTTCATAGATGATGTCCTCGTATATTCCGGTAGTGTTGCGGAGCATGCTCAATAGTTGCTCTTAGTTTTGTCAACCTTGAGGGAGCACAAACTTTATGCCAAGCTGAGTAAGTGCGAATTCTAGTTACCCCAGGTGTCCTTTCTGGGCCATGTAGTGAGCAAGGACGGTATTTTTGTAGACCCAACCAAGATTTCTACTGTGATGGAATGGAAGAGACCTTCTACACCTAAGGAGATTAAGAGCTTCTTAGGTCTGGCCGACTATTATAGAAGGTTCTTGGATGGGTTCTCTGTGTTTTCTGCACCTCTAACTAGACTTACACAAAAGAACACCACACTCTTTTGGAGTGATAAGTATGAAGAAGCTTTCCAAGAGTTGAAGAAGAGATTGTGTACTGTTCCAGTTTTAACTTTGCCTACTGAAGGAGTTGAGTACGTTGTGTATGTGGATGCATCACACACTGGACTTGGTTGTGTTTTGATGCAATAAGGAAAGGTGATCGCGTACGGATCAAGGCAATTAAAGATTGATGAAAGAAACTATCCTACGCATGATTTGGAGCTTGCTGCTGTAATTTATGCGCTGAAGCTTTGAAGACATTTATTGTATGGCGCGATGTGCAAGATCTACACATACCATAAGAGTTGAAGTACGTCTTCACTCAGAAGGAGCTGAATCTGCGCCATCATAGGTGGTTAGAGTATGTGGCTAATTTTGAAGTGCAGATTCTTTATCATCCAGGAAAGGCTAACGTTGTAGCCGATGCTTTGAGTAGGAAGGATGCCAAAATCTTCAATCTTACTATGTACTCCTTGTGATGGAGACGACGACCCCTAACTTGTTGAAGAAGATGAAGGCAAGTTCGTGGAAGATCCGTCTCCAACAAATGATTTGCATCGCCATGGTGATCGTGTGGAGTGGCACTACAATCTCCGCCCTCGGCGCAAGACTACTTAATATTACTGGGTTGCATAAGTTAGATATTATTTAGTTGAATTAATTATGCTAGTTTATTTGAGCATTTTAATTATTTCATTATGCTTTTAAATGACATTAGAGTTATCTTTATTGATGGACTGCATATAGCCTATATTTGTTGTAAGCCTATATAATGCATTTTGTTGTTCATTTGGATTAAGTTGAATGTAAAAGAATTAAGCAAACCCTAAATCCCTCTCACATTTTTTCTTCTTCCTCTCTAGCTGCCATTTCCCTCTCCCTCTTCTCTCCCTCTCAAGTGTCGAATAGCATTTGGCCATCTCCCCAACTTCGAATTGAGTAGCCACTACTCCTTCACAACCCGAGCAGCCTCTTCTTCTCCACACTCGAGCAGCCACCACTCCCCCACAACCCGAGCAACCTCCTCTTCCCCACACCCGAGCAGCCACCTTCCCTTTCCCCTATTGGATAGCTTTTCCAATCAAGCCACCCGACCAGCCCCATTAAAAGCAGGACCCGGCCAACCACATCTCCTTGGTGGAAATCCGGCAAGGTTACTCCATCCATCCGGCGTGAAGCGAGGAAGGCGGAAAAAGTTTGCTCTCCATCCGGCGCGACTCCGGCGAAACCACAGAAGAGTGATCCACGAGTTAATCAGAATCACCTATTCTGATTTGGGTAACGATTCGTTCTACTTTGTGTGTGATTCCCTTTACTAGATCTTTCTTGTGGTGGAAGTGATTTTAGCGTGATTTTTGAAACGTTAATTTGTTGGTTAGTCTCTCTGATAGTAGTTAGTCTTTTATCCTATTTGAAATATTTTCCGAGAGGATTTGGCAAGCCCTCGTATTTTTGTTGGGAGAGATCTACCATTTTTTGAATCAGACTATTCGGTAGATCCCTTTTGGTACAACTATTGCTCGTTCGGACCGGGTGGGTCCTTTTATCTTGATTGGACAACGGCCTATATCCTATTGTTCGATCTCCAAATGGCGTGGCTACCATACATTAGCATAAACTTGATAACTTGCCCTACGAGTGTGCTGTGTTTGAGTTTTTATACGAGTGTAGAAGCGACATTTAGAGAGATTCACGTACTATTTCATAAAATCTATTTGCGTAGGTTCCATAGCCTACATCATCTTGGTGGAAGAATTCTTGTTGATGGACATTGAAGTTGGGAGTAGTACTGTGTCTGCTAGTTTGGAAGCAGAAGAGCCCTCTTGAATTTCCTTTACTAGAGTACACCAGAAGGATGATCCTGATTTGTTGCATCTTTGAAATAGAACTGAGAAGGGAGAGCTACCTGATTTCTCTTTGGACGAGTTAGATACTCTGAAATATCGGGGTAGATTTTGCATCCCCGCTTTTGGTGACATTTGGGCTAAAATTTGTAATGAAGCTCAAGGTTCCAGTGTATCCTACCGTCCTTTTTCCACCAAAATGTATAAAGATCTAAAGCAAATTATTTGGTGGCCGGGAATGAAGAATGATATAGCAAAGTTTGTGTCAAAATGTTACACGTGTCAGCGTGTTAAGGCTGACCATAGAATGCCTAGTGGTAAACTGACGCCGCTTGATATTCCAAGTTCGAAGTGGGAGAGTATTTCGATGGATTTCATCACCGGTTTACCTAGATCTCCCTGTGGGCACGATTCTGTTTGGGTGATAGTTGATAGATTGACTAAGTGTACTCACTTTGTGCCCTTTAATATTGGGTATTCTATGAAGAATATAGCTGAATTATACCTTGATGAGGTCATCAGATTATATGGAGTTCCTGTTAGCATTGTATCAGATCGAGACTCCAAATATACATCTCGCTTTTGGATGAGTTTACAAGTTGGGTTGGGTACCGATGTAAGGTATTCCACCGCCTATCATCCATAGACAAATGGTAAGAAAGAAAGGGTAAATCAAGTCATGGAAGATATGATAAGATGTTACATATTGGATCACGGTGGTGCTTGGGATGAGTGTCTCAGACTCATGGAATTCTCATATAATAATAGATATCAAGAGAGTCTGTAGATGATCCCATTTAAGGCCTTGTATGGGAGGCGATGTAGGTCTCATTTGTTTTGGGCTGAGGTTGGTGAGAGACCATTGCTAGGTTCGGAATCCCTTGATGAGATGAATTGTGTTGTAGCTCATATTCGGGATAAGCTCCGTATAGCTTCGGAGCGTTATAAAAAGTATGCAAATCGACGAAGGGTCGATCTGGATTTTGCCATTGAGCACTTGGTTTTTTGGAAAGTCTCTCAGATGTCAGGTATTAAAAGGTTTGGAAGGAACCACAAGTTAGACCCCCGGTATATGGGACCTTTTCAGATTCTTGAGCACATCGGAGTGTCAGCTTATAGACTGGATTTACCTGCTATCTTCCCTTGTGTCCATGATGTGTTCCATATGAGCAAGTTATAGAAGTGCGTTCGTAGTGATCGTCAATTCCTTGACTCGGTACCATAGATTCATCCCAACCTTTCGTATGTGGAAGTGCCTGTTCGTGTTTTGGAATCTCAAGATCGAGTGTTGCGGAGAAAGACCATTCCCATGGTCAAGATTCTTTGGAGAAATCAAGATGTCAAGAGCGTGACGTGGGAATTGGAGCCGGCAAAGCGGGAATCTCATCCGCTCCTCTTCTCTTAGTTCTTGCTATGTCTTCATGTTTTTGGTGGTATTTGATTTTCACATTTTGGTTTGGTTATGAGGTTGAGTTAAGTTTTAGGACGAAACTAATTTTTAGGGGGTGTAACTATAACGCCCCCGATTTTCTGATAATATTATTTGATTTGGTATCGTCTTTTTATGACATCAAGGGCATTATCTTTTTACGTCATGTTGGCGGTGCTACACCGTTAGTGTGTTTTCGCGTCCGTTTGGTCTGTTTGACCAGATTTTGGGGTTTTGATGAGATTGAATGTTTTCTTATTGGAAGAATTAAATTGGTGATATGTATGCTTATAGTAAGCATTTGATGTTAGTGTCTTATGAATGACGCGTCAGATTCTAGTTTGTCTTCACTGCTAAATTCGTAGAGTCGACAAATCATCCCGGAATATCAGTCAAATCTGAGTTTCTTAAAAATGCCCTGCTTAGTTCTCGAGAAGCCCGAGCTTATTATCAGATAGCCTGGCTTGTTCTCGGAAAGCCTGCCTTGTACTCGATATGGCCTGCTCCATTTCACTAGAAGCCGAGAGTTGTTCCGAAAAATTTATATTATTTCTCGAGAACTGTTGATTGTTCCCGAGAAATCCTGAAGTCATTCTCGAGAAGTCCTCATCCCTCTCGAGAAATCCATCCTCATCTCTCTCGAGAAATGCTCAGCCGTTCTTGAGAAATCCTTATCCCTCTTGAAAACTCCACACCTTTTACTTGGGAAACTGGTTCAACCGACCCCTGTACGTTCTCTTAAGTGTAATAAATTTTAATATTATATTATATATATATATAAAATACACTTCTCTTTCTTCCTCTTCATTTAAGCCGACCTTCTTCCTTCTCGCCATCCCCGAACCAGAGAAGCGAGAGAAAGAGATAGAACGTCCGTTTGTGAATCTTCCAGTGACCACCGACGGTGCTCCGGTGCTCCAGTGCTCGAAATCTACAACTTAATATAGATCCGAAAAGCTCTCAACGAGAGCTACGTCATCGTTGTAAAGTTTTCTCTCCGCTACTTGAGTTTTTCTCGTTAGGGTTTTTGACCCTAACCTTTATTTCGGCCATTTTAGTTTAGATTTCAACTTCCCCGTCTTCTTTTGCCCCGATCTACAACGGGGAGTGATTTGGAGAATTTTCTCAGGTAAAACCAAGGCTAGTGGTGGTTTTTCCCTCCTCCTTCCTTTTTTCGATCTTGATGATAACTGTTAATCTTCTTTATTTAGTCTTTCTGCATTTTGTTTGTCATTTCGAGTTGTAGATATGTTTGATCTTCCCTTGAAATCCACTTGTAGTACTATTCTTGTTATGATAAGCTAGCCATGTAGCATTGTTTATGAATATTAATGCTGTGTTTCCTTGCACGATTTACGTTTGTTTGACATTTACCGTCCCTTAACTGCTATGAAGATCGTGGTAGAGTTTATTTAGGATCGTGCATTTGTCCAAAGGTTGACCAACTGCTCCTTAAATCTAACAATGTTTAGTAGAATCCGATGTGACAAGTCTTGAGATTTATATCATGATTTTTGTTTGTTCCGAGTGTTAGTGGACGAAACCACCGCCACAATGTTTGTTCCCTTTATTAGTTCCTTGTGGAATACTACCAGGTGTTTGGGCATCTACGGTGAATGGTGGAGTGTATGAGTCTCCCCCACAGCTAGACAAATATTATATTTGTGAGGGTGTGTCTGGATGAGCGACCACCTCGCCTGTGTTTTTGGGTAGAGTTGACCACATGTGGCTAATAAAGTTTTGTGAATTTTTTCTTATGATTTAATCATGCATTCCACCTTTTAGCCATAGGCATCTAGTGTAGTTTGATGTATGTGATGATTCATGTAAGTGCAATTTTCTTATCTTGGTACTTTACTTTTGTACTCTTCTTCAGTACTTTTGGTCTTGGATTGGTACCCCCTTTGACTTTGTTTACTTTTGGCTTACTTTTCTGCCACTACTTGTACCCTCTTGCTGAGGTGTTCTATCTTTGGAATGCTTAAGGTTTGGAGCTTTAGCAGGTAGTGGAGCTGGTTTTGGAGTTCCTTAGCAACAGTGTTGGCTGTGGCTTTCACATCGCCGTTGTGAGGTAGTTTGTTGTTTTAGGTTACTTCACCTAGTTCAGACATACTTTTGATTTGTGTGGGTTCATGTAAAATTATTGACGCCCACAAGGTAGTTGATTATGGACACTTTGCTAGCTGCTATTTTGCTTTCTTCCTGATTATTTGGATTACTTGCTCTTTAGGATGTTTTATGCAAGGATTATATGATAGGTATTTTCAAGTATAAAAACAACTATTATTACTTCATGCATTGCACATTTTAAATTCTAAATCATTATATTTAGCCACCGTAAAAGCTATTTCTTACTACTATTATAAGTCTAGAGTCTTGCATACCATGAGTTATCCTCGTGGGACATTTATACTCATGTAGGATGTCTAATCTTGTAAAAGAAGTATTTTTCGTAGCGTATAACTATTTTTCTCATGGACTAAATGAGTTACTAAGATGAGGGATACATCAAACTGCTTAACTTAAACTTGATTTTTCTCTAAATAACTTAAAGATCTTTCTTTATGTGTTAAGTAGGAGTTTTGCCTGAACGTCCGTGGTTATCCCTTGCTGACGTGGCATCATGACACGTATTTTCCCTTAGTTTGATATATGTTTAAAGGCGGTGAAAATGCGAGTTTTGACAATCTTGGAGATGAAGAAGCTGGATGCAGACCAGCTTACAGTCCGGGTTCGAAGATACCTGCTAATGACTCACTGATTGGTGGAAGGAGAGACCAGCTTAGATGTCGTGTCATAGGTGAAAGGAGGAATGGGGACCAACCCTGCTAGTAGGATAGGTAGGAGCAGAGGAACCCGGTGGTTTTAGCTCCTCAGCCTTTACAGATGCGGGAGATGCTGATGGAAGTGGAGGAGGCACCGACATGCTTTCAGTGCATCCAGCAAGGCTACATGCGGAGGAACTGCGCTATGAGGGAAGAACCCCCACAAACACTTCAGGATGTCCCACCTTCACGGTAGTTTGGTTGTTGAGGATGCGGTTGAGGATGTGGATTTACAGGTGGAGACTGTAGGAAGGATAGAGGGCAGGTATACGCCTTAGATCTGGCTCAGCCCTGGAAACCAGAGTGGGTAACTAGCAGGTACGCTGGTGATTTAAGGTTCTTTCCTTTCTAGAAGCTAGGTTGCACGAATATAGAATTGTAGAATTATGGAAGCATCTGAGACTAGATATTTAAGAGGAAAACATAACTAACTCAGAGATAGTGATGGTGTCTGGAAAGCCTGCTCACACCCTATTCAAATACGGAAGCATCACAAAATTTTGTCTCAGAAGAGTTTATCAGAGACCTGGACCAGATCGAGAGCTTTAAGGGAGTCATTAGGACGATTCGTCTCCCCAATAGGATAGAGATCCAGTCTACGACAAAGTGCGTTCTGGGAGTGACCATTGATGGTATAGCTTTCGAGGCCCCAACAACGATCCTGAGGATTTTGGATTTTGACCTCATCCTGGACATGATATGGATCACCTGAAACCAGCGCAAATTGATATCGCAGCAAGAAGGGTCGTGCTGAGATATTGCGACACTTACTCGACCTTCGAAGGTATTGCCCCAGCTTCTCGTCTTCTACTCTCCTCTATTCAGGCCGTCAAGCCCCATACAGGGAGACGATGACTATCAGGTGTTATTTTAGATGACCGAGGCCCAAGACCCTATAGCTTGCATTCCGGTGATGCTATACTTTGCAGATGTATTTCCAGAGTAGTTTTCAGGGTTCCGCCGCATCAAAAGAAGGATTTCTAGATACAGCTCGTGCATGGGGCTAAGCTGTATCTAGAGCTCCTTATCATATGGCCTAAAGGAGTTGGTGGAGTTTTGAAGCCAGCTGCAGGAGCAATGAAATCCGGATTTGTCTGG